>CM068369.1:201618879-202843879 GCA_034769895.1 Magicicada septendecula
CCTAAACCGATATCCTCACGCAGACTTCAATGAGTTTCTTGTGGCACACTTACAGTGCTGTCGTGTCTACCGAAATTGTCTACACTCATATTTATGAAGAACTGGTGGTCATAGAACGGTGCGTCTGCTTTTATATGACAATGCCGGCTTCACGTAATTCTTCCAATATCGAAACGATTTTATTCCTATGGCCAGTATGGCCACTACTTTGAGAAGCCATTAACATTCTCAATCGATTAACCAACTCGTTAGGATCATCCCAATGTACGTAATCGATTGCAGTGTTCGGCTTCATCTCCATATAGCCACTCCCTGTACGTTTTCGTGCACTCGATGCAAACAATTTAGATATTACTAGTCGGTACTTGACGCCACTGTTACTGTTTATTCGCGTATTGTGTTTATATTTTTGTTTGTGTCCGTTGGTTGCTAGTAGTATGGACTTGTATTTCCTCATATCGTCCTTATTGTATTTTTTCGGTAGTTTCATAAACAAAAGTTCGTACAGACCGGGCGTACCCTCGTAAATTTTTCCTTTGACATGAAAGTTGTCGTTATCAGCGATTTTCACATTTGAATCACCTATCATCCATTTACCGGCCTCGTATCGAACACCATACATACGATCTATAATCCGTTTACAGTCAGCCGATTCGCACAAACGCATATATTTGTTTGCTAATGAATCGTCACTGAAATGTGAAGCGTTAGGGTTCCATGCGCTATCGTCACTGAAATGAGAAGCGTTATGACTCTGCGTGCCACTTTCGGTTTCAGTTATTACGTGTTGTGTAGCCTCTTCTTGTTTTATCTGCTGCTTCTCCTCCTCCTCCTCCTCCATCATATCACCACTTAACTTTCGTGAAATAGCTTCTAACGGTTCCAGAATCGGTCTGTAATTTTTTCTGAACTTCTCGTCGCTTTCTCTGATACCATGTTGCTCTAATGCATGATATTTTTTCCTTATGTTGTCGCTTATCGTATCTATATCATACGTAAGTCGTTCCTCCTTATTCATCGCCATCGTGTGTTAGCAAGAGGACTGATTACATTACTACAGTACAACCACTTTTATACTTCGCTGGAAACAATTATGAATCGATCAAAGCCGATTCTATATCTACCTTCATTTATTGACGAGTCTTTGTCATGACTAGAAATCCATAACGATCCTTCCACGCTTCTGTGCAGACGTCTTTTAAAGCATCATATTTCATATCCATGTTGACGTGATCTTGTATACATGTCGTAAATATAGATCGTCTTGTTTGAACAATATCAACAAGTTAGCGTTGTCACGCATCAATTGTTTCGGTATCTGACTATATGTCTGGCATAGATAGAATGTGTCCACACTACTATGTCTCCCCATAGCAAAATACTTTCGAATATTGTTTTGTCTTTCACACGATACGTCATCGAATACGATAACAGAGTCGAGACCAGTGATTTCACTCGGTAGTGGAACTTCTTCGTTCTCGCTGTATGCATGATAACCTAAACCTTCATCAGCGAGTGATTTCATCACTGTTTCTACCATTCTGTATTTTGGTTGAAATAATGATTTTGAAAACATGTATACATTGCGGAAACGTAGACCGTTGCCATCAAACAGTAGGTTGAATAGCACATTGGATTTCTCACAAGAACTTGGCACCGTAACAATGCAGTGAATACTGTTCGGTAATAGCGGACCATGTTTACGTTCAGCCCTGCCTTCGTCACCAGTCAAAAAGTCCATATCCTTTATCGGTAATTTGTTTTGCTTGCTGTACAATCTTCATCTTCATGAATACATAAAGCATACTGTTTTCAGCACGTGCTGTCACCTTTTTATATTAGATCTTTCTTATGTATCCATATGCATCGTGTTTACCATCGAAACCGAGCCAACGAACACGCACTCTATCACCTTTGCGCTGTAACACCTTTTCCACTAGGTATACGTCACCGACTTTGGACTTACTAATCTCGTGCTCGTAAAAACCACCTTTCAACACTTTGTTCAGATGATCTTTTAGCAGATAAGTGACGGGGATGGTAGTGTATTGTACTTTATCCACAGTGAATATTTTTTGTTAGTCCAATTTGGTGTATAACCTTTGACGAACGCCATTTTGTGCTTACTTATACGAACACGGTCACCAACTTTAAATTTGAACGGTTTCACTGAATTGATTTTAGACGTTGTGTTCTTCCTTATTCGTTCCAACACTATATGTTCATTGGTGTCATTCACTTGACTAGGTTTCATACCATTGCTTCTGTGCACAGTAAAACACGGGATCTGTGAAGAGGAAGAAACGTTAACCAAAAGTTACAAACCGATTCTCGGTACTCTTCTGTACGTTATGTATTACGTAGAGGTAGACGAATGTTTTTTCAATATCAAAACCACGTATACCTTACCGTTAACGTTACAGTAATGTACTACACGGTTCGTGCTCTTCTGTTGTATAACGATATGTATTATGAGGAGATAGACGAATGTTCTTTCATAATCAAGAAACACAGATATGTTAAAGATCATTTCGTTGGTCTAAGCGTACATTTATTATGTAAATCATCTCTTTTTCAGTCATCTACGTATGCGCATTTGAATTATTTACGCATGCGCATAACAGCTTTTTTAGTACAGTTGAACACACATCGACGCTCGCACTATATATAACCTGTGAACTTCGCAACAGCGTCTTACTTAACACTCGTTCATGTTGCTGGACACTACCGCACTACAAATTATATGTTACAAATTGATATTCTAATTTACTTTGTGTGATATAAAGCGTTTAAGATACACTAACATAATACCAGCGTTAAAAAAAAATACTATATATATGTATAACAGTTTCTTTGTTTTTCAGTATTCACTCTCTCCTCTGAATATCATCATCATGTCCGACCTTCAGCAGAATCCGGAACAACAACAACAACAACATCAGCAGGAACAGAAACAGCCTCAACAAGGTAAAAATTTAAATACCAATTGGTACAGTTAAGAAATTGTCTCTCTCTATAATTATGTAGCAAACCAAACTTGTTTGATATGAATTAACATATGATCCAACTCTGTCTAACATGTACAAGATAGTCTCTTGACGTTGTTTAGAAATTGATATGACGAAGAAAATTTTTATGTTCCGGCATAGGTTTGTCACCTTCTCCCCAATGAATTGTCTCTTGACATTGTTTAGAAATTGACATGACGGAGAAAATTTTTCATGTTACACCATAGGTTTGTCACCTTCTCTCCAATGAACTAATTCAATTCTGCAACAAAAGTATTTAACTCTATCGTCTATGAATGACATACTATGTCCACAAACATCATAATTTAGCGGATAGTATTAAAACCCGGCAAACGCTAACTCGTCGGGGCTGACAAACGTCACTTCCCAATACTTGAACGATTTTCTCCTTTCACTTTCAATACTAAAATCGGGAGTAGCTGCCATCTTCACAGTTTGCAACAAACTAACGTATTACTAACGTGCACTATCTATTTATTTACCACAAACATGAATGTGTGTGTGTGTGTGTGTGTGTGTGTGTGTGTGTGTGTGTGTGTGTGTGTGTGTGTGTGTGTGTGTGTGTGTGTGTGTGTGTGTGTGTGTGTGTGTGTGTGTGTGTGTGTGTGTGTGTGTGTGTGTGTGTGTGTGTGTGTGTGTGTGTGTGTGTGTGTTATTCATCATTCCTATTAGCTAATACACATGTTTCTATTGTTTCAGTTATGACACGATTTTATATCGTACGAAGCACCAGTATTAGAGGATCCCTCACAACACTTAATTACCTGCCCGTGTACACGGACACGGGAGATCAAGATATATTATCGATAATGACTGAGGTGCGACCTTTATTGTGCAAGGATATTCTGGCAGAACAAGCACGTTTACGTAGTATCAAATGGCATATTGCGTGCAGGATACGTTTCACTAAAACTGTGTTAGATGGTGACAGCGGCGAAGAAAAAGAGGTAACCAAAGACGCCGTCTTCCACGGACGTTGTCGTGCGTTGCTCACTGACGACAACGACGAGTTGAACTGTCTACTAGACGAATCATAAGACAAAATCACGAATAGCATATCCAATTTTACCCGTGACGGGAGCGGATGGTCGGTGGACGCTGTACTGAAGCTGGAACTAGTTGTTGGACGGTACCGGCCTCTAGCAGCGTCCTCCTACATTCCTACCCCGCGAAAACTCTCACTCACCAAGGCAGTAGTCAACATCAAGAACTCCCAAGATGAAATGTGTTTTCTATGGTCTGTTCTAGCTCACATACACCCTCAACAAAAGCATAAAGAATTTGTTTCAAAATACATCTCATTCATAAACACAATAAATATGTCCGGTATCGAGTACCCTGTTTCTATAAACTCACTTTCTAAATTTGAAACACTGAATCCCAACATTTCTATAAACGTTTTCGGCTATGATATAGAAGACAATATCAGAAACGAATCAAAAAATGAGGTTTATCCGTTAAGAATTACCCCCAATAAGGACAGATTACATCATGTTAATCTTTTACTTCTGTCCGATACAAATAGCCGAAAACACTACTGTCTTATCAGTAGCATTAATAAATTGTTATTTTCCCTAACAAAATTCAATCGTAAATCATTTTACTGCGACTACTGCCTGCATCGTTTCTCCACAGAACATGGTCTGTCCGAACATCTCCCCTACTGTACACCTTATGGTGAACAGAAAACCAAAATGCCCACAGAGGAGGAGAAGTTTATGTCATTTAAAAATTACGCACACTGTCTCAAAGTACCCTTTACCGTCTACGCCGACTTCGAGTCCCTTATCACCCCCCTTCAATCGTGTTCACCAGGTAACGATATCCCGACGACAGTGAAAGATTTAGGTGACTTCTACTCAGTTGATAGCAGTGGTGTCCGTCAGAAAATACCTTCTCCTCCTGTATCGTCCACATCATACGAAACGATGCATATTCCGTCAGGTTTCTCCTATGCTATCGTTGATCACGCTCACAGTCTCTGGAGAGAGGTTAAAGTATATCGTGGTGTAAACGTTGTAGACACTTTCTTCTCGTGGTTGATGAAAGACGTCGAGGATATGATGAAGGTAGTACGACATAACGTAAAATTGATTATGTCCGATGATGACAATGTTGCGTTCACTAACGCCACCGTTTGCCATTTGTGTAAGCGCCCTTTGACAGACGATGACAAGGTACGCAATCATTGTCATCTTACGGGGAAATTAATGGGAGCAGCCCACAATAGCTGTAATCTGAGCTACAAGATGCCGCATCATATCCCTGTCTTCTTTCACAACCTTTGTGGCTACGACTGTCACCATTTAATGCAGGGTTTAGGAAAATATAAGGACCAACACGTATCCTGCATTGCAACATCTAGTGAGCGTTACGTGTCGTTCTCCCTGGGTCCCTTGCGTTTCGTAGACTCTTTTAAATTTCTTAATCGCTCTCTGGACACACTCGTTAGCAATCTGTCCACGTCCGGGACCCAATTTCCTTTGCTTAGAGAGGAAATGCTTAGACGGGGTTTCGACGAACAGACCAATCTGCTCGTACGCAAGGGGGTATACCCTTACGCGTACGTTGACAGTATTGATCGGTTCAGCGAAACAAGTCTACCCGCTCGTGAACACTTTGATAACCGGTTGATGGAATCATCTATTTCGGACGCAGATTACGAGCACGCACAAAACGTGTGGAGTGCATTCAATCTGCATACGTTTGGAGATTACCATGATCTGTATTTGTTGACAGACGTAATGCTGCTGGCCGATGTCTTTGAAAGTTTTCGGGACATGGCCTTACGCGATTACTGTTTGGACCCGTGTCATTTTTACTCGCTTCCCGGTCTCGCTTGGAACGCGATGCTAAAAATGACAAGGGTCGAATTGGAGCTGTTGATAGATATAAATCAACATCTGTTTGTAGAGTCTGGGGTCCGCGGAGGCGTTGCTATGATATCCAACCGTCATGCCATCGCTAACAACCCTCTGATCCCAGATCAGTACGATGTTTCGAAACCGACCTCCTTCATTCTGTATACGGACTGTAACAATCTATACGGTGCAGCCATGTCGCAACCACTCCCTTACGCAGACTTCCGATGGCTCGATCGTAACGAAATCGAGTCTTTGGACGTACGTAATGTGAGTGATGATTCCGACATCGGGTACATCCTCGAGGTCGACCTACACTATCCTGATACACTACACGACCTACATTCCGACTACCCGCTTGCACCTGTGCGCCAGCGCGTAACACCCGATATCCTTTCTCCCTTTTCCAAACGTTTACACGAGAGTATATACAGATCATCGTATAACGAATCAGGGTCATCCGTAGAGAAGTTGTTAACGACTTTTGAGGACAAACAAAATTACGTTCTCCATTATCGAAATTTGAAATTGTATTTAAGTCTTGGTTTAGAGCTGAAAGCGACTCATAGGGTGTTGTGTTTTAAGCAAAGCGCTTGGTTGAAACCGTTTATCGATTTCAACACCCGCAAGAGGCAAGCAGCCGTCAACAGCTTTGAAAAAGACCTTTTCAAACTGATGAACAACGCCGTATACGGCAAGTCACTGGAGAACGTATGGAAACATATAGACTTTGAACTAGTCTCAGATGAACGACGGCTTCAAAAACTAGTTTCCACACCTAGGCTGAAACGTATGATTCGTTATACGAACGATCTGGTGGGGCTCTCACTCCGTAAAAAATCCATCGTTCTTTCCCGTCCCGTGTATGTCGGCTTCACGGTGCTTGACGTTAGCAAAACGATAATGTATGACTTTCATTATCGTTATGCTGCCGGCAAGTACGGCCGTAACGTTAGATTGCTAATGACAGATACAGACAGTCTGATGTATAGTATTCAAACATCTGACTTGTATGCAGACATGAAGGAGGACCTACACGTTTTTGACACATCGGATTACCCTACGTCTCATCCTTGTTATAGCCTTAAAAACAAAAAGGTTGTCGGACTGTTCAAGGATGAAACGTGTGGTCGTCCTATTAGAGAATTCGTGGGTCTCCGAGCGAAATGTTATTCGTTCCTTGTGGCCCACGAAGATCCTACCAAAGAGTGTCAAAAACATGTATGTAAAGGTGTACCTCGAGTTGCGATTAAGAGGAGTCTACGACACGATATGTATCGCAAGTGTCTCACTGATCATTGTCAGTTTTCTACCAGTGCGCATTGTTTACGTAGCGATCATCATACGCTGTACACGATGCGCGTAAATAAGCAAGCGTTGTCACCGTATGATGATAAGCGCTATATACTAGACAATGGTCGTGATACACTTGCGTACGGTCATTATCGAAAACGTCGCATTAATATGGAGAACGATGACGACGACGACACCTCCCCACCTGCTAAAAAAATTTGTGTCCATGTATAGTACCCCCCAACACTTGTTTCTTTCGTCTCTTGTTTGATGTCTCTCGACGCTTCAGTCCAGATGTCTGTAAACGTAAGAGCGCATATTAATATCGCAACGATATTTGTGTGTTTAAACATAATATATATAGAGTCTGTAATGTGTGGTTTCTTTGTCTTACAGTATTATGGATAACACTGCAGTTATAATTGACTTCCAGTGCTTTTTCGACGACAACGGAAAATATATTGTGAAGGAACTGTCAATCATGAACGTTCTGAGATTTGCTGGTAGACATGGGATTTTCACTCCGCCTGCTACATCCGTTACGAATCCAAAATACGCTAGGACAAACCACTGGTTAACGTCAAATTATCACAGACTTAGATGGAACGAAGGAGAGACACCGTACGACAATCTTGTTTCATTGTTAACATCACATACACGTATATATAAATATGTGTTTGTGAAGGGTTTTGAGAAAAAACGTTTTTTACAATCAAAGATAATACACAATAATATCATCAATCTCGATGACTTTGGTTGTCCTAAAAACATACCGTATCTATTTCACGGAACAGAATGTCTTAGACATTTCAATTCTTCTGACCAATGTGCCAACTATAAAGTGCATGCTATTCGGGAATGGATGATTCATGATTTTTGCTTTAAACAAAAATTTTTAATGTAACAAATTTAGAAAGTAGGTCACAACGAATGATGACATTTATATCTCTAATTCTGTTGTGGACATGTACATACATGCATAGCTGTAAGCGGTGACTATTTCCTTATGAAAGTGGAATGTGGACTTTCCTAATGACATTGTTATATTTTTCGTGTCTCTAATTTCGTCTGGGGGGACATGTTCATACATGCAAAGCCGTAAATGAAAGTGGGACATAGACTTTTCTGATGGCGACGTTACCACCACCACCACCACTATCACAAATGCTGTAAGTGCTATCGAGTACAAGCGATGTTCAGAATTGACAGTGAATAAAAAAATATCCCATCATGCTCTTAACACATGTGGACACAAAATATGGGAACTCTGTGCTTGCTACGTTGGAGGATGGCGACCACCAGTATCGTGTCTATCTTCCCAAGAGGTATGCAGGTATCTTCACGAATGAGGAGCTTAGACATATTAAACCCAGAGAACTACATTTAGTGTATCGAGGGACGAGGAATCAAACAACGCAGGTGGAGATTGTGTCCTAACGTCGTAAGTAGCAATCGTGTTAACAAACAATTTATTGGTGTGCGTGTGTGTGTGTAGTTTCAACTCCCTGTACTTAACACTTTAATAATTGAATTTGTATGTACGTGATAAATGTATCATTGATTCTAATTAGTATTTTTTACAAAAAATTTCGTTGAATAATATTTGGTTCGATTAGAAATTATTTGAAAGTACATTAACTTTATGTGATAAATGTATCATTGATTCTAAGTAGTATTTACAAAGTTCCGGTGAATAATATTTGGTTTGATTAGAAATTATTTGAAAGTACATTAACTTTATGAAAAATGACACATACTTGAAAAAGTTTACTTACTTAACGCATTTGATTCTTTCTTCCACTAACTGTGCGTGTGCGTGTGATAATTGAATATTTATCGTATCAGTAATTCTAATATCGACTGTATTGTTATGTTACAGATAAACTTTCATGTGGACTGTATCTACAGGCGTGAAATTATTATTATTTAAAAATTATTATTATTAATATTGTATTTATTTTATATAACAATGTTTGTTGCGATATATATATTTAATCAATGTAAAATGTATTTGAATAATTGTTTTACAACGGTTTGTAAACTATATTTTAAGTTTGTGTACAGTGGTGTAAATATATGTTTAATCATTTAATTTATATAACAGTGTTTGTTGTGATATATATATTTGATCAATGTAAAATGTATTTTTGAATAATTGTATTACAACGGTTTGTAAACTATATTTTAAGTTTGTATACAGTGGTGTAAATATATATTTAAATCAAATTATAGTTTATTTTAATTTATAACTAGTTAAAGTGTACAGCGGTGTAAATATATATATTTAATCATTTAAACAAATTATGGTTTATTTTAATTTATTTCACTATAAACCTCTGAACATGTAAGCTTTTATTTGTAAACTACATTAAATTATGTGAAATGCTACACCGAAAGATTCAAATCATACCTTATTGGTGCTGTCAACTATTTGAATGCAGGAATTTCTACCGACGTTTGCAGCAGCAGCAGCAGCAGCAGCAATACACAATACGCATTACATTAAAACTAGCACGATTATATTATTCATTGATGTACAAACAATTTACATAGCACACACACAATAGGCTAACATTTATTGTGAAGTCGTTAACGTATGGATTTGTCATCTGTAACGGCATACGCACAGGTAATTACATTAAAAACTAGGAATTTCTTCCGACGTCTGCGAGCGAGAGAGAGAGACATGATATATCACTGTAAAACCGATTACATAAAGAGAGAGAGAGAGAGAGAGTTTATATCGTGATGGATAACTGCGTCTAGAGACAGAGAGAGAGAGGGAGGGAGAGAGAGTTACTTACATTCAAAGAGAGAATTGATAACATGATATCATAGTAAAACCGATGGCGTAGAGAGAGAGAGAGAGAGAGAGTGAGACCCGTTACATAAACACAGAGAGCGAGAGTGAGATGCAACAGTAATCTACTAAATGTGTGTGTGCGAGAGAGAGAGAGAGAGAGAGTTTATATCGTGATGGATAACTGCGTCTAGAGACAGAGAGAGAGGGAGGGAGAGAGAGTTACTTACATTCAAAGAGAGAATTTGATAACATGATATCATAGTAAAACCGATGACGTAGAGAGAGAGAGTGAAGTGAGATGCAACAGTAATCTACTAAATGTGTGTTGTGCGAGAGAGAGAGTGAGAGAGAGAGAGAGAGAGAGAGAGAGAGAGAGAGAAAGAGAGAGAGAGAGAGAGAGAGAGAGAGAGAGAGAGAGAGAGAGAGAGAGAGAGGAGAGAGAGATAGTTTTACTTGCCAGATAGTTACTTACATTCAAATGTGTGAGGAGAGAGAGAGAGAGAGAGAGAGAGAAGAGAGAGAGAGAGGGGGGGGGAGGGAGGGAGGGAGCGAGGGAGGGAGTGCGAGAGAGAGAGGGAGTGAGAAGAGAGAGAGAGGAGAGAGAGAGAGAGAGAGAGAGAGAGAGAGAGAGAGAGAGAGAAGAGAGAGAGAGAGAGAGAGTTTATATCGTGATGGATAACTGCGTCAAGAGACAGAGAGAGAAGGAGGGAGAGATAGGTACTTACATTCAAAGAGAGAATTGATATCGACAACAATCATGATCATATAGTTTGAATTTCCCACCACAGACAAATGTTGGCAGATCTGTTCTATACACAATAATGCAAGATTGGTAACCCTGATCATATATTATTAATATACTTTATAACACATCAAGTTCTTTTAAACTGTTACTGTTTAAAAGAAAATAAGAAACAAGAGAATGTATATGCCTATCTCCTTTGGGAATACTAATTTAAGTTTTCACTAGTGAGTAAACAAACTGACAGATTTACACTAATATTAAATTATTGATTCCATTTTTGTTGGACAAATCAGTTGCGTATCTCAGGCAATGAAATTTAGAGTGCACGTAATAGCACTAGAAAGAATGTCATAAAAATTTACGTGAGTTGTGCAGTGAAGTTAAAATCATCTCCGAAATCACATAACAAAAAGTACTACTATATATGGGCTATCAGCCACTCTGTAGGTTATAACACAATATAATTCGCTTTTCAAAATTTACCAAGTTGGTGACTAGTAGGTCTATAATATATAATTTGTTATTATAATATGTATTATTATATCTGCATAACACACGAGAATAAATGTAACATCAATATGAATATCATATTTTTTCATTTATTAAAACAGCTTCGTCTCTTTGGCACAGAGATATTCTGAATCTCACTGTTTTTCTTCGTTTCGTACTTGTATGGCAAAGCGCAATAAGGGTCCCGCGACTCGGACCGCGAGTAATCAGAACGGGTACTTTGATTCTCAGTTTTTAGTTGTCGTTGAATCGGAACAGGTATTTGACACTTTTCAGTCACTGTTATATCTGTTTCACATAAATATCGTTCCAAAATACCTGTTATAGGCATATCGGCCCACCTCTAATTACAATCTATGTTAACTCTTAGCTGAAGCCTAATGATTTCTTAACTTGTATTATATGTTCCTCTTCTCCATGATAATTATGCTGTAAAACACTATCGTTTACTGTGCCGTTTTATTCTTTACTAATTAAGAAACGTTTTATTTAATGCTAATATAACGTTCACATATTCGTATTTTATCGCAGTCACAGTAATAATACTGCCTCGGTCAAATGTATGACATTCCCCGAACCATCAAAGCAACTGTTATTAGACGTTTATCCGGTAGCAGAATGACGACGACACGACGGTTGGCTCCATTGAAGGTGACGATGAATACTAATTGTGGCAACGCAGCGGTAACGTGGACTCAAAACGGTAATCCCATCTTATTAACGGTAAGGTGCGATCTTATTAATGCATTGAGACAGTGTCGGGACGTGCCGCTCAATTAAGAACACATTACTACATCAAAAACTCCCAACTGCCATGCTTTTGGCGGATGTCAATATCTTACACTCTCGCTTAGGAGAATGATAGTAGGCACACAAAAAAAGCTAACAGTTATCGTGGTAATGAATTTTTCATCTCCAATCAGTGTAGTTTACGTTGCTGGCACGTTTCTGTACAAGAACGGTCGTTTCGATTGAAGACGATGAATAGGTCTACTAATTGTGCCAGCACAGCGACAACGTGGACAGAATCTCATCTTACTAAAGGTGCAATCTCATTGGTGCACAGAGGCAGTTACGGAAAGTGCTGCCCAGTTAGGAACACATTATTACATCAAAGGATTCAATGTTAATCTTTTGGCTGTTTTACTACTACCTACTATATCATAGAAGGCTACCACTATATCATAACGTACTGTTGAAAACAAACACTCACGGACTACATGTTATTTAAAAACCAAAGTCAGTAGGCCTATGTAATCACGTAGTGACATTAGCTTCAATTAATTTTGGTTTTTTTGTTTAATTAATTTTTTCCTTGTTATTTTTAGAATTGGCGGCTAATAAAAATCAATGTTGACGCCATTTATATTGTGTGTAAAACATTTTACACATGTAATTAACCATAATCTAATGAATCAGCCATTGTGGCGGTACTGAGAAACCGACTGGCTTTATGTTTACTGACTGTCTATTGTGAATAACTTATAATATCGACGATAAATAGTCGCCGCGCATATTCTTCCGGTGATCTAATAAAGGAGCAGACAGAAAAAGTGGTCTTGTTGCCGCCATAAACGGCGACGCCATCTCCTCGATTATTAACCAACGATTGTGCTGTCACGATAAAGACAATGCACGAATAGAAAAAAAAACAATGTAACTGTGATAAGGAGTAAGCTACGGCGCCGCTCATTTGTTTCCTGTTTGTGGAAAACAAAAATCACTCTTTACAATATTCGTATGTAGCCAGTATTACGTTTAAACTAATCTTGTTTGAGGTTGACTAGATAATTTTTACAAAAGATTGAGGATGGCCTACAATTTGCTATGAACCTTTTCAGCCTTTTATGTATGAATTATAAATTGACAATATCTGAAATTAAAACCAAGGCCATGGTTTTTAAAAGACCCACGTCGCTCCGAAAAATGTATTACAGCCGGAGTACCTCAAGGGTAGCGTTTTAAGGGCCTCTCCTGTTTCTGTGTACGTCAAGGACGTACACAGAGAGCCTGGAGTCCAGTTCGCCCTGTTTTTGCCGACAACACTGCGGTTATACCACCGATCAGAACGCTGACAGAGCGACATACGACTCCAGCGCGCACTCGATGCGAATACGACCTGGACGAATAACTGGAAAGTTGCCGTCAACGAGACCCAAGAGCTCCACGGTGCTATTCTCTAAGCGCCGGAAGGAACCGCGAGGACAAGTGAGACTCGATGTATTTTCCCTGGTCGAGAAAGTCAAGTACCTTCGGTGTCCACCTTGATCGTCGGCTCACCTGGCGTGCCCAAGCACAGGCAATAAGAACTCGAGCGTCCGCTCGTCTGGACTCTCTGTTTCAAAACTTGCCAACAAGGCTACGACCCGCAAGTTAGGAAGTTAATCCTCAACGCGTATCTGTTGCCGATCATCACATATTACCGCCCCCGTCTGAGTTACCTTGCCGCTGTTCATAAAAGAAAGCTGCAAAACCTTCGCAATAGGGGGCTTCGGCTAGTGGCCAAAGCTCCTATCGGTTCCCTTCTCGTCTTTTGACAGGTGGACTCGATGTCCACTTCCTTGGATGATACCATGCGGCGTCTTGCACGAAGATTTTACGTTCGAGCGGCAAGGCTCCTGAGAAACCCTTCATATGCGGGCTTGGCAAGTACCATCCACGACCAGGTGATTCTTGGAAACGGCCTCGGCAAATACTTTACTAGAACGGCCTAGTACGAGCATGCCGTTGTAACGGCCCTACATTTAAATTAAATATTCCGTTCTGGAGCGGACCGCAAGGCAAGAGCTCCTACAGTAGCTCGGTACTGTAAACCAAAAGGATATCTCTAACGCGCATACCCACAGCTCTGACGGTGTTATAAAGAAAGTGGTTAGCGCCTTCGAAGATTGTGGTCAATGAGCAACCTATAGAACAAGTGTCACATTTTAACTTTCTAGAATGTGATGTTAGTTATGAGGCGGAGATTGATGTCACCAATAAAGTTCATAAATACGGACAGATGTGTGGCACCATACACCGCACGCTACGTAAACAAACCAACAAGAGAGACAGCAACTCGTGAGCGTGAGACGTAGTTTAGAGGTATGCTAAACTAGTATTTGGGAATAACAGGTACGAACGAAACCGTTCCAAAACATTACATGTACAAATACTTGTAATTATATACTTATTATACATATACCCAGTTTTATATAATTTGTTATAAGAAATAAATTGAAACTAAAAGTATTAACAGTGTTACTTTTCACTGTGAATTTATTAAGCTGTTACTGTTTAAAAGAAATTAAGAAACAAGAGAATGTATATACCTATCTCCCTTTGGGAATACTAATTTAAGTTTTCACTAGGAGTAAACAAACTGACGTAGATTTAATATTAAATTATTGATTCTATTTTGGTTAGACAAAATCAGTTGCAAAACTCGGGCAATGAAATTTTTAATGCACGTAATAGCACAACAAATAATGTCAAAAAAATTACGTGAAATGTCAGTGAAGTTAAATCATATCCGAAAGCACATTAACAAAAAGTACTATATGGCCTATCAGCCAGTCTGTAGGTTATAACACAAAATAATTCGCTTTTTCAAAATTTACCAAGTGTGGTGACTAGTATAATATGTAATTTGTTGTTATAATCTGTATTATATATCTGCATAACTCACGAGAATAAATGTAAATCAGTATGAATTTTTTTCATTTATTAAAAACAGCTTCACCTCTTTGGCATAGAGATATTCTGAACCTCGCTGTTTTGCTTCGTTTCGTACTTGTATGATAATCGACACATGGACAGAATCAAGTATTCAGCTCCAATAACTGTGACTTTGTACTCGTTTATTCGTTAATTGCGTAGGGAGGGTCCCGCGAGTCGGAACCGCGAGTCCTCGAGTAATCGGAACGGGTATTTCGTCTTTCCACAAAAATACTCGTTCTAAGATACCTGTTACAGCTCACCTCACCTCTAACGTAGATGTTGGGGAAACAAGATAGTCAGCGTATACAAGCATAATGCCCCTCGCGTCGTGCTAGGAGAGCACGAAAATGAGAAATAGGTATTTGCATACCGAACGTTTTTGGATCTTAGAGTTTATAACATGCCTACAGCTAGTAATAAAAATTTGTATTTCTTAGCAATGAAAAATCCTTATTACATTCACAGAATTTCCTTCACATCGCGGGTTCTTCACTACCGCATAAACGACTGCGTTAGTTTAGCACGCACGTCAGACAGAGAGAATCCCAATTTAAAAACAACAAACAACGTACCACGTTGTAAATATACAATTTAGAAAATGGTAGTGTGTATTCTCGAATGCACTTTACAATTCATAGTTGGCAAACACGCAACATGACATGCACGGGATCGTGATACATAATATTATGTTGTAAACAATATGTCGGTGTGTGCCACTGCACGAGGAGAGCTAATGTGTTAAACATGAAGCTACAAGTCTCCCTCGTGACAGCGCGCTACAGTTTCTAGCGTAGCTGATAAAATCATCGGCACTTGTGTTTTCTACATAATGAAAAGGCTAAAACTAACGATTATGTAATCAATACGACGAACAATTGACACGATTACTGGACAAAATGTAGCTACTTACTGTAGAGAGCAAGTGTAGTATACGAATTAAATGAAAAAATTATTATGAAATTTACGTATTCGGAGAATATATTGAATTTAACTCTTAGGGGGATAACCGCAGACGTGACAATCTAGATCACATATTGGCCACAAGTCAAAGCTACAACAATTATAAGATATGACATATATTTGAATTGTCAACGTTTACGCGCAAGCGTATATACACTCAAAGATGCGCGCGCGCGTGTGATTATTTGTTAATAACCAGTATTTTAATTAATTTGTAAGGATGTATTTAAATAATGTATTTCGAAAATTTGTTACTTCATTTTCAAGACTAGCGATGCTTAAATTCTGATGACGAACCTAAAATTTTTTGAAATAAGTATAAAAATGTAGTTGAAATGTGTCCGTGAAACATGGGAAAAATGTAACTATGAGTAAGTAGCTCGTAGCATGGCGGGAGCGGAGTGTGTGTGTTCCGACGTGATTTCATTATGTTCCCCCCATGGTTTTCCACTTAAAGGCTCTTACAGATACTTCGACTTTTAGGATATCATGCATAGTTGTTTTGGCTCTTAAAATAATTCATGCAACGTTCTAGCGTCTGTGCTGTCGACATCAGGCCCTTGAATCGTATGCTCACGATCGGCAAAAGAAGTTAGTTTCTGGATGTCCTCTTGTCACATAGGTCTATTCAATCCTTCACTTGGATCTGAGTTTTCCCATGAAGACACGTTTTAATAGATCTTCATTAGATATGCTCTATGTATGGGTTTATTAGCTTTCGTTTCTTCTTCAGGTTCTTAGTTATTTTAGCAATTGATTATAACATGTAACAACAAACCGTTTTATGAGTTGAACTGATTGTATTATGCATAACATTACGATCTGACAAACGTTTTAAAGGGAACGCACTTCTGTTAATGTATTTACTTTCTATGTAATTGTTATCATGGTACCCTCATATTTACGCTACGCTAACAAAGTTTGTTTATATTGTGATCTGCTCATTTGTTTATTTATATGCTGACATCTGTTTTATATGCAACTGTACATAATTGAATAGATACTTATGAATATATGATGGTCGTATTTAAACTGGATATACGCGTGTACCAAATTTGCAAGTAAAGTGTCAATGACTTTTTATGTTTTCTTACAACAATGTATACACGGAACACTTTAATAACAATATTTCTTCGGTGGATAACCACGTACTATTGATATCTGTATTAACACCAAACGTTCTTCTGTTCTAAGAAATACCATCTTCAGTGATAAAGCTGAGACATAGTATATGAGTGTTGGCGTGTTACGCTAAAAATCGAGTAGTGAGCATCATATTTAACAATCGTTTGAGAGAGAGTTTATTTGCAATAATTAAGGTCTAGTACGTCATTATTTGTGTCCAATATATACTATAATATAATATTTAATGTGCAATAGGTACTATTTGCTTACCTATTACAACGACTCAGTTCATAAAATTCAATAGAAAAAGTGTCGTTACGCCCGCGAGAATAATCTATCGTGTGAAAAACCTTAAGTGTGACTTGTCATACAGACAGACGCACAACATGCTGTAAAGCTGCTTCGAAAAGAGCGATCTGAATACGTCTTGCATAGACGCAAAAAATTACTGCAAGAAAGCAAGTATATGCCGTTGGAATGCGCGTCAGGTTTAATAAGGAACCGCTCAGATGTTGTTAGTCGACTCGGACAACGGTCACCAGGCTAAACGTTTACGGGATATACACAGATAATCCCGCCCTTATATTATTATGTAAATAACCTGCACTGACAAAGAGGCATTCACTTACGATCCCATAAATTACTGCTGCCGCGAAGGGTCTTGTCTCCGGCTCTGTTGCAGACCCGCTTGCGACACTGTGTTCAACAAGCATCCAGTCAGTGGGTAGGTAAATACATTCCTTCGTATTCACGGGTTTATTCTAATAGCGCAGCAACACAGAAAATGAATACAAGCCGGCGGGACTGAATTAAATAGAAACGCATTAAACTATACAATTTATTACCAGTCAAACAGAAGTCGATTACTGTTTATACTAAAACGAAATAAGCCGGCTTTTTTATTATTTAGGAATACAATGAAACCTAAATTTAGTTATGACTGCTTTGCTTTTGCTCAAACATGGTGTCAACTGCAACTGAATAATTACAGTAAACTGGAAGTAATTATAAATATTCAAAGTGCTATTTTTAAATGTACGTATGTTTGTATTTGTAAAAAAAAATCAAACGAATATAAATGTAACATCTATTGTTACTTTATTAAAGATTTAACGAGTTCTTGAGTGATGGTATCGCACATTGCCATATATACGAAAAACGTCGTTGATCTCATTGTATAAATGAGTTAATCTATTCATTTGTTGTTTTAGCATGACTTTTTTAATATTCAGGATTTATCTTGAAATAAATCTATCCATCCTTCAAACTATTCGATAGGGACAGACAATATGGCGTGCATAGAGTTTATAAATATTATTTTCGTTTTTCCATACCAACTATTAGGCCTACTTCATTTAATTTTAGCAAACTCCTTGTCGGTCACATTAAAGGTTGAAAGGAGGATTTTTAAATTTGAATATTTCGATTGTCAAACAAATTTCTCTGCTCACAATACATTATATTATTATCTCCGATAAACCTTTAAAATCAATTAATCAACAAATGACAACTTAAGACTAATCCTCGAAAAATTTGTTGTTTCACTGATTTGCATTTTGCAAAACAGATTTACGTCTAAATTCGCGTGCCTGTTCTTGTATACTACTATTTATTTACGTACATGTAGGTGTGTTATGTGTGTGTGCGCGCGCGCACGCGTGTATGTTGCATGTAGAAATACAAAGACACAATATTTATGTGTATCTACAACTCACCGCTTTGTTAATATATAATCGACTGAAAACCTCTTAGCCTCCAGACACAATAACAATAGGTCTATAACCAATCCACCCAATAGACGTATGCGCAGTTTCAAACATTAACTTATCTTCCCATGTTAACGTGTAAATTTAATTTTCTATATTCTTGGGATCTCCAGGTTACGGTTTTATGACATTTCTATGGGGTCGTGAAGTGTGTGTGTGTGTGTGTGTGTGTGTGTGTGTGTGTGTGTGTGTGTGTGTGTGTGTGTGTGTGTGTGTGTGTGTGTGTGTGTGTGTGTGTGTGTGTGTGTGTGTGTGTGTGTGTGTGTGTGTGTGTGTGTGTGTGTGTGTGTGTGTGTGTGTGTGTGTGTGTGTGTGTGTGTGTGTGTGTGTGTGTGTGTGTGTGTGTGTGTGTGTGTGTGTGTGTGTGCACGCCTCGGAGCAAAAACCCGAATTTCCGAATTTGCTGATGTGCAATGAGTAGCTTCGAATTTTCCTGGCCAAATTATTCTCTTCTAATATTTCATATCTGCTGCAAGTCTCTATTAATTCTCTCTCTTCTGTTGTTTTTGAATTCGATAAAAATTCCGTATTCTATGATAATTAATTATTAACAGGTTACCAATATTTTCGCAGTTTATTTAAATCTTAAGTAGGTCTACATACGTTTGTCTATTTTGACTTACTAAGTGGATACGGTACCTTTTTGTAACTTAAAAACTAAAAAAAAATCTTATCGCAAAAAATTCTCCGTTTCTTTATTTTAAGAATATTATATATAGGCCTAATACATATAATATACATTTCAAAGTTAATTTTGATGTAAAAGAAAGTGTGTTCCCTATAAAACACTGTCAGGTCGTAATGTTATGCATAATACGATCAATTCAAATCATAAACTATCCGAACTTGTTGTTACTTGTTATAATCAATTGCTAAAATAACTACGAACGTCAATACCTAAAAAAGAAATGAAAGCTAACAAGTCCACACTTAGAGATCATACATAGAGATCTTCAAGTCTAATGAAGATCTATTGAAACGTGTCTTCACGGGGAAACTCAGAACTGAAACGAAGAATTAAATAGACTTATGTGACAAGGACATCCAGAAACTAACTTTTTTTGAGTTGTAAACCCTAAAACATGGGGTCACAAATATAGTTAACATGTTTTAATCGAAGTTCTATTAAAAAGATGGATGTTCTTCAAAAGGTTATATATTAAAAGGTTATATATTAATTCTAGAATATGTTCCATTCCAGGTCTGAAATATATTGATGGCAAATATTTACGGAAAGCTCATAAGGAGTCTCAAGAACGAAATAAAGAAACAAAGTCTAAAAAAAGAAATGTGTGAAAGTTATTGTCCTGGTGGATTATAGAGGTATGAAACTGTTAAACATGATGTGTTTACAGTTTTTAAAACAGCTTTCCGAAAGTTATTATTTTTTAGTTTGTATACATTTTTACAAAAACTTATAACACCTAAAAACCTGAAATTCTGCAAACATTTCAGCTACTCTTATATTAGTTTGTCTACCAGATTTAATACAGGCAACTTTTAATTTAAAAATTTGTAAAGTAAAATTTTAATTATACATAAATAAAAAAATTTAAAGTTTTCCCTGAAACTAGACTTATGTTAGTATGTGGTACAGTAAACTAAGGTAAGTGTGCTTAGTAGCAGTGAAAAATATCGTAGGCAAAGATTTAATATTTTCTGAGATAACGATACCTAAAATTAGGTAATTCTTCCACTTGTTTAGCATTGAACCGGAATGGCACTGCCCGGTGGGTGGGGGGTCTCCACGTAATTCAGTTAAACTGATGAAGGAAGAACTCTACACATGTCTCAATAAAATGACTCACTGATGGTTGAAGTCATAAAGTTGGTAGCACCTCTCTCTGAGAACACAGCCAAGAGACCTTATGAAAGGATGCCTTTTGGCCAGTAGACCTAGAAAACGACGGATGAAAGATGGTTCGGATGAATACTGCTCTGGAAGAGTTAGCAGAATTAGCTATGAAGAGATCGAAATGAAAAAGAAATTTTACAGATGCCGAAACCTACCGAAGATTCTAGCACATTAAAAAAGAAGAATGTTTTCTGACCATCAGGTAATAATAGCAGACAATGAAAATAGTCTGCAATGAGCCTTCTATGAATTGCTGCAGATAATCAGGATTGTTAGTCTGGAAATGTCTGTTATCAAGACTAGGTCCACGGCTTTTAAAGGTTGCTTCCCTGTAAAGTGTAATCTAATACTAACTGATCAACTAATTGAGCAAGTGCATTCATTCAGGTTCCTTGGATGCGACTTATCTTGTGTTGGTGAGATAGATGTTGACAAAAAAATAGAGAAGTTTAGTCACATATGTGGGACGATAAGAAAACACTGAATGGAAAGGTCAGAAGAGATACTCTTGAAATTTTATAAAGTGATGGCAGTGAGACTTGGACACTGAACGCAAAGACTCAAAGCCGGATACAGGCTAGTGAAATGAGATTTTTACGATCAGTACTAGGAATATCACGGAGGGACCGGCTAAGAAATGATGATATAAGAAACATTCTTGGAATATACAACCTAAACGATAGGATAAAGCAATACAGACAGGATTGGACAGACCATGTTGAGAGGATGCATAAGAACAGGATACCAAAACAAATTTTGGTTTATAATCCGAAAGGACGGCGGAATGTTGGAAGACCAAAGAAAAGCTGGTCGGGCCAAGGAAAGGACCACGGATCGTAAGGTCCACAGCCTGAAGAAGAAGAAGAAGAAGAAGAAGAAGAAGAAGAAGAAGAAGAAGAAGAAGAAGAAGAAGAAGAAGAAGAAGAAGAAGAAGAAGAGAAAAGAAGAAGATAAACGATGAATGTTCTGGATCATCAGGCGGATACCAGAATCAGGTATGTTGTCGAATTACACAAGAATGATCTAGTCGTTCTATTTTTACCTGAATAGGTAACTGTTTATGGCGTTGTTATGATTTAAAGAGGCTCAAACAACAGGTAACTGTACATTTCATTATTACGTCTTTATTTATGTTGTACAATAACTCGTGCTTTCGAAGAAAACTGCCTGGTAACATCCAAATAATGAACACGCTACAGGCACGGTGTGGACATGCATACCTGACATGTCAGACTAGTTCATTGCCACATAATTACAATAAATAAGGAGACATGCATACCATAAAAAGCTCTTAAAGTTGTACAACTATTTTTATATAAATCTTGACGGAATGAGCGAAGGAGTAGGAATTATACATAGGTCTCTACATAAAATAATTCAATACGCAACAGTCATACTTCACAAGAATTATTCACTCAGTATCGGCGTCTCACGGACACAATACCTTCACATTACCAGAAACCCCAAACTGTGAGTGTAGCGGTTATAGTGCCTCACCCTAGAGGATGACAGTCGGAAGCCTTTAATGTAATAACGTGTTCTTAATTGCGCGGCACTTCCCGACACTTTCTGTGCACCATTAAATCGCACTGTTAGTAAGATGAGATTACCGTTTTGAATCGCGTTGCTGCTGTGTTGCCGCAATTAGTACTCATCAACCGCAGCTTGTTGCCGATCCGTCGTATCGTTGTCACTTTGCTGTCAATGTAGCTGTTGTTTAATGATATGCAGAAATATGTTAACAACGAAACTAACACTGATGCGAGATAGAAATATAAAAATTAATTAACACTGGTAATAGTTGCTCTAATACCGACTGTCATCCTTTTGGCCGAAGGAGTATTACAAAAGAATTGTCTGTTACCCTTTTTAGTCTTATTTATTTCGGTTAGCCAATTAGTCTTATTTTTCTGGTCAATATCTTTGGCTCAATGTATACATTCTTATTCCAACAACAGTATAAATGTTTCTTTGAAAATACAGTGTACGACCTGATTCACTCAGATGCAGACAACAAGGAGAAAGATGCCACATGAACTTGAGACTATTATTTTCTTTCTACTACATATTTGCCTTCTTCTTGATTTGTAAATCGACGCGATAATTTTTAAGTTCAGCTTCAATTCACCTGCATTGTCTTTATCATTCCTAATGAAATGATAAGGATTACGACTATACTAACCAACTTCAAATACAGGTTTTCCAAAATATATGATGAAAAGATTAGTACGCCCTCATTTAAACCGTTACCATAGGCAATCAAAGCAACTTTTATAAGTCATAATTAATTTTTTAATCTCCGCCAAGTTACGTTGTTGATGTGTTTCTGTACGTAACTGCAACAAATGCTACAGCGACAAGGATAGGATGGGTTGACTTCGTTGATGCTGCGGTTGGTGAATACTAATTGTGACAACGCTGACTCAACACGATAATCTCATCTTACTGACGGTAAAATCTGATTAGCCCACACAGACAGTGTGGAAATAGTGCCACACTTTTAAGAACACATTATGAAATCAAATTTGCTTACGACTGTCAACCGTATTACCAAATATATTCTTAAAAATGTTAATGAGCTTGCAAGTTTTTTATTACAATTAACTTCGACAATGGATATGAACATTTTGGATAACATATAATTTTATATAATTATATTTAAAACTTTGCGTTTCCCTCTACACACACGCGCGCGCGCGATGGTACTTATTTCAATTTACATAATAGTACTTACATAACAGATAACATTATCAGTTTCGGCAGATAATGTTATTATATAATATTATGAGTGCTGTACGCAGTACTATAATTATCAGTAATTCTGTTGTTGGATGCCAATTTAGAAAACGGACCGGCCAGTCGGCCTACTTTAAACCAAGCAGAAGATTGGAAGAAAAACGTGAATTGAACAACGGAAAATAGACGTACATTTACGAGTGAGGAGAGGAAGGTCGTGTCCCCCTGGTGGTTTCATATCTCACAGAACCGCAGGAATTAGCATGAAAAAGGACAGGGAAAACCCACAGTATCAGATTCTTCTTCTACAAAAAAGAAGGGGAAGCCTACGTAGATTTGATACCGAATGTAAGGAAACAGAAACAAACGATATTTTTAATTGTTCAACTTCATATTATAGGCTATAGGCTACTTCACAAGTACAATTAATCAGATCTATCACATTGGTAATAACAAGAGAGTCAGATATTTTAATAAATTTTACCTCTTATCGTGGTATTTTTTTTTAATTGGCCCCTATCTTTATATAACTCCGTTACTTGAATTTGAGGTGAGAATGCAGAGCCTTACCACAGATTGTAAAATAATCACGAGTTTAATTAAACACTTCTATACAAGTCACACTTAAATTAGCAATTCTTCGCAAAACCAATGGCTATACAAAAACAATAATAATTAAAATCATTAAATCGTATTAAATATTAGAGCTACGACCTAATACCACTTTTGGACGGGACATGCCACAGAACTCTCTAATTAAGCGGCAGCACCTTAGCCTGTTTGGATTTATATAGGTTGCATTCAAGGTCACCAATGACGCATAAAATGATGTCGCTGTCACCAAAATCTTAGCAATTCTTCAACATCAGCTTCTCGACATTCATAGCTATTCTATGTAGTTTCTGTGCCACCGTACAGCACAATAATGGGGGGGGGGTCATTCTTTTTTCTGCTACTAAAAACACGTAAAACGTTTTTCAAAGACTATGTTTCTGTTCTTTGTCCGTTGCTTGTTTACCATCGACGATGGTATTTGCAATTTCTATCTCATCCACTATTCGGGACAGGGTAGTAAAAAAAAAAGGCACTTAAGGTCGGTACATAATTCAAAGGATAATAATTATTATATTATGCACATCAAAAAACTCTCATAGTTTGGCATCAGCGTTTGTTTTGTCTTAATGACATCATCATCGTCTTTACGATTATCAACATCAACTTTGTATTTCCATAAAATTCTTATGAGAACACAACCCTCAAAACGTCTTTCAGAAACTTAGCAACAAATTGTCTTTGGAACGGTAGAGTGAAATGGAAGTATTATTCAAGATACGAAGATATTAGCATTACGAGACACTTGTGATACACCCGGGAACCCAGTTACCCTTTGTCCCACCGCAAAGTAGGACAGCAGGATAGCAGTGTAGGTCTGCGTTGCTGGTAGACAAACAAGTCTAGTCTAACTTCTTAAAGCTGTTTTATAAACAAACGTGTTACAAATCCAGCTAAGACGAAGTTCGAAATACTGTACTTATCAGTAAAGGAATTATGACAATGTCTGTTTTCATCTGACTATAGCGCTGTTGTCTCATTTATTAGTAAACATACACTGTGCATAATAACAACAAACCGAAGTCAATGCACTGCTGTCTACACACGCACGCGCGCGCTCACACGTTCTACTACACTGCTACATTGTACTGAAAGTTCTAAATTTAAAACTTCTTCCGCTGAGTGTTACTATCTACTATCTCTTTATCTGTAAACATGTTTCAGTTATAATTGCCTAGTGATGTTCCTATATATCGCCTAACTAGTGATTCAAATATATCATTATTCCTAAATTGTTCATTATAATCTGCAAATAATGCTTACTTTTTACACTCAAATTTTGTTTAAGTCGTCCTTATAAACTAAACCGTTGGTATTTCAAGATATGTTAAATTTCATTGTGAATTAGTTAGTTAAAATTCACAAAAATTAATTCTACAGCTAAGAAATCCAAGATAAGTACATTACTTATTTATAGTTGAATTAATAAAGTATTTCATTGACCCTGTATGTACATATTATTACTATAGTAATAACTATGTCTATAATTAGAAACTTTTACGGAGAACCTTAATTATGCATCTGAAGAGAACAGAAAGCACGTTTGCTCTACCGCCATGTTTCATGACAGACATACGAGGGTCAGTTGAAAAGTTCGCGGAGCGACAACTGTAGCTTAGCGGTAAAACTAACATTTTTCGTGTGCTGCCCAAGATTTGTGTTTTGTGTAAACTCCTGTCAATTTCCAAATCTGTCTATCAATTTATTCATTGTTTAGAAGCTGTTTAAAATTGACGTGTCATGCGTGTTTTGAAAAATGGACAAAATCAAACATCGTGGTGTGATTCTTTGTTAAAAATTGTTTACAAAACAAAATTGTAAATGTGTCAGGAGATGCTGCGACTTCAAAACCAACGGTTTGTAAGTAGCCACTTGAGTTTAAACGCGGTCGTACGAGCATTGAAAACGTGGTTGCACTGGACGCCCAAAAAATGCAACAACTCCAGATGCGGCAGCCATCTTGCACAACGCTTTTTCACACCAAGTTCTTGAGTTAAAGTATGATGCACACGCTCATATGAGATGCCTATGATTTCAGCGGCCTCAATCAGCGGTCTTCCAACACCCTATGAAACTTTTTCAATAATGCCATTTTTTGTTGCACTGTTTGGAAGTCCACAGCTGGGATAGTCTTTAATGCTTGTACGACTACGTTTAAACTCGAGTGTGCCCCACTTCCCGTTGTTTCTGAAGGCGCAGCATCTCCTAACACATTTACAATTTCGTTTTGATTTTTCATTGGCGCTATAACGTTTTTAATAGAGAATTCACCACAACACGATGTTTGATTTTATGAATTTTAAAAACGCATGACAGGAAAATTTCTAACAGCTGGTAAAAGGTGACTAAATTGTCAGGTATATCTGGAAATTAACAGGTGTTCACGCGAAATATACGTCTTGCAGCACACGAAAGATTTTAGTTCTACACTAAGCTATAGATGTCGCTCCGCGAGCTTTTCAACTGACCCTCGTAAACACCTACATATGTTTATAATAATAATGTAATATATAGTATATATGTAGTGTAACATTATAAGAATAATAATAAAAGTAATAATAATACAAGGAGGAGTGAATCCGCGCACTTGCCGACTAGTAAACTTCTTAGGAGTGCGAGCCGAAAGAACGGTGGACCACGAGGTTAATTACAGATGTTCGATAATACACGAGAGGCGGCATGGCGAGGTCAACTACTACATTTTTAAATTAAATCCTACCTGTATGGAATAGGAAATGCAGCACCATCCAACTGCCTGTACTGCCAATAGTAGAGTATGACGGTGAGCACACTTTGTTTGAATGCAATCGCTGGGCTCAACATAGAGACAGAGATCGCTGGAGACAGAGTTGTCCGGATGTCAATATGCTTCGTTTGAAAGTGCAGTGGGACCGGGTCTCACATTGCTTTTCAGGGATCCTTCGGAAGAAATAGGGTGACTTTGATTGTGAAGTGAGGCCTGTGGGCGTGAAAAAGCTCTAGCCTGAGGTAATGTGTTAAATGGTAACAGCCTAGTGCCCTAGTAGATCGGGGTGTGTTTTTGTCGGTAGTCCAGTAACGGGAGTTCCATACTACGGGCTGTTTGGCCGATCCGTAAATTAACTTTCACCTCCCTACCACCAAAAATATTATTATTCCTATTATTATTATTATTATTTTTTTTTTATATCTAGTAACCTACGTTTCATGGATTTAATAGGCTAAATACATACACATAAAATTATACCTATTGTAAAGACTGCCATATTTAAAATTATTATTACATAGTCCCCTTGGCGTGACATAACAAAACGCCCATATGAAATCAAAAATAATATTTTTTGTCGTATTATTGTTTTCACGGTTTTAACAAAAAGTATACAATTATACGTACACGCCTTTTGAAAGAAACGCTGCAAACGAAACAAACGTTACTTCTTACTCATAACTGAGTATTAAAAAAAAGTACGCAGTAAACAAGAAGAGGAAATAGTAAATAAGCAATAACAAACGTGTAGTAAACTGCATGTGAATGCAGTGCATCGGAGAGCGACCGCATGGGGAAGCGATCACAACTCATGACAGCTAGATCCCCACTCCGCAATCAGCTGACTACTTCTCGTAATCTGATTGTAACCTAACCTCTCACTCTCAGTTCGAATCGGGACATCGACTAGAGTCCTCGAGTCGTCTCACTTTCGTTTCCCCCTACTATTCCTATCACTGTTTTATGGATACATCTTTTTCAGGTACAATTTTTTTATACATTCTCCAATCTAGCGTTTATAAATAACATTAGTTTAATTAATAATTTTAGTTTTACTCCATTTTCTGGTGTTGGAAATGAATAAGCAAACTGTCGGGTGTGTTTTTGTTGTGTTTTAATTTGGAATTGTAAGAACAAATAAAAAAATATATATTAAAAAACATATTAACAATACAGTGTTAAAAAAATGTAAGCAAAAACGTGTTTTACATAAATACAACGTGTAACATCATATATACGTAACGTTTTATTTTTTTATACTTGACAAGAAACAGAAGCCCGAATTTTTATATCGATAATAGATTGTTGAGACTGACAATTTTTTGTAATAAAATTATTAAGAGAATTTCTTAATACAGTTTTGCATTCAACATCGTGGATAAGTTGTAGAAAATTAAGACTACGATTTTGGCGCGTAAAATTCAAATCACCGTCACGTGCGTACATTACTATCTTGGAGATCGGTAAAATTTTAAATCATTTAAAGTTATTTTTCGAATTAAATTTTTTATAAAATTTATTTAATTTTGTTGTCCTTTAAAATTAAGACTCGAATAGTGACAATGCGCTATGAAATAAGTTAAATAATCTGCATAAACATATTAAATGGAATCAGTCATAAAGAAGGACTAATGGTTGACTACATTTTCAGCTGTAATCATTCTCGCTGTTTTAATTTTTGCTGAATACTACAAAATTATTATGCTGATAGCCATAATTTTGGTTACTTCCAATTTTAATTTTCATTTGGTACTGATGCGATTTTGTGTTAAAATCTTATTGATTCGCACATAACACACTGCCCAATTATAGCTTAGTCAATAAAAAATAAAATAACGTTAAGTCTAGATAGCCTTTGAGATCAGTTTGAATACATTTTTATGCAAAATTTTGAAATAAGGGAATTGTAATTTTATTTTTTAAATTATTTATTAAAATAATTTAAAAAATAAATGATGCCTAGGACCTGCTCTACGTGTGTGTGCGCGCGTGCGCTTACTGCTTCCATGCAATAAATTTTATTTATTAACATATGCACCTTTTAAAGCAAGTACATTTTTACTTTCTTCATGTAAATAGGTCAATTTACGTACAATAAATAGAAGTATATGTATAGAAATATATTTTATAATATTTCAAGGAAATAGACAAAACGTCGGTTTTATTTTAATAAGAAAGTTGTGAAAATTATAATTATTAATGAATAGTTTTCTGTTCGACCTGGACAAAACAGTTCTGTATTTAAATTTTGATAGTTAAAATTACTTACAGAAGCTCTTTATTTACGTACCACGAAACTTTTGCTCACAAATGGGTTACGTACACGTTCACAAGGCAGGGAGGATAGAAAAAAAATGGTGTTTGTGGTAAATTTATATTGTAATTATTTTTTGTCGGAATCTGTGGGATTCGCGAGTTGTGAGTGGCTGCTGTTAGCTGGATCATGGACGCAACCCGTTTTCGCGGAGTCCAAACACCGACTGACAGTTCGGTCGCAAAGTGACGACTCCCTCCAACAACGCGGGCGCCCAGTGTCTCGTGCAAGCCGGTGTGCGTGCGTAGTAATACAACGTTCTTGTATGGGCTACACCACTACACACGATAACGCAAAAATATCTACGTAACACATATTCATCGTTGTCAGTAAATATTATTGTCTGATGTTTTTATTAGTAAAGTCGGCGCGGCGAAAAATAATGCCTTTTTTGTTCACAATAAAGGCCGGTCTCAAGGCGTTTATGTATGTCAGCGAATGTGCGTAAGCCATCAGTGGAACTGAAAAAGTGTTCTGGTTGTTACTTAAACCGTTTACTACGAATAATGTTTATAATTTTCCGTTAATCGGTACTTTTTTCTTTTTTTTTTCATTATTGAAATTGCGTACTCGTCCTTGTATACAGCGTTGTACCAAATACCCGCCGAGTTATTAAATTTAAATCTGTCCTTTTAATATGAGTAATGTATAATTATGCAGTTTTGAACGTTAAATCGCTGTAGAACTCGTTAATGAAACTGATATAATGTTTGGGGATTTTTGCATTCTAGTGATCAACTGTTGACACATGATTGGGCGATTTCATTGCTACACGTTCAGCGCAATCTTAAACGGTTCTGAAAACTTGCAGACAAAATAAAGAACGAAATAACGAAGTACACACTTAATATTGTATACAACATTTATTGAAATAATACTTAGCCTATCGTTGTTTTTCTCTGCAATATTTAGCCGAAGTTACTTCTAATTTGGTAATGGCAAACAAGCGAACCGTACCCATAACTCTCTACTAGGTCATTCAGAGGCGGCATTAAAACGTTCGTCTTATATAGGCGAACCTGTGAGCCCTTCACACGACGGGCAAATGTGGAGAGATCATCTATGATCAAATGAAACACGGCAATAAAAAAAAACTCTTCATTTAGGTACTGTATCTACATTTTATAAGAAATCCTGCTTTCAGAATTAATTAACTGTAAATAATAAATATAATTATTTCACTGCGACTCGGAACACAAAACTTTTTATTGGTAAAAACGTAAAAGCTTTACCTTACAACCTGAACAGGTATGTCACATACTGTAATGCATTAATACTATTATATGTATAAAATTTATATAACATGCATAAAATATAAAATTATACATATACCTAATATATAAAATATAAAATTATACATAATGCATTAATATTATATGTATAAAATTTATATAACATCCAAGTATAAAATAATAAAGTATAGGCTACATAGCATAATGAGATATAAATATCGGTATGGAGAACCATACATGACTTCCATGTTCTAAGATTTATATTTAAAATCATATTCGAAATGAAATATTTCCATAGAAACTACGTCTTTCTACTTATTGCTTCAGCATTAATCACAGTACTGTGGCCACTAACGTATACCACCTCATGTTTTCGCACTCGATTTTCACCGATGATGGCAGTCGATGGCACTGCCGAAAAGACTGGTTTTGTAGAAAACATTGGACTACGGCTAAAGAGCCCGGGAAGCGATTTTAACAAAAAACTACTTCTTTGTTGCCGATAACGTAGTACACATATAAAAAATTCTCCCCTCCACCTTCAACTATAATTTTTAATAATAGAAAATTACCCCCACCCCGTTCACCTAACCTCTTCATTTATAGATATTTCATCTACGTTTCTACAGTGGATTACTATGAGCTTCTTATCAGGATACTTTATTTATAAAAATTAAGTACTTTACTCTTGTTAAATCATAAAATGTTTCAGGTAAACTACCCCTTTCTCTTAACCGATCTTCTCCGAAATCAATAGACCTTCCGTCCTCTACAATTCAGGGAAGCATGCAAAAAGTATTTGATTCTGTTTGAATGTGCGGCAGTTATCGTTCGTCATGGAAACATTTCTCTTGTTACAACATAAAATGTAGCAGGTAAACTACCCCTTTCCCTTAACCGATCTTCACCAAAACAATAGACCTTGAGCTCTCTGCAACTCAGGAAAGGGTGCAAAAAATTATTTGATTCTCATTGAATTTTCGGCAGTTATCGTTCGTCATAAAAAAATTACTCTTTTTAAAACATAAAACGTTGCTGATAAACTACCCCTTCCCTTAACCGATCTTCAACAAAACCAACAGACCTTGAGTTCTCTTTAGTTCAAAAAAGGTATGCAAAAACCTAGATGATTCTGTTTGAATTTACGGCAGTTATCGTTCGTCATATAAAAAATTACCCTTGTTAAAACAAAATGTTGCTGGTAAACTACCCCTTTCCCTTAACCGATCTTCACCAACACCAATAGGTATTGAGAACTCTACAATACAGGGCTGTATGCAAAACATCATTTGATTCTGTTTGAATTTGCGGCTGTTATCGTTTACTATAGAAAAATATCGGTATGGAGAACCATACATGACTTCCATATTCTAAGATTTATATTTAAAATTATTTTCGAAATGAAATATTACCATAGAAACTACTTCTTTCTACTTACTGCTTCAGCCTTAACCACAGTACTGTGGTCACTAACGTATACCACTTCACGTTATCGCACTCGATTTTCACTGATGATGGAAGTCGATGGCATTGCCGAAATGTCTGGTTTTGTAGAAAACATTGGACTACGGCCAAATATCCCGGGAAGGAATTTTAACAAAAACTACTTCTTTGTTGCCGATAACGTTGTACACATATATATAAAAAATATGCATAAAATTAGTGGTTTGTATAAGTTAATGATTGATCTCCATTAAGTAGTGCTCAAGTTTCCAAAGTTTTAATATTATGATGTCCGTAATTAAAACATCAGGGCAGGTTTAGTGTGTATGAGGGTTCACCGTGGACAAAAATTTTCAACATTTCCTATTGAGCGTTGCTTAGAATAAATCTGCGAATCTACAGTGTACGTTTCACAGAACAAACACGCGGAAAAGAAGGAGCGCTCCGAGTCACTCATGGACCCTCAGCATCTTGCAGAGGGTTCATTCCCTAAAGACGAAAAGTCTGTCTATGAATCGTTCCTCTGCAAACACGTGCAGTTACACTGCCCAGCGATCCACAGGAAGCAAATCGCTATCCACGCTGGACACTTTTTCGGCTTGCATGCGTTATGTTGGTATGGGTTCGGCACTTTCCATTTAAAAACCGTGCAAATGTAAGAAAATAAACATGAATGAGGCCAGAAATAACGCGAATTTTGTGTGTGTGTGTGTGTGTGTGTGTGTGTGTGTGTGTGTGTGTGTGTGTGTGTGTGTGTGTGTGTGTGTGTGTGTGTGTGTGTGTGTGTGTGTGTGTGTGTGTCTTTCCTGCCTTTTTATTGCAGTAGTGATAATAATAAAATGGAAACGTAAACAGTACATAACTGAGATATGCTTGCCTGCCACGCACGATATATTTTCTCTTATACATGACTAGCAGAATACCCGTGCTTCGCTACGGAGTTTCACGTTGTACGTAATGAAAATGTTAGTTTAATTAATAAAGTTTAATTAAAGTAGGCTTCTTAAAAATAAATAGCTGTTGCCCACAACTTCGTTCGCGTGGTCTTCAATTTAATGCGATAATATATTTAGAACAGAATCTATTCTATTGGGTTGCCATAGTAACCAGATCTAATAGTTTTTAAGACCGCAAAGGACCCCCCAGAGGATCGTATCGAAAAAACACTTGTCCTATGTTGTTCTCCCTTTGCGTAAAATATTTGTGCCAAGTTTGGTTGAAATCGGTCCAGTGGTTTAGGAGGCGAAGTGGAAGACCCCAAAGAACCCCCAAAGAACCCCCAAAAGGACCCCATCGAAAAAACACCTATCCTATGTTGGTTCTCCCGTTGCGTAAAATATTTGTTCCAAGTTTAGTTGAAATCGGTACAGTGGTTTAGGAGGAGATGTGGAAGAAACCTTCGCGGACGTGCGCACAACAACTCACCGAAGTTTCATCGCAATCGGATGAGTGGTATAGGAACGCATACGGGACAAACAAAGAAACATTCATTTTTATATATAAGATGTAAACTATACCCCTTACTTGACATAAACCGTGATAGCTAAGCTAATGTACAACATATATGTATTAATTATACACATAAATGTTCCTCGATATACACTCTATCTATTGGCGAAAACTTGAATAAAATCCGTTCAGTACTTCCTGAGATTACCGATTTCAAACACAGAGAGAAAACGGACCGACTTTACTTTATACTATGTACAGATTTACATTAAAATTAAAAAATTATAATTTTATTGCCTGGCAACAAAATTATTTTATTTTTAACAATTACCATTGTTCCAAAAGTTTAAATGAATTTTCAAGTACTTTACTCTTGTTAAAACGTAAAAGGTTGCAGGTAAACTACCCCTTCCCCTTAACCGACCTTCACCAAAAACAATAGGTCTTGAGGACTCTACAAATCAGGGCTGTATGCAAAAAATTATTTGATTCTGTTTGAATTTGCGGCTGTTATCGTTTGCCATAGAAAATACCCTTGTTAAAAAAACGTTGCAGGTAAACTACCCCTTTCACTTAACCGATCTTAACCAAAAACAATAGGTCTTGAGAACTCTACAATATAGGGCTGTATGCAAAACATTATTTGATTCTCATTGAATTTACGGCAGTTACCGTTCGTCATAGAAAAAATTACTCTTGTTAAAACATAAAACGTTGTTGGTAAACTACCCCTTTCCCTTAACCGATCTTCACAAACACCAATAGGTATTGAGAACTCTACAATACAGGGCTGTATGCAAAACACCATTTGATCCTGGTTTTAAAGTAAAATGACTTTATCAAATAAAACATAAAACGTTACAGGTAAACTACCCCTTTCCCTTAACCGATCTTCACCAAAAACAATAGGTCTTGAGTACTCTACAAATCAGGGCTGTATGCAAAACATTATTTAATTCTGTTTGAATTTGCGGCTGTTATCGTTTGCAAAAAAAAAATTTCCCTTGATAAAAAAAACCGTTGCAGGTAAACTACCCCTTTCCCTCAACCGATCTTCACCAAAAACAATAGGTCGTGAGTACTCTACACACCAGGGCTGTATGCAAAAAATTATTTGATTCCGTTTGAATTTGCGGCAGTTATCGTTTGCCATAGAAAAAAAATCTACACACAGACAGATAGACACACAGACACACACACAGATACTTTTCGGAAAACGACTTTTTTTCATGTTTTGAGTGTAGTACAATCAGAATCTGCAATAATCTCGAACACGATTTTTTTTGCCATCACCATACTTCCATTCCTTAAGGAATATGGAAGTAAAAATTACCCTTGATAAAAAACCGTTGCAGGTAAACTACCCTTTTCCCTTAACCGATCTTCACCAAAAACGATAGATCTTGAGTAATCTACAATTCAGGTCTGTATGCAAACAATTATTTGATTCTGTTTGAATTTGCGGCTGTTATCGTTTGCCATAGAAAACACCCTTGATAAAACCTAAAACGTTGCTGGTAAACTACCCTATTCCATAACTAATCTTCACCAATAACAATAGGTCTTGAGAACTCTACAATTCAGGGCTGTATACAAAATATTAGTTGATTCTCTTTGAATTTACGGCAGTTATCGTTCGTCATAGAAAAAATACCCTTGTTAAAACATAAAACGTTCTAGGTAAACTACCCCTTTCCCTTAACCGATCTTCAACAAAATCAACAGACCTTGAGTTCTGTATAATTCAAAAAGGTATCCAGAAGAGTAGTTGATTCTGTTTTAATGTATGGCAGTTAACGTTCGTCAACAAAAAAAGTACCCTTGATAAAACATAAAATGTTGCTGGTAAACAACCCTATTCCCTTAACCGATCTTCACCAAAACCAACAGGTCTTGAGAACTCTACATTTCAGGGCTGTATGCAAAATATTATATGATTCTGTTTGAATTTGCGGTAGTAATCGTTTGCCATATAAAATACCCTTAATAAGACAAAAAACGTGTCAGGTAAACTACCCCTTTCCCTTAACCGATCTTCACCAAAAACAATAGGTCATTAGTACTCAAGAAATCAGAGTTGTATGCAAAAACTTATTTGATTCTGTTTGAATTTGCGGCTCTTATCGTTTGCCATAGAAAATACCCTTTTAAAACATAAAACGTTGCAGGTAAACTACCCTTTTCCCTTAACCCATCTTCACCAAAAACAAAAGGTCTTGAGAACTCTACAATTCAGTGCAGTATGCAAAACATTATTTGATTATGTTTGAATTTGCGGCTGTTCTCGTTCATCATAAAAAATTACTCTTTTTAAAACATAAAACGTTGCTGATAAACTACCCCTTCCCTTAACCGATCTTCAACAAAACCAACAGACCTCGAGTTCTCTTTAGTTCAAAAAGGTATGCAAAAACCTAGATGATTCTGTTTGAATTTACGGCAGTTATCGTTCGTCATATAAAAATATCGGTATGGAGAACCATACATGACTTCCATATTCTAAGATTTATATTTAAAATCATTTTCAGCCAAACAGCCAGGGAAGGAATTTTAACAAAAAAATACTCTTTCTTGCCAATAACGTAGTACACATATAAAAAATATTATCCCCTCCCCCTTCAACTATAATTTTGATTTATAGAAAATCACCCCCAGCCCATTCAACTAGCCTCTTCATTTATAGATATTTCATCTACGTTTCTACAGTGGATTATTAAGATCTTATCAGGATACTTTATCAAAATTAAGTACTTTACTCATGTTACAACAAAAAATGTTTCAGGTAAACTGCCCTTTCCCCGTAACCGATCTTCACCAAAATCAACAGACATTGAGTTCTCTATAGCTCAGGCACATATGTAAAAATTATTTGATTCTGTTTGAATTTACGGCAGTTATGGTTCGTCATATAAAAAATTACCCATGTTAAAACATAAAACATGAGATTTATAAAACATATCTAAGATTTATATTTAAAATCATTTTTGAAATAAAATATTTTCATAGAACCTACTAACGCTGGGGAAATCTGAGGAGCCAATCAGAGTTGGGCCTACCTGTCACTCTGCTGAATTTGGTGGAAAGCCCTGTCACTGTCGTCAAAGTATCAGCCTTGACAGGGTCCTCTTTTTCTGCAAAATGGGAGAGGAGGCTTGAGATGGAGTGAGTGACATGGTCCCCACCTCAATGAAGAACCCATTGTTTTATAAAAATATATTTAAATTTTGAAAACTGAAAATTCTTTTCTTGTTGTAAATATTTATATTTTATAATCAAAATGACTTTATCAAAAAACAAACATTATTTTTTTATAATAAGTACTTACATATGTTTCTTAATATGCTTACTTTTTCTTCAATGTTGATGATCATTTCCAAACATTCTGACAAAATTGTATCTACAGAACAGTTAACATTCCCCAGGTTTCCATTTCTGCTAATTTCTCATTACACCTTCCACTGACGTATTATTAACCATTTCATAAACTATCGTATAATCTTTTCAGATTGCCTGGCAACAAAATTATTTTATTTTCAACAATTACCATTGTTTGAAAAAGTTTAAATGAATTTTCAAGTACTTTACTCTTGTTAAAACGTAAAAGTTTGCTCGTAAACTACCCCTTCCCCTTAACTGATCTTCACCAAAATCTAAAGGCCTTGACTCCTCTACAATTCACTGATGTATGCAAAAAATTATTTGATTCTGTTTGAATTTGCGGCAGTTATCGTTTGCCATAGAAAATACGCTTGATAAAAAACGTTGCTGGTAAACTACCCCTTCCCCTCAACCGATCTTCACCAAAAACAATAGGTCTTGAGTACTCTACAAATCAGGGCTGTATGCAGAAAATTATTTGATTCTGTTTGAATTTGCGGCTGTTATCGTTTGCCATATAAAATACCCTTGTTAAAAAAACGTTGTAGGTAAACTACCCCTTTCCCTTAACCGATCTTCACCAAAAACAATAGGTCTTGAGAACTCTACAATTCAGGGCTGTATGCGAAACATTATTTGATTCTGTTTGAATTTACGGCTGTTATCGTTTGCCAAACAAAATAAACTACCCCTTCCCCTTAACCGATCTTCACCAAAAACAATAGGTCTTGAGTACTCTACAAATCAGGGCTGTATGCAAAACATTATTTGATTCTGTTTGAATTTGCGGCTGTTATCGTTTGCCATAGAAAATACCCTTGTTAAAAAACGTTGCAGGTAAACTACCCCTTTCCCTCAACCGATCTTCACCAAAAACAACAGGTCTTGAGAACTCTACAATTTAGGGCTGTATGCAAATAAACTTTTGATTCTGTTTGAATTTCCGGCTGTTATCGTTTGCCATAGGAAATACCCTTGTTAAAACATAAAACGTTACAGGTAAACTACCCCTTTCCCTTAACCGATCTTCACCAAAATCAGCAGATCTTGAGAACTCTACAATTCAGGGCTGTATGCGAAACATTATTTGATTCTGTTTGAATTTGCGGCTGTTATCGTTTGCCAAACAAACAAAATTACCCTTGCTAAAAAAAAACCGTTGCAGGTAAACTACCCCTTTCCCTCAACCGATCTTCACCAAAAACAATAGGTCGCGAGTACTCTGCAAATCAGGGCTGTATGCAAACAATTATTTGATTCTGTTTGAATTTGCGGCAGTTATCGTTTGCCATAGAAAAAAAATCTACAGACACATAGACAGACAGACAGACAGACACACACACAGACAGACAGACACACACACAGACAGACAGACAGACACACAGACACTTTTCGGAAAACGACTTTTTTTCATGTTTTGAGTGTAGTAGAATCAGAATCTGCAATAATCTCGAACACGATTTTTTTTGCCATCACCATACTTCCATTCCTTAAGGAATATGGAAGTAAAAAACGTTGCAGGTAAACTACCCCCTTCCCCTTAACCGATCTTCACCAAAAACAAAAGGTCTTGAGTACTCTACAAATCAGGGCTGTATGCAAAACATTATTTGATTCTGTTTGAATTTGCGGCTGTTATCGTTTGCCATAGAAAATACCCTTGTTAAAAAAACGTTGCCGGTAAACTACCCCTTTCCCTTAACCGATCTTCACCAAAAACAATAGGTCTTGAGAACTCTACAATTTAGGGCTGTATGCAAATAATCTTTTGATTCTGTTTGAATTTGCGGCTGTTATGTTTGCCATAGGAAATACCCTTGTTAAAACATAAAATGTTACTGGTAAACTACCCCTTTCCCTTAACCGATCTTCACCAAAAACAATAGGTCTTGAGTACTCTACAAATCAGGGCTGTATGCAAAACATTATTTGATTCTGTTTGAATTTGCGGCTGTTATCGTTTGCCATAGAAAATACCCTTGTTAAAAAAACGTTGCTGGTAAACTACCCCTTTCCCTCAACCGAACTTCACCAAAAACAATAGGTCTTGACAACTCTACAATTTAGGGCTGTATGCAAATAATCTTTTGATTCTGTTTGAATTTGCGGCTGTTATCGTTTGCCAAACAAACAAAATTACCCTTGCTAAAAAAAAACCGTTGCAGGTAAACTACCCCTTTCCCTCAACCGATCTTCACCAAAAACAATAGGTCGCGAGTACTCTGCAAATCAGGGCTGCATGCAAAAAATTATTTGATTCTGTTTGAATTTGCGGCAGTTATCGTTTGCCATAGAAAAAAAATCTACAGACAGACAGACAGACAGACAGACAGACAGACAGACAGACAGACACACACACAGACAGACAGACAGACACACAGACACTTTTCGGAAAACGACTTTTTTCATGTTTTGAGTGTAGTAGAATCAGAATCTGCAATAATCTCGAACACGATTTTTTTTGCCATCACCATACTTCCATTCCTTAAGGAATATGGAAGTAAAATTACCCTTGTTAAAACATAAAATGTTGCTGGTAAACTACCCCTTTCCCTTAACCGATCTTCACCAACACCAATAGGTATTGAGAACTCTACAATACAGGGCTGTATGCAAAACATCATTTGATTCTGTTTAAATTTGCGGCTGTTATCGTTTACTATAGAAATATCGGTATGGAGAACCATACATGACCTCCATATTCTAAGATTTATATTTAAAATCATTTTCAGCCAAACAGCCAGGGAAGGAATTTTAACAAAAAAATACTTCTTTCTTGCCAATAACGTAGTACACATATAGAAAATATTATCCCCTCCCCCTCAACTATAATTTTGATTTATAGAAAATTACCCCCAGCCCGTTCAACTAGCCTCTTCATTTATAGATATTTCGTCTACGTTTCTACAGTAGATTATTAAGATCTTATCAGGATACTTTATCAAAATTAAGTACTTTACTCATGTTACAACAAAAAATGTTTCAGGTAAACTGCCCTTTCCCCGTAACCGATCTTCACCAAAATCAACAGACATTGAGGTCAATATAGCTCAGGCACATATGTAAAAAATTATTTGATTCTGTTTGAATTTACGGCAGTTATGGTTCGTCATATACAAAATTACCCATGTTAAAACATAAAACATGAGATTTATAAAACATATCTAAGATTTATATTTAAAATCATTTTTGAAATACAATATTTTCATAGAACCTACTAACGCTGGGGAAATCTGAGGAGCCAATCAGAGTTGGGCCTACCTGTCACTCTGCTGAATTTGGTGGAAAGCCCTGTCACTGTCGTCAAAGTATCAGCCTTGACAGGGTCCTCTTTTTCTGCAAAATGGGAGAGGAGGCTTGAGATGGAGTGAGTGACATGGTCCCCACCTCAATGAAGAACCCATTGTTTTATAAAAATATATTTAAATTTTGAAAACTGAAAAATCTTTTCTTGTTGTAAATATTTATATTTTATAATCAAATATCGGTATGGAGAACCATACATGACTTCCATATTCTAAGATTTATATTTAAAATCATTTTCGAAATGAAATATTACCATAGAAACTACTTCTTTCTACTTACTGCTTCAGCCTTAACCACAGTACTAACATATACCACCTCACGTTATCGCACCCGATTTTCACTGATGATGGAAGTCGATGGCATTGCCGAAACGTCTGGTTTTGTAGAAAACATTGGACTACGGCCAAATATCCCGGGAAGGAATTTTAACAAAAACTACTTCTTTGTTGCCGATAACGTTGTACACATATATATAAAAAATATGCATAAAATTAATGGCTTGTGTAAGTTAATGATTGATCTCCATTAAGTAGTGCTTAAGTTTCCAAAGTTTTAATATTATGATGTCCGTAATTAAAACATCAGAGCAGGTTTAGTGTGTATGAGGGTACACCGTGGACAAAAATTTTCAACATTTCCTATTGAGCGTTGCTTAGAATAAAGCTGCGAATCTACAGTGTACGTTTCACAGAACAAACATGCGGAAAAGAAGGAGCGCTCCGAAGTCACTCATGGACCCTCAGCATCTTGCAGAGGGTTCATTCCCTAAAGACAAAAAGTCTGTCTATGAATCGTTCCTCTGTAAACACGTGCAGTTACACTGCCCAGCGATCCACAGGAAGCAAATCGCTATCCACGCTGGACACTTTTCGGCTTGCATTTGTTATGTTGCTATGGGTTCGGCACTTTCCACTTAAAAACCGTGCAAATGTAAGAAAATAAACATGAATGAGGCCAGAAATAACGCGAATTGTGTGTGTGTGTGTGTGTGTGTGTGTGTGTGTGTGTGTGTGTGTGTGTGTGTGTGTGTGTGTGTGTGTGTGTGTGTGTGTGTGTGTGTGTGTGTGTGTGTGTGTGTGTGTGTGTCTTCCCTGCCTTTTCATTGCGGTAGTCATAATAATAAAATAAAATGGAAACGTAAACAGTACATAACTGAGAAAAAAATACATAAATGAAAAAATTATAATTTTATTGCCTGGCAACAAAATTATTTTATTTTTAACAATTACCATTGTTTCAAAAAGTTTAAATAAATTTTTAAGTACTTTACTCTTGTTAAAACGTAAAAGGTTGCGGGTAAACTACCCCTTCCCCTTAACCGATCTTCACCAAAATCGAAAGTCATTGAGACCTCTACAATTCAGGGACGTATGCAAAAAATTATTTGATTCTGTTTGAATTTGCAGCTGTTATCGTTTGCCATAAAAAATACGCTTGATAAAAAAACGTTGCTGGTAAACTACCCCTTCCCCTTAACCGATCTTCACCAAAACCAACAGGTCTTGAGTACTCTACAAATCAGGGCTGTGTGCAAAACATTATTTGATTCTGTTTGAATTTGCGGCTGTTATCGTTTGCCATACGAAATACCCTTGTTAAAAAAACGTTGCAGGTAAACTACCCCTTTCCCTAAACCGATCTTCACCAAAAACAACAGGTCTTGAGAACTCTACAATTTAGGGCTGTATGCAAATAATCTTTTGATTCTGTTTGAATTTGCGGCTGTTATCGTCTGCCATAGGAAATACCCTTGTTAAAACATAAAACGTTACAGGTAAACTACCCCTTTCCCTTAACCGATCTTCACCAAAATCAACAGATATTGAGAACTCTAGAATTCAGGGCTGTAAGCGAAACATTATTTTATTCTGTTTGAATTTGCGGCTGTTATCGTTTGCCAAACAAACAAAATTACCCTTGCTAAAAAAAAAACCGTTGCCGGTAAACTACCCCTTTCCCTCAACCGATCTTCACCAAAAACAATAGGTCGCGAGTACTCTGCAAATCAGGGCTGTATGCAAAAAATTATTTGATTCTGTTTGAATTTGCGGCAGTTATCGTTTGCCATAGAAAAAAAATCTACAGACAGACACACAGACAGACAGACAGACACACAGACACACACACAGACACTTTTCGGAAAACGACTTTTTTTCATGTTTTGAGTGTAGTAGAATCAGAATCTGCAATAATCTCGAACACGATTTTTTTTGCCATCACCATACTTCCATTCCTTAAGGAATATGGAAGTAAAATGACTTTATCAAATAAAACATAAAACGTTACAGGTAAACTACCCCTTTCCCTTAACCGATCTTCACCAAAAACAATAGGTCTTGAGTACTCTACAAATCAGGGCTGTATGCAAAACATTATTTGATTCTGTTTGAATTTGCGGCTGTTATCGTTTGCCATAGAAAATACCCTTGTTAAAAAAACGTTGCAGGTAAACTACCCCTTTCCCTCAACCGATCTTCACCAAAAACAATAGGTCTTGAGACCTCTACAATTTAGGGCTGTATGCAAATAATCTTTTGATTCTGTTTGAATTTGCGGCTGTTATCGTTTGCCATAGGAAATACCCTTGTTAAAATATAAAACGTTACAGGTAAACTACCCCTTTCCCTTAACCGATCTTCACCAACATCAACAGATCTTGAGAACTCTACAACTCAGGGCTGTATGCGAAACATTATTTGATTCTGTTTGAATTTGCGGCTGTTATCGTTTGCCAAACAAACAAAATTACCCTTGCTAAAAAAAAACCGTTGCTGGTAAACTACCCCTTTCCCTCAACCGATCTTCACCAAAAACAATAAGTCGCGAGTACTCTGCAAATCAGGGCTGTATGCAAAAAATTATTTGATTCTGTTTGAATTTGCGGCAGTTATCGTTTGCCATAGAAAAATATCGGTATGGAGAACCATACATGACTTAAATATTCTAAGATTTATATTTAAAATCATTTTCAGCCAAACAGCCAGGCTGTGTCTTACCTGCCTTTTTATTGCTGTATTAAATGAAAAATATTATATTACATTAAAATGAAAAAATTATAATTTTATTGCCTGGCAACAAAATTATTTTATTTTTAACAATTACCATTGTTTCAAAAAGTTTAAATAAATTTTCAAGTACTTTACTCTTGTTAAAACGTAAAAGGTTGCAGGTAAACTACCCCTTCCCCTTAACCGATCTTCACCAAAATCGAAAGTCATTGAGACCTCTACAATTCAGGGACGTATGCAAAAAATTACTTGATTCTGTTTGAACTTGCGGCTGTTATCGTTTGCCATAGAAAATACGCTTGATAAAAAAACGTTGCAGGTAAACTACCCCTTCCCCTTAACCGATATTCACCAAAAACAATAGGTCTTGAGTACTCTACAAATCAGGGCTGTATGCAAAACATTATTTGATTCTGTTTGAATTTGCGGCTGTTATCGTTTGCCATAGAAAATACCCTTGTTAAAACATAAAACGTTGCAGGTAAACTACCCCTTTCCCTCAACCGATCTTCACCAAAAACAATAGGTCTTGAGAAATCTACAATTCAGGGCTGTATGCGAAACATTATTTGATTCTGTTTGAATTTGCGGCTGTTATCGTTTGCCAAAAAAAAAAAATTTCCCTTGATAAAAAAAACCGTTGCAGGTAAACTACCCCTTCCCCTCAACCGATCTTCACCAAAAACAATAGGTCGCGAGTACTCTACAAATCAGGGCTGTATGCAAAAAATTATTTGATTCTGTTTGAATTTGCGGCAGTTGTTGTTTGCCATAGAAAATACGCATGATAAAAAACGTTGCTGGTAAACTACCCCTTCCCCTCAACCGATCTTCACCAAAAACAACAGGTCTTGAGTACTCTACAAATCAGGGCTGTATGCAGAAAATTATTTGATTCTGTTTGAATTTGCGGCTGTTATCGTTTGCCATAGAAAATACCCTTGTTAAAAAAACGTTGTAGGTAAACTACCCCTTTCCCTTAACCGATCTTCACCAAAAACAAAAGGTCTTGAGAACTCTACAATTTAGGGCTGTATGCAAATAATCTTTTCATTCTGTTTGAAATTGCGGCTGTTATCGTTTGCCATAGGAAATACCCTTGTTAAAACATAAAACGTTACAGGTCAACTACCCCTTTCCCTTAACCGATCTTCACCAAAAACAATAGGTCTTGAGAACTCTACAATTCAGGGCTGTATGCGAAACATTATTTGATTCTGTTTGAATTTGCGGCTGTTATCGTTTGCCAAACAAACAAAATTACCCTTGCTAAAAAAAAACCGTTGCAGGTAAACTACCCCTTTCCCTCAACCGATCTTCACCAAAAACAATAGGTCGCGAGAACTCTGCAAAACCGAGCTGTATGCAAAAAATTATTTGATTCTGTTTGAATTTGCGGCAGTTATCGTTTGCCATAGAAAAAAAATCTACAGACAGACACACAGACACACAGACAGACAGACACACAGACACTTTTCGGAAAACGACTTTTTTTCATGTTTTGAGTGTAGTAGAATCAGAATCTGCAATAATCTCGAACACGATTTTTTTTGCCATCACCATACTTCCATTCCTTAAGGAATATGGAAGTAAAAAATCTACAGACAGACAGACACACAGACAGACAGACAGACAGACACACAGACACTTTTCGGAAAACGACTTTTTTTCATGTTTTGAGTGTAGTAGAATCAGAATCTGCAATAATCTCGAACACGATTTTTTTTGCCATCACCATACTTCCATTCCTTAAGGAAAATATGGAAGTAAAAACAAACATTATTTTTACTTCCATATTCCTTAAGGAATGGAAGTATGGTGATGGCAAAAAAATCGTGTTCGAGATTATTGCAGATTCTGATTCTACTACACTCAAAACATGAAAAAAAGTCGTTTTCCGAAAAGTGTCTCTGTGTGTGTCTGTCTGTCTGTCTGTCTGTAGATTTTTTTTCTATGGCAAACGATAACTGCCGCAAATTCAAACAGAATCAAATAATTTTTTGCATACAGCTCTGATTTGCAGAGTACTCGCGACCTATTGTTTTTGGTGAAGATCGGTTTTGGGAAAGGGGTAGTTTACCAGCAACGGTTTTTTTTTAGCAAGGGTAATTTTGTTTGTTTGGCAAACGATAACAGCCGCAAATTCAAACAGAATCAAATAATGTTTCGCATACAGCCCTGAATTGTAGAGTTCTCAAGATCTGTTGATTTTGGTGAAGATCGGTTAAGGGAAAGGGGTAGTTTACCTGTAACGTTTTATGTTTTAACAAGGGTATTTCCTATGGCAAACGATAACAGCCGCAAATTCAAACAGAATCAAAAGATTATTTACATACAGCCCTAAATTGTAGAGTTCTCAAGACCCATTGTTTTTGGTGAAGATCGGTTGAGGGAAAGGGGTAGTTTACCTGCAACGTTTTTTTATCAAGCGTATTTTATATGGCAAACGATAACAGCCGCAAATTCAAACAGAATCAAATAATATTTTGCATACGTCCCTGAATTGTAGAGGTCTCAAAGAATTTCGATTTTGGTGAAGATCGGTTAAGGGGAAGGGGTAGTTTACCTGCAACCTTTTACGTTTTAACAAGAGTAAAGTACTTGAAAATTTATTTAAACTTTTTGAAACAATGGTAATTGTTAAAAATAAAATAATTTTGTTGCCAGGCAATAAAATTATAATTTTTTCATTTTAATGTAATATAATATTTTTCATGTAATACAGCAATAAAAAGGCAGGTAAGACACAGCCTGGCTGTTTGGCTGAAAATGATTTTAAATATAAATCTTAGAATATGGAAGTCATGTATGCTTCTCCATACCGATATTTTACTTTCATATTCCTTAAGTAATGGAAGTATGATGATGGCAAAAAAAATCGTGTTCGAGATTATTGCAGATTCTGATTCTACTACACTCAAAACATGAAAAAAAGTCGTTTTCCGAAAAGTGTCTGTGTGTGTGTCTGTCTGTCTGTCTGTGTGTCTGTCTGTAGATTTTTTTTCTATGGCAAACGATAACTGCCGCAAATTCAAACAGAATCAAATAATTTTTTGCATACAGCCCTGATTTGTAGAGTACTCGAGACCTATTGTTTTTGGTGAAGATCGGTTGAGGGAAAGGGGTAGTTTACCAGCAACGGTTTTTTTTATCAAGGGAAATTTTTTTTTTTTTGGCAAACGATAACAGCCGCAAATTCAAACAGAATCAAATAATGTTTCGCATACAGCCCTGAATTGTAGAGTTCTCAAGACCTATTGTTTTTGGTGAAGATCGGTTAAGGGAAAGGGGTAGTTTACCAGTAACGTTTTATGTTTTAACAAGGGTATTTCCTATGGCAAACGATAACAGCCGCAAATTCAAACAGAATCAAAAGATTATTTGCATACAGCCCTAAATTGTAGAGTTCTCAAGACCTATTGTTTTTGGTGAAGATCGGTTAAGGGAAAGGGGTAGTTTACCTACCACGTTTTTTTAACAAGGGTATTTTCTATGGCAAACGATAACAGCCGCAAATTCAAACATAATCAAATAATTTTTTGCATGCGTCCCTGAATTGTAGAGGACTCAAGGCCTTTAGATTTTGGTGAAGATCGGTTAAGGGGAAGGGGTAGTTTACCAGCAACCTTTTACGTTTTAACAAGAGTAAAGTACTTGAAAATTTATTTAAACTTTTTGAAACAATGGTAATTGTTGAAATAAAATAATTTTGTTGCCAGGTAACAAAAATAAAGTCATTTTGATTATAAAATATAAATATTTACAACAAGAAATGAATTTTCAGTTTTCAAAATTTAAATATATTTTTATAAAACAATGGGTTCTTCATTGAGGTGGGGACCATGTCACTCACTCCATCTCAAGCCTCTCCCATTTTGCAGAAAAAGAGGACCCTGTCAAGGCTGATACTTTGACGACAGTGACAGGGCTTTCCACCAAATTCAGCAGAGTGACAGGTAGGCCCAACTCTGATTGGCTCCTAAGATTTCCCTAGCGTTAGTAGGTTCTATGAAAATATTTTATTTCAAAAATGATTTTAAATATAAATCTTAGATATGTTTTATAAATCTCATGTTTTATGTTTTAACATGGGTAATTTTTTATATGACGAACCATAACTGCCGTAAATTCAAACAGAATCAAATAATTTTTTACATATGTGCCTGAGCTATAGAGAACTCAATGTCTGTTGATTTTGGTGAAGATCGGTTAAGGGGAAAGGGCAGTTTACCTGAAACATTTTTTGTTGTAACATGAGTAAAGTACTTAATTTTGATAAAATTTCCTGATAAGATCTTAATAATCCACTGTAGAAACGTAGATGAAATATCTATAAATGAAGAGGCTAGTTGAACGGGCTGGAGGTAATTTTCTGTAAATCAAAATTGTAGTTGAAGGGGGAGGGGATAATTTTTTTTACTTCCATATTCCTTAAGGAATGGAAGTATGGTGATGGCAAAAAAAAATCGTGTTCGAGATTATTGCAGATTCTGATTCTACTACACTCAAAACATGAAAAAAAGTCGTTATCCGACAAGTGTCTGTGTGTGTGTCTGTCTGTCTGTCTGTCTATCTGTCTGTCTGTCTATAGATTTTTTTTCTATGGCAAACGATAACTGCCGCAAATTCAAATAGAATCAAATAATTTTTTGCATACAGCCCTGATTTGCAGAGTACTCGCGAGCTGTTGTTTTTGGTGAAGATCGGTTGAGGGAAAGGGGTAGTTTACCAGCAACGGTTTTTTTTTAGCAAGGGTAATTTTGTTTGTTTGGCAAACGATAACAGCCGCAAATTCAAACAGAATCAAATAATGTTTCGCATACCGCCCTGAATTGTAGAGTTCTCAAGATCTGTCGATTTTGGTGAAGATCGGTTAAGGGAAAGGGGTAGTTTACCTGTAACGTTTTATGTTTTAACAAGGGTATTTCCTATGGCAAACGATAACAGCCGCAAATTCAATCAGAATCAAAAGATTATTTGCATACAGCCCTAAATTGTAGAGTTCTCAAGACCCATTGTTTTTGGTGAAGATCGGTTGAGGGAAAGGGGTAGTTTACCTGCAACGTTTTTTTAACAAGGGTATTTTGTATGGCAAACGATAACAGCCGCAAATTCAAACAGAATCAAATAATGTTTTGCATACAGCCCTGATTTGTAGAGTACTCAAGACCTTTTGTTTTTGGTGAAGATCGGTTAAGGGGAAGGGGTAGTTTACCAGCAACGTTTTTTTATCAAGCGTATTTTATATGGCAAACGATAACAGCCGCAAATTCAAACAGAATCAAATAATGTTTTGCATACGTCCCTGAATTGTAGAGGTCTCAATGAATTTCGATTTTGGTGAAGATCGGTTAAGGGGAAAGGGCAGTTTACCTGAAACATTTTTTGTTGTAACATGAGTAAAGTACTTAATTTTGATAAAATTTCCTGATAAGATCTTAATAATCCACTGTAGAAACGTAGATGAAATATCTATAAATGAAGAGGCTAGTTGAACGGGCTGGAGGTAATTTTCTGTAAATCAAAATTGTAGTTGAAGGGGGAGGGGATAATTTTTTTTACTTCCATATTCCTTAAGGAATGGAAGTATGGTGATGGCAAAAAAAAATCGTGTTCGAGATTATTGCAGATTCTGATTCTACTACACTCAAAACATGAAAAAAAGTCGTTATCCGACAAGTGTCTGTGTGTGTGTCTGTCTGTCTGTCTGTCTGTCTGTCTGTCTGTCTGTCTGTCTGTCTATAGATTTTTTTTCTATGGCAAACGATAACTGCCGCAAATTCAAACAGAATCAAATAATTTTTTGCATACAGCCCTGATTTGCAGAGTACTCGCGACCTATTGTTTTTGGTGAAGATCGGATGAGGGAAAGGGGTAGTTTACCTGCAACGGTTTTTTTTTTAGCAAGGGTAATTTTGTTTGTTTGGCAAACGATAACAGCCGCAAATTCAAACAGAATCAAATAATGTTTCGCATACAGCCCTGAATTGTAGAGTTCTCAAGATCTGTTGATTTTGGTGAAGATCGGTTAAGGGAAAGGGGTAGTTTACCTGTAACGTTTTATGTTTTAACAAGGGTATTTCCTATGGCAAACGATAACAGCCGCAAATTCAATCAGAATCAAAAGATTATTTGCATACAGCCCTAAATTGTAGAGTTCTCAAGACCCATTGTTTTTGGTGAAGATCGGTTGAGGGAAAGGGGTAGTTTACCTGCAACGTTTTTTTAACAAGGGTATTTTCTATGGCAAACGATAACAGCCGCAAATTCAAACAGAATCAAATAATATTTTGCATACAGCCCTGATTTGTAGAGTACTCAAGACCTTTTGTTTTTGGTGAAGATCGGTTAAGGGGAAGGCGTAGTTTACCAGCAACGTTTTTTTATCAAGCGTATTTTATATGGCAAACGATAACAGCCGCAAATTCAAACAGAATCAAATAATGTTTTGCATACGTCCCTGAATTGTAGAGGTCTCAATGAATTTCGATTTTGGTGAAGATCGGTTAAGGGGAAGGGGTAGTTTACCTGCAACCTTTTACGTTTTAACAAGAGTAAAGTACTTGAAAATTAATTTAAACTTTTTGAAACAATGGTAATTGTTAAAAATAAAATAATTTTGTTGCCAGGCAATAAAATTATAATTTTTTCATTTTAATGTAATATAATATTTTTCATGTAATACAGCAATAAAAAGGCAGGTAAGACACAGCCTGGCTGTTTGGCTGAAAATGATTTTAAATATAAATCTTAGAATATGGAAGTCATGTATGGTTCTCCATACCGATATTTTATATGTGTACTTCGTTATTGGCAACAAAGAATTATTTTTTTGTTAAAATTCCTTCCCTGGCTGTTTGGCTGAAAATGATTTTAAATATAAATCTTAGAATATGGAAGTCATGTATGGTTCTCCATACCGATATTTTTATAATAAGTACTTACATATGTTTCTTAATATGCTTACTTTTTCTTCAATTTTGATGATCATTTCCAAACATTCTGACAAAATTGTATCTACAGAACAGTTAACATTCCCCAGGTTTCCATTTCTGCTAATTTCTCATTACACCTTCCACTGACGTATTATTAACCATTTCATAAACTATCGTATAATCTTTTCAGATTTTGTGGTACAAAATCTGAAATTTTCAGATTGCCTGGCAACAAAATTATTTTATTTTCAACAATTACCATTGTTTGAAAAAGTTTAAATGAATTTTCAAGTACTTTACTCTTGTTAAAACGTAAAAGTTTGCTGGTAAACTACCCCTTCCCCTTATCTGATCTTCACCAAAATCTAAAGGCCTTGAGTCCTCTACAATTCACTGAAGTATGCAAAAAATTATTTGATTCCGTTTGAATTTGCGGCAGTTATCGTTTTCCATAGAAAATACGCTTAATAAAATACGTTGCCGGTAAACTACCCCTTCCCCTCAACCGATCTTCCCCAAAAACAATAGGTCTTGAGTACTCTACAACTCAGGGCTGTATGCAGAAAATTATTTGATTCTGTTTGAATTTGCGGCTGTTATCGTTTGCCATAGAAAATACCCTTGTTAAAAAAACGTTGTAGGTAAACTACCCCTTTCCCTTAACCGATCTAAAAACAAAAGGTCATGAGAACTCTACAATTTAGGGCTGTATGCAAATAATCTTTTGATTCTGTTTGAATTTGCGGCAGTTATCGTTTGCCATAGGAAATACCCTTGTTAAAACATAATACGTTACAGGTAAACTACCCTTTCCCTTAACCGATCTTCACAAAAAAAAATAGGTCTTGAGTACTCTACAAATCAGGCCTGCGTGCAAAACATTATTTGATTCTGTTTGAATTTGCGGCTGTTATCATTTGCCATAGAAAATACCCTTGTAAAAAAACGTTGCAGGTAAACTACCCCTTTCCCTCAACCGATCTTCACCAAAAACAATAGGTCTTGAGAACTCTACAATTTAGGGCTGTATGCAAATAATCTTTTGATCTGTTTGAATTTGCGGCTGTTATCGTTTGCCATAGGAAATACCCTTGTTAAAAACATAAAACGTTACAGGTAAACTACCCTTTCCCTTAACCGATCTTCACCAAACTCAACAGACCTTGAGAACTCTGCAATTCAGGACAGTATGCGAAACATTATTTCATTCTGTATGAATTTGCGGCTGTTATCGTTTGCCAAACAAACAAAATTACCCTTGCTAAAAAAAAACCGTTGCAGGTAAACTACCCCTTTCCCTCAACCGATCTTCACCAAAAACAATAGGTCGCGAGTACTCTGCAAGTCAGCGCTGCATGCAAAAAATTGTTTGATTCTGTTTGAATTTGCGGCAGTTATCGTTTGCCATAGAAAAAAAATCTAAGACAGACAGACAGACACACACACAGACACTTTTCGAAAAACGACTTTTTTTCATGTTTTGAGTGTAGTAGAATCAGAATCTGCAATAATCTCGAACACGATTTTTTTTGCCATCACCATACTTCCATTCCTTAAGGAATATGGAAGTAAAAAATTATAATTTTATTGCCTGGCAACAAAATTATTTTATTTTTAACAATTACCATTGTTTCAAAAAGTTTAAATAAATTTTCAAATACTTTACTCTTGTTAAAACGTAAAAGGTTGCAGGTAAACTACCCCTTCCCCTTAACCGATCTTCACCAAAATCGAAAGTCACTGAGACCTCTACCATTCAGGGACGTATGCACAAAATTATTTGATTCTGTTTGAATTTGCGGCTGTTATCGTTTGCCATAGAAAATACGCTTGATAAAAAAACGTTGCAGGTAAACTACCCCTTCCCCTTAACCGATCTTCACCAAAAACAACAGGTCTTGAGAACTCTACAATTTAGGGCTGTATGCAAATAATCTTTTGATTCTGTTTGAATTTGCGGCTGTTATCGTTTGCCATAGGAAATACCCTTGTTAAAACATAAAACGTTACCGGTAAACTACCCCTTTCCCTTAACCGATCTTCACCAAAAACAATAGGTCTTGAGTACTCTACAAATCAGGGCTGTATGCAAAACATTATTTGATTCTGTTTGAATTTGCGGCTGTTATCGTTTGCCATAGAAAATACCCTTGTTAAAAAAACGTTGCAGTTAAACTACCCCTTTCCCTCAACCGAACTTACCAAAAACAATAGGTCTTGACAACTCTACAATTTAGGGCTGTATGCAAATAATCTTTTGATTCTGTTTGAATTTGCGGCTGTTATCGTTTGCCATAGGAAATACCCTTGTTAAAACATAAAACGTTACTGGTAAACTACCCCTTTCCCTTAACCGATCTTCACCAAAATCAACAGATCTTGAGAACTCTACAATTCAGGGCCGTATGCGAAACATTATTTGATTCTGTTTGAATTTGCGGCTGTTATCGTTTGCCAAACAAACAAAATTACCCTTGCTAAAAAAAAACCGTTGCCGGTAAACTACCCCTTTCCCTTAACCGATCTTCACCAAAAACAATAGGTCGCGAGTACTCTGCAAATCAGGGCTACATGCAAAAATTATTTGATTCTGTTTGAATTTGCGGCAGTTATCGTTTGCCATAGAAAAAAAATCTACAGACAGACAGACACACAGATAGACAGACAGACAGACAGACACACAGACACTTTTCGGAAAACGACTTTTTTTAATGTTTTGAGTGTAGTAGAATCAGAATCTGCAACAATCTCGAACACGATTTTTTTTGCCATCACCATACTTCCATTCCTTAAGGAATATGGAAGTAAAATATCGGTATGGAGAACCAGACATGACTTCCATATTCTAAGATTTATATTTAAAATCATTTTCAGCCAAACAGCCAGGCTGTGTCTTACCTGCCTTTTTATTGCTGTATTACATGAAAAATATTATATTACATTAAAATGAAAAAATTATAATTTTATTGCCTGGCAACAAAATTATTTTATTTTTAACAATTACCATTGTTTCAAAAAGTTTAAATAAATTTTCAAGTACTTTACTCTTGTTAAAACGTAAAAGGTTGCAGGTAAACTACCCCTTCCCCTTAACCGATCTTCACCAAAATCGGAAGTCATTGAGACCTCTACAATTCAGGGAAGTATGCAAAAAATTATTTGATTCAGTTTGAATTTGCGGCTGTTATCGTTTGCCATAGAAAATACCCTTGTTAAAAAAACGTTGCAGGTAAACTACCCCTTTCCCTCAACCGATCTTCACAAAAAACAATAGGTCTTGACAACTCTACAATTTAGGGCTGTATGCAAATAATCTTTTGATTCTGTTTGAATTTGCGGCTGTTATCGTTTGCCATAGGAAATACCCTTGTTAAAACATATAACGTTACAGGTAAACTACCCCTTTCCCTTAACCGATCTTCACCAAAATCAACAGATCTTGAGAACTCTACAATTCAGGGCTGTATGCGAAACATTATTTGATTCTGTTTGAATTTGCGGCTGTTATCGTTTGCCAAACAAACAAAATTACCCTTGCTAAAATAAACCGTTGCAGGTAAACTACCCCTTTCCCTCAACCGATCTTCATCAAAAACAATAGGTCGCGAGTACTCTGCAAATCAGGGCTGCATGCAAAACATTATTTGATTCTGTTTGAATTTTCGGCTGTTATCGTTTGCCATAGAAAATACCCTTGTTAAAAAAACGTTGCCGGTAAACTACCCCTTTCCCTCAACCGATCTTCACAAAAAACAATAGGTCTTGACAACTCTACAATTTAGGGCTGTATGCAAATAATCTTTTGATTCTGTTTGAATTTGCGGCTGTTATCGTTTGCCATAAGAAATACCCTTGTTAAAACATATAACGTTACAGGTAAACTACCCCTTTCCCTTAACCGATCTTCACCAAAATCAACAGATCTTGAGAAATCTACAATTCAGGGCTGTATGCGAAACATTATTTGATTCTGTTTGAATTTGCGGCTGTTATCGTTTGCCAAACAAACAAAATTACCCTTGCTAAAAAAAACCGTTGCAGGTAAACTACCCCTTTCCCTCAACCGATCTTCACCAAAAACAATAGGTCGCGAGTACTCTGCAAATCAGGGCTGCATGCAAAAAATTATTTGATTCTGTTTGAATTTGCGGCAGTTATCGTTTGCCATAGAAAAAAAATCTACAGACAGACAGACACACACACACACACAGACACTTGTCGGAAAACGACTTTTTTTCATGTTTTGAGTGTAGTAGAATCAGAATCTGCAATAATCTCGAACACGATTTTTTTTGCCATCACCATACTTCCATTCCTTAAGGAATATGGAAGTAAAATTACCCTTGATAAAAAACCGTTGCAGGTAAACTATCCTTTTCCCTTAACCGATCTTCACCAAAAACGATAGGTCTTGAGTAATCTACAATTCAGGTCTGTATGCAAACAATTATTTGATTCTGTTTGAATTTGCGGCTGTTATCGTTTGCCATAGAAAACACCCTTGATAAAACATAAAACGTTGCTGGTAAACTACCCTATTCCTAACTAATCTTCACCAATAACAATAGGTCTTGAGAACTCTACAATTCAGGGCTGTATACAAAATATTAGTTGATTCTCTTTGAATTTACGGCAGTTATCGTTCGTCATAGAAAATATCGGTATGGAGAACCATACATGACTTCCATATTCTAAGATTTATATTTAAAATCATTTTCGAAATGAAATATTACCATAGAAACTACTTCTTTCTACTTACTGCTTCAGCCTTAACCACAGTACTGTGGTCACTAACGTATACCACCTCACGTTATCGCACTCGATTTTCACTGATGATGGAAGTCGATGGCATTGCCGAAATGTCTGGTTTTGTAGAAAACATTGGACTACGGCCAAATATCCCGGGAAGGAATTTTAACAAAAACTACTTCTTTGTTGCCGATAACGTTGTACACATATATATATCAGGGCCGAAGTTACATGGAGGCAATGCCTACCCTAAAAAATTCTGTAGAATAAAAATTATAAATACGTATGAACTACATAACGTAAAGATTATACATTGTTACTGCGACTGTCAAATTTATTAAACCGAAACGTGCTTTATTGAGCGACCGCTAGATGGTGACAGGTGAGATTCGGCATAGTTCGTTTAAAGCGAATGAGGCAACCTGAACTTGCCTCAGCGTTTTTTGTATACATCGTATGTAAGCAATGTAGTGGTGTGATAGAGAAGTGTAGGGAGGGGGGATTGTCCCGCGCTGTACACATAGAGCGTTGAGGCATGCCTCACTTCTGTGGTCCAAACAGTTAAGTTAAAGCGCCTGTGTTGTTTCTAAGTGTTTATTTTATGCGGTTATTAAAAGTGTCACTGTTATTCCGCTGAACTAACAGATGATCAAGATTGTTATTTGAATTATTTGTAACATTAAACATATATATAGAAACTAATCAAGTTTAAAAATTTGAAGTTCAATCAGTTGTATTATTGTGTATGACTAATACAAGGATTGTTCAGTAGACACACGTATAGAGCTGTAAAGCATGTTTTATTCAACGATTTTAAAAGAAGTCTCCAATAACATTAAGACATGAGTTCCACTGTTGTGCTAACCTGTAGATTCCCTGCTAGTAAAATTCTTACGGCTGTTTGTGGAACCATTCGGTTACAGCAAACTCTACCTCAGCGTCCGATTTGACCCACCGTCCTTTTAGTGATTCCTTAAAAAAAATTTAAGATAAGATTTTAGCCTACCCATTCATCAACTACTAGCTTCGCCAGTAAGCAAATTGATGTCCATTTTTTCGGCTTGCACGCGTTATGTTGGTGTGGGTTTCGGCACTTTCCATTTAAAAAGCGTGCAAACGTAAGAAAATAAACATGAGTGAGGCCAGAAATAACGTTAATTGTGTGTGTGTGTGTGTGTGTGTGTGTGTGTGTGTGTGTGTGTGTGTGTGTGTGTGTGTGTGTGTGTGTGTGTGTGTGTGTGTGTGTCTTACCTGCCTTTTTATTGCCGTATTAAATGAAAAATATTATATTACATTAAAATGAAAAAAATTTAATTTTATTGCCTGGCAACAAAATTATTTTATTTTTAGCAATTACCATTGTTTCAAAAAGTTAAAATAAATTTTCAAGTACTTTACTCTTGTTAAAACGTAAAAGGTTGCAGGTAAACTACCCCTTCCCCTTAACCGATCTTCACCAAAATCGGAAGTCCTTGAGACCTCTACAATTCAGGGACATATGCACAAAAAATTATTTGATTATGTTTGAATTTGTGGCTGTTATCGTTTGCCATATAAAATACGCTTGATAAAGAACGTTGCTGGTAAACTACCCCTTCCCCTCAACCGATCTTCGCCAAAAACAATAGGTCTTTAGGACTCTACAAATCAGGGCTGTATGCAGAAAATTATTTGATTCTGTTTGAATTTGCGGCTGTTATCGTTTGCCATAGAAAATACCCTTGTTAAAAAAACGTTGTGGGTAAACTACCCCTTTCCCTTAACCGATCTTCACCAAAAACAACAGGTCTTGAGAACTCTACAATTTGGGGCTGTAAGCAAATAATCTTTTGATTCTGTTTGAATTTGCGGCTGTTATCGTTTGCCATAGGAAATACCCTTGTTAAAACATAAAACGTTACCGGTAAACTACCCCTTTCCCTTAACCGATCTTCACCAAAAACAATAGGTTTTGAGAACTCTACAATTCAGGGCTGTATGCGAAACATTATTTGATTCTGTTTGAATTTTCGGCTGTTATCGTTTGCCAAAAAAAAAATTTCCCTTGATAAAAAAAAAACCGTTGCAGGTAAACTACCCCTTTCCCTCAACCGATCTTCACCAAAAACAATAGGTCGTGAGTACTCTACAAATCAGGGCTGTATGCAAAACATTATTTGATTCTGTTTGAATTTGTGGCAGTTATCGTTTGCCATAGAAAAAAAATCTACAGACACACACACACACACAGACAGACAGACACACAGATACTTTTCGAAAAACGACTTTTTTTATGTTTTGAGTGTAGTAGAATCAGAATCTGCAATAATCACGAACACGATTTTTTTGCCATCACCATACTTCCATTCCTTAAGGAATATGGAAGTAAAATATCGGTATGGAGAACCATACATGACTTCCATATTCTAAGATTTATATTTAAAATCATTTTCAGCCAAACAGCCAGGCTGTGTCTTACCTGCCTTTTTATTGCTGTATTAAATGAAAAATATTATATTACATTAAAATGAAAAAATTATAATTTTATTGCCTGGCAACAAAATTATTTTATTTTTAACAATTACCATTGTTTCAAAAAGTTTAAATAAATTTTCAAGTACTTTACTCTTGTTAAAACGTAAAAGGTTGCAGGTAAACTACCCCTTCCCCTTAACCGATCTTCACCAAAATCGAAAGTCATTGAGACCTCTACAATTCAGGGACGTATGCAAAAAATTATTTGATTCTGTTTGAATTTGCGGCTGTTATCGTTTGCCATAGAAAATACGCTTGATAAAAAAACGTTGCAGGTAAACTACCCCTTCCCCTTAACCGATCTTCACCAAAAACAATAGATCTTGAGTACTTTACAAATCAGGGCTGTATGCAAAACATTATTTGATTCTGTTTGAATTTGCGGCTGTTATCGTTTGCCATAGAAAATACCCTTGTTAAAAAAACGTTGCTGGTAAACTACCCCTTTCCCTCAACCGATCTTCACCAAAAACAATAGGTCATGAGAACTCTACAATTTAGGGCTGTATGCAAATAATCTTTTGATTCTGTTTGAATTTGCGGCTGTTATCGTTTGGCATAGGAAATACCCTTGTTAAAACATAAAACGTTACAGGTAAACTACCCCTTTCCCTTAACCGATCTTCACCAAAAACAATAGGTCTTGAGTACTCTACAAATCAGGGCTGTATGCAAAACATTATTTGATTCTGTTTGAATTTGCGGCTGTTATCGTTTGCCATAGAAAATACCCTTGTTAAAAAAACGTTGCAGGTAAACTACCCCTTTCCCTCAACCGAACTTCACCAAAAACAATAGGTCTTGAGAACTCTACAATTTAGGGCTGTATGCAAATAATCTTTTGATTCTGTTTCAATTTGCGGCTGTTATCGTTTGCCATAGGAAATACCCTTGTTAAAATATAAAACGTTACAGGTAAACTACCCCTTTCCCTTAACCGATCTTCACCAACATCAGCAGATCTTGAGAACTCTACAATTCAGGGCTGTATGCGAAACATTATTTGATTCTGTTTGAATTTGCGGCTGTTATCGTTTGCCAAACAAACAAAATTACCCTTGCTAAAAAAAACCGTTGCAGGTAAACTACCCCTTTCCCTCAACCGATCTTCACCAAAAACAATAGGTCGCGAGTACTCTGCAAATCAGGGCTGTATGCAAAAAATTATTTGATTCTGTTTGAATTTGCGGCAGTTATCGTTTGCCATAGAAAAAAAATCTACAGACAGACAGACACACAGACAGATAGACAGACAGACACACAGACACTTTTCGGAAAACGACTTTTTTTCATGTTTTGAGTGTAGTAGAATCAGAATCTGCAATAATCTCGAACACGATTTTTTTTGCCATCACCATACTTCCATTCCTTAAGGAATATGGAAGTAAAATACCCTTGTTAAAACATAAAACGTTCTAGGTAAACTACCCCTTTCCCTTAACCGATCTTCAACAAAATCAACAGACCTTGAGTTCTGTATAATTCAAAAAGGTATGCAGAAGAGTAGTTGATTCTGTTTTAATGTATGGCAGTTAACGTTCGTCAACAAAAAAATTACCCTTGATAAAACATAAAATGTTGCTGGTAAACAACCCTATTCCCTTAACCGATCTTCACCAAAACCAACAGGTCTTGAGAACTCTACATTTCAGGGCTGTATGCAAAATATTATATGATTCTGTTTGAATTTGCGGTTGTTATCGTTTGCCATATAAAATACCCTTAATAAGACAAAAAACGTGTCAGGTAAACTACCCCTTTCCCTTAACCGATCTTCACCAAAAACAATAGGTCTTTAGTACTCAAGAAATCAGGGCTGTATGCAAAAATGTATTTGATTCTGTTTGAATTTGCGGCTCTTATCGTTTGCCATAAAAAATACCCTTTTAAAACATAAAACGTTGCAGGTAAACTACCCTTTTCCCTTAACCCATCTTCACCAAAAACAAATGGTCTTGAGAACTCTACAATTCAGGGCAGTATGCAAAACCTTATTTGATTATGTTTGAATTTGCGGCTGTTCTCGTTTGCCAAACAAACAAAATTACCCTTGATAAAAAAAAACCGTTGCAGGTAAACTACCCCCTTCCCTCAACCGATCTTCACCAAAAACAATAGGTCGCGAGTACTCTACAAATCCGAGCTGTATGCAAAAAATTATTTGATTCTGTTTGAATTTGCTGCTGTTATCGTTTGCCATAGGAAAAAAATCTACACACACACACACACACACACACACACATTTCGAAAAACGACTTTTTTTCATGTTTTGAGTGTAGTCAGTCAGAATCTGCAATAATCTTGAACACGATTTTTTTTGCCATCACCATACTTCAATTTCCTTAAGGAACATGGAAGTAAAAAATTACGTTTCTGCAATAATTTTCATTAAGAATGAATGAATTTTCATTAAAAACTTAGTGTAATGACAATGTGTAAGTAATTAACACGTATCAAATAAATTTTTGAGTTCTTAATATAAACAAATTCTCAAGAATCTGCTAAAGAAACCGACGATATAGGCCTATGTAAAATATAATTAAAACAAATGTATATACACTATTTTCATATAAATCCTAGAGATACGCCTATTATTGTCTAAAAATGTATCGCGCGCGCGCGCGTGTGGTACACCTCTATGTAGAGGGTCTACATCATTACATTATATCTCAAAAATCAGACTGCTCAAAAATTATGAATAAATTTTAGTATATTTTATACAGTGTAAAAAATAATGATTTTTGGTGCAGTAGAAGAAAATAGTCTGCTAAATATATATGAAAATAACATTTATGCACGTCGATACATAATAACACGCGCGTGTGAACTCGGAACGCGCTCGAGTTCACTGTGTGTGTGTGCGCGCGCGCGCGCGCCAACAAATTTTCAGAGCTTACCTGGAGTTACCTAATCGATGTACTAGAAACAGTACCTACAATATTGAGTTACTCCATACAGATCCTGGATGCTTCCGGAATGTGACCGTAAAGTTCGGAAGAAGATGTTAGTGGCCACAGCACGGCGTGATAAAAATATTAGTTCACATTATTTGAAGGAATATTAGTGATCTGACTCGTGATCCTCAGGAGACCACCAATAATGTTTTTCGTTGGAAGAAACATTTTGTTTTACTGCCGTAAATAATAATATTTTAATGGAAATCGAATTTAGTGAATATTCTAGACAGCCCATACGATAAATAAAATAGTAGCTTCTTTATCTTAATTTTCAAATGTTTCATTAATCGTTACGGGCATCGATCCAATGTGCTAACAACAACAAAATCCATTCATTAGGAACTTCATTTACTCTATAGCCTATAGACTACTATTTACAGTTTTCTTCTAATAGAGTGGGACCGCAATTACAGGTCCCTACCCTGCTAATTGTAAACGTTCAGAACCCATATAGCGCGAGTAACAATCGAGAAATATCGATGCCCTAAGGGAAGGGAAGTAAACTAAGTACCGTAACGTGAGACGGGGGTGAGAGAGGTAATGTCAAGGAAGCTCGTGGGAAAAGGGATGTCCTATTTCTGTCCGTCTCGTACACAACAATTGTGCGAATGACAAACAGGGATTTTGCCCCAGACGGTGGCACTAAAAATACATACATTACGCGTCCGTATCCCGTGCACTGTGGTTATTTTGTTGTTTATTTGTAGTAACCGAAAATCTTTATTATCTATTACAAATGTTTGCATGTTAGTGTGTACAAAACTGTTGTATGTTTGTAGTCATACAAGTAGACGCTAACCCCTTAACCTTCCTGTCAATCCTGTCTCTTGCCGAATTTAAATAATAGATTTTACTTACAACAATAGATCCAGATCTGAACTTTCATGTAGTTTCTAGTCCCAAAAAGTGTAATACATTTATTAATTGTACATAATTGTTAATTAAATTAGTTGCTTGAGTAGAAAACGGGTTAACCGCTAACGGTTAGCGAAAACGGTTAACGACTATCAAAGAAGTTAATCAATGCTGTTTATTGATTTGTGATTCTTACCCCTTCTTGATTCCCATTTATTGATCGACTCTTAATTCTGCAACGTAGGCCTACTTAACAAACATCCTAACATGGTTTAGGCGTTGTTCCAGAATGGAAAACCTTACAGTGTCTGCTTTCTTATGGATGATTTTTGATTTTTGCGTAAAATACGTAGGACGTAATATCGATACGGTCCGTGAAATGCATCTAAAGTGTACGAGAAGGATTTAAGTTGCATGTGTTGAAATGTTAAGAAAAGTATTGATTTTTCTCTAATCATTTTATAAATGGTCTAAAATGCTGTCGACTAATTTGTTTCTCGCCTAAATAAAATTACAGTTTGCCCAACTGTGTCTGTAGCTTTCGTTACTCGCTTGATAAGGCACATACTAGCTCCGTCACTATGTGTATTACTAAAACAGTCATAATATTAACAATTCGAAGCCTTTAATATAATAATGTGTTCTTAATTGCGTAGCATTTGCCGAAACTGTAGCTGTGCACCAGTGAATGAGATTGCACCGTTAATAAGATGATGTTACTGTTTTGTGTCCACGGTGCCGCAATGTTGCCACAATTAGTATTTATGAACCACAGCTTATTGCCTTCACTGGAACCGACCAATTTGTATGCAGAAACGTGTCAACAATGTAATTGCACTGATTAGAAATAAAACCTTAATTAACCTGTTAACAGTTGCTTTGATGTCGACTGTTAACCTTCTAAGCGAGGGAGTAATATCAGCGCAACAGGACTGACCAGCAGTTTGACCACGGACTTAGTTCAGTATGACAATAGCAATATCACGCTGTAAGAATTCACAGGAAATTTTAACGTAATTTTTTACAGTTTTTCTGTTACAATTCTTAATTTTTTCATGCTCGAAGGAAGATATCGATACGTGACCCATAAAGGTTATGAATATATAAGTAAGTAAAAACTGCTTTTACTGAGACGGTACTTTCACGGTAACTAACCGTTAACCCGTTCCGGTCATAAATGCAAAGCTTTCTACGCTTAAATACTAAATGGTAATAAAATTCTCACAAATGAACTTCTAAGAACATCGTTCTTCTAAATGTCATGTACGTACACTTGTGCATTTCTAATTTTCTGATTCTACGGCTATACCCAGGTTGAGGAAAATAAAATTCATTATCTGTACTGTAAGTTGTTAGTTATTTTTAATTTAAAATGCGAGAAATAGATGAACATGGGGAACCGGTATAAAACGAAGATGAATAATATCTTGAAAAAGAAATGTTTACAATGAGCAAGAGGAACTGGGAACAAACGTGTTTGTATGTTGTTCAGAGTAGCTGTAAGAATTCTAAAAGAAATTCTTACTTTATATTTCGAAACTTTCTTTCTGATTACTGTTTATTTTCTTCTCAGAACCAACCCTTAAAGAAGGCCCAGACATTAGGATGGTGCTAGAGAACACAGGAATCGTCTGCAAACAGAACTCATGGAAAGAATCATGAAAAATAATTTTCAGTAGTTCGTCTCCATAAGATCTTACAGAAACTTCAAGTTAAATGTTTTCGACCACGTCTGATAGACAGACAGAAGTTGCACGGAGCGGCGTTAAAGACGTCCCTGGTGTGCGCACTGTCCAGGCGACAACCCGATTAACACCAGTTCGGTCATGTATTTGCAGCGCAAGGATGTTATGATGCTTGGTCCGTTCTGCACAATATAGGTGCGAGTTTTGATTATCCGGTCTGAGGCCCGGGACGTAGTTCCGACGCTTCCTTATGTGACGATTTAATAAGCCTAAATCCCACAAAAATAAAAAAAAATTTTTATAATACTAATATTAGCTTTAATAAGGTACGAATGAACCCTTCTCCATGCCCCAAACCGGTAGTAACCTGCCGATTTGCCAATGTAGCAGTTAATAAAATTAGATTTGAGAAACTAAATAAATCCGTAACTACCCCTAGTCACATAAAAGAGTAATCAAAGTAAAGAGCGATGTCATTAAGTTGTATGCGAATTAAAGGAAAATAATTAATAATAAGTGAGAACTACTTTTACTCTGAGAAGCTACCCGCGCGCGGACAGCCTCTTCACCCCTATAGTTAGCCAGTTCAGTTGTATCTCAGACTCCGCTGCTGATACAGCGTACAAAAGTATGTAGTCAATATAAAAACCTATAAACGAGGAGAAGCTTGTGTGAGATAGCCGGATGATGTAAAAATCTCGAAAATGACGTGAGTGTATGACAGTGACATCTCTGTAACAAACTAACATCACCTAAAGGTGATGTTAAACTTTTAACATGTAACTGTTAACCGTAAGTAACATGTGCGGTACAACAATGTGAATACCAGTGAAAGTTACAACCCAAAACCTACCACAAGAATCTACAGACCCAGTAGACGACTCATCTTTAGGAATGACAGCAGATTTCACCAAAACACGATAGCCAGAAGATCTCCAAGACACCCTGCACAACCGATAGAAGCGCCGATTCGCCGACGATGTTACACACAGGTGACACGTAAGTTCAACTTCCGTGGTTCAGAACTTAACTTAAAATAATACATGATAGACACTTAATTAACCAATGAAAGTAAAGTAAAACACGAAAGACTGACTTAATTACCATAAAATTGTAATTTCATGCTTAGTAATAATATGTGTTAAGTTTAAGGCTTTTATGAATATAACACGTTAAAGTTAAATAAGCCCATTCTTCAGATGGCACAAAATAAAGATTATAATTTTAATATCATATACTGAAACAAACTACTCGGATCCGAGGGCAGTACAAGCTATGTTAACTCATTAATTACTCTAATTCTATTTGTACAAGAGGTGCTAATGTTTTTATTTTCAATATACTCATTACTAAATTTCTTTGCATATGTTAAAACATTATGTAATAAAGAGATGTCATGGTCCAAAAAGGTGAGTGAATAAATCTACAAACCCCTGTCAATATTCCTCAATTCACGGGATCCTATTTAACATTTGTTTACTTTCCAGTTATTTATGAGTTTGTTAAGATTATGGCAGCCTGTTTAATTGACCTTAGCCAATTAACCAGGTTCCCGATATTATAACGACGAGACGTTATACTTAAGGGTTCATCGTCCAGCCGCGCCGAGGTAGACGTCTACGTCGAACACCAGGCAAGAATGAGTCCTGGAACAGGTGTTCTGCTTAATCGGTAGCAGATAATTAAGATTCCGTTGGATGAAATTTCACTGATTACACACGCGTGTTCTACATTCATTCTTATTGTGCACCGGCATACACACGTGTGTAATCAGTCTGTTATAATATCTACTCTCCGTTTCGCATTTACATTAGTGGTTTCTTATCTCCCAGAGACGCGTATCCCTTTCATTTAAGTATAAAAACGTTTTTGGAACGCAAGGTATTTGTATTTCGGGTTGTAAACTATTTATTATAACACGTGTCGGGAGAATATTTTCAAGTATTTGTCTACAAGCAACTCTCGCAGCGTTCCCTAGCCCGCCAAGACTCCCCACCAACATTCCCGCCAGTCCCTACTCCTACAGAAGCGGTGTGAAGGAGGGGTGATTGGCACACACACCACTACACACTTGGTTCTTCAAAAATGTGTTTATCGTGTAGACAAGAATACAAAGAATGTTCATTAACAATGAATGCTATTACGAAAAATGATAAAAGCAGCTGCCATCAGCAACATGTAGTTAGCACTGATAAAAAGCTCTTTGTTCCCTTTAGTTACTTACATTACTTGCAGTCTACCGTTACGTTGTACGTTGTGCAGTTATTTACATTGTTTCAATCCTTAGTTATTCGTTTCTTCTTACATACTATACCATATACATATACATACTATACTTAAATACATATGAAAAATAAATAAAAATAAAAGTTAGAAAAAATGAAACAAAATAAAAATTACAAACAAAAAATTGAAACAAAACAAAAAGAATTAAAAGCGCTTGTGTGCCGCAGAATAGAAAGCGCGCATGCGTGCGTGCGTCAAATGTATGTGTGTAGTGGTGTGCCCATCACTCCTCCTTCACACCGCTCCTGTAGGAGAAGGGACTGGCGGGAACGTTGGTGGGGGAGCTTGGCGGGCTCGTGAACGCTGTGAGACTATTATTCTAGTTACATTGGCTGTGAGAGTTGTTTGTAGACAAATACTTGAAAAGACCGCACGTGTCGTTTGCGTAGAATTCAATTTAAAATATAATTGAAGAGCTCTGTCGTATTATTTAAGAGCGGATTAAGCTCGTCAGTATCCTAGATAGAATGTAGACAAAATAAAATTACCAATTATCTTTTGAAATAGTCAAAGTATTCAAGACCCAAAGTATACAACGTTTTCCGCAAACTAAGTAGTATTCTTCTTATTTTGCCAAGCGTCTTCGCTTAATTCTCTTCTGTTCATTGCTGTTTTAAATTTACTTTCCCATTTCATTCTTTGACTACTTTTCTTCCTTCTCCGCGTTTCCATTTATAATACTTTTTGCGTAACTTTCCTCCTAGGGTCTTCCCATGTGTCCATACTATAGCAGTTGTTTTTTTTCTACCCAAATTATTAAGCTCCGTGAGCTGCAGAACTCGCTCACTATCTTATCCATTTATTATTAGGTTACATAAAATCAAATTAAGAAATTTCAGTTTTTTTATGGCTGCGAATAAAGTTCTTCGTATGTGTGGCTTTAGCTGAGAAACATCACGAGGAAAGGGCCATACACCGTTTCTCATACCTTTTTTGTTTACTCTTTAACCGTTTTAGTAACATGTACAAATGAGGAGATTACAAATAATATGCTAATTATAAAAAGAAACTTCTAATACTGATTAGTCTACATATGCAAAAAAATGGAATGGACTGCTTTCGTGTTAGATAGTCTCCTACAACTTTTTCAAAATGTTGACCTCCATTGTAGGCCCATAGTGTACCAACCGTTTTTCAGACGTTTTTTAAAGGGTTTTTACAACCATTTTTCGGCTCTGGTGTCCAAACATTTTTAATTTCCAAAACTGAACACTATTCATATTCTGGCTAAAATTGTCTTTAAGAAAGTTTTTTTCCAAATTTTTCCCCCTTACATTTTTCCATCCCGTCCGATTACTTTAGGGTAGGGGATCAATCTCAAAGAGAATATGGGTCTATGGGTAAAAGTAAGAAAACGCGTGGTCAATTTTACGAGAATTGGTTGGAGCGATGAAAAGTTATCGTGGAGCATTCCCCAAACGGGTAGACGGGTAGACAGGCAGACAAGTTAAAACTGTGAACTTGCTTTGCACGTTCAATAAACGTCTTCCTAACCTTATACAGTCTTTCCCAAATAGTATCTGTTCTAAAAAAAAAAAATAGTATGTTAAAAAAAAGTCTAGTGTCAATGGAAATTCACAGCCGAAAAGGTAAATGTGTTATGAGATGGTGAGCTTTCAAAAACAGTAGTTTGTAAGTGGGCACGAGAATTTAAACATGGTCGTACGAGAACTGAAGACGATCCCCGCAGTGGACTTCCTAAAATGAAAACAACTCCAGAAATCGTTAAAATAATTCATACACAGTGTTGGAAGGCCGGCGACTGAGAGTGGATGACATTGCTGAGACGACAACCATTTTACACTAGCGTTTGTATCACTCAAGAATTTTGTGTGAAAATGTTTGTGCATGCTGGGTGCTGCAGTGGGGTTATTACACTTTTGGGGAGTCCACGCGGGGATCATCTGAAGTGCCCGTATGACCACGTTGAAACTCGAGTGGCCACTGTTGTTTTTGAAGGTGCAGCATCTCCTTACCACTTTTACCATTTAGTTGTAAATTTCCGTTGGTGTTTCACCCTTTTTAATAAATAATTCGTAATTTTGCCCATTTTTCAAAACACGCATGACAAGTAACTTTCGAGCAGCCAGTAAACAAATAATAAACTGACAAATATATTTGGAAATTAACAGATGTTAACACGAAATACGAATCTTACAAAATACGAAAAAATGTTATTCTACCGCTAAGCTATAGAATAATATAGTCGTCGCTCCTCGAACTTTTCAACCGACCCTCGTAACAACACAAATGATAAATTTAAGCGTTCTTAATAACACACGTATAAATTTAGTTTTCTTGTATCAAAGCTAACCATAATGTTTCAGCTGTGTTGCGTAAGATGTTCTGTCGTAAATTTTTTCACAACACTTAATAATCGAAATATGGCTTCACTAACCGGGCCTCGAAGGTGAAGCTCGAGCTGTCCGCGATTCGTTACAATTCGTCGCTGTCGCGAAACAAAGCCGGATTGTGCCATTAAAACTGTGATGTCAGCCGTTTTATTAGTTCGTTCGAAGTAAATTGCGACTGGCGTGTATGCACGACATCGACCTTAGCCGTGACAATGGCTGGTGACGTAATCTGTGTTAGCCGTGACAATGGCTGTGCGACGTCACTCTTCCCTGTAATTACTGTTATCACACTAGGGATGGGAACCTTGCTAACAGTTTTTAGTACCCTATAATTGTGTTTTAAGTGCTTTCTGTATTATTGGCCGCTGTACATAATACTACAGATCGATGAAAACTTTTTTTTTATATTCTCCTTACACAAACGTCCATCATCGTGTGAGTTCTTACACGGACGGAACTTGAGGTTTGTTCGTCCTTCAGAACTTCAATTTCTGAAGTGTCTTTAGAACTGCAAAACAGACTTGTAGTGACAAACGAAGCACATCTCTTTTCCGTTTGCTGCGCCTTTACAGAACGCAATTCTGAAGGCGGTCTCAGATTGGAAGACCGAAACGAACATGTCAACGATGGTAGGAGGATTATTGGATCACTGGCGCTATCCAGTATGTAGAAGTTTTAAGTAACGAGAAACGTAGGGAAGTTTCTGGAAAAAATTAGCTGAGCAAATGTTTTCAGGGCGTCACTAATTTTACCCCAAGGTTGCTCCTCTCCTATATCAGGTAGACAGACTGTCATAGCTGGTAGACCGGTCAACATTTGACAGCCTTAGACGATGTTTTCGTTAACGACATATTTCGTACAGTCATTACGATATTGACAAAAGATCCAGTCACCAACCCACCGGATTCATAGTGACCCAACGATCCGAAATCACGTTGTATACAGTATATCAAGTAAAGTGCAGTGCGGAAGTAAGTTATAGCCTACTCATAAAATCGTTTACAAAAATTAAACCCACACGTTTTATTAGACTTTATATTACACTGTTGAATTTAAAACCGCAGCAAAAGTATTTAACACTACAACTTTTACCTCAGGGGATTAAAAATAACTTATTAACACAAATATAGATATAAATTGTTATTTTAATAATTCTCTTGCATTTACTTATTACAGTGATATAAGTTTTTATAATAATTAATAATATTAAAATGTCAGTTTTCTTGGAACGTTTTCTCTTTTCTTATAAGTTAGTGGATTCTTTTAGATCGGATTGAGTTGCCAATATAAATATAATAAACTTTAAATATGAATACAATATAATTTGAATGTTCTATATGCTTTACTTGTTTGTCGAATTCCGAATCTGCGATAAGGATTATCCACTCGAACGTCGCCTGTCCTGTCGCTCTGTGGTCATCCGCTGTTACTGTAGATTCTCGTTGGTTGCACTCGTTTGATTATCACAAATATATATATATACACTGGTATCACCTTCACACTAATACATTCACTTCTAATTATCTTAGTTAAACTACGTATATGTCGTATTAATCAATATATATTCTTAACACCTTGGTATGTATATTATTTAAGATAAGTGCTTGCAACACGGATAGTACAGACCGATACCGTCGGATTATTTAGTAACTTGACGAGTCTCACTGTGGTATTTCTCCGATTCTCTTTTAATTCACAATTCGACTTTGATAATGTCTCAGACGAATTACGGTAGATTCTGTAAAGTCTGAACACTTTAACTGCTTAGTAACTGTTCTCCGATGACTGAATTAACAGTTACGACTTTAACGATTGTAACTTCTCCGACGATTTAACTTCAGAAATTATGATTACTTATATTATTCAATAACGATTGCGAGTATAACTGTTGTAAAACTCCGCTGACTTAAAATAAAGGTTACGAGTCTAATTGTTGTAATAGCTCCGCTGACTAACTTCACTTTTCCAATCTACGTTTTTTTATACATGAACTACAACTACCCTCACCTAATATTTACACTAAACATTCCTATTGGACTTGAGTGCCGCGATATTCAATTCTATCCAATGTAACAAGAGAGTTTAACCGCTAAAAAACTGACGCGTTTTCTTATTTGCTAACAAACAGCGCGTTCCAAAATTTTCTAGACGTAGTGGGAAAAGACGCTTTACTTAGTTTCTCACTCTAACGCTCTCGCTTTAACATAACGGTAGGTCTACCCATTGTTATAAGCACTTAACTTTTACAGATTTCACCTATTTTTTGCTGTTTTTTTAAATATAATACAATTTTACTGCCTTCTGTCCCGTACGTGATTTTTTTCGTACTTTCTGCCGTCTAGCTGTCGCCAGGCACGAGGTGCGTTCTTTTGAAAAAACACCGCTCTGATATCTTCTAACGGTATTTCTTTAACATTAATTGTACATATTTGTTTTTGATATCTATTTAATATTGATTATTTCCCGTAAAATTGCACTGCATATAATTTTGACGTTATAACACTTATAATGATTCGCGGAATAATTTGTTGACAAGTCTGTAAAACTTGTGTGCGAGCGTCTATGTGGTCGGAATTTGAGCAGGTCCCGTTTGTTATTGGTAATGCAATTTACAATTTATTTGGCTCCTATATGCATGTTCACATGTTTACTTTTATGGCGTCTAGTACTTTACGGGCTAAATAGATAACTGATTTCTTTATTTTTAATTTTGTTTTGTTTGATGTTTATTTTTTACTTCATTTTTTTATAACAGGCTTACTGGAAACAGATTGTGTAGTCTTACCAGTTGTAAACTACTAAAACAAAATAATTATAGTTCCACCACTGAACTGATAGCGCGCGCGCGGTGTGTGTGTGTGCGCGCGCGCAGGAAAATATTTGGGTAAAATTGTAACCGACAGTTAAGATGCAAGACGAGAAATTGTCAGTCCTTAAAATAAGAAAAATCAGGGTGGAATGTCTTTGTTAAGTATGTAGCCAATACTATAAAGATTGAAAAACTGCTTTTATGATTAAAACGGAAAATACTTCAAGAATACGTGTTTCTATTATGGTATACGAGACACAATTCTGGGCAACAAACACATAGGCCTAACTTAGACAAAATGTACGATTGTAGCCTACTATGCTACGAACAATTAGCAATAAAGCTATACAGCAGCATTTAAACCGTTGCTAAATTCGATTATCATTTGCAGATTTAATGTAGCCAGGCAGGACATTTTGGCTAGGTAAGAAGACGGCATATGGTCACAAAGATTAGTAGATTGGAGGGTGGTAGGATTTTAAGAATGCTGGGTACTACAGACAAGATACGTTATAACTATAAAAATATTGTCTAATCAATTACGATGAATATAGTTTAACTAATTTTTACTTATTTTTCCTCAGAATTGTGCGTACAAGTTTTGTTGTTAACCACAAGTTTCTAACTGGGTTTATTGGTTCCCCGTGCAGTCAGGCAAATTTAAATAATAACATACTAACAAGCAAAAACTGTTTGTTGCTTACGTATTAATAAATGACATCTACGTATATCGTATACCATGTGTAGTCAGTATGTCATTTTAAAACACATTCGATACGGTACCGTATCTATTGACGCGAGGAGCGCGCTGACTTTATGTTCACCCAGAGACACAGTTTTATTTGTATGACCTGGTAATGCGAAAAGATAAGCGTCGACAGATACGGGCACTGTTTACCTATTTTCTATGACGTTATTGTTATCAGCAGTAAAACCAGTTCTCGTAAGTAACATTATGAATACCATTAATGACGGCCGCTTTCTCGTCATTGCGTCCACATCTGGTACTACCGACACCAATTGCACTCAGATTGTAACTATGTACCATGTGTATGATTTCGTTATATATATATATATTACTTCACTCATACTAATGCGTTCGCGTCTACGCACTTTCGCTATAAAGTTTATGCAGTTCATTTACAGCCATGTGTGCCCTAGGCGAAACTTGTTGCGACCAGGTGGCATTCGTTGATCCCCATGTTTCAAAGCCCTGTATCCTTTGAAGTATGTCCCTGTAGTCACTTAAATATATTTCACTGCATTATCTTAGCCTTTCTACTCCGAACGTTTCCCTCTAAAACAACAATCGTCTTGCTGTTGTGCCGAACCAGTGGAAGAGTAAATAAACAAGAATCTTCCATAAATACGAAAAGTAATCCACCTACAATAGAAATCGATCTGTGTAACATTTTAGGTTTATAACATGATCTGTCTTATAACATCGACAGACCAACCGGTGTGCAGATAAGACGTGGTACACAGGGGTGTGATAATAGCTGAAGCTCAAAAGTTTCTACGGAAATTTTAGTGCAAAGATATTAACTTGCACACCGTGTTTTGCCGTACACTTGTATGCCTACTGACGTAGCTCTGCATCGCTCAACTATTTCTGAAAACTGAAAACTTTCAGCCAAGTATTTGCACGTTAAAGCGACACGAAAACTTTACAGTCGTTTCAACTTATCACAAGCTTGCGTTAACTCATGTGCATGTTATTTGGCCGCTCATTTAATATTTCAACTTCTCCGCGCGCTTCAAAATACTTCAGACAACTCGAGTTTAGCCCAGTCCAATTACAAAAGTAGTATACTTCACTCCTTTCTTTCGTCGAGCTTTGGACACATTTCTTCGTATAAATCAGATTATCTAAATTAAAGAAGTTTAACCTACATTACAATGACGCTATCTTCTTAATTTTTTGTTGAACGCGTCGTCTTCAGATCTCTCCATTCCTAAGCCGCGTCTCTTCCCCCCTCTTTCTCATGCTAGCCCCTGTTTTCTGTCTCCCTTGGTTTTGCTGCTTCTGACACTCGTCCTTCTCTCTTCAAAAGCACAGTCATCGTATTAATACACTTCGCTAACGACTGTCTCGCACTCTCCTTTTGAGCGCCCTTTTCAATACAGAATAATCTTATTCTACATCTTTTCTTCTTTATATATATAATTAAAACTTTAGTGAGATGCATTTTTATGTTGGCGTTTGTGTTATACTGAGATATTAATGGATATCAAGTCTTCAACACGTCAGAGAAAACTTCCGTCTCTAAACGATTTTTCACCATAAAATGTAGTAAATTTTCATTGTAAGAGAGAGCCGCACCATCTAGATCCATTTGTTATTACCTCGTTGCTATTGCTCAACGGCCGAGGAAGAAGCAATTTGTTTTGTTTCGCGATCGATATAGTTTATGTAAGTTTGTAACTGTGCTCTTTGCAGTAGTTTTTACGACCATTAATACCGCGTCTGTGACACTGTATTACCTTGAACTAAATAAATGTTTCGTGTTGAGAATAAAAATACGTGTTATCTGAGAGAGCTGTACAAGGAAACACAATTTGTCATGCAGCTTCACGCCCTTTGCATTAACGTTATTTGTGTTATTTTCAGCGACGTGCCATTCGTAGTAGCAATAAATTAATCACTTGCTTCTATTCACTTAAACTATCATAAACTTTAAAACAACCCGAAGCTGATCTGTATGCAGTAATTCTGCGATGTGTGATCATCTTCTGTGATTTCGGTTCTACCAGATTCCTGTGATGATGGTGTGACGTCTGGTTTCGTCTCTCTTCCTTGAACTTTCATGGATCGGTAGGTGTTCACAACCGATCCGATTAATCTTCTCAGTCTACTTTAAAGAAGCGGTCTAAAACCAACGTTAATCCGGTCAGTACCGACTTTCATGGAACATGATATAAAGAAATATTATTTTAGAACCTATATTATTAAAAAGTATCTATGCTCTTTTTTGTGACTCTCCAGTATTAAGATTTAAATCACTGTTAGTAAAGTTACTACATCCAACGGGTTGTGTTAAGATTTTCAAAAGTAGATGTGTGTGTAGTTCACATGTGTTGAAGAAGTAGACGTTAAAAAGACAATTAATATGTTTAATAAATGTCTGGTACAATTGGAATGGCATTAAGAAACAAGAACCGAAAGGATACAGTGATTAACTGTACAAAAACCTACAGGATTGTACGAAAATGAAACATGGGTTCTCACATCTGCAGGTATAAGTAGGCTACAATACAGACAGTAGAGGTACGTAAATTTCCTTTCGTCCTGCTGCAGGACTTCCAAGACCAAAGTGAGGATGTAATGTTTCATAGGCTGTTGAATCGGAGAACCTCCCACCACACAAACCAGTGGGAAATATTATGTAGAGAGAATGTTCAATGAGCGTTTTCACAAGAAAATACTTCGGATGACACGATGACGACGACGACGATGATGATGATCGTGTTAACTACTAAACGTTCTCGAAGAGTCTAGACCAGAATTAAATAATTTAAATTCTTTCCTCGAATTTTCTTCAATCTCCACGTCGAAGTCAAAACCGGAAGTCGTGTCGAGAACCGAGTGTCCGAATGTCGCTGAGATTAACAGTTGGTCAATAGTATTGCGTACAACGATTGTTGCGTAGTACGTAGGCTCCGTACGTACTTCTTTTGTGTTTAACAGAATGTGAACAGCTGTTACTGTTTGCCTACTTACCGAAATGACGTCTGTTGAAGGGACACGATTAACCACTTCTCGCTCACTTGTTGAAAAAAGTTATGCCCGAAAAATTGTTCAGTTGATGATGCAAAACTTGTTCGATGTTTCTTGCCAGTTCGGTTTTCTAGAAAGAGAATTATTTAGCGTATTCGTTATTCCGTATCTGACATATTACAGTCAGCTCTGAGTGAATTAATCTTTGCCATACTTTACTGGGTGTTCCGTTCAGGTAGATTATGCCAAGGTACATTAGGCTGCAAGCACTCCGTCTTGACTAGCCTTAACACATATATTATTTTATTTTAAATGTTTAATTGTTGCAATTGAAATAGTCATCTTCATAACAATAATTATTATATAATAATATATTTTTTATCATTATATAGTAATAATTATTTTTATTAACTAATACATATTGTGTGTGTGTGTGTGTGTGTGTGTGTGTGTGTGTGTGTGTGTGTGTGTGTGTGTGTGTGTGTGTGTGTGTGTGTGTTTTATTACTTAATATCTATTATCTTCGTACAACACGTAAACTTAAGTGCATAGACTTAATAAACAGTCTGAAAGATGCTGTATGTTGATTGTTTTTACTTGATATCGTGCGAACAATTTCGATTTGTAGTAGGGCTAAAAAACGAAACCAACTGATCCGCTTCATAAAGAACGTTATTGAGTCATCGGTTAGTTTGCGATTTACACGGAACTGGGTCTCCAACTACCGCGACGATGACGGTGTCGCTAAACTATTTCCGTGCGGCAGTTTTCTGACATTTGGCCGATTCCAGAAATGTCACAGCAGTCAGCACTGCATTTCGCAACTGCATCCACGTGCTAAACGCCAGTTATAAGGTGCGTTTATAAATACTACACGGCCGGACTAATGCGGGTACCAGACGATAACAACCGAGGTACTTCGGACGGGGACAATCTATTTTAAAACGGCACAACTCGTGCGACAAATGAACGCAATTATATAAAATACGGACATGTGTTGTGCACTGCTGTGCCGAGTGACCATATGTTCGTAAGTGGCGCAATCTTAAGTTACGATTGTATTTGTACATTTATTTATACGACTGAATGCACGTTTTCTCCACCAACGGCACTCCTTTCGTTAATATTAGACTATTATTACATCGTACTTTCTTCGTCTTGCATCCTCGATGTGGAGATTGGTGGGTGGCCATGAAGTCATGAAGTTATTTTCTAGGCTCTTATCTGTACTATTTCAACCGGCTTCTGCAGCCACGTCAACCATTTTTCTCTTGTATCTACTTAAACACATCACTATTACTAATGCTACACTTTTCTGAAACTCTCTGTATTCTCCACAACTCCATAGCTCAAAAACTAATAAATTCAAAAGATTTCAATTTGTTTTGATTACTAGCCTTTAATTTTTTTATCAGTCTGTGTTTTAACGTCTTTTGCTGATGTTTTGGTATATAGACTCTAATAGTGAGGTATTTTATTAAATTTATTTGTGGTAGGCCTATTTGTTTAGGGCACATTCTAGGCGATTCAGAAAACGGCAAATATTCTTCTTCTTCTTTTAGATATCAGTACGAATATATGTCTTAACAACTTTCTGTTCACGTTTAGAATGTGTGTGTGCTTGGATTCTCTCACAGACAGTCTATACGGAATGTATAATTTAAGATGGCCCGACAATTATTATTAGCAGGGTTTCCGAACTTACAGCTCTTCTATAAGTATTACTACAGAGGAATACTACTCGTCAATTTCTACATCCACTAACTTTCGGTGGTATAGTAACCGAATTATCAGACTATGATTTTCTACAAATATAAGCTTTGTGTAGCGTTTAAGTACTCTGACAATGCCCAACGTAATGTCTCAATAAAACATCAAATTTATCCCTCACAAATCGCAACAGTAGTGAATTACTGTCAAACCGAGCAGTTTCTCACAAACATACGCGCGTGCCAGCTGGACACGTTTCATGTGCGTGTTATGGATTGTCGCAAAATTATACAGTGTTCGTGTTAGAGTTGTGACAAAATCCGTCATTAGTTACGCAAAGCAAATCACATCCTTCTAAAACGCCTCGTGCCACTGGACACGATGTTTTACTACAATTTTTCCCGCTTTAACTGATTTGGAAAATTAACTGCTTCGCCACGTGTATTTCATCCTTGCTCCTTAAATTCACTCCACTCTTTTTTCTATCGTTCATAGCTCACGCTGTTATTATAGCCACTGCGTTATTATATAAAAATAAATAATTACAGTTTTAACTTGAAGATATTAATTGATACATATGCAAGGAAACTATCGTCTCTAACCTAACATTAATAAGATGAAGTGCTTATTACATACCGTCATGTAATCTTCAGAGAGTTGAGTACTTTTTCAGTAAAGCAGTATATACGTAAACATTTTTAATTCTTTAAATGCAAACTGAATATCCATCCAAGGAAAATATATTAAGTAGATTTAAGGAATGGTCGTCCCACTTGCATTTAAAAAAAACACAAACAAAATTTTATATCATTAAAATTTTTAATTTTCATCTATACTATTCACTTCAAGCCGTTTTATATACTCACTCACCTTTACAATAGATTATACTTCATATTAATGCAAAAATATTTCAGTAAATACTGTATTTTGCAGTATCTTACACACGTTTTGTGGTAGTAATAAAATTATTTTAATGTAAAAAATACAACTAAACACGTAAATATTGTGTGTGTGTGTGTGTGCGTGTGAGGGTCAAAAGTAAAATTATAGACTGTTGATGATCTGAAAAGATAACTTCTGGAATGTTGGAATGGACTTCCAAAAATCCTGGAGATGCAAGAAGATCTCAAGAAGATATCATTCCTTAAAAGGGAGAATTTTAGGAATCATCAGAATGAGATCAGCACAAAAACGTCAGAAAAGACGACCGCTATAATTAATAACATCACCAGAACTGGGGGAGGTGGCTTAGCGGTTGGAAGTCAGACTGACAGGTTGTTCACCCGCTGTGGTTACATTCGGGAATCGGCTCAAGATCGGCGGACCAACTTGCCTTCGGTCCTATACTTCCAGAAACAAATAATATGGCAGCCCAACTTGACCGGCAGGTTTATGTTAGTAACAATAAAATTCAACACACGCATGACAACATTCGGTGGGTGGCGTTTACCACAGAAGGACCAGGAAGTTGTAGGCTGTCTCGGGGGGGGGGGGATGAAGTGCGAAAGTACTCGTCTCTAAGTCGCCACATGCGTTATGATTAATAATACTATCGCTATTATTACTTTTTATAAAATATAACGTCATTGTGTATCTGCTGACAGCGTTCTTCAAAGTTTTCGATTTCCAATCTCGTCCTTTCTCAGTGGTATGCTTTCTCTGCAGCTTTTACTTTCTCATCCTGGTCTGCTTTGGGATACTGTCTTCGCCCATGAGCATACCAAATTAACTGTTCATTTCCGAAGTTGTGTGACATCGCGTGCACAATTTCAAGCCTCTCATTTGATACTTTTCCTCTTCCAGCTCCCTCGTCTTAAAAAGCGCATTTCGATTTCTCTTAATGATTTTCCTGTGTTGTCTTTCAACAGGCCATATCTAGAAGCTGTACGTTATTATCCTTTTTCTACCCCACTGTATCATAATTTTATAAATAAATATTACAACTAATTTGGTTTCTTGTTTTTATATTTTATTTTAATCATTACACATCTGTTCCACTAATTGAGTGACAGTAGTATCAACGGTGAAAGCAGACGCTAACGACTAATGGTCGGGTTACTCGAGCACGGACGTCAATCGTGTAGTCTCGTGTGTTTAATTTCTGACCGTGGTGCGGAAACGTTTTGTCGTCACCTTATAATTACTGACGTCGTAGACACGCGCGCGCTTTAACACAAACTAATTAGCACACGGTCGTCATCATTGGTTTTATAGTGCTAGTGACCTTAGCAACAAACGCAACGCTATAAAACGCGCGCGCCAGCAATTTTAACTGTTGATTATAATTTGCTACACCTAATCGCTCTGACACTAGGAAGTCTGCACATCTGTTAACCGTAACAGGTTTGGCGCATATGCACACTCATTTATTGCAGCTTGGAATAACGCTACTTTCTTAACCACCTGACTATTATTACATAGTCTAGCGCGTAAATAAACTTCGTCAATGTCGCAGCATGTAACCGTTATTTATATTATGAAAGGGTGCAAATTTAGCAGCCTTGTTAACCACTCAACTAATCGCTGTTCTGAAGCTGCAAATTCGTCGGAATCTAGTAAACAGGTTTTTCCAACATAATTTAATTAAATTAATAAACTTTCTGACAACGCTAAAATGAAAAGTAGCTTTGCCTAGTCGGTCTTGTTTTCAAATTAAGGCGAGGGGTACCCGTTTAAGTTAAATTTAGCCTGTACCAAACGAAATTAAATTTTTTTAAGACTACGATATCTGAAAAATTTCGAATAAATCCAAATATCTGACATCCGAAGTTAACTCTGTGTGTGCGTGAGCGCGCGCGCACACTTGTGTGTGACTACTAAGTCAGTCAAAACGGCATTCTGAATAATATTCGGAATTTTATCATATTTTAAATGTGGTATAATTATTCATACAATTGACAAAATACTGTAGAGTACATACACTGCATTACATTTAACGCCAAGTAAACTAAATAGGGTACGTCGTTAGTGTATTCAGTAGGGCTATAGGTATCTTTAGTAAAGGTACAAATTCCTATTTTTGTTTTTTTTTCACTAAATTCGCTATGTTATGTTTTCCTTATTTATAAAACGTTCGAAATTGGATAATGTTTTATCAGCTTGTAACCACGTCATCGTAGTATCGGTGGATTGTGTGTCAAGAAGGAACGAAAAGGAACAAAATTTCAAATACGAATGTTAGGTGTGAACTGGTCTTTTTAAAATTATTTAAACGGAACATGATATATTCTGCAATAACTGCAGTCTCTTTGCCCGCAGGGGCACGAGTAGATTAACTTCGTAACACTGGTGTATCAATATTTGCTCACACGGTTTACTTAGATCTCGCTTGGCCGCATCGTATAGCTTACAGTTACGATGCTGCAGTTAAGGCAAGCTCCTCCCCCCCCTAAACTGTGCGTATAATCGCATATATCTTTGATAATCGCACACAACATTTGTTAAATGTGTTCACAATACCAGGTCACGTGATAGGAAAGGTTTCTTCGGGACAATACAGTAAGACTGATGCATGAGATACAATTTGTTGTCCCCATATAGCGTTTATATCACAAAAATCAGTAAACTTTTATATACTGGTACCTTTTATAGTCATCCAATCGAAGGTGATTCTGGGCCGCGAATTCTGGGAAAGTTACGCGAGATTAACATCCTTGAATGATACCATCTCGTTATCTGGAATGACTGACCCATTTTTTTTGGTGTCTGTTTCTATTACTCTTTGTTTTACTTGTCTTGAGTAAATACTTTATACAATAATACATATTATGTCTATATAGTATAGGTATGTTGTATGATGTATGTTGTATGCATTATGTGGTATGTTGTAGGCTATAGATATATAGTATGTTATATATACTTACATACCTATACGAATATAACTAAAATTATATAAATATATAAATAGTAGTTTAAATCGTTCGAGTTTTCCGTCTCGATGGTGCTTGTATTGCTTTTGTTCTCAACAGTGAATTAGATAATATGGAATTAAAATATTTCCGATATTCTTAAAACGTACTTCGTTTAAAAAGAAATACACTGTGTCAACACCTTTAGAAATAATGATATAGTATTATTAAATGGCATACCTATAACATCAGAAAAAAAAACAGAAAATAGTGATTTATTCAGGTATACTTGGATAACACAATTATACAAAGTTTTTGCTTGACAGCATAAAATAAACTACTATGACCACTGGATATGGCTTCAGGCTTTATAACTTTTTGAAGGCTATGTTGAATCCCATAAAATGAACTATAGTTATTCCCGTGCCAAATAACATTTATTCATCGACAGGCAGGTATGATAGGACTGTGTGCCTAACGTAATCAAAACCTTCGTTAATGACGAATTAATGGTAAAAGAGAAACATTAACAGGTCGCAGAATAAATCCTGTTTACTGTCTGGTGCACTATTAGTCAGTGGTGTGTATACCTTGTCCAAAAAAACACATATAAACTGCGAAACATTTTTTTCCCAAAACAAGTTTAAAATTTATTTTTTTTTCTCAAATTTTGACGGAACGTTAGGTCTAAATTACATGTTACTTCCATACTTAGTACATTGTGGAGTCTTTTTAATTTTTCTACTATTAATCTGGTGCTGCGGTCCTCAATCTTAATTTCTCTTTGGCAACATTCGTCAGTCAGTTATTGCCATGTCTCAAATCAACTCTTTCACCACATTATACAGATAGGCATGATCTTCGTTCCTCCTCTCTATTTTGTACACCCCGCTGAAGGTTTATCTCAACACTCTGCCTTGCCATTTTTTTTAACACGATTTAATCAACTAAATTTATTGGGCCACATAAGCTTTACAATATTTGGCATTTAAAATATCTACAGAATATCTTGTTTCTTACTACTAAATCGTATCCCCCAGATTCTTCCTTTATCGCCGGGCCTGTGTAATAAAGCCAAGTAAAAACTCTTATTCATTACATCGCTGGATACTGCAGATTCTTTGGTATTATATCTGGCTACAGTACAAGGTTACTTTCAAGGTTACTTCTCGCTGTAGCCTTAGCTTGTACTTAGTTTCCACTTCTATAGAAGTTTGAGTTATTTTAAAAAATAGAATGTAATTTACAAGTCGGTAACGCTGCTACACATGGATGGTATTTACAGCTGCACCTTGCTCAGGTGCCTGCAGAAATGTTTGAATCCGTACACCACGATGGACAAATACGTACTTTCTCTGTGACCAAATTAGTCATACTATGTGACTAATTTGAAGTGGTTTGTTGTTTGAAGACGACACTACTAGATTAAACTTCAGCTTTTGCTAGATTGCGCATTTCATCCGCTTTTCGTGTATAGAAACCAGTACGGATGAAACATCCGATGTTTCATTCGCTACCAGTGCACAGAAACATCGCGCTATGCTTCGCACACCTCACGTCGTAAATTGTAAACCTATTACCTATGTATTCGGTATCAGGTTACAAAAAAAATTCAGACGCACAACAGTGTTTCAAATTTAAGCCACGCTACGGTATCAGAGCTGTTGAAGCAGCGGGCTGGTCTGTAAACTGATTTTTGGGAAGTCTACGCAAGAGGATAGACCCCGAGGCTCACTTTCTCAGATATACTTTGCCGCCCATCATCGTGGACTTACCCAAGAAAAGACAGTAAGGATGATCACAGCTTGCAGTTGCTAAGCCAGCACACGTTAACGGGGCCAATTTGTTAAAAAACTATTGAAATCCATCACTATCGTTGGAAAGCATACATTCGGCCACTTTCTCATTTAATACGAAACACTTTTTAATTTAAAAATAACATTAATAAATACTCTAAAAGAATGTATTTCTTAAATGCACATATCTTAATCTCTTTTTGTCTCCCCGCAGCTGGTTATTCGGGTTTCTTTTACACGTACGTAAGTGGGAAATTTGGTAGAGACGTTGACAAAATGGTTGTTTCTTCTTTTCTATTTCAATATCGACATCAAATTAATCAATAAATCTGCGATATTAAGACGAATTAAAATACCTAAACACGATCTACAGGCAGATTGCTTGTTGCATATCATTACTCTGAACGAAGCCATTTTCTCATAATCTTTTAGTTTCTTTTTACATTAATTTCTAATCTGAAATAAAACTGTCAGAGTAAAATATTAGCGCATACAATTTTTAAAGAACCAAGGGATGTACACATATCTTTATTTATGTCTTCGTGATTTCAGTGTTCGGTTATTGGTAATCGACTTTCTCCTATTATGACAACTAATAAATACGTCGCGTTTATGCTACTCGTGTACGTGTTTATTTACCTTCAGCGTCTTTATGCAATATGGTAAAAGCACATTAAAGCCAGCTACTCACAAACATCAATCAATGCACATATGTTAGGTCGCTTACTCACTTATAGGTATAACCACGGTTACAACTAAAGTATTGAACGTAAAGCGGTTTCGTAAGCGCCCTGTGGTCGCTAACTTCAGCACGCGTCCTCTACCATGACATTCTCTCGGAATAACTACCGTAATACCCATTCAGGCTTCAAGCTGTGGTCTCCTGTCTACTCCACTCGCAAAATGTACGAGTGATTCGTATCTCGAAAATTCAGTTGTATCCAAGGATACTAGACTACATCCGTAGTTGTCTAGTCTAATATCTGTGCTTGTGCCAATTTACTTATTACCCGAATTTACTTATTAGGTACAGGTATCTGCTAAGCGTGTCTTGACTGCAGGCCATGTTTTGCATTCAAACTTCTTCAGCCTGTCGACTTTTCTGAAACAAGAAATGCTAAGCTTTGTACTCATCAAAACCGTCGTCTGTTCCGAACTTCGTCATCGCAGCCATGGTCGTAACACAATTCATCTTGTGTGATGGACGTACTCACATAACATGGGGTTTTGAGCCCACGTTTTCTCCAGTCCGTTTTGTAACACAAACTGTGCTTAGAAAATCGTCACCTTACAACTCTGCTCATAAATTATCATTACGGACTCTATCTTGTCTTGAACTCCTGTAGACGTTGCAAGGCTGGGTATTTATCTTGGTACCCAGCATTCCAAGTATTGCCATGCGGCCTCACTAAAAAAAAGACTTGCGTCTTATTTCGGTTTTGTTGTACTGCTAAGTCTAAACCTACCATACTTTTGTATATGTCTAATTCGTTTGTATAATTGATAGGGATAAGAAAGAGCTGTGATTGTTAAACCCCAGTCCCAATGAAGTGCAGGCTTAGGCCTTGAGTGGTTAAATTTGTCTTGAAGATTTCCTTTCGATTTAGGGCTTCACTTTAAAGTTCAAGAAGTTATTTGTGCGAACGATCCATGTGCGATCAACATAGTTGCAATTACGTTTATCTTCTTACTTCGTCAGCGCCTTTGCAAGTGGTCTTGTAGTTGACCTTCGAAGACAGAGACTTGGGTACACTAAATATAAAATGTACGTCCTTCCTCTTTATTTGTCTGCATATACCCTGGTACCTGAACAATGTATTTACCATCTCTCCTCTTCTCACAAAATGTGACGTGGCAGCATATCAACCCGGCAGACGCCTTATGGTGGGGGTGCCAATCGTCCACGCCAGCGCGGCTCTAAACTCCTGTAGGTGAACCCACAGGACGCCGACGCTGAGCTGTACCCAGTATAGAGGCATGCCGGAGCGATCAACAAATCCTATCCTGCACGTCTTATTATGAAAAGGAGGGGACCCGCATAACTCCTTGTGCTGCGAATAGATGATCGCGCTGCACCGGAAGAACGTGGCAATCCGGAAATTCATCGGGCTGCGTCCGGAACAACACAACCTCGACAAGGAACACGGTCCTCGCGCGACTTCTGTCCGTCTGTCTGTCACAAAATATGTCCACCTTACGTCACACTGTCTCGTACATATAAATACGTCTAGGCCTATTTTGAGAGAAAATGTACCTACCTACAATTTTGAGAGAAACGTTTATCTACAGATAAAAAACAGTCTTGAGCATCATACAATGTCACAAATGTTTTGAGTCTATCAATAGGCCTATGTGGAATACAGTAGGTGTATTTTGAATTATTAATTTTAAAGTAGGCCTAATCATAACTGCATTTTTTATTTCTTTATACAAAGATTTAATCTTTATATGATTACTTCCGCTGAATGACTCAGCAGTCAACGTAGTAACATTGAAGACTTTATGACAAGAGCCAACCAAGGATAATAATAAAAACCGGTGTAGTCCGGTTACACCTGGATTACCTACAAGCAGCAGGGTAATTTATGAACCATTAACTGCCATGTAAACTGCGACGGCACATTCGCAGTAACATGCGTGTCCATATCCTCTGACAAACACGACACACAAGGCCTGACCAACTCAGCGTCGTAACAGTTCGGTATCTTGAACGAGATATGTTTTCCGATTTTCAGGTCGCCGTTAAAATTTTACGATCAAATAAAATGTCAAGAGTGTTTGCAGTGATATGAAACAGTAAGTTAAAAAATAATCAACTATTTGAACTGGTACAATTATTTTATATTAGTGGAATATGTAATAGCCCCATTTTATGAACAACACACATTTCGTTTCAAAAATACTGCTAGATTTTGTCCTTATTAAGATGTGTCGTATTCAATGGCTAAACTGTTGGAGATTTGAGCGACTTGGGCGGATTGAATCTATTATGATTTGCTTTACTTATTTTTAGTTATTCATTTTTAAATGTAATGACGAAGTGAAGCAACCTCTGAATTCTGGGTCGTTCCTAGGAGTTAAAGAAGTCACTTGGATATGCACGATATCTGATTAGCCGACAATCAATTAAGGGACTGTGTTGTTTAGAGCCACCCGCTCAAAGTATTTGCTCACCAAACGGCCATGCCAACACTAAGTCCTTTCCTCAGAAATCGAGAACAGAAGCCATAGAGATTTTAATTGTTAGCTTAACCTCCCCCCCTCCCACCTGGAATGGCTGTAATACTATATTCGAGCGTCATATATGTTATCGATAGAACGTTAAGTGTTGAAGCCTGGGAGTCACTGCCAGACTTGAAAAGACGGACCTTAATCTATGGAGATAACGTTGAAGTGAGAATGGTAACTTGTCTCTAATCCACAAAGTGGTCTCCACGAACATCGTTATTTAAGCAGCGAATAAATTTACAGTATTTTAAATAATAAAACAATATTTACATTTTATAACGTAACAAAGTTATATATAGGTCTAATATTAAATTTAATCAGAGTAACACGCAAGTTGTTTTCGTAAAATAATTATACTTTTATTAGTAGTCCCAAGTTGTCTGAACACAATAAACTGCGATTAACAACAATTTAAATTCGCGGGCGTGTAGGCCCATACTCGCATTTGTTTACTCGGTGTTTGTACAAAACAAACGCGTAGTGACGTAATTATCTCGCTCCTAAAACGGTAACAAACACACCTACTCAAATGAAGACGTAAATGTTCGCCCTGGACAAATTCAATCGCAGCTGACTTCAACAGCACGCGGCATATCGTTTCGCACGCTGTGCTCTGTGTGATCACTAACTGCGATCGTAACATTCACTAGCTAAGTTATAGACGGCAGGAACGATGTTCAGACGGTTTCAAATATTTGTTCATTTATATTCTCAGACCCCCGATTAAAAAGGGCAGTTGCAGGGACGTTAAAAAACTCGGGATGTTTGGTGCAACGTCCTTAAATAGACCGTACCTTTTTCTAACGAAATGTGATTTCACTTAAAATCTACACAGTAACAATCTTATGTTCTTATACTTTTTAAAAAAGAAAGAAAATAAGAAAACGTCATCAACGAGAGATGAATAGATTGGCTACTGTTGTTATACGAACAAAATATTTCAATGTAAATGAATTTCAAGGATTATGTAGTCAAATTTTCTAGTGCAAAGTTAAGAATGAGGTCAATGTTTTTCAAGGAAGGCTAGGAAAGTTTGAACAGAAGTCTTCGTTTTTCATTACGGTCACAAACAAACTTTACTCATGTAATTTTTAAAAAGTTTGTTGATTCTAAGATATAAACTTTTTTAAATATGAATGTTAATAATACAGTGAAAGCGAATGAATGGTTACAGCATTACTCGATGTTCACATAAACAGTACAGTTTGTTTTTACAGATGCTAACGTTAACAGACAATATTACATGATAGATTTTACTTCTAAACAGATATGGTATACTTCTAAACAGATATGGTATACTTCTAAACAGATCTGGTATGTATAGTTTACTTCTCAACAGATCTGGTATGTATAGTTTACTTCTCAACAGATCTGGTATGTATACTTTACTTCTAAACAGATCTGGTGTGTATAGTTTACTTCTAAACAGATCTGGTATGTATAGTTTACTTCTAAACAGATCTGGTATGTATAGTTTACTTCTAAATAGATCCGGTATGTATACTTTACTTCTAAACAGATCTGGTGTGTATAGTTTACTTATAAACAGATCTGGTATGTATAGTTTACTTCTAAACAGATCTGGTATGTATAGTTTACTTCTAAACAGATCTGGTATGTATAGTTTACTTCTAAACAGATCCGGTATGTATACTTTACTTCTAAACAGATCTGGTGTGTATACTTTACTTCTAAACAGATCTGGTATGTATAGTTTACTTCTAAACAGATCTGGTATGTATAGTTTACTTCTAAATAGATCCGGTATGTATACTTTACTTCTAAACAGATCTGGTGTGTATAGTTTACTTATAAACAGATCTGGTATGTATAGTTTACTTCTAAACAGATGTGGTATGTATAGTTTACTTCTAAACAGATCTGGTATGTATTCTTCTACTTTTCCTTCGACATCTTTCCGGCTTCGTTCGTTTCATCTCTTCGAGTTTACTCTTGACTTACCTTTATAAATGAGTCACTTTTCATAAATTTGAAATTAGACATTGTTTACCCATAAGGTTTAAGCATTCCCAGTTGGTCACCAGCTATATCGTTCGCCAGTATTAACGGTCACAGCCGTGGGGAACGTTCTACACTCTTGAAAGAACGTTACTTTATTTAACAGACATAACGCGCTGTCTACTGACGTGTATTAGCCAGGTCCAGTATGATAATCCGTAAGAACTGATTCGTCGGAGATAACCAGATGTTATAAATCACTTAGGCAACTTACACCGTCTTTACTGATCTAGATTAGTGATAAGAGAGACGTGAAACGAAGCCGGCTACTTATACATATCTGACTGCAGTTATTTTATAAATACAGTATAATAAAATAAATGTACATAAGTGAGGATGTAGACTATATAAGTGTCATAGTTTTCTAGTCCGTTAAACGTACTGCATAAACTATTATTAGTGCACCGTACGCATACGGTAATTTAATTATACGTGAAACAACAAACTAACGATAAATTCTCCTGGTCGTACTTGCAGTGAAAGCTAATGAATGGCTACAGCGTTACTAAACGTTTGCATAAACAATACAGTTTATTTGACAGCTGCTAACGTTAATAGACGACATTTTATTGAAGCAAATAATAATACAAACGTATGCGCCATCTGATTCCCACACGTCTTATGTTGGGTCACATCACAAACATTCGCTTCTTAATGAACGACAAGAACGTTGGATGTATTTGGCTGATAATTCGAATGAATTGAAATATCACAATAGTAACACTGATTAGTGATCGGACGTGCAATGTCTTCCCACGTTTTGTTGGTTACATCTATCAGAAAGCGTACAGAATACAAGCGTAGAGAGGCATGCAACGTATTCGTAGACAGTTGAAAAGTGTTACAACGCTAACTACTCATGTCAGTCCTCTGACAAATTTTTCCTCGTTGTTACAGACATTACGTTGTTATTAATGACAATAGAATATAAATAATAAATCCACCATATTTTTAGATGCCACATGTGAGGAGTGTGCGCGCGCGCTCGTAAATTGTAACTCTTTCGGTCGTATTATAATAATTGGAAAATTATATTTTCTTAAGAAAGCCCTGGAATTTTAAGTAAGGTTCGTAATTGCGACTTTGCCATAGAGTGCTGCTGAACCGCTACTTGCCTTGTACTGGATGATCGACGCCTTTCGGTGTCTCCACCGTTATCAAGTCCTAGACGGCAACGAATACAATTGATCGATTAGGATGTGTTAATGATGGAGACACAGAAACGCACGAAACAATTAACGGTTAGCCACCAACAACATAACAATACAATCGGAAGTCTTAGAGGCCTAGAGTTTGATATTAGGATTCATATAATCAGATTCTCGCATAAAATTGTTTTAATAATGAATGTTTTTTTTTTATTGTAACTCTTAATTTTACTGAAGCTTCTTGCAGCAATTCAATATTATATCGTATTAAAAAATGATATATTCCTTCTTGAATATAATACATTTTTATTTTATTATACCTTACGTATACCTACGTTTCGCAGAGTTAATGTGTCACGTCAGAGGCAAAATTTAAATTTAACGAATAATCTGTTATTGCTGTATTTCGATTTTTTTAAAATCCATTATTCATCATATATTTAAATTTATATTTAGACCTCTGCGACGCAGATTATCTTTGTGAAACCTACGTAAGGCATAATATACAGAACTATAAAATATTTATTCTTAGAAAATATCTATTAGTGTGTTAATACAATATAATAATTAATGTATATGTATATATTTAGATAATAACGCTCGCGTGCGCGCGAGAACACCCACACACACACAAATACGTATTATATAACCTATATTTATTATTTAATAGTTGTAAATACATATAATTTGTAGGTAGTACATGTATGTTAAACAAAAGTTTTTTTTTTTTTAAATTAAAAAGAACCAACTCATTTACGTAGTTAAAAGACAATTTAATCAGAGGATTTTCATATAAAAAGATTTATTTTTAATTCTTTTAATTTATACTGTTTTTTAAAGCGTTAATATGTGTATATTCTTGATGTTTATCTTATATTTCGGATGGCAAAACGGTAAAGGAACAATGTTCATATATGAGACTACAATAATTGTTCACCACATATCTCCTCACGTAGTACTGTAGTACAGAGAACAAACGAGACTTTAGAGCAAAGCTCAGTTTTTACATAACGTTCTGTAAGCCAAAGGGAGTAATCAGCAACGTTAATCTGATATTAATTGTCCACGTGTGAGCACTGCAATTACCCCTGTTACCTGAGTTACGCGTGTATTTTGCCTAAGCACGCGCGCTTTCCCCTTCGTTAATATTAATGGCCTTGAGCGTTAAATAAACCTACCGAGAACGCCTTTTCCATAAAAGTAAATCAATCCAACGGAAATGCTTGAGTCAAATTATCGGTTCACCAGTCACCGACCAAGTCTCAACCACCCTGAAGTCAATGTACGTTAACGCGTTGTAATTCCTTATGTTCTTCTTATAGTAAGTTACCTACTCAAGCCAACGGTCATCATTGCAATCCTTCGTGTACGACTTTGGACTAAAGTTTCAACCAAACCGTCATTCCCGTTTTTTCATTTTTTATTTTTCTTTAACCAGAGAAATTACCGATTTTTTGTTTTGCTGTTAATTTCTCCTTCCAGGATTAACCTTACTTTTGGATATATTTCTCGTTTCATAATGTACTCGAAATGTTCCAGTGTTCGCGTTTTGATACACGTAACTATTTCTAGTATTACTTCTCTGGGTTTATAGCAGTCAGACTAGGGGGCACTTTGAAAACAGTTACTATAAGCATTAAGTCGAAAAGAACTTAACTAATAACAAATGAATATTAAAATATATTTACGCGCACCACCTTTTTGACTATGATCAAAACTGAACCAGATTTCCGAATTATTTTAAACCCATAAAATACCGAACAATGTCGATACGTGGATGCATAAAAATGACATGAATCTATAAAGTAGACTGTAAAGCGGGTACTTTACAGAAAGTGTCGTGTCCGGGACGATCTAATCCCGGATAGTTAATAAGTAACACACACATAACCAAACCAATTACGCTCAAGTCTAGATTATTGACGTTCTACTTGATGTCGTAGCGCATGTACAGCGTGCATTCTTTGCGGCATGTGGTCAGTGTTCTATGGTTTTAAGTTGTTAACTAGCTCTCAGTAACATTTTAACCCCAAAATGGGTCTGTGAGCCTGAAACGTGTTGTTCTTTCATTCGAAATTTGCAAGACAGACACTTGGAACAGCAGACAGAGTTTTTATTTCTTTAGATCTTTGTGTTTGTAAGTTAAACATCATCAGCATTAAGAATTTCATACTTAACCTCTTAAACGTTAGACCATAGTTGTCACAATTCAGGTCTAACTATTCGACTCAGATCGCTAAAGAAACATTTATATTTATACTGTTTATAAGAATTTAGGTTAACTGTGCTTTTGTGGTTAATGAAGAACAAAAAACTTGCGTTTGTAGCCCGAAGCCAACGACACTCGGTGGGCAACGGGCAGAACAAAACATTAAAGTGACGTGGGACAGAGCGCGCGGATAGTGTCGAGAGGTCCGATGGTATCGCGTTTGGGTGAAAGAACTTGCCGTGCAGGGAGAATGACCGCTCTTGTTATCTGTCAGTAGAGAAACAATAAAATAAAACGATACTGCGAACCTTGCTCTTGAAAATAAGAAAAAGGTACACACACAATTTTGTGATGGTGCTCCGCTCTCTCACACACTCTCACTCTCTCTCTCTGTCTCTCTCTCTCTCTCGCTCTCTCGGTGTTCCTCTCTCATCGGCCGCTCGTCTTTCGCAGACAAACGGACGGCTGCGCTAACACAAATACCTCTCCGCCAACAACAACTTGCTACACGAAATTCCGTTGCTACAAGTTTTATTACGCGAATACCGAGCAGCTGCCACGTGACAACGGTTATAAGGACAGATTGCCCAGTCATGCTTCGCCATAAGCAGCTGGGTCGGTCGAAAACCGTCGGGGTTCAAAAAGTGGCTGAAAACCATAGTAGAATTGAACCTCGTAGTTTAAAACTGTTACTAAATGACTGAATAAAATTTAGACGCAGATTAAGCATCCGTTACTATCAAATTTCCACCTTCGGTTAAAGAAATTGAATGCTATGAACATGTCACTTCACATGGGATAGATTAAAAATTATGATAAATATACATAGCCTATACAAATAAGATCCATGTGTATAAGCACTGATTTTTTCAGAATCTGGCCTTTTTCTATTTTTGTCTTTTTATTTTTGTTTGTTATGTGTTAATTTGGTCATATACGTAGGCCTACAATTTTCAAGAAACAACTCCACCTTCTGAACGTATGCCAAATTTATAACATTTCTGCTTTTCTCTTTGCAGCCTTCGACAGCCTTGTAATTTTTTATCAAATTAGGCCTATATGTTTATTTTCTTATTTCGTTTCCACTCAGCAAAAGCTGACCTGTCAGTCTTGAAGTACTCAGTTTCAGTTTCTTTCATAAACTGCAAAAACTGTCATCTTATTACATGTTTTCTCAGTATTAAACATCATAATGCTAAAGACTACTGTGAATTCGTTACTCTATTGTACAATTCAGGTATTTGCACAACTGTACGATTTTCGTATTAAGAAACAATGACAGGAACAATATGTAGCTACAGATAAATCTGAAGTTAGAGCTTCAAGGAACGGGAATTTTCAGCGGAGAGCAAGAACGTCGAACCCGAACCGATTGTTTCAACAGGGATATCCCAGCTTACTAATTTTTTACAATTTTATTAATTACAAAATTACAATTTTCAAATTACAAATTGTACAAAACTAACTAATTTGTTAATTTTGTATCGACAGAAACAAATATTTTGTAATGCAATGTTAAATAATTAATCAGTTTTATTTCTATATAATTTTCTCACATGTTGTTGACTGGCTTTATAATAAAAAACATATTCACGCCGTATTCCGAAACATAATTTTTTTAAATCTCATTACCTTAATAAGATAATCGAATTAAATCATTTCCCAACCTGGATCGATAAATATTTCAATATCGTTCTCACAGAAGCAGTCATACAGTAACTTTAAGGTAGATTCTAAAGAAACCGGCAACTATGTTGGCTTTAAGTAAACGTTATCAGACAGCACTGAAGGGATTATTGACGCGTCGAAGGTCAGGAGACTGCTACCGTCAATGGATGCTATTATCGTCTTCTACACAGCCGGTCATTCATTTCATTACAACAGTACCTGCTGCAACCTTTCACATAAACAATACTATCAAATAAGAAGAAACGTGTTACGTTCGTGGTTGTACGATAATAATTTATATGCCGAGTGCGACTAACCGACGAACATTAAAAATTGATTAAACTTCTCGGAAATATTAATGCTTTAACAGACGCCTGCCAATAAGTTTCTCGATCAGAAGACAACGTAAACTAAAGATTTATAGATAAGCAGAAACATCATAAAATCTTACAATATTCATAGAGCTTTCTTTTACGCAAATGACGCTGAGTCGTTGACCCTTTAACGCGAAAAATTAAATAAATCTATTCAGAGATAGTGAAACAAATTATATACCGAGTCCAACTCAAACTTAATTCAGCACGTCTATAAACTCTCTCCACATCTATAACAACCCAATTCTCAATATTGACAATAATTAAGTAACGACATAATATTGCGAAATTCAATGTCTCGTTATCATTAGCGAATAATAACGTCACAGCCACAAATAATAATAAACACACGTTGTCGTACGACAGACACTGCAACTTATGTTAATCCTGCGTCGGCAAAAGGATGGTAAATCAGAAGCTTGTGGTGTAGTAGTGTGCTCCTAAAAAGATGGCACTGTCTGTGCACCATATTGTTCCGTTAGTAAAATGACTCAATCGGTTTTTGCCCACGTGGCCTTCGCGTTGCCACAATTAGTTTTCATTCATCAACCGCAGCCTTCAGTGGAGCGGACCCACTCTTGTGTCGCGCACCGTTGTTTACTGACGCAGAAACGTAGGCCTATATACATTTGAGAGGCATGCGACATTACATCTAACTGATAAAATTTCCTTGAGTGTCGCGCTTAATCTTTAAAATGGTACTAATACTCTGTAACACTTACTTCTCAGCCTGTCACCATGAACTAACTACGCACCCTGCGTCTTACGTTCAAGTTTCCGTTTCAGACAAACTGAATAATAATGGACAAGCTCCTGTTCGTCCATGAGGTCCATCAGTTTTCTTGGTAAGTAGCATTGGTTCAACACCGGAATACCTTCACAAACTTTCGCATGTTTCTCGTTATTTATAGTAGTATATAAGATGTAGTTTGAGTAGCCTACACTTTCTGAATCAGGCCTATTCTAAGTTAGCTCTGCTAACGACTGATAATCTCAAGTCGTTGTAAACTGCGATATTATAATAAATTAATGATAAATAAAACAACTCCTAATAAAATAATTTACACGAGAAAATTATTTTTCGTTCAAAAATTTCACTCAGCTAGTTACAGAAGCCGGGAAAGGTGTTCAGAGATTTCAAACATTTGTTTCTTTCTCTATTAAAATGTTTTGTTATTTTTCGCTTTCTATTTTAGTATGTTGATGACAGTACATGCAGGGACACAAGGTAAATCCAAGCTACTAAAAAACAAATGCTAAACTGTTGTTGACAAAATATTTGTTGCGAACAATTAACAGCCGCTAAGTCAGCTACAAGAGCCACAGCACATATTCACAACATCTCAGGAATCGTTCTACAATTTTATTTTAATATTGCTTTTTACATAAACATTTTCATCCAAATCGTGTTACCATCTAGTGCGGTAGATGAGTACGACATTTTGCTGAAATGTATCAGGAACGCCCACACGTGAGTGCACCTTTTTTATGCCATGAAGGAATCCAGAAAAACGGGACTCAACTTAAGTAACTATTCAAAATATTTATTAGAAATAAGGATAAAAAGGGATATGATAAATATAATAAAAAGTTAATGAATTCTGTAACTCTGCAAAAACAGCAAGAAATGCAACCTACTGCTAGTCTAACTAACTCTATGGCTGGAAAGAGCATAACAGATGATAACGTTATGTCGTAGTAATTCACCATACTATAATAAATTACGTGATAACTAAAAACAGTTCACAATAAAATAATTTAAACGAGAATTGTTCTTATTTTATTGCAACTATAATTACGGCACTTATTTTTTTAGAATTTTTTTGTGTAATTACACAGATCTGAGAGGCACGCCTCGCGACTGTTCCTTACATTACAGAAACATTTTCCAAAGCCAATTAAATTCACCACAACACCTTGCCCTTGACATTAAAGGAACGGGAACAGTTTGATATCAAATTAATTCGTTTCACTAACTGCAGCTGAGAAAACATAAAACGCCTTAGCATAAAAAGCAGGTGCGAAATACCAATAAACATCAGTGTTAATTCCAAATTGTTTGCAGAGTAGGTACTGTATAGCCAAAATTCCATCTTATTCTTTGAATAGAGCTGATCTTGAACAGAAGGCAGTATCCATGATGTGCATGTTCCGAGATTCTCTCATAAGTTTCGGTTTAATGCTGGCTCCAACTACCGTATGTCATCTAACCACAGTAAACTATCCGGAAAAGTATATAATCACAATCTAATACGTGTCCAACGTTACTTCATTACTACTTTGTACTCAAACACTTGTTTAAATTATTATTATTACCTTCGACTTCATTTTTGCATACGTTGCAGTTTCTGCTACTAAAGTTTCTCAATCACTTTTTGGAATGTAAACAGGAAATGAAACAATCAATTAGCGTTTATAAAATGAAAACGCTTATATTTAACCTTTTGAAAAGAACGAATTTCCCTTCGCGCTTCGTCTGTTTCTGAAGACAACTACCATGTACCAGATAATACAAACTTTTTGTTCGCCATTCTGCAATTACAGTCTCCTGCAGCTGGTTAAAAAGTTGTTCTTAAAAAAAAAAATGAAAGAAATCAACGAACCAATGGCTTTTGAAGCCGACTAGCAATCAAGCTGTCCGTTAACGGACTGCCAAACAAACGGGTTCGCGCCTCATCCCCACAAACCAGACCAAAACACGTGCGAATGTATACACATTGAATCGTAGCTTGCTCCTGTCGTCGCTATAAATACCGTCTGCAGATTAACATTCTTTGTCCAATATAGAACTGAACGTCAACTGCCTGTCTCGTCGTTGTTATCTGGGAATTAACTCAAGCCAGTTTTATTGGCTGGGGAGGGAGCTGTCTGTCGCTCACACCAAATCATACACAGACACGACCTACCGGAATTTGCAAAGGGTTACAGACAGAAAGTGAATATAACCACTTTTATTTCACAGCTTTTTGGCGGCATTATGTAAAATGTTTTTTTATAAAATAGTTTCATACAAATATTTGTATTGAGTAGAGACCTTTTTGTAGTAGGCATTCGTTTTAATTTAATTATTATGATCGTTTTGAAAGTAAACTGTTTCCTCACAACATACCATTGGGTGTAGGTTCTACTATACGACCCTAGCTGCCAACTTGGTAAAAATTTTAACCCACTTTATAATGATATTTAGGTCAACCCCCCCCCCGCCCATTTGAGTACGTTACTCTACAGTGAGCAAAAAATGACAGTGGTAATAAAAGACCATCAACCGGATAGTTTGAGGGGGTCCAGCAGCCTTTGGGGGGGTGAGTGCACAGTCGTACAGGGAGTCACAGGGGTAAAACGTTTGAGAACGTTTCATCCAAACAATCAATTAGGTATTTTTCATGTTATCACACGTAGGCCTATAATAAAAATCAGTGCGTCCACGAGATCGGAGAATGTAAAAAGTAGGCTATATATTAACGTCAGTAATAACATGATTTTGTAGAGTAGTATAAAGTAATAAGGAAATAAATCCGATAAGTAGAAGGTGAGTGACCTGAAAACACAAACACAACCTCATGCCCGTTGTGTATTACGTGTTAACTAACGAGTTGAATTGAATCATAAACGCTAGAGTGAAGCGTAAATGCAGCCCACAGGGAAACATCGCATATTGCCGGCCAACTACCAATGTGAGTGTGTCGTAATGTGTAATGAGCCCGCCTTAGCAAAGCCCTTGACCAACTCGTATGTGCTAAAGACGGACATTCAATTACACTGGGAGTTCCGTCAACACAATACAGACCAGACTGTCTACCTACTGATGTTTTTGAACTACTAATTAAAATCAGCTGCTTTACTCTTAGCAGCAGTTGGGGGCACCTAGGCGATTTTAACTATACGGTCTGCAATGGGAAGCAGTGTCTCTACCATTATGCTTAAACCGCTTTTGACTTCCTCATTTCAAAATGGTCCATTTGAGTTGTAAGACAATTCAGTATGAGATGGATCCGAACGGACGCGGGAAGCGAGTACGCTGACCACATTGCCAATAAACTTGGTGAAGCTGTATGCATACTGGTGTACAGTCGCCGGCGCACAAGAATGCACTAAACTGTATATCTTAGCTGAAAACATCATATTAGCATGCATATTTTCCCGCAGTGCACAAGTATATTACTTATTTAGGCCCATACTTTATTTTAAATAGCTTAATAACGTGATATGAGAAGTGATTAACGTATACTTTATTCAGGTCTGTTAGTTTTAACACTGTATAATCAGGAAACAAGTCATCACACATATATTATTAAAGACCTGAATCATAACCCCCTCAGCGAGCACTACAGAAACGTATGCATTCTTAGAGGAATGCATATGTACAGTACAGTTTCGGGAACCGTACAGTATGCTAATTTCTAAGAAACTGGCGTAGTAGCTGACAAGTAATTTTGCACGTGACAACTATAAACAGTACGATATAGAATTCTTTTGGCTCTATGCGGAAAATAACTTTTAGACATATATATTGTTATTGGTATCCAAGTCACTTTTTTTATTTATAAATTAAAATAAATCACCTGGGATCCGTCATGACTTCGTTTTCATTACAATGACGCATTTCGGAACATATGTTCCATCGTCAGATAGAATTCACTCAGTTGAGCTCGTTAATTGTTAAAATCACATCACTTTGTACTGACACACGTTCGTATGGGTGCGCACCCTCTGAGACCGATCGGATACAGCTGCCGCCTCAAAGCCGATCGGATCGGAAAACAACTGTTAAAAAAAAATGTAAAATAGTATTTAAAGTGATTCAACGGGGTCAGAACTAGTGTGAGGGGCACCTAATGTTTCCGGATCCGACAGCTCATCTCAGCAGTAATGCGACACACAGGAGGTACAACATTTTCGCGCCATACCCTTCCCTTCAGACCCCCCCCCCCCACCTTTAATGTGATACACAATAGTATACCACGTAGAATTGGAATTTGGGAAAACTATACAATTTTCAGACGCAAGGAGGTCGAGTACACGTGTCTTCGAAAGTATGAAATCCATTATTGGAAGAGTCAGAATAACTCAAAGTAGGTATTAAAAATATATAAAAATGTTTTGCAAAAAACAGTTCCCTGTCATCAATCGAATCGCATTGCAGTTTTTGCAAAATATTGAGTATCTTTTAAACAAACTTTATGCTTCAGTTTTTCAGCAACTGTACACTGTAATATACGTAGAAATAAATCTCTTTAATCCCTAGATATTCTTAATGAAATGATTTATGAAACATCGCCACGGCACGGCGACTATTGTCTCCTGCGTCCAATTTTTGGACTGTGTTAAGTAAATACTATCACTTACCCTACATATCATTATAAATAAATAAAATTTTAATTATCATTTAAAATGAATTTTATTTAGAGCATCAGTGCTTAATAATGTATACGAGAACCTCTTGTTTCCTATATACCTACTGTGTATGCACAGTTTATTCAGATCCAGACTGGAGTCAAGTGTGTTCCGAGATATGCGCACGCCGGTGTAATCCTAACGAGCAGTTGTGGTAATCAGATGATGAAGACAAGACACCTTAGGAAGAAGACAGCGCTTATATGGAGGTGAAGAACATAATGTATCCTATAAAACTAAGATGAATTAAATAAATATCGTATCAAAGGTGAATCTGATTTTGATATTCGCCGTCAGGTTACCGTATAATTTAACGTTCTCCTTAATTTAGTGTTAAAGTGTTAACACTAAATTTAAATCGATTAGACCCCGCGTGTATCCGTAACGTTACCAAACAACGTGTTGTTGAAGTAGACAGCAAACTGTCCCCGTGCACACAACTCTAGTTGTGCGCCAAACTTTCCGTTACACATTATAAAATTTTCATAAACTTTCCGTTTACAGCTTTTTATTGTCAGACTGTTTATTCCCATTCATAGGTTTTGTGTACGACTTTTAACGCGGGGGGGTGTATAATAGCAATTTTATTGTCGCAGACGTTCAGAAACATTCTTCACAAGTCTGACGAGACAAAATTTGGCAATTTTTTTTCTGGCAAGTTCAGTTTAAGTGTTTAAAATACAGTATTCAAAAATACCTTTTAAGAATAGTCGAAAATTAAAATTCTTCTTCCAAAAAATGTTTGAATGACAAACACTGTAAAAAAACGTTCTTATGCTTATGTTTGTGACACGGATAAAGTTTTCATGATTAAAACGATTCGTCTGTGGACAGGTGTGACCCCTTTTCATAATTTGTAATTATCTCCCCGGAAATTTCCTTCACAAAAGCATTCCTTGCTAGATCCGTTAACTGGACTGGTTAATTCCTTGGTCCGCTCATTGCTAAACTGGTTAATTCAGACGGGAGGAAATGTCATGAGAAAATCTAACCAGCTGCACTTCATGCAGTGTGTAAGCAGTACGTAACTGTACGGTCTCGAACACTGTACCAGAACAAGTGCCAACGAACCGTATGTAACATCGGTTAATCCAACAGAATCACAAAGCAAAAGCTTCGGGACTTACCAGTTAGGGTAAATGGAGATAGCACCAAGCGAAGAAAGTGTTTGGACGCACGTTGCGGAGCAAATACAAGACCACAACAAGACAAGCCCTAAGACCAGGTGTAAGAGAATTATTTGGAGAAAAATAAAGACAACACAGCAGTGTTAAGACACTTAACATAGGGCAGTGCAAAATAATTGCGGAGGACTGTAACACATGAAGATAATTTGTGCAAGCGTATAGGAGACTGAAAGTGGGCAAGAAGGACGACCTTGAATTCAAGAGCTATCATTTACTCCAGACGCGAGCTACAGAGTAATCACCACGCTGGTTTATAGGGTTTCTTTTCTCAGCTCAGTTTTTCAGATAAAACCGTTTACTTACCACTTTAATTCCTCAACTCCTCGAGAGCAAACCAAAAAAATATTTAGTTTTCAAAAGTAAAATATAAAAACACTCTAATTTCTATACTAAACTGTCGTAATGTAGCGCATCCAACAACCAACAGTAGCACAAACCGTGAAGTAACACATTATAACGATCGTTAGTTATCACAGCACTTAACATGGTTATTAATAAAATAGTACAATACTATCTAGTAAATTGTGTCACTTTATCGCACGCTACAGAACAGAACAGGATTTCCGCGTCACAAATACACTATACATACACATGGCAAAGGAAAAAAATCTAACGCCTCCAAGTCTGGGCACGCACGATAACAGCACGAGTCACTTTTACAGATAAACCGACTCACGATTACCAGATACTGTACTGTTTCTGCTCTGTTTGAATTGATTCTATCAAATGGACTGTAATTTATCGTCTGTTTGTCAATTCGTTCTCTTATCTTTCTCCTCACTTATCTGTCTACCTATGCGTGCATGGAAGATGTCACTGGTAGCATTATCAGTCAGATCCAGTGACGAGCATGATCAGTCACTGGCAATGACTGTTTTCGATCAGTCTTCAGCAGCGTTAAAAAATGATCAATGTCTTTAGAATTTTTTGTCGTCAACAAACAGTGTTTGTACTGAATGACGTTGAATATTAAAACATAAATATTACTAGTGTCATTGTTATTGTTATTGTTAGTCTTTTAGCCTTATTGTTATTCCTTCCTTTTTAGTTTGGAAGGAGTATTATGGGCTGCGGTGACACAACTTCCTTCGCTTTCTGAATTTCTTTTCTCCTTGACCAGTATTACTTCATTTTCTGGCTCACTCTTGCTCGTTCCTCTTCCTATGAAAGTACTGTTTCTCTTTGGTTTCTCTTCAAAGAGGTCCTTTAAACCACAATTTTTTTCTGAATACTTCTTTGTCTCCTACATTTTCTTTCCTGATTCAACACTTATCTATGTTCTGATCGACTTCTTTCACTCCATAGTACATGTGTGGTTCTACCCTGGAAGACGAGACTCTTGTTTCCTATCCTTTATGATTCCATTCTTCTAAATATCCGTACAAAACAATTTCCCTGTTCTTTATCGTCTCGAGATTTTCTCAGATTTTTCATAGACCTCATGATTTGATCTCAAATAAAATGTTATTCCTGTATTAATATGTACTTATAATTGTGACTTCTATTTTATTATTATTTATAGTATATTACTATTTTTATGGCAGTAATTATGATTATGTTGATCTTTCTGTTTAGCTCAACTGTTAAACAGACTAACAATATGGCAACTTTTCTTTTATAAAATTGCTAAACTGCTATAATTGTTTTTATTATTTAGACAAAGCTTTTCGTCATTACTGACATCTTCAGGTCTTAAACATCTTAGGTTGTTTAAGACCTGAAGATGTCAGTAATGACGAAAAGCTTTGTCTAAATAATAAAAACAATTATAGCAGTTTAGCAATTTTATAAAAGAAAAGTAAGGATGGCTGCTAATTTAAACAATACGAAGAATATGGCAACTACTGCCATAGTTGTAGTAGAAATATAACCTAACCTAAACTGTTGTTTCACTCTAGTGGCCATTATGGCCTAATATCGTCCCAAATCAGTTCAAACGTATCTTTATCTGTTTGTTTTTTGTCGCCACAAGAACTCACACAGATATGAATGCGTAACGCTCTAGACGTTCCGCGGTGGCGTTGCTCTGTTGTCGGCTGTAACGACTCAGTCCTTAGGACGTGGAAGCTGGTTGGGGGTCGACAAACCTTTTCTGTATGACTCGCTGTTAAATTTTGAAAATTTATATCAGCAAGATCATAAATAATCGCAAATGGTCTTTGTTCCGGGCCCGAGCGTAATGCACTCAAAAGAGTGGTGCCTGCTGTTCTGGCTGGCACATCATTCATGGATAATACATCATTTCCGTTGTAAATAACGTAGTAGAAAATATTTTAAGAAATACGCTTACATTTTAAAAAAAGACCCTTCCTTTGTATATACGCTGAAAAATGTCTATTGCAATGAATGAATGAATGAAATATCTGGGACTCCAGGATATGGTAACGCACTGAGCGTAGGTTGGTAGTTACACATTACATAAACACGTATTGCTGATACGTATTCCGTCAAACTGACCTTTTCCATATAACTATACCCTGATTAACGAAAGAAAGTGACTGGCGGAGCGGCCGCGCGGCGACCGAGTTTGTAGTAAAAACATTCCACTTTATAACCTCGTGGAAACGTAAAATACAGGGCGAGAAATGTCTAATGAACTGTATTTTAATCATCAATTAAAGACGTTTTTAACAAACTTTTCTAATTTTTAAAATCTCTTTTCAATAAATTTACATTGTGAGTTAAAGAAAAAAATACACGAATTTGAATTAAAAAATTAGGGTTTATCGTTTTTATTACGTAAGAACTCAGAGGTTAAGCATCGGAAAAAAATTTCTTGTAGACAAATGGTAGTCCACCTTCTTTAGTACAATATATCAAAAATTGAGATTCCTACGATTAATATTAACGACGTTATTAATTTTTTCCGAATGTACTGTTAACTCCGTTATTAATAATTTTTTTCATTGTGTTTTTTCACAATAAACATAACAACATTGTATTCATCAATACAAAGTGGTATGTAACCTTCAAATATTACGAAATATAACCGCAATCAGTTAATATAGGAAAATTAGAACTAACATCGCTCAACGGCGCGCGATCGAGTCAAGGTACAGTAACAGCCCAAAGAAAGTGGTGCATACGCTCACGGCTCACACATTGACACATAGCCAACTTACTACGAGTCACCAATCTCTCATAAGTATATACTTAGTTATCTGTCTACTTATTTAATCTAATCTTCTACCTGGAGATCTGTCAAAAACGTACATCTGACCAGACTTTTGTGGTTTAGTTGAACTACATGCTTTTTATAACAGTCTTGAATGATTGTTTATTACTCTTTTGCGGTACGGTATTTATTGTTTTCTTGTTAATAAACTGTTTTTGTTTTGTGATCAGCTTTAATACTACTAATTGAAGCGCAATGTAATTACTGGGAAATTGTTAATGCCATTCAAATTTCTCAATAACTAATTATTTAACTATGAAATATAGTTTACAGTTTAAAACTACCGAGCAAAGCTCGGTCTACCAGATATTGCATAATTATAACAGTATTTTACTGTTATAATGTAATTGAAATGTAAAAACAATTAGTAAATTACTTGTTATTAGCATTGACAAATAAATAATAAATACAGTACGGTACTTACAAGTATTGTAGTGTTCTTCAGCTTTTATGGAATCCGCTCATAAAATATGTGTATAAATCATAAAAATACACTATTAAAACACTCTATAAAAAACACTTATAGCTGTGAGTTAGTAGTCTTCAAACGAAAGTTCTCTGATACCCTCCATTGGATCGTCATCACTATTATCATCTTCTGAACAATTATCATCCTCGGAGCTACTGCTGTCTTCCACGGATATAATCATTTCCTCCACAGCTTCTTCCATTAGTCCTTCGTTATTCCATGCATCGATAAAACTTTTTTGGTGTGGTCCACTACTTGCTCCCACCTCTCAGCAGTAATTCGATTAAATCCGTCTTTAGTCAGTCGTTCAACTTCTTTTAAAGTAAACATTTTGTTGTTTTCGGCAACATACCCCTTAACCTGAGCCCATATAAGCTCAATGGCGTTAAGATGGCAATGGTAAGGTGGTAGCCTTATCACTTTGTGACCTCTGCTCTCTATCAATTCATCAACAAAATACCTTTTGTTCTGGGGCTTGTGCCATTTCACTAATTCCAAAAGTTCTGATTTTTTCAAGTCGGTTGTAGATTGAATATTTTTCCTATCCAGCCATGCAAGTATGTCAGCTTTTTTATCTTTGCTTGTGGGAGCTTTATCAATTTGCTTAGAATGGTAGGGAGCATTGTCCATGACTATTACTGCAGGCTCTTCTAGGTTATTTAGCAAAGTTTCAGAACACCAACCGAAGAATTTGTCGTGATCCATATCTTCATGGTAGTCACCGGTTTTTTTCGATTTAAATAGTAGAAGGGAATTTGGAACAAACCCTTTTGAAGAACCTGCATGACATATTATTAATCGTTCACCTTTCCCTATAGGTGTTAACATTGTCCCCTGAAGTGACTCATCAGTCCATCCTTGTTTCAAACAATGCCCAGCATTGACCCAGGTCTCATCGAGCCAAATTATATTATCGAAATTCTCGTCTTTGATTTGGCGAAGAAAACGACACCTCCAGGCAGCGACATCGCTTCTCTCCATAATCACTTTTCTGCCCGAAAATTTTCTCCACGTAAATCCTAAACCTTTTAGCACGTTTCTAAGCGAAGACAGACTGCCATTAAACAGCTCTTCATTTTCCAACGATGATAAAAGTTTTTTCAAAGTGGGATATTCTTTTCTTATGTAATATTGATATACATGTCTTCGTATAGCGTCTTCCTGAAAAGTGTCAAGTTTTGTCACAGTTTTCTCCCGTTTCCTCTGTTTGCCCGGAGTTGAAAGTTGGCTATTACTGTCATCTTGTATTTCTTTCAATTCTTTTTCCTTGCAAACTCGCAGAACTGTATTTTTATGTATTTTCAGAGCATCTGCAGTTCGCTGTATTGCATTATTAACCGGAATCAAAGGACCTTTGTTCGCCTTTTCTCTATCAAAATATTCCCGCACTTTGCACACAATTTCTCTTGACTGTCCTTTCATAGGTACGCCTCGGCCCGAAGTTTGTCTTTTCTTTGGAGTTCGAGTCCTAGGTCTTCCCCTATGTTTCCTTGGTTCAGCCTCGTTACGTTGCTCCATGCTCAGCCACCGAAGTATATTCACACAAAATAACTTAAAAACACGTCAATTTATAATGAAAGCACAAGAAACTAACACTTAAAATCAAGATAACCAACAACCGGACATCACTCAACCACCACATCAACTAAACTGAAAGCTGGAAATTTCCCTTACCCTTAGTGTGCGTATAACGGTTCAGTTTTCCTGGAAGCGTGTGCTATTTGTAGACATAAAGGAGAGGCCGAGACGCTGTACGGGAATGACGGTAGCGCGCGAATAAAATGGGTCCAATAGGTTCTGACTGTACTTCCGCCGCAGAGCGCCACGCATTGCTCTCTGTGAAATTCACTTTATATATTAATCCATTGTAGTATTCCTATCACGTACAAGGTGTAAGTTGTATATGTCTTCTACATTTAGTTATCTAAAGAGAGCGTCACGCAAATCTCATTCGTGTACAACTTTTAACAACTGAGTTAACAGGACATTAGAAAAAAATTAATAACGTCGTTAATTTTAATCGTAGGAATCTCAATTTTTGATATATTGTACTAAAGAAGGTGGACTACCATTTGTCTACAAGAAATTTTTTTCCGATGCTTAACCTCTGAGTTCTTACGTAATAAAAACGATAAACCCTAATTTTTTAATTCAAATTCGTGTATTTTTTTCTTTAACTCACAATGTAAATTTATTGAAAAGAGATTTTAAAAATTAGAAAAGTTTGTTAAAAACGTCTTTAATTGATGATTAAAATACAGTTCATTAGACATTTCTCGCCCTGTATTTTACGTTTCCACGAGGTTATAAAGTGGAATGTTTTTACTACAAACTCGGTCGCCGCGCGGCCGCTCCGCCAGTCACTTTCTTTCGTTAATCAGGGTATAGACATCGGCGTGCACGAACCGGCGAGGCCTGTAGATATACACCTAACGGAAGATTAAGTTATCACATCTGGAACAGCATGTGACAAAGAGATCACTTATCTCTATATCTGAAGTTTACTGGTTTACTGCTGCGTTACGTCCGATAATCGAGCGTTGCACGCGACAAAGGAACGCCGGTCGTTATAACGTGCATCTGCACCAATCGATTTTTTGTGATCAGGAAGTGAAAGCACCGCAAATCGTAGAAGTAATAACACAGCTTGATTAATTGTTCCCTTGCGTGCAAACACGAGAGACTAATCTCTAACAGACAGATCTCTGACTGAATTACCGCTTGCTCTTTCATACTACTTGATAACCCATACGGAAACGATATCTTGAATATGATATTTTTTTACGTCCAATACAAGTTAAGTGCAAATTAATACTGAACCCGAATTTACATTATTTTACTACGTGTACACATACATGATACGTAACAGTTCTCTGATCGTTTTTTGAGTTGAAAATTACTTTACTACATAATTCCTCTTATGTTATCGTTTTCTATGTCAGGGTCGTGGCATATTGTCGGATGTTATTGTTTTTTATGTCTTCTTTCGGCTGGACATTTGGGCGAAATTTCAGCCAACGTTTTACTTAAATGGGTGTTTTGACATTTAAAGCGTTAATAATCGACTCGCTGATGAGATTTACGCGTGCAGAGACGAAGCGCCGAGCTACTTCAGAGCTTCTACCTCTAGGTTGTGTTCAAGTAGGCAGATTTTTGCTTAGTAGTCTTACAATCCGCTGTCTGTACTAAGTATTTTTGGTACAGCATACGCCGAGTGTGTTTTTTATAATCACTTGGCGGCTTATTCGTTACCTGGCCGAGCCCGGGGCTAGTAGATGCACTGATTTATTTTCTATCTACTTCATTATATCGGTCCATCATTTACTTACTTCCGGTTGGCATTCGTTTTGCCCAGTCACGTGGCAGATTGATTGGGACCTAAGAAATGCTTTTAGCCACGTTCTGTTGTAGAGATTATTCGGTTTATGTTTTCTCCGTACTGTCGAATAGGTGTTGGTACAGATTCTTCCTTACACACTCACTGAAGGACCACGGAAGATGTAATCTGTGAAGTCACTCTACTTTTAATCTGTGATAGAAGACGTAAAATTGGCCACAGCTTTAACACTTCCAAACCCAAAGCAAACGCGATTCAGCCATAACTGTAAAATTCGAAATATGCTTTATTATTACTTTCATAATTTAAAGAATGCGGGTTCGAATTACAGGTTTCCACACTTGAATTTGTTTAGCACATAATGAACTGGTCCCAGACAGACATTCAATGAAAGAGAAAAACAACGTAATGTTCGCCCAGCTGGTAACCAAATACTTTAGCAGCATTTGCTGATGAAACCTTGCACACACGCACACGATGAAGACGAAGGCGAACCGGTTTGATAATGCATATAATTAATAACACGAACTATGCTATTTCTGTCTAGATACAGGTAGGCCGGTATAAAAAATAAAATGGAAATATTATTTACTGATAAACCTATTTCTACAAATTATAGCTTATTTCGAAATATGACAGCGATTAAAGCTGTGTATAATTTACGATGCCGGTATCTGTGTGACACTGCTCAGCTGCCGGCTGTTGCCGTTAATGAAGTCCGTTGCAACTCGGAATCGGCGCGGCGCGGCGGTCTCCCAACGGTGTCCCATATTACTAATTAAGGAAGTCGGGCTATTTTCATCGTTGAATACGGGTGGTCTTCCTTCTTCGAGATCACCTACGTGGCTCACTCTACTTCAGGCCACTTCGGGATGAACCGCACCGCACCTCAGCCGTTTTGTGGTAAAATGTAAGGCCAGCGTCGAATAAACGACCCAGGCATCCGACAGACGAGTTCCTCGCTTCACGGGACCTCACAGCGGCCCTCGCTGGGCAGTGTTACTATTGCAAACGTCAAAGCGTGTAAATTTCCCCTTCTGTACGAGCGTCGGTTGAAAAGTTCGCGGAGCGACATCTGTAGCTTGGCAGTAAAACTAAAATTTGTGTGTGTAAGCTCATGTTAATTTCCAAATCTATCTATCAATTTATTCATTGTTCAGTAGCTGTTTAAAATTGACGTGTCGTGCGTGTTTCGAAAAACGGACAAAACCAAACATCGTGGTGTGATCCTTTGTTAAAATTGTTTAGCGCCAACGGAAATTCAGAACGAAATTGTGAATGTGTCAGGAGATGCTGCGACTTCGGTTAATAAGTAAGCACTCGAGTTTAAACGTGGTCGTACGAGCATTGAAGATGCTTCCCCCCCCCCCCCCCGGCTGGACGCCCAAAAAATGCAACAACTCCAGATGCGGCAGCCATCTTGCACAACACTTTTTCACACCAAGTTCTTCAGTTTATGCACACCCTCATATGAGACGCCTATGATTTCAGCAACGTCATCCACTCCTCAATCTGCGGTCTTCCAACACTTTATGAAGTGTTTTCAATAATGCCATTTTTTGTTGAACTCTTTGGACGTCCACTGCTGGGATCGTCTTCAATGCTTGTACGACCACGTTTAAACTCGAGTGTGCCCCACTTACCGTTGTTTCTGAAAGCGCAGCATCTCCTAACAAATTTACAATTTCGTTTTGATTTTCCATTGGCGGTAAGTCGTTTTTAACCGAGAATTTATCTGAACACGATGTTTGATTTTGTGTGTTTTAAAAGCACGCGTGACAGGAAATTTTCAAACAGCTGGTAAAAAGTGAATAAATTGACAATATATATCTGGAAATTAACAGGTGTTCACGCGAAATATAGGCTACGTCTTGGAGCACACGAAAGATTTTAGTTCTACCACTGTCGCTCCGCGAAGTTTTCATCTGACCCTCGTATTAAGCCCAAATCTCCAGTCTCTGACGCCACCAGCGGTCGGAGGGCGGAAGTTTTTCGTACGCGTTCCCTCTGCTATGATGCTGGCTGTGTAGGTCAACCGCGTGGATTCAGTGTATTAAGTACCCTCAAGGAACAGAGTAAAAACTTGCGAACACATAAGCCAAGTCATAATACTACTTCGTCGTTGGAATATTGTCTAACACGGTCGCAGCCTTCGCTTATAAACAGGCCTACACAGACAGACAGCAGGGCGTCCATTGTGGCGCACACCTATACATGTTCTCCAGATGTGTACTGTATATTCTGACTGACGGTTATCCAGATGATATCGATAAAAGGTTATTTTCTTTGAAAAATTAATCGATTTGTAGTTAAAAACCAAAATCTTGTTTCGCTGCAACTGAAGTCTGTCAGTTGTAACAGAATATCTTATTTAATTGTACTGTAACTTTACATCCGTTCAGGCTTGACGGATCGGTTAACCGGACCCCTCGTAGCACGAATAATCCGGTTAATCAACGTTATGTCACTTTCTCTACATACTGTAAATAACTTATTGTCTGCATTGTGTTCTCATAGTCTCTACTAAGCAAAACTTATATAGGCTATATACATCCGCGCTGAGACAAACACGAGCGCGTGTAAATCATGTAACAAAGAGCCGTGACATTATTTGAGTTACGAATAATTTAAGTGGTTTAGTCTAATTGTGCATACAGATAAAAATCACTTGGAAAGTGTTCGCTGTCATTGCCATACCCGTTTGTGATATATTTTATTCACAAAAGTACGTATTGTCTGAACGATGCAGACTAAAAAAGCATTTATAATTGTGATGTCCAATGCATTATAAAGTAGTGTAAAATGATGTCGACAATCATGGAAGACGTAACCGAAAATCGAATGTTAACTTTTTCGTTAGTTGCAATGCTAGACATACATTATCGGTTCCAACAGTTGGGCAAACATCCACCCTGTCAAATGAGCGTGTCTCCCAACGGACACAACACGATCATCAACAAAAACCGGATTAGCAGCACGATTGCCAACCAGTCACCCAGTCAAATAGGTGTCAACTCCAATTCCCCTAGCATTGTGTGTAAACACGTCAATATTTATAACAATATTTGTAAATACGGGTAAACGAACACAGAAAAGTTGCAAATATGAAAGTCCGACTTGTCACGTCATCTGCAGTCCTAAAGCATTTTCGTACACAACTATATGAGACGTGATACCGTACGATTTTTGACGTATATGAGTTTACGAAGTAGACACGATACTTGTTTTAAGCAGCCAACAGGTACATCCTACTAGTACGCGTATTACACACGAGCGCCCGTGCTCACACTCGCACAACAAATATAACATCTTACTAACGTAAAACAACCAGGATGCCGGGGCAGACCTTGGCTTCCCTGATTAATATCAAACTCTATCAGATAACGATCTGTCGAATTTCCAACCTTCACGGCGGGAATGTCCTTCTCTACTTCATTCTTTTCATTCCTTCCGTAACCTTATTATTCTTCTGCTGCCTTCCTATGCATATAAAGCCAATGTCTGTGCGTTCTCTGTACGTACAAAAACGAGGTTCGCACTTCTCATTGACTTCACGAAGGTGAACAGTGGTTTTATTTCCCGGAAATGGTTACTTTTTGTTGCTCGTATTTGTTCTTATGCTTTTAATAAAATATGCTTTTTGTTTTTATCCGTACACACAGACGCGCGAGCGCAAACAGAAGAAAACCTGACACGAGAATACTGTAGTTGGAAAAGTTTGAGAAACAAATTGACAAAGATCTTGTAGTTGAAACGGTGTGTAGACCACTCTCGCGGTTTAAGAACGAGACGAATTCTATTTACAGAATTACAAATTAAAATTGGCAATTATTGGCAAAGCAAACCTCTCGCAATTATTTTAAAGAGTGAAAGAATTTAAAGGGGGTTACTACTGAAAGCTTTAATCGAACATATTAACTCGGACGTACACGCAAAAGGGAAAAAAAGGTTTCACATTCACAAATATTAACATTCAAAGGGAGTTAACACAGAAGGTTTTATCCTAACATAAACTGAGTCATAGGCTACCAAGGAAAGAAAATATTTTTCGTCGACAAACCGGAAGCTTAACTACAACTTAAACCAAGCTATAGACTAACAAGGTAAGAAAAGATTAGCATGCAGTGTTTTATCGACCGAAGAAAGTACTACCTATCCGACCAAAGACTCACACGCAGGCCAACGAGGAATAAATCTTGACGTAAGTCTATGTTATACGATAGAGCTGACACACTCTTTGTAGTTCGATAGGACGTATGAACGCACCGACATACAGGTTCCAACACGATACGTCTCTATTCAGTTCTTGTTACTGGACCTTTCCGAAAGCTCGTGACCCGCATACTCCTCCATGTCTTTAACAAGAGAAAGATACCAAATATTAGTTTGGGTATTCGTTGGTACGCATTCTGTGATCATGCCCTGAACTCTAAGAGATTTGGTCTACTGTACGTCTTGTATATCCATCTTTTCAAGGTATTTTTCCTCGGTTTCGAAATATTCACACTTTATTCGATCGTATATTTTACTTTCTATTTAGGTTTACTCTTATGTCTTTCGAGACGGTTTATGTTTGTAACGGAGAGTCCGTGATACCACTGTCTTCCACATAATTTCTTTTTTTTGTATTTTTTTCAAATCAGTCGTCGTATGAATAGGTTTCTGTTTAGGCCTACGCACAAAGCGCTATTGCCCTTGATAATTAATTTTGGAATTTCGGTACTTATTTAAAGTTTAGCACTAACAGGTGCCTCACAGTGCCTTGACACTTGTTAAAAAAAAAAGCGCGTGCAAGTAATTGCCCTTACGTAATGGACATTCGAAGTGTCTGTGACTTTCTTCATGGTGAGTCGTCCGTCCCCCCTCGCAATACACTGACCCGGCAGCACGTTGATTATACGCGAATCGAAAAAAATGAGGTCACATAACTGAATAAAACAATATTTATTAATTTATGCAAATTACTTTTTTATAATTATTTACGATAAGTTACAACATAGTGAGCCTCCCATCTCTCGTAGACCCTGTGTGTGTGTGTGTGTGTGTGTGTGTGTGTGTGTGTGTGTGTGTGTGTGTGTGTGTGTGTGTGTTTTGTTTTCTAAACATCTGTTATAACTACGCCAGTTTATTTTGTTTTGATCTGACGTAATTGTGTACATTGACGTTTACATGCTTTATTATTTATTTGTAGGCATCAAGGCGATTTTGGTATTTCACATTCCTTTGCATTAAAAATAGATTTTCATTTTTTATTTTCAAGTAATAAATGTTTTTACGTGTTGTTTCTTAATTTTATTATTGTTTTTATAAAGCTCTACGTAAATTTTCAACGATTGTATCATTAATAATATTGTTATTATTACTGTTTTTCTACTTTTTATTGTTACACATTTGCCGGGGTTCATATTTTTCCAAGGCAAATATTAACATACACAAGAAAAGAAACAGTGTTATATATAATTACATTATCCATCCGAGGGGAAAACTTGGTTCTAGGGAATATTGCATTCTCCTTCAATGATGTTATTTAGCCAAGGCTTAAAAATTTCCCGACAATGTTCACAGTAACAAGTAAAGCTAGTTTATAAGTGTGATTCATAAATGTTTTTCGTTCAGGTGCAATTTCTTCATAACTTTTTGCTAAACTTTGGTGCAAGACTAATCCATTCACAGGTATTACTACTGTAATTATTTCAATTCCCTGCACTTATACATATCTTTCAACTTGCAACGGTCTGCGAGTGGAATTTTCGTTACTTTTCACCAATCGTTGAACAACCTTGTCACCAGCGATTATTATACTGCTTTTCTAGTCATTTTATCAAATAGAGCGATGTTCATGTCTCTTAGCTTCAACCGCCGTGTTAGATGATCACATTTATGATCACTGTTGTGATGATGATGATGATGATGATGATGATGATTATTATTATTAATCTTTTGGTAATATGAAAGTTTTGTATTGCAATGTACCAAGAAAATGTTAGAGATACATGTTTACCTTTACCTGCCATAAGAAAAATGTATCTGTCATGAGGTGCATTAGTTCGTTGCTTTGGATCGCTACATTGTCGTTACCTTTGACGCTCCGATGTTAACAACTGATGTTACCTGGTTCTCGTGAGTGTCGTTTCCGAAGAATCTTCCGCATTTCGTTCATGTCTTGGAATATTGTAGCTTTCTGCATTATTATCTCCAGCTGTGAATGAGAATAGATGCTGTTCACTGCAGATTTGATATCATGGAAAAGATGAAGACGTTGTGTAGGGTATAGAGATTAACGTAGGGTATAGGGCTCGTTGCTTCGAGGTCTGAATGTTCCTTCCGACTGTGAGAAGTGTGAAGAATTCAAACCTCATAAAACTTCAGCCCTCTTGCATCTGTAGTTATATATATATATATGACGGTTTCAAAACGTTTTTCAAGTTTAATTACTTTGACTCCGAACATTATCGTATGTTTGGGGCTAGCTCATTCAGAGCTCTCTCGCTCATACTCCTTGTTGTCATACCGTATATACACAAAACGTCGCTTTGACCATAGTTACTTTTTTCCAGTTCTTGTTTTAAACAACACCTCTTGTAACCACTGTTTTTCAGCTTCGTTATTGCCACACTCTTTTTTATTAAAACTCTCTACATTCTCACATGGAGGATACTAAATGTTACGGTCTCCGTAATAACCCTATAATTTCCTATTTCTGTGTATCTCCTTCCTCACAGATTGATGTAACACATTTCTGGGAAGTGGGTCTCCGTTTCTATATTCATTAATCATGTTGTTATCGTTCTGAATCTTTTTGGGGCACTACTTTTCAGCACCTCCACCGGAGTAAGGTGGTCTTCTGTGCATTGAGGATCTAGTTGTTTCTGAGACCTGAGATTAACATCCATGATGTTTCGCCTATGATACTAATCTTTGGGACTCCTAAGCAATGGGCGATTTCCATCAGGTAAACCCTCGCCCCGAACAGCCATCATAGTACATTTGACGTTTCTATCCCCAGAATCTGGGCCCGCACTCACGTTGTTAGATCTTTCAACCGCCACTCGCAGCTTCTGAGCACGATTCCAGATTCTGCGGATAGAAACATCAAGTGTAAAAATATTACAATGGGGGAAGTCCACATAGAGGGTTTCCCTGTGATACTAGTGTTTACTTGTAGCTCGCTCGGTCAGAAGATTAGCATCGGAAGCCTTTGACATTTAACATTGCGCAGCACCTCCCGGAACTGTCTCTGTACACCACTCGGTTCGCACCGCGTACCAATCAGATTGCACCGTCACTAAGATGAGATTACTGTTCTGAGCCCATGTTGTCACAATTAGTATTCATCAACCGCAGCTTATCTCCTTCAGTGAAAACGACCCATTCATTTGCATAAACGTGTCAATAACTACACTAACGTGAGATGAAAAATTAATTATCACTGATAAGAGTTGCTTATATCGCGACTGTCATACTCCTGAGCAAGCGAGCTATACCCATTTTCATTTTCATTTTTACCTTCAAAGAGAAGTTGTTTATAATAACTATTCAATTGCTGTACTGAAGTTAGAACCGCTGGTGTTTTATCATTATCTTTACCTGTGTGGTTGAGAAAGTTCTATTCCTCTGTCTACACATTTCCGTCCATCTTACATAGCGTTCGGCCTCACTGAATATGTCCCATATTTTATTATCATTTTAGCAACTAGCAGATTAACGTTCTTTTTTAGTGCAACCATCCGAGTATGTCTTCCGTGTCCATCTGTACTTTCTGAGTTTGCATGGAACCTAGTATAACGGAGTTTGTATTTAGCGAATATGGTAATGAGCTTACCGACAATACTAAATCTTCTAGTTACCAATCACTTAATCAAAAATGCTATTTAATGGTAGTTTAAGACTTGACTTTCTTCTGCTGTTTACAGCTTCTGTCGTATATTTGTTTAATAGTTAATTCTTTTCTACTATTACTCAGACTAAATTATGATACAACATACAAGTAGGTATGGGTGGACAACCTCTGGTTATTACAAGATGTGCCCATAACGCACAATGCGCATAACGAAGTATTGTCCTCCCTGAATTGATTCGAACCGAGTTGCCTCGCTCAGAAACCCACGATATGTGATGGTGACGAATGAATGAAGGGGGCGACATGTCAATGATTGACGAATAATACGACACTGACACAATCTAGTAGTGAAATATTCTATTAATACATCACCGTACAACACTCGTTTTCCAGTCAAGTACTGTACAGCCTTGGTTATTAAAGAGTACAAAAAATCGTTTCCTATTAGAACCAAGCACATCTAAGAAAGCAAATTCTTTTTTTTCCCAAACCGCAACGTTATGTGTCAATACACTGGCTGGCGTTAATCAGGTTTACAGGTATAATCTACTGCATTTCCAATCTAGCATCCAAAATCTGTTCAATAAAAAGAATAGTACAAAATTCTTATAGTTGTTTTTAATAATACTCCACTTCAAATGCTAAAGAAGTATTCTTGCTTTCAATAAAGTAATTAGTTATGAATAATAACCAATTTTATTGCTTCCAATTAGTAATGTCTATCAACAGAACATCCGATTCGTCATTTTAAAATAATATTAAGTTCACATAAGCCTCTTCTACACCAATGAAGTCCAAATAATTATTTTTAATTTCAATAATAAAAATCTGTATGGAGATACATGATTTCCATGTTCTCAGATTATATATACAATCATTTGGTACTGCCTTTATGCGATAAATCCCGCAGTTATTTCGATAATGCGATTTTTGGGCTTAGATATGTAGTGAATATCGCACATAATTTTATGTAGTGAAAGAATTATACAAATTTTAATTTTGTATGTTGCAAAATAGTTGGCTGGTGATTGCAATTGATTTCGTTTGTAATTTTTTAATGGTAAATGACTGTAGTAGTAATTTATCACCGGGTCGTGGCTGTGACACTAAAAATTGATTGTTAGGTTAATATGAAAACTGAAATTATACATGGAAACCAATGCGTGTGTAATGTAAAACTATTTTTAACATTGAAAATGTTTATAAGGACGTGTCGCACATTTGCGGCCGATCGCTGGTGCGTGATCGAAAATGGGAACCGGTGAGTTTCCATAGAAACTACTTCTTTGTTGTCAATAACGTAGTACACATATAAAACTTCGCTTATGAATGCGACTACATTTAACTTATAATCTGTAAATAAAGAATGAATTCATTGATTGGTGAATGAACATAAATATATATATATATTTTTTAGATTTATTGAAGCATTTTCAATGCCCTTCTCTGTGTATTGCATTTGTGCAATGCCTGTAAATTTTTTTCTAAAACCACGAAAAACCCAACTCGAAGTAAGGCGGGAGTGGCCCAAGGGTCAACCCCTTGCCTATTATTATAGGCCTACATGTCACTTTTTTGTGGCAGAATTCGTTTTTTTGGTAAAATTCGTTTTCCGACAAGTACTCGTTTTGTGACTAATAAAAAAACAAGTGACTAACAAAAAACAAACATCCATTATGTACAATTTGTAGAGCATATGTTGTCATTCCTTAATACAGTGTTTTTTGTTTTTTCATTAACCATAAATATTTGTATTTTTCATTTTGTATTTGCTGTTGTTTTTTCCAATTTGTAAACTTAAAAACGTTAGGTTCTTTATTTTAAGTATTACTCTGTTATACGCATTGTATTACACGTTTAATGTTATGTTTTCTAAACCACAGCTTTTATTTATTTTAGCAGTAAACTAAAAACCCAAAACCATTATTAGCTAACTACTAAATGAAAACAACACGTATTTTTGCTTTACATTATGAAATAGGGCAATTTATAATTAGTATACTTCTTCTTTTCCACACCGTAATATATCGATACAATCGCATATTAAAAACATCGAAATGTATTGCGGGTACTCATACAGTTCCAATCATTTACTTGAATTCGGTTCCATAATTCCTAAAAAAATATAGAATTTTCTCAAAGTGAAATAAAATGTTTCTATAGAAACTATTTCTTTGTTGTCAATAACGTAGTACACATATAAAACATATAACAAATTATCTCCTTCCTCATCAACTACCATTTTAATTTATAGAAAATTACCCCTTCCCCTTCAACTACCCTTTTCATTTATAGATATTTCATCTACCTTTCTACAGTGGATTATTATGACCTTCTTTTAAGGATACTTTATTTATCAAAATTAAGCACTTTACTCTTGTTAAAACGTGAAATGTTGCAGGTAAACTACCCCTTCCCCTTAACTAATCTTCACCAAAAACAATAGGCATCGAGTCCTGTACAATTCAGAACTGTATGCAGAAAATTATTTGATTCTGTTTTAATTTGCGGTAGTTATCGTTTGCCATAGAAAAATTCTATAGACAGACACACACAGACACTTTTCAAAAAATGACTTTTTTTCATGTTTTGAGGGTAGTACAATCAGAATCTGCCATTATCTCGAACACGATTTTTTCGCTATGACCATACTTCCATTTCCTTATGGAACATGGAAGTAAAAAGTACTAGGAAAAGTTTTTTATTAATATCAGGTAATGTATATACATAATTCATTATCAGTGTCAGTTTGATAACATATGGCACGATCTGTGACGATATTACTAATAATAACACTTTTGTACGTAGTCTATATTTTCCTTATTTTGTTTATCGCGTTCATAACTATTTAATTGGTTCTGAACAGACAAAAAATTATAATTTCGTTTTAATTACATAATACACTAGCTTTTTAATGCATACAATGTTAGTCTGATCACAAATCATCAAGTCATGATGGATAACCTCTAAAATAATTATCTGATCGATGAAAGAAAGTTTGCTCAAGAAAAATTCATTGTTAATATAACCATTGAGAAGAAGTACGTGTTTAATCTTCGACGTTAAATAACTAAATATAATAGGAGGCCACATAGTATTCGCCCCTCTATCTCGCTCTTTCTCCGTAACACATGATCTCTGCCCCTTTATTTTGGTTTGATAAATTGGTTGAGTGTGTGTGCGAACGCGTGCGTGCGTTGTGTGTTCTACTTCCCAGTTTTGTTTTTTCCATATTTAAAAAAAGATTTTATTGATAAACGTTATCGGCACACTGGACAATCACGTGTTTATTAATAGCTTACAAAAGGGGGAGCCAAAGTTTAAACTTTTTCTAAAGTTGAAAATCGAAATCAGAAGATAATTCGCGTTCAGTCACACGTGCGAAACGGACGGCTGTTGTGTGCGAGTTTTTAGTGTGTTCGTTGTTCCCGGTGATCGCTAGCTTTGTGCAAAAAGTGGTGCACCTGACTGTTAGTGCTAACTTCTCAAACAGCTGACTTCACTTGGTAAGTGCAAACGTCACATTGTTAATTACAAACTGAAACTTCGTAGAGCCACAAAGAAGTTTAATCGCTACATAGTTTAACCGAGATTAGATGATAATTTTTGTAGCATTCCTTTGAAATGTGTTCTGCTGATCTTAACACCATTAATTAGAGGATCACTTGTCTACGGAATGTAATGCGAATCGGATATCATGTGTTCGCAACAGAACTCAAGTCGATGCTTGAAAGGCAGACGATATAGTGATGACGCTGATGATGACGACAGTTCCTCTGAAAAATGTGGTTTATCTTTTTACCTCTGGTGAAATATTAATTTACATGTAGTACTTCAAGAACAAATTAGAGAAGAAACCTACAATGAGAGCCTGCCGACGAGAAATCCGTCAGACGTATTCTCCAGCAACTTCGTCTCTCCTGCTCCTTGCAGAAAACGTCATTGGCGACCTTTAGTGCAGAGTGCGTAGTGTTCCGTGGTACGCAATAATTTCTAAAACCGGTTCAAAGTATTCAAGTGTTTGAAATTGAACTATAAATATGTTAATGAGCACGCGCTCTCGTGAAAGGTATTAACGGAGAATTAGATGTGTCAAAAATTCTGTGCTGTGATAATATTTATTTTTTACCGGTTCAAAGTATTCAAGTGTTTGAAATTGAACTATTAATATGTTAATGAGCACGCGCTCTCGTGAAAGGTATTAACGGAGAATAAGATGTGTCAAAAATTCTGTGCTGTGATAATATTTATTTTTTACAGCTTTGACTTAATTTTTATAATATTAGGCACTGGACACAACAGCTTTGTATTTCCGTATCAGGTGTGAGTGAGTTACCTTCCTGATTACTTGACTAGAGCGTATATGGTTCGTAGAGTGTATAAGTTAAGTGGTTGTATATATGGTTCGTACATGAGCGAATAAGTTTTAGACACAATGAAGGGTTGTCTGAGAATGTTGGAGAAGGGTAAAACAACCAAACCCGCAGAAGGCTAAAACGACCAAACCCGCATCTTACAAAAATTCACACTTTAACAACCAAGTAAATTAAGTAACAGGGAGAAGAAATTCTGCATTTTAAATAACATTTAATAATACTTCATAAAGTTGCCCCTTCTATGCTCTTGACGATTGTTTTAATCAGTAAAAGCCAGACTACATTAATTTAGCCAGGAACCGAAATGATAGCAATGTGGTTAGCACAACGCCGCTACCGCTTGTAAGATACCCAGCTGACGAGGTTTGGGTGGGCCCGGCTGGAAACATAACAAATGGTCCATGCTGAGGCTGGTTCGAACACACGGCGCCCAAGACAACACGTACAACAAATAATGTATTGTAATTTTAGTGCGACAAAATACAAGTTAATTTACTCCATACTCAGTAGTCTAGAACCAAAAACGAAAGTATGAAAACTTAGTTCTCTTGATCTAACATAAAAATAATAAAAATTTATTGTTCAATTTTAAATAAATGTATTAAATATGCTGTTAATTTAAATCTAAACTACCAACAGTCGATTACAGTTTTGTGATGCTAGACATTTAATACCGTTTATGCGATTACGGAAGTGGATAATGCGCTGACTCGCACGATCGTACAATACAGACTTAACATAATCTTAAAAAAAACGTTAGCTTACAATTCTAAATAACGTTGTTAAACATTATTTGTAAATAGCCTATTAATTTAAACTTAACCTGCCAACAGACAATTACAGTTTTGTGACGTTGGACATTTAACATATTTGTACGCAATAACGGAAGTGATTGTACTGTTGTGGTTAGTGCGCTGGATCCCTTCAATCAACTAGTTGGGTTCCATTTGCGCCGCAAGGCGATGACAACCAGCGTGTGGTATGTTTGCCAAGTATCACCCCTCTGGTCAGCCGTTCGGAAACGAAGTTCAACTGTAGGCCTCGATATCCGATATGTATCAGCGAAGGAAACGAAGTACACGCGCGCGCTCACACACACTGTGCTTGTATACAGAAGTACACAAACTTTCGCATTGCTGATTCTCGATGAAAACACGCAGTTACAGTATTACATACAAAATTGTTACCTATTTCTAAATCACATCCAGCGTCATCATTGCTGAAATTAAAATCCAGGCTATTGGGCCGTGGTCTGCTATAGTTATTTTTCTGAAAGATGTTATTCTCAGACGTTTCGGGCTTACCTCTTGAGGCCATCTTCAGTGACAAACGGGTTTTAACACAACTGACACGCTGTTCGTCAGTAACCAACCACAGTACTGTGGTAAAGAATTCTCTGGCAAACCGTTTATCACCGAAGATGGCCTCCAGATGTGAGGCCGAACGTCTGTGAAAAACATCTTTCAGAATAATAACTATAGCAGACCACGGTCCAATAGCCCGGATTTTGATTTCAACCACAAAATTGTTATTTATAAACAAAACATATAATGACTCAGTTTTATTAAACCTTTAATAAAAACGTTACACTCGAACATACACACACTGAAATGCAAGTACTAGATAATAAATATATCACTTCACTAAATAATCACCGTACGCTGGCATCACAACTTAAAACTAATAATTTTACCAAAATTCGTTCAATGTTAAATTCTTTGACAAAGTTAACTTTAAACGAGAAAACACAACCAGTTTGTGTAGGCCTACTTGAACGCGTTGTATTAATTCAGCACTCCAGTCTAAAAATTATTCTGAAGTTAAACACATGGTAACTGCGAACGCTGGAAAGGAACCCGATGTAGCAGTTGTCTGGTACAGATACACAGAACAACAAACAGATTCAAACGGTTACCCATTCTAGACTGGAATAGAAAAACAACAAGCGCAATAAACAGGATTAAAGTTCAATTACTAGACCATCGTAGATAGTGAAGTGTTTAATAGTAAAGTACATTTCTATTTTTAGTAGCGTTAACGCAAACAATTCCCACAAATATTTTTCAAAAACATTCGTTGCACGATCATTCCCACGGCTCTTTTTCACTTCGATTTTTATGAATTTTAACGTCCAGTAACATTCCTATTCTGTTCAAATATTTCTTCTCCTTCTTGCTAATATTACAAACACTTCTGTTCGTACAAATATTGAGTGTCCTATGTTTTAATATAAAATTTGATAAATACTTAAAAAGTCGTAACTTATTATTACTGCTACAAAATATTAAGTTTTAGTGTTAAATGGCTGCATAGATAAGCAAAGGATTTCTGTAAAAAATTTGTCAGATTTACAGTACAGTATAAGAAAAGCCGAATAAAACTGATTAAAATTTAAGTCTCAGTAAATTTGTAAATTTAAATAAACCAATAAAATTACAATTTTGTATAGTTTTCGTTTTATTTCCGACACCGTTACCACAGATAATCAGTATTCACCATAGAATTAATCTGTAGACTACCATTAGAGATTATAACCAGTCATAATAGAGTGTAATCAGTAAGAATTATAGTTATAGACTATTTAGCCTAAGCTCCCTGACCTGCAGAACTCGCTCACTGTTTTGAACGAAGTTGATAAATTATATTATTAGATTATATTAGTAGAATATTTATGTGATTAGATTAATTTCGATATTAGAAATTTTTCAATTATCAGAAAAATGTTTTAAATCTGCTTACATTACTTATTTTTTTGAAGTGAAACAACAATTGTAGAGCAGACAATCGTATAATAAACGTTAAAATTTCCAAACATTCAGATCTGTGTTAAAAAAGTAGATCTGTGTTAAAAATTTTTAAATTTTTAAAACTTAACACTAAATCCAGCTTTCAGTTAAAATTCCATTTCATTTGATACTCCACATGAATTTTTGTGATTTTATCAAATGTTTCGCCCATTTTTAGGGCCCTGGCGTTCTAAAATTTCTAAACCTTCAAAAATGATAACTAAATTCAGATTGTTGTTAAATTCCCTTTTATTTGATTCCCCACATAAACCATTATACTTTTCCGATTTTTTCATTACTTCACCCCAAATTTTTGCTTCCCACCCCCCTATTTTTTAGGGGATAAATCACAAAAACAACACGGTAAGAGTGTGGATACACGTGTCAAGTTTTATACACGTGAAAATCGGTTGATGCGTTTAGAAGTTATCGTGAGACATAGGCCTACTCCAAACAGATAAAGAAGACAGACAAATGCCAAACGGTCGGGTCAAAATTGAGAACCCGCTTCCCTTGTTGAATTTGTGTGTGTGTGTGTGTTTTCTATAAAATATATTTTATATATATTTCAAATACTTGTTGCTACGGTTCTTTTATTACTAAGAAGTTACTTCATATACATTAAAAAATCTTGAAGTAAACTAATACTATATACACTATACAGTATTAAGTAATATGTGTTAATTATATTAATTTATTATTATTATTATTATTATTATTATTATTATTATTATTATTATTATTATTAATATATTATTACCTTTAGTACTAACTCTACCAAAGATATCTTTATAAACAGGTAAATCAGTCAATATTTGAATGTATAGTTGTCACTATTGGCATTAACAAATGCCTTAATGAGCTGACTTTATTATTATTATTATTAATATATTATTACCTTTAGTACTAACTCTATCAAAGATATCTTTATAAACAGGTAAATCAGTCAATATTTGAATGTATAGTTGTGACTATTGGCATTAACAAATGCCTTAATGAGCTTGTGCTTGTTTTTCCTTAAGAGGATTTCACATAGCGACGATCTTCACTTGCGTTTGTATAAATAAAAAAATAAATATCTATCTTTTTTAATTCCAATGTATTTTAATTGCAGTTTCTCTCTCTCTCTCTCTCTCTCACTCTGGTATCCGCTGTGTCGCGTAACTCGTCATTCCTTCTCGTGCCATACGGACGGACATAGTTGGCGGACGACACCATTCGCTCTGATTCATTCACAACGTAAATATAGTACACTGGCAGGCCGACCGGCCTACTGACACCGCATACCGCTCGCGCAAAGCGCGCTAGTTATCTCAACGTAAGGCAATTAAAATTTAAATGTTGAAGCACGGAGACCAAGAGAAACACGGGAATTACGGGAGAGGGGGGAGAGAAAGCGTCAAGTGAGACGGATTGTCAAGAGTTCACCGCATTAATAAACGGGACGTTTGGTGGCGGGCAGGGCTTTGTCGCGGAACACAACAAAGACCGACTCCATTGTTGTGTCTAGCCTCTTCATTGTCACGCACGCACCTTCGCTCTCGACCTTTACCAAACTCGTTAACCGGCCTTCTGTCGGCCTGCTAATTTACATTGTACCCAGGGTGTTTGATCTTTTGTCTAGCCAACTAACTCCACTGTAAATATAATACTGCACTTGCAGCCCACTCCATTGTACAGAGCGTTTTACTCATTGGAGATCTTGAGACACCATTTTCTGTTCACATACATTTTGTCAAAAAATATATTTAAATTATTTGCATTATATACATTTCTATTAAACGTAAATTAATTATATTATATTATAAATATCTTAATATACGTACAATGTATAATTTTAAGAATATGCGTATGTACGTATTTTTATTCATTTATTTTCGGAACCTCTTATGTGTGTGTGTGTGTGTGTGTGTGTGTGTCCGTCTGTTTGTCTGCACGCGTGTGTTTACAGTCAAAGCGGGATTGGCTTGAAGCTCTTCTCTACAATTAAAAAAACATCTCTGAACATTAATCATTTTAGAAACACGAAATTTAAAATAATGTACAAATATTTTGAAATTAATGAGAAAGTGGCTGAGCAGGTGTTAAAAAACATTCGAAGATGCGAAGTGTAGTTTTGTTGGATTCACAAAATAAGCGAATTTTCGCTCCCCCGCCACTCATATTTAACAAATTCTCGCTCAGCCACTATAAGATGTAACAAATAATTCTTTTAATGGAAGAAAAATGAGGCACATTTTAAACTCTATTTAGTTTAAACGCGATCAGATATATTATACTCGTATTTGTGCTCTCTTTGTTGAAATCTTGAAATCTCTAGCTGTCGAGGTGAACTACCCAATAAAGTTAGGCGAACCCACAGAGGTAACAACACCGGAGTAGATATGGAACCACAATGTTTGGCATCAAGGAGACAGTAACAGTTGGAGTATTGACAGCAATAGCAACATAATAGCAGCAGTATTGCAATGTAGTGCATGGTGAGGGGCCTGATCCAGGTGCAGGCTGGCGAATATACTCAGCAAAAGTAGCCTGATGCGAATAGCCATAATAATACAGTACTGAATCGCCGCTCCAGATGTAGTCAGAACAACATGTGATTATAATTACTTTAAAAATATACGGTCATCACGATAACAGCCTGCAGTGAAAGATGCCGATGAAGAGAGTGAGAGAGGGAGGGGAGAGAAAGGGAAAGGTGTGTGTGTGTGTGTGTGTGTGTGTGTGTGTGTGTGTGTGTGTGTGTGTGTGTGTGTGTGTGTGTGTGTGTGTGTGTGTGTGTGTGTGTGTGTGTGTGTGTGTGTACAGAGTACAATAAACTTGCACTCACTGATAAACTAACAAGCTCAACTATTCGGAGGAGAAGGGACGTTCGACTGGACAGAACGAACCATCCTTGTGGTACATTGAACTCGTCTCAACTCTGTCTCACCTTATCAATTCCGCCCATATCTCACTGGAGGAAGATATTTCTAATTTTAGTTTAAGAAACATATACAGTAAGAACGACGTATTGAAATATTTTTTGGTCTATAGATAAGCCGCATGTTATTTATTACTCACAAGTCACGAGCGATTTGTCTGTGACATGACTGCTCCATTCAAATTATGAATTCGGTTCGTAATTGTAATTTATTTGTTATCATGTAAACCTTCACAGCGTGTTGCGGTTATTAATTATGGCTATTTGTAAGTCTGTGACAGCAACTAACCCTCACCGAAGAGAATATTTTTTAATGAAAGTATAAACGGCTTTTTTTTGTTGTGTACCCTGTCTCTGAAAAAACTATTTTTTTTTAATGTTTTAAACAATTCGTTTTCTACAGTTACGAGTACCGGTGGACTCTTCTGACCACATTCCACATGATCGGTCAGGGTAAATCGAGGATTACCTAAAGGAAATGTTATGGGCCGTTAATTTGAGCGTCTCGCCCGACAGAAATGGCCGATCCTGCTGAAATCAACAACGAAGCAGGGAAATTTGTGAATCGACTTCATTATTCATTATTCGTTGACCACCTTTGAAATACCAACCAAAATTACGAGGACGAAAGAATCAGTACAACAGGATTCTATTCTACGTACTTCTCTGCCGAAAAAGTAAAGAGAACGCGCAAGCATGGGCATTCAAACACAGTCTGATAATAAAGTAGAGCACAAATTGACTCTTCGTTGTCGCACGCAGAAATGTATTTTCGGTTCTGTTGTAAAAAGGAAGTTAACCCATTATGTTCTTTACAAAGGTTTAGGTCCGATGTAGGTCATTCTATATTCACTTAAGCCGTTCAGTGAGCCGAGGGGAGACGTTAAGTGTGACTGGAACTAGGACTCCAATTTCTCCAGCAGATGATGGCCAGGAAGGACGACCTCATGATATCTATTAAGGTTACAGTCCGTCCACTCACGCCTACGACATGTAACGCACTTGACCACTGAGAATCCTGACACCAATCTTCTCTTCACCTCTTCTCCTATCGAGAACACTATGACAGTTGGAAATAAACAAGTATGCACCAAATCTAAGGAAATGACAGAATTCCTAAAGAGATTTGATCTATTTTTTCTTACTCATTTAAATGATCACATCAGCCTGTCACAAAATTGTAATAAGCTAATTGTACACGCACAGGACTGTGTAATTCAAGTTATGTGATTCTTTACCTAAATCACATGTTTCGTAGTGTAATATCCCATCTACATAAATCTATGATATGAAGTTTACGAAAATCTAATCGTTATATCTGTTGGTTTGAATCGAATCATTTTAGTTTTCCACGTTCTCTTATTTTAAGCAGTGTCGCAAACGTATATTTAAAGACTGAATATATAAAACAAAATTATTTAGTTCTGATCACATTACCATGTGGTTAAAATCTCGCTGTGATTATTGAATAATTTTGCAAAAGGATTAATTTAATTTTCTAGCAATCCACAAACATCACTTTTTAAAATTATTCTGATTGTTCTGTTATTATTTAACACTTCCCTTACTTTCGCCGCTTCTAACGTTCCTCGGATTCTCACGTATTGTGTTAAGGAAAACGAAACCTGTGTAAAAAAAAAGTTGTCTTTTTGTAAATCTTCGAAAATTTAAGCGAGTTGCTTGAAGCTACTCGATCGAATCGTTTGGATGTTTCTCTGACTAACTCTCCCATTGATTACAGATTTGTCTCAGGCTCAGTTTACACATTTGTCTGGCGAGAGCGAAGATTATGCTGATTGCGATTATTTCCACGTCTGTTCTCACCGCGGACGGTAATAGCGACTGCGTGGAGGTTAACGCTCTCTCGGTGAGTTCACTTTACGCCTCGCTGTGCATTCGATTCGCATCTTACCGATTCATAGCGCCAGAAACACACACACATGCAAACTTTGTGCACGTCACAAGTGACTGTAATGTAAAAAGCATACGACTCTGTGGTCATCTAACCTGGAGGATAACGCACAGCGTCTTAAACAAGACACAACTGTGTTTTATCTTCTTTGATAAATCCAACTGATATTCTTCGAACCGTTTAACAGGCAGCCCGATCCCCCCCCCCCCCTTTGGAAAGACGTTGGAAACATTTCGAATAACTCTTGTTATTCATAATGTTATGTCTTTGAGACATGTGAGACGTTTTAAAGAGGCGTCCCCCATTTCCATCAATGTTCTTTCACAACCTGGATCGCTTAAATTAAAAACGAAAATATCATCATATAAGTTTTTGAATAAAAATTCCCGCTGACTTCCATTTATTACCAACAAAATATTCTTACCTTGAAACGGAGACGGATTTTGAACTACAGTATCAACAGCGGTTGAACTCTAGAGGTGATACAACAGGATTACGGCCATTAAGGGTACTCAGAGACTAAACAACACACGCTCTCAAGGACAATGTTGACAACCTCCAGTACAGAGGCATTAGGGTGAAATAAAACTCGTAGTTCTCCTAAGTAATGCGATTGGTGCATTAACGGAGAATCCACTTCTTAATTACATCTGCGGTGCCGCGGTCGGATAATGCGTGGTAAATATACGTTTTACGACGGTCGACTTCAATCGGTACGAAAATATCTCAAGGTTATATACGTATGCCCGCCGGGTATTACGGAGCGTTGCAATAACAGATGGGCCTCAAGTCCGCGGTAATCGTTGCAGTTTTATAGCGTTACAAGCAGCGGGCGTTATTTATGACGCTGGATTCGCTGAAATAAACAACAGGTTAACGGTAACCCAGCGAAGTAGCGTAGCCGCCGTTAATCCTAACGTTACCCAGTATTGCGCGCGCACATTCGTGTGTGTGAACATTTTTGTAATACTGTACTAGTAAAGTCATATCGTTGTAAATTTTTACCACGAAAGTAATATGTAATTTTTGTTTAACCCAGAGATGAAAATTTTTCATCGATGACACGCAAGACGAGTAAGCGTAGGCGATAATGTCGATGTCCCCTTAGAAATTTTTCAGAACTACGTTTCTGATAAAACAAATGCATACAAATTTTTTATACTCCTAAGCGTGGATGTGGGCCTAAATATAGTGATTAAATACCAAACATTTCTTCAATCCCTTTCTTAAAATAATCAGTAACCGACAGTACAGGCGACCGAGATTTATTTTCAGTTCGTCGCGTCGCTCCCTCATTACCCGGAAATTGCACACCCTTTTGATATTTTGATCCCAGCCCTTCACAAGTTAAAAATTAATTGGACATTGAACAATTAATAATATAAATAACAATAGATTATTTAGTAGTAAACATGATGGAAATTTATATTAGGCCTACTGGAGTAGTGTTAACATAATTAGTCACACGCTTTTGGAGACGGCCCACGTTAAACACACACGATACATGTGTAGGAATTGAATTAATCATTTTTATTGAATATTTCGGTTTAAAGATATTTATCAGCAGGGTTTTTATTCTTTAAATCTCCATCAACACTCACCGCCATCACAGAACGGGGGCATGGACATCTCCTGTTAAATCGTGCGTATCCATGAATGAATGTCGATACATAGGGAATCTGGTTATAAAATTATTACAACTAATTGGAATTCGGTTCATAAAACCGATACGAAAAACCACTTTATGTTTCTACAATAAGATTATTACAGATTAATGATCATTATGTAACTACATAAGAAGAACAACCTGTATCACAGTTACACAAATATAAAAGCATACAAAAAAAGAGAAAAACAGAGTGTGTAATTAACGCATGACTGAATTCACTATGAGGGGGGAGAGAGAGAGAGAGAGAGAGAGAGAGAGAGAGAGAGAGAGAGAGAGAGAGAGAGAGAGAGAGAGAGCATTTGGGGAAACGGAGAAAAAAAAATAGAAGATAATAGAGAAAAGGGGACTGTATTTTTTCGTGTTGCTTAAAAAAACCGACGTTAATGAAAACGGGACTGAATTCCAGAGGAAAATTGTAATAAATCACGAAGTCTAGAATATTAGTGGAACGCGATAACACGATCTCGGTTGGTTCCGCCTTTAGAGATATGTAGTTTTTCTTCTAAACTTTGCATGGAATAATCATTGTGTCAATGCAATTCCATGATACATATTAAAGAAAATCCCGAAACTTCCGCACTACAACACGAGTTTCAATAAACTGAATTTGTCCCCGTACTTATTAGAGAATCCTCACTTGTTTAAATGACGAAATGACCAATCAAAATTTTCGAAGGACTTTGCTATTTAAATTTTTAGTTTTGGTACATAAGAAGCCAAAACTATTTTACAAATATAAAGGTTAGGTATAAATGTGTTAATTTCTCCATTTTTATTACGCAAATTTCTTTTATCTCTCATACAACTACTGTATATCCAAGAATTAAGCTTACTGTTACAGCACTCTGAAATACGGAAGTTACAGTTGTTCAAGAAAAATTAACTCCTACTTGTTTAACGAATGGGTAATTTTTTGTAATAAATTGACAACATTCTCTTAAATGATTCGCGACTTTATTCAGAACAGCGCAGTGGGTAAATCCCTCCTTCCTCTAATATACGTAAAGATACGAATAATTAGAATTAATTCTGAACATGCGTAAACTGAAAGCAAAAACAGTTAATTAACGACAGTTAGGCCTACGCACGCTCTTACGCAGACAAAAGATAAGTGAAAAGATAAGTTAACATTTTCCTTTATCTTATTCTTCTTGGCAGTAACAACGGGCGGGCATTCTTATGACCTGCTTCGTTGTAGCTGTTCTTTTCTTTCGTGAATCTATGCGTATACGTTCAGCTGCAGCTGCTCGATCGGCCCTCTGTAGGCCGCACACCCACCTAGTAAGCTTCTTCACTCTTCACCCTTTTGGCATCCGTTCTCAGGATATGACTTAGTCACTTCAGTCTCTCCACTTTATTGTACGAGATAAGAACGATTTTCAAACGTTGGAAGGAATTCCCTGCTTCTTTTCTCTCCATCTCGATGTTCCGTTATCACATGATGGCTGTGTGATTCTTCGGAGCACTTGTCTTTCGAATCTACCTACCAAACCTATCGCCAGTTTGTCTAATATGTCAAGTTTTACTCCAGACACCATAACTGGCCTGATTAGTGTCTAAGCTTAATTTTACTGTTCACTAATTTATTCTTGAAGATTTTATAGAGGCAAAGTGACATCATTCTTCTCATACTTTCTTTCTTGTCGAGGTAACTACTGTGCCGAGGTACTAAAGGCTTGTAGCTGACTCAAAACAATACTCACCAAAAATATACAACAAGTACCACTGTCACTTTGTTTTTGTTCAAACCAAAGCCTTTCCTTCGTGCACTCGCAGTCCCATTTTGTGTACGCTTCTTTCAGTAGTCTTTGAAACGAAATATTAAAATCCCCGATAAAAAGCTAGCATTGTATTGTAGTTTCATGGATCACGAATCTAGATGAGGGAGACGTAATGGCAGCTGATTAGAAGTAAATAGAGGCAGCCTTCCGGTTGCAGGCAAAACACACAGAGCCTATTCCATGAGGATTAGAGTGAGCAATGATTACATTTTGAAGAGGACACGTGAATAATAGTCTCGTAAAGCCTTACCTATGGCTGGAACATTTAATTCAATACACGAGTGTGCCGTTATAAAGAAAGATTGGTAAAAGGAATATTAGGGAAAAAAGCATGTGGATGCATGAATTAGTCGAAATTACTTTCCAGACTTTAAAAAGAGCGCGATTAACAGGACAAAAGGAATATGGTCCTCATGTGTGAAAGAGGAAAGTAACGTCTGGTTTCACGTTGTTTCTCACTTCTATTAAAGCGAGACCTGAGCATTTTATATTCTCTGTCTCTGTATAAACTGGATATTAAAAAAAATGTACACTCCGAACGAAGTGAAGTACACGTTTATACTATTCAAAAATTTCTAAATTTATTACGAGCCTTACTGTATCGTATTTTCAGGTAATTAATTTAATATTTCTTATTTTTAACTGTGTCTTCGTATACTTAGAATGTAACACATAAGAAACGAAAGGAAGAGAACACAGAGGAATAGTTGTTCTACTCGGTATCTTGTATTTCTCGATCAGACAGAAGTTCTAAATTGAAAAGACACGGGTCAGGTTTAAAATTAAACCTGTTAGAAGGGATTCGCGGAGCAGCTGGGAAACAATTCATTCATAGAGGGAACTGTAAGTGTAAGCGATAAGACAATAGCAGTGTGTAGAGTACTGTAGTAGTGAAGAGATGAAGAGGCTGTGCCAGTGGACACAGTGTGCATACCAATGAGCAAGACATTAATGTCAATAGGTCGTCAACTGGCCGCGCTTGGCTGCATACATCATTAGATGCAGGTCAAAGGCTAAATAACCGTTTACATTATTATTAGAACGGTATTGCAGAAATTTCTGGCGCCACTCTGTATCCACTCTATTGTATGCTGTTCTTTCGTGACTTCCATAAAGCATCGCTGAAATTTTGTGGATTATATATTTAAGGCTGATTATAATCTACAAGGCTGAAGGATCCAGAAGGATTTGGTTGTTATCAGCTTGGTGGTCTCCAGCATCAAAGGTGGTGATAACATAGATCTCCTCCTGCTGAGTGGAAATTTTAAAATCAAATTTCGTGTTTCAGCTTCATATAATAAGCCCAATGCAAACACAGAGTAAGGCTTCCTGGGTCACTTCCCTCCACACAAAACAATGGTCATATCTCCAAGTCACACAAAATAATTTTGCAAAATAAATACGGTATACATGTACATATTTGAAGTAAGTAAGCTATTGTAAATAAGTATGGAGAAGAATGTAATGTTTATTCAGTGGAGTAAGAAAAGTACTTAATGTTTGAAACCTAGAAGCCTGTAATCTTTAACATACAATCTAGGCATGGCTCTCTGGCCCTGACTTTGATAACAAAAAAAAATAAAGTCGTGAGGAAAACACCATACCACTAACAGATGATAATCTGTACTTAAGTCTACATAAATGTATAGTATTGATGTATGTTTCCAGCAGGTAATATAATACCTTGCTGTCACTGCCCACCTTACCTTTCACTTCACAGGATAATGTCAAAGTCAAACCTGTGGATTGGCGACGGTAATCAGTGACAAAACTAACGGGCCTGCAGAACCCACCACACAAGCAGAGGTGTAGCTAGGGGGGCCAAGGGGACAGCCGCCCCGGGCGGCATAGCCAGGAGGGCGGCAAAGTGAGCATAGACTTGAAACAATTGTTTTCAGTTTATAAAACTACAAACCATTTGTTTCTTTGATATGACTATTCCTTTCATAAAAAAAAAAACAACCAGCCAGCTTGTCTGTTGTCATAAACCTTACGTGATAAACAGTGGTAGTCTATTTATGTTTAAGCATCGTAATTACGGTTCATTATGATAACAAATTTGTAGTGACTTTGTAGTGAGTTGTTGTGCTGGAAAGGAAAACAAATAATCATACAGTACTAGCTTTTTATAAGTAATCTTAACTGCTATTCCAATACAGACGAATATATTATTTACAAACATATAAAAAAGTTACGTGGGCTTCGTATGTGCAGTTCTTCCCGGTTCGACGCAGCGAACGTGTTGATCGTCATTTATTGATGAGTATCTTGAGTGTGCGGTTTGTTTTTGGTTTGTGCGTCTTGTGGGTATATCTATAATACTTCACGTGTATGTCATCATACTAACATTATTGAAAATCGATTTTTTTTTTTTATTTGAAGCTGATATGAAACGAAGTAAACTCAGTGGCTCCCAGTGTCAGGTGGGGAGGGAAGAATGATTAAAAACTATAACAAGTTCCAAAGAGTTTATGAAGTTTTCTGTTCAAGGAAAATGGAACCCTGAGTGTCAAATATTACAATTAACAAGTAATCAACTTGCGATCATAAAATAGACGTTGTTAGCGACGAGGCTGTTGATAAATACAGTAAAGTTAACGACATGAATACTTCAAACTGTGAAAGTGTCAAAGTACAGTTACAAGATTCAGGTGGTTCTAGTATCATGGATGATGTTGCATCGTGCAGTACTGAAATTACACGCGATGAAGGACAGAACATTACAGTCTACAATGTAGACTGTTGTTCCCGGTGCTGCTCTACAAGATGCGGGAGCTTGGCCAAGTGAGATATCTCAATCTTTCCGAGATATAATGGTGAATAAAGGAAAATGTCAGTTGCAGAACAAGGACAGCCATTTTCCTGAAGACGAAGTTGGACGATCCTTAAACACGTATTGGTTTGATAAACCCTTGTAAAATGGCGAAAAGGTAAATAGCACTTGGATGTGTTTCTCTCCAACTAAAAAATCTCTATTTTGCTTTTGTTGCACTTTATTTCCACAGAAAACTATCAAAGAAGCCATTTCAAAAGTGAAAATAGGTTTTTGTCGTGGCGAAAGTTAAATTCACGTATTTGATATCATGAAAATAGTCCTGCTCATCGCTCTACGTTTCTGGAATGGAAGGAATTAGAACGTTCTTTAAACAAAGGGACTTATTGATGATCTACTTCAGGAACAAATGGTTAAAGCGGCTAAGACATGGAAATAAATCCTCGAAGGTCATTGCCACAGTACAAACTCTTGAACAACAAAATCTGGCACTGAGAAGACATCGAGAGTCAGTTACTAACGATTAAAATCCTGGAAACTTTCTAGCTTTGTTAAAATACTTTGTTAAATTTGACAATGTCATGAGATCTCATTTGGATCCGGTCTCTCGTAAATCTGGGTACGTATCGTATCTTTTTCCAACTATTCAAAATAAAATAATAAGACTGTTAGGAGAAAGAGTGCGCAAATACAGGCCTATTATTACTGCATGTAAGAAGGCGAAGTACTTTAGTATTATATTTGACACAATACCAGATGCTGCCCATGTAGAACAGATGTCTCAGATTATAAGATTTACTGAAATTAAACGCAATTCTGTTGATATCGAGCCTTCACAGATTTTATTCCTTTCGAAGTGAATACAGCGGAGATGATTACACAAGCTATTACAAGTAAATTTGAGAGAGATGGATTGAATCTTAGCGATTGCACAGGCCAGTCGTATGAGAATCAAGCAATAGTGACTGGTATCCAGTCAGGAGTTCAGAAGAGAAAATTAGATTTGAATCCACTAGCTGCGTTTGTTCCCTGTGACAACCATTCACTTAACTTGGTTGAAGTTCATGCAACTAATGTAAATGTTTGGGCAGTGACTTTTTTGGGGCAGTAGACGTCTATTCACCTTCCTTTCCTGTTCCACTTAGAGTTGCAGTGTTTTTAAAGACGTCGTAAATATTACTCTAAAAGGATATTGTGATACCAGGTGGAGTTCAAAAGCAGATGCGGTGAAAGCAATATCCACTCAGCTGGATGAATTGATCGCTGCACTGGAGAAACTGAGGGATACACCGACTGAAACAATTATTGATACGTGGAAAGATGCAGCATTAATAATTAATGCGATAGAAAACTTTAATTTTGTGATCTTGCTTCTTTTTTTCTGGAAGATATTCCTTCTTCTATAGACAAAATCCAGAAAATCTTGCAGACCAAAGGAATAAGCTTTATTAAATCATTGATACTTCTAGAGAGGCTAACGGGCAAACTAAACATTTGAAGGAATGATCTGTGTGACAGTGTCATTTCTAAGGCAGAGCAGGTATGTAGCCTAATGAATGGATGTGTCAGTATCACAGAAAGGACAAGAAGGAAGCGCACAATGTCAGGGTATAGTGCAGACGATTCTGCATTAACCGTCCGGCAAGAAATGCGACGTTTTCTAATAGAAAGTTTGGACCAACTGTCAGTTGAAACTTCAAGCCGTTTCTCTAACAGAAAAGAGTTAGAAAAACGCGTTGGGTTTCTCTGTAAATTTGAGCCGTACGTAAATGATGGGAATATACATTTTAAGGAACAGCTTTCCCAAATCAATATTAAGTGCACAGTACTTGCAGAACTGTGTCCTCATGACCTAAACAGTGAAGAATTGTTCAGTGATTTGAAAGACGTCATACTTTTATTTAAAAGGGAAAAAGTGAATGGAGAACAAAAAGACTTAACACCTCAGAGACTGCTACAATACATTTCTTCAATGGGATTAGAAGCCTACAAAACACTAGCTTTAAAAATTGTTCTTACTTTACCAGCGTCTGTGTCTTCTTGTGAAAGATCGTTTAAAAACTTAAATTGATTAAATCATACCTACGATCAACAATACCTCACGTCAGAGTATCAAATCTAGTGATACTTGAAAACGACATTGCTTCGTCTTTAGATTATAGTGATTTAATAACCGACTTTGCGGCAATGAAGACCAGGAAAGTTACAATTTAAAATGTCTCGTTTCAAATATTTATTAAATATTAAAGATAAATATTATGTGTTTATTAATAGAAGACGGACCCATTAACCCGTAATGATAAGAGGTAGTTTATTTTATTACATTTAATGTAGTTCTTTGTTTAACTTTATGTTGCTTTAATTTATATTCTTTGACGATGTGCTTTAAACCGACAAGGAATTTGCATGTTTATTAGAACGTTTTTATGTTACACATTTTTTATAGTGCCGTACTACATTTTTTATACTCTACATTTGTTACTAATAAACGTATACAAACTGAATACCTGTAATATTAAACTTATAATATGTAAATTTTTAATTTTAACTTAACAAATATTCTTAAGTCGTTTGCTGCAGGTGCTTTCATACAAAAATCTACACATGTGTATTTATTAAGTACTTTGTTCACTGGATGGGCCTTCATTGTTGCTCTTTTGGCCGTTTTAATTTTGAAGGCGGGGCGGCCGACGATCCTTGCCCCGGGCGCCAAAAAGCCTAGCTACGCCACTGCACACAAGGATTTCAAGTTGGGGGGCACATAAGATGTTAAGTTTCAAAGATTAATAACTAATATGAATTCGTTTTACAAATTTTCACTTCATGTGAATACTAAACATTTCTGGTTTTATAAACATATTGATTATCAAAGTATGCATACAGCAAACTCTGCACTACTTAGCTCTATAGCAAGAAACGAACCTGACAGAGTAACTGCCTAGATTATATCCTAAGTCAGAAAATATTTGTAAATACAGACGGGGGCATTTTTACTTTTTTCCTTCAGAGGTTTCAGTATCTTTATATATATGCGGGGAGCCCAATCAAGTTATTCATGAGGCCAGGATTCCTTCCTTAGTTACACTACCATGAGTAATGCCTGTCATAATGTTAAAAATCAGGTGACTTCAAACCGCAAAAAATGAATTACATTTTAATTACTAATTACAAAGATGTATAACCTCTGTGTTCACCATCGTAAATATGTCCTAAGTGGTTTAATTCAAAACATTAAATCCTATGCTTTATCTGTCTTTTTCATGACACTTCAAAAAATACTAGATGACAACTTAAAAGCTGTTGATGAAATAAGTAATAAACATGTTTATCCATATCACTGAATACTCAGAATGCATTAATAATTTACAATTGCAATTTTGAAACTACAGAATTCTGTTAGACATAATTGTATGCTACTATTGCACTTCCAATTGGAGAACACAAAATTTAGGGTACAAAAATGTTGAAATGCAAATTCTTCAGTAAAATAGGAGGTAATTTTTCAAACCTTCTGTAGAGAGATCATAAACTGGGCAGTAAACAGTTATTGAGGTGGCCTCTCCTTTAATATACACGTGCTGTCCATCAATTGCCAATCCTTCACAATACAATTCTGTTCCTTGGCATTTCAGTCTTTCAACCTATTAACCTACTTTAAAAATACTTGTATAAAATATAGCACACAATACTAACAGCAAATCAACAAGCCTTGTGAAATACAGTACATCCTCAGAATGTTCACTTAAAATACCATCATCATCAGTATTTTCCAACAATCAGTTTTTCATTACAAGTACATTGTTGTGGAACTACAAACAGAGACATATCTTAATCAGTTATATCAAGATTTCTTTAAAAAGTTGCTTAAACATAATCAATATTATCAGCTTGTTACCATGAAGAAAAAAATATATTTTACTTAACACAAAAATTCTAAAAAATTTATCTCACAAAAGCCATACAAAGAAATGAATAGCAAATAAGAATTAATAGTAGCAATTCAGAATGAACACTAAGCTTAAAATATATTTATAAAAATAGACAGAAAATTATTTTATGAATAAAAAATTAGTACATATTAAAAATATGGAAAAACAAATGCATAAAAAATTATATATAGAAATATGAACATAGAACATATATTTGTCGTCCCACTTGATTTCAGGGGTAACAAGCTGACACAGTCTGGTGTTGTGTAAGGGGTGAAAAAATACTACGTGGATGTCTGTGGAGTGCTAATATCACCCCATTATGTGCATCATTAATCACGTTTTGTATTTATGCATATTACGTTATGTGAATACATGCATGTCAGTACATATTTGTTTTCTTTCCGCCCTAAACTTTGACAAAACGACATCTACTCCCACATGTTCAACAGCAACACCTACTTAAATACACTTCCTTGCATATAACTGAACAACACTAATGCAACAGTTACAAACAAAACATTACCTTGCTAGAAAACATTACATGTAGATCAAATTTCAAGAAGATGTATAGAAATAAAACACATGAATTTTACATTATTATATACTCAGAACACACACAAAAATTAACTAGCCTATAAAAATCTACAATAACTGAAACAGACAATTTTTGTATGAGTAGTATCTATTAACAATTATTAGATTTAAAAGGAAAAGAAAACTAAAAATAATTTCTTTCGTTAATAAATACATAACAAAATATTTTTAAAAATTACCTTGTATAAGGAAACAAAATATGAAAATTTATATAGGATCTCCCTATTTTGCAAACAAAGCAGGCAAATTTCAATTTACATTTTAATTTTAAAATTACAGAAAGGAATATTATCCAGCAGGGCCTTAATCGTATTATATATGTTCATTATATCATAATTATACTGAACATTGATTTTTAATATTGATGTTTTTTTATAGAAGAAGGAGAGTAATGGACGCTATCTTTTTCTTGTCAATGCTTCTTGTCTTGGCGCATGTACAATGTCAACCATGGAAAATGCCGAATCATAGTCAAGCTTGTGGTGACAGACTGGCAGATATCATGTCATTAGTTTGCAATGGAAGAGGATACAATGCTGCTTTCAGGCCAGAAGGTAATGAAATAAAAAGTTACATTTTGTCTGAATTTAACAACATGTAATTTTATTAGTTATTTCTTTAATATAACTAAAACTATATAACTATAACTAAAATGTGTCAAAAATCTACAAATGGCAAATTTTTCTATACGTTCCAAGGCTTCTTCGCCTTGCTGATGAGAACTGAACAGTTCGAAAACAGATCATTGCAAACTGGGTCAATATCTTATCCCATTTTGTGCGTCTTGCAACCAAGTCTTTTGGATCCCAAAATGCTTTGAAGAACTACCGTTTGACAATTTAGTCTTTCGGACTCCAAACATTTGCAAAAAGGGTCACTTTTTGACAAAGATTGCTTGGCAAACACAAACTTATTTTTTGAGCATTACACTCTAGTTATTTTTGCTTGTCTCTGTTTCGGCTTCAATTTGCCTCTTCGGCTAAGGAAGTTGTGATAACAGTTTTCACTGCCACCACTACCTTAGGACAGAGTAGAGAAAGTAAAATTTCTCTTTTGAGAATTACCAAATTGTAATTTTGAAAAAACCTCCTCAGTGCCAAACTTTGCTTGTACTTTGTCTTTCAACTTTGACTCACGTACTTTGTTCAACATTTTTGAAGTAGTACCATCTACAAATGGCAAATTTTTCTATACGTTCCAAGGCTTCTTTGCCTTGCTGATGAGAACCGAACAGTTCGAAAACAGATCATTGCAAACTGGGTCAATATCTTATCCCATTTTGTGCGTCTTGCAACTAAGTCTCTTGGATCCCAAAATGCTTTGAAGGGCTACCATTTGACAAATTAGTCTTTCGGACTCCAAACATTTGCAAAAAGGGTCACCTTTTGACAAAGATTGCTTGGCAAACACAAACTTATTCTTTGAGCATTACAATCTAGTTATTTTTGCTTGTCTCTGTTTCGGCTTCAATTCGTCTCTTCAGCAAAGGAAGTTGTGATAGCAGTTTTCACTGCCGACCACTACCTTAGGACAGAGTGGAGAAGGTAAAATTTCTCTTTTGAGAATTACCAAATTGTAATTTTGATAAAAAAACTCCTCAGTGCCAAACTTCTCTTGGACTTTGCCTTTCTACTTTGAGTCGCGTACTTTTTTCTATAACTAAAACATTAGTTGCCAGTATATTAAAATATTCTTTGAAATTAAATGTTTTAAATATGCATTTGGTACTGTAAAATTAATGTGAACAAATATTTATGTTGGAACAGTACATTTTCTTAGCATATTAATTATTGGTACAACTGTGAAAGTGAAGATTTATGTGGCACATAATCAATATGTAATTTAGCAATTTGTAGGATATTATTATACATATCCATATATACAAGAGTTTGCACCTGTCATTAAACATCAGAAAATTCTATGATCTTATATTTTATATAACATTCTAAATTCTATAAATCTAATTTAGTAATACACACTACTAATGGGCACAGATTGCCAGGCACTAACAGTGTAACATTAATTACAGAAAGGCACATGCATTAACATGTGGGATAACCTACATTTAATCAGACACAAAATACAAAACCAATCAATCACTCAATAACTAAATTTTGTATAACAATAATAATAGCTTTTTTGTATCACCAAAATTGCTTAGGGAATCAGGCAGGGTGTGTCTACTTAGACAATTCGGCATTCAAGGAACATAGTAACATAGTATTGTCAGCATTATACTTCAGCCACATGTTATTACTACAGGATGTTATCATTTCTGCAGGCTAAATCAGGCTGGGAACTGAAAAATGCACCTTGATTGCTTGTTAGGCCTGCTGTCTGACAAGAATCATAGCCAGGAACTGTAGATTAGAAGCCACAACAACAATTTAAATCAACAAAAACCTGACACAGATTTTAAACTTCTTGAAATAACATAAATGTTACCTCTAAACAAGTACACAAAACAATAATCAACCAACAATATCCAACTGTAAAACAAATAAAAATCTCCTCTTCATGTTGATTGTCAGCTCCAAAATATTAACCCCTTATACAATACTAGATTTAAAACAACAGTGACAGAATATGTATGAACACACTAACATCCAAAAACATGTATTGTATTTATTACTTAATAAATTAGTTTAACGTGAATATTAATAGGCCTACATCATCAACTATACAATTACACATGCAAGGGCATACACATGTTCATGCATTCAAGACATCACACCACACCATTTAAAAATGTAGATTTAAAAATTGTTTAAGTCTTGTAGTACTTTTAATTTTTTCCCATGAAAACACAATATGAAAATAAAAGGTGGGAAAGAAATAGGAGAGGATTTCTTCACCTTATGCTATACTTCATCAGATTTTCTAGTAGTGTAGATGATTTTGTCATATGATCAGAATTGCAAAATATTTTCCTAGAGTTTTCTGACAAGTAATATTAGTTTCTACCTTCAAGTCAGTAGGTTATTGTAAGAAGCAAAATAAAAATCATCTACGCTATATACATTTTCCATTATATTGTGCAAATATAATTGCACACACACACACACACACACACACACACACACACACACACACACACACACACACACACACACACACACACACACACACACACACACACACACACACACACACACACACACACACACACACACACACACACACACACACACATCTTGTTTTTCATTACAAAGTTATGGACAGTTAATGCAATAATTTGTGTTTTTACATGTGTAATTATTCAGTTGTAATAACTCTGTGAATACTGACGACTGATGTGTGATACTTCCTTATAACTACACACTTGTGCCTTACGAATTGAGAGTACAGTGATTTGCAAGTTTCCATATTTGTCTGCCTACATGGTAACTACTTTAGGCAAGTGAAATGCATGAAACACACAATAATTGTACGGTAAACAAATTTCTATTCCATAATAGCCTTAAACAAATTTTTGTGTGTGCGTAAGTACAGTTATCAAAACATTAGTTTGTATTTATACCAAAATTGTACACACACTCATGTCTATACAAGTTCAGGTGTTCATTCAAAGCTTAAGATGTGAGCGTGTACTATAGTATTTAAGAAACTACAACACAATTCAGCAAAAACTATTGCAAAGTCAATAGATAAGCCACTGCTATGAATCTTTTTAGATTCACAAACACTCAACATGTGTGTTGTTGCCTTTGTTAGCTAACCTTAGTTATATTTCAGGAATCAGATACCACAAGACAGATAGCCCAATAAACCCAAAGGGTTTGGGTTTACTTTACAAAGCTTATGAAATAACTACACAATCTGCTCACTGCTCCCTAAACCTTCGAACCTTCAGGGTTTGGCACACTTCATGTAAGTAAATAACTCTATAATATACATACTGTGTTTATATATAGGCACATATAAAATTTTTGTAAATTGGACAGAGGGATCAGGATTCATATAAAATTATTATTTAACGATTTTTAGTGTACATATGCAACATGTGTGTGTGTGTGTGTGTGTGTGTGTGTGTGTGTGTGTGTGTGTGTGTGTGTGTGTGTGTGTGTTAATATTTTCAAACAATTTAAGTTCTGATATAAACATGACTTACGGTGGTATTTATTATTTAATATGGTAATTGTTATTATTTTATTATTGTTATTATTTTATAGAGTAGTTAATTAAATTAACACACACACACAATTCCAATAGAATTTTTGGATAAAGGTTGTATTCACTTCCCATTAATTTAATAACCAAGAAAGTAGAAAATATGTATTGAACATAAATCAAATAGTAGTCTACAGGCACATAAACATTTCTTTTAAATTGTTGGAATTTAAAATCAATGCAAATTAGCAAAATTTTTACTACTCAATACTATGATGTCTAATGAATATTTATAGTAATGTAGTGATACTTTTTACAAATGTTTACAAAAACAGTTATTGTACTTAACATACACTCTGTTTCAGAACCCCTACGAAGGTTTAGACGAGGAATTGTTGAAGAATGTTGTAGGAAAAGTTGTTCACCAGACATTCTTGAACTCTACTGTAAGCCTTATCCAACAGACAGTCCTGAAAATGTTCAAATAAGGTAAGTTTGCATAAATCAGATTTATGTGTTTGATATATTAAAAAATATGTTTTCTACTATTTCTTCATCAATCAGCTGAGTGTTTCATATAGTTAGTGAGAAAATGAGGGACTGACTAAGGTTAAGGGAGAGATTATAAGCAGAAGTAGATCATATAGCATTTACATATTAGTTATATAACAATTACATTAACATTACTTTAAAAATATTAGCAACATTAAAATACACTCTGTATCATATTATCAATAGTTGTTTTCTTTATTTATAGGAAACGAAGTGATTCTGAGACTGATACAGATGATACGAGTCCAAAAGAAGAAAAAAGTGTTAGAGACAACACAATAGTAAAACATTCACAAGATCTTGTGGACAATGAGGATGACAACACACCTCTTCATGACAACAATATATTCAAAGACAACTATGTACCAAAACACAAAAAACATGGACATAGTAAACTGTACAGCATTTCTAGTGAAGATATCAAACGTGAAGATAGTGATTCTGTTGAACTTGAAAAAAATATTGTTGGTAATGATAACAGCTATGAAAACAAAATGTTACACTTGTCATCAAAGGAACTTCGCCTTCAACACAGGCATCACAAAGATATGAGAACAAAGCTCAACGAATTTTCTGAAAGCAGATTCATTCCAAATGTAGCAGCACATAGGGACCATGCAAAAACAAATGGAGACTTTCATGGACAGATAAGACATCACAGAAACCACCACAACTCAAACTCTGGTAGAAGTCGTCGTGGAAAGGTAAGCACAATTAATACACTACTCTACATAGATTGTGTGTGTGTGTGTGTGTGTGTGTGTGTGCAGTGGCGTACGCAGGGGGGGCTGAAGAGGCTTAAGCCCCCCCCCAACCGCAAAAATGCAATAATATGCACTTCCTTAATTTACTTAGGTCTCGTTTAAAATTACAAATTTGCATATTTCGGCGGATTTGGACGGGGATATAAATACTAACAAAATAAGTAGTTTATAATAACAATTATTACTTCAGTTATAATTTATATTTCATTGAGCGGTGTATTACGCTGAGTGTAACATTCAGTAAGCTACCTATTTTCTCTCGCTCTCGCTCTCATTTAACGGCGCGGAGGCGCGGCCACGCACACGTCAACCAGTGACGTGCCACCGGCCACTACTACCAGTAACGAATTTTTACTTAAGTATTAAATAATGTTTTTATGAAACTTAAATAAGTATATAAACCTTTTTCATAAAAATATTATTTAGTACTGAAGTTAAATTCAGCACTTTTTTTATATCAGTCGATAAATAAAACGAAAATTTTAATAATGTTCCTAATTTTATATCTTGAATAATGCCGCTGTAATAATGAAAAAAATTAATTTAAAAACACTTTACATTTATACGAAAATTTTTGATAATTTTTTTACTTAAAAAATAGAATCGTTATATATATTATTATAAAATAATTAATTTCTAGAAACAATAATATTTTATTTAAAATGTATCGTATTTTCCGAACATATAAAAATAACTAACCTACCTACCAAATCCTGCACGCCTGCCTGCGGCGTGCAGGACCTTCGAAGTATGCACGTACTTCACAGCGTGCGTGCAAAATTTCGAGTTTCACGCATGCTCGTGCAAACAGAAATTCGCTGCACGAGCGCCACGGGTGAGAGGTAGCCTCTACAAGCTTCCACATATTCTCTATTTTCTGCAGTGATCGGAGGTAGTCGTTCAGGAGATACAACACCACTCATACACACGTTGGTGTCATCACCCGCCATTGTCGCGTTTGTGTTTGTTTGGCAGTAGGGCCTACGGTGTTTATTAAATCCGCCGTTTTTGTAGTTTTATTAGTGATTATTTGATTGTTTGTTACGTCTAAGATGGAGACTAATAAGGAGACTAATAAGTCCAAACTTGATGACAAGACAAAAGTACCAAAAAGGAAAGTCAGAACTTTGGGTTTCTTTGTAACAAAAACTAAATTAGCGAAGTGTGATAGTGTAGCAGAAAGGCCTACATGTTCTTTGTCAACTTCTACATCATCTCAGCAAGATACTTGTGTTAGTGAGGCTTGTAGCAATAACAACAATGTTTCCGGGCTTGTTTCTGAATTCTCTGAAAATAGTGAAACTATAATTTCTGGCTGTTCTGACACAAATGTTCTTTCACGAAACGAGTCTTCATTAGGCTATTACGTAAAATAACAGACATTAGTAATTTATTATTAAAATATAAATCTCAAATTGATGGTAACCTGAAGTAGACCTATGCCGTCGTTATTTGTAAAAATTACACTGAAAGTATGGCTGACCACAAATTTCCTGTAAAAAACAAGGTGCAATTATGCAATCATTCCAGTATTCTTGTTATCACATATCAATCACATAGAGCAAATGCTGGCCAGGAATTGCGGGTGAAACAACTCTACAAGCTAAATTTATATATTCCTTTTGTTGATCATTGCGTTGTTGAATTAGAAACTCGTTTTGGACCTGAGTTTGATCAAATTTGTCATCTTCAAATATTTATGCCTCATTTCATCATTAAGGCTACTACTCAAGAGATCAACCAGTCTGTTGCCTCTATCATTTACCCTGACATTTCCAAGATGGAACTTAAACTTGAGGCAGAAATATGGATGCAAAAGTGAGTGGATGAAGCAGATATGAATTCCAGACACAGCTCTGTCTTCTCTCCAAGCTTGCAATCCAGATATATTTCCCAATGTTCGAAAAATTTAAGAAGTACTGTGTGTACTCCCAGTAACGTCAGGTGAGCCAGAACGCTCCTTCTCTGAGGCGGTTGAAGACATGGCTGAGGTCTACAACATCGGAGACAGGGCTTAATGGGCTAGCTTCGCGCAATATTCACAGGGAAATCGACATCTCTCCTGAAGATATTGTTGAGCGATTTGCCAATCAAGGAAATAGGAGAATGCACTAGGCTTTTTAAATTACAAATTGCTTGGCTTGGACACAAATGCTATTGTAAATTAATAGTTAACTTGATTCTTATTTACTGTACATTGTTTCTTTTTCATTTTTCAAATACTGCTGTTAATTTTGTAAGAATTCAGCTAATATGCACTTGTGTAATTTTTCATTAATAAAGTATTAGTAAAATAGTAGTATAACAGCAGTGGTGCCCCCCCCCCCCAAGGCCCAATGCGCAAATCCCCCCCCAAATTCTCAGCACTTCCCCCCAATTGAAGCCTATACAAATTATTTTAGTTAAAACAGTCATGAAAAACAAAACAAGTTCCTACGCTACAGTTACGATAATTGTTACACTTGTTAAGTTGTTTTAAACTGTATCATTCTTTTAAAAGATAAGGCGCTACACTGGTGTGGGTGTGGATGAGAAGCAAAGACATTTGAGAGATATATTTTAAAACATACTGGTCATATTGGAACGTGGATGGCCAGTTTAAGCTTACAGAATTTTATCATTAGCCCTAATAATATTGTTTAGAAGTTTTGTATGTCATTACTTTGAACAATAAAGGCTAGATTCAAAGGGTATTTGAGTAATTAAAAACCAAGCAAATATTGTACTTAGCAAACTGTATTTAACAAATGTGTTGCTAAACTAAAAATACATTTTAAATAATTGTACTATTAAAATCAATACAATGAAATGACGAAAAACGACGTACAATGTAGTTTAAATTATGATAGGAAAAATATGTTTGTGGAAAAATATACATTTACATTAGTTATCACATTGTTTAAATATCTTGTACAAAAGCAGCTTTTTTCTTTGTACACTTGTGGTTGCAAATTTGTTAATGATTTCTTCGTTTTGTATCTGGCTCAGTACATTGTTTTCACAGGATAGAATCAACAAACTTGACAGCCAAGAGTCTCCCATGCTGTTCCGAAGCCGATTTTTCACTATTTTCAAACGGCTCATCGTTCTCTCTGCAGAGCAGCTGGTTACGGCAGGAGATAACAATATTCGGTACATCACTGTCAGATTAGGTAGAGCCGAAAGGTTAAGGACACACCTGAATGGTCTAATGAATCCTCTCATTATCCATTGGTCCATCATCCTATGTTTCTCACTCTGTAAATTTCCTTCCTTTACCTCCTCATTTTCACTGCCATCTGGATCCTCTGCCCCTGCCGGGATTCGCACTTCATCCTCTGTTATCTCCATACTTTCAGCCTTAGGGGAATGTAACATGTCTGATATGTCGACGTCTGCGTGAGTGACTTTGTACACATTGCAAAACGTCTCCAATTATGAAGGAATTAGGTCATTGTCCAGATTGTAATACTCACACAACTCTTTTATCTTATCGGGGTTGAAGTCTTTTCCAGTTCTCCAATTCATGTGCGATTTTCATAATTCCTCCATGAGAAAAATAAGACATTTGTTTAACCATGGCAAGCGAGCTGTCCGGGAAACGATCATTCAGTTGAGACAATAATGAGTCTAAGAATAGGAAATAAACCTCAACCTTCATTTTCTTTACAGGGTCATCAATTTTTTCGTGTATCGAAAGTTCGTCCATGAGGCGTTTCCGTTTTCGCTTTCGCTGAGTTCGGACTTGCAAGACGTTGTGCTGATCAGAAAATTGTGTTATTGAACTTGTAAGTTTGTCCCACTCTTTTTCACTTCTTAATGTCTTCAGTTTCGCCCTCATCTCTGAGATAACGGTTGGTATCATGCCATAATCAACTGATTTGGCTTGTAAGCAAATTGTGATTGGAGAAAGAACTTTAAATATAGTTGAAGCAATGTGCATGGCACATATATTTTCGTAATCTGACATACTGTTGATCAGTCCTTTCGCAGACGCTTTAGTGTCATTGTCAGAAACGGTGCACGCGTTGAACGGCGTGATACAGTTCGCGAATCGGACGGAAACATTTTTCATTCCATCCGTGACGTACGGTACACTTGAACATACTCTTTTCTTTGAAGACAGATTTCTTTGAGGGTCTCTTTGATGGTTTTGTAACATGTTAGCACAGTTTTGAGAGCATCACTCTTACTCGACTATCTTGTAGTCTGCACTCGTTTTACTCTTTTCATTTTGTTTTGTAGTAGGCCCTTTTTCAAATTGTCGATAAACATGTGGTGACGTCGATGCTCAGACGTGAAAACATACATCTCTTGAAGGAGGGAGAACATGTTTCGCATTTGAGGGCAAACATCAACGACTTTTCTACCACTAATGAAAACCGGTGAGAACAACACCATACATGAAATGCTCGGGGACTCTCTCTAAGCACAACAGATTTTAAGCCATTGTACCGACCTCTCATGTTCCCTGCTTCGTCCATGCTTTGCCCCGCCATGCCATTAGGGTTGATTCCTATGGATTTTAGAGTGTTCATTATTTCGTAGGTTAGGTTTTCCCCCGTGTGTCGCCACTTGTGAACACTTTGATCAACCGTTCTTCCGGTTTTACTGGATTGTTGGGAGCTCCTTGCTCATCTAGGTGCTCAACATATCGGAGCAAAATCGCTGTGCATTCTTTTTTGCTTATGTCTTGTATTGAATCCAGGATGACTGAGTAGGTGTTACTTAAATTTATATTGTTGACTATTTTTGAGACTACAATGTTACTCATAACATTAATCAAGTCAAATACATTTCGATAACTGAGAAAATTTGACCCCAATTTTCCCTTTTGGTTTCTGATTTTTTCTATCTTTTCAAGGTACACTCTGGCATCGGGATTATACTTAGCTATCAGTGAGAACAGTTTCACCAATTTCCCTTCTGAAACATCCTTTTTTCTGAATGCTAGCATTTCTTCCCCTAAATACCGACAACAATCAATTATTACCGACAACACTTCTCTGTTGTGATGAACGAGTTGATCAGATTCTTCAGCAAGTGACGAGTCTATTCTTTTCTGCGATACCCACTGGATTCTAGCGACTTGGGAAGATAAATGCTGTTTTGACTGTTCATGCAGTGCTATGTAGCGCTCGCCTCGATGCTCAGTCCAACCTCTGCAGCAAGTTGTACCCCATACCGTTCTTTCTCCTGCAGAGCAAATAGAGTGCAATGCAGGCAAAAAACCGCATCTTTCATCGGACTATAAACTAGCCAGTTTCTTTTACTTCTAGTCCCATCAGGTAAAGTGCTGATTTTCCAAGCTGGATTAAATTTTCTTTCTCCTGTTGAAGGGAAACTCATCGAAGACAAATCTTGATTTCTAGTCGAAGACCCAAATTTATCTCCTCCGCCGACAGTTTGATGTTGGCAAACGATACAGGGTCTTCTACATCATGAACACCAGGTAATGGGTCTGGATTATCTGGTTGAATGTTTTCCGGGCTCAGATATGAGCCTGAAGGGCTACTGATTTCTAACTCTACATTTGGCGGTAACGATAATTTAGTATTTAAATTTTAAGTCACAAACGAAGGAGGTGCTTTAGCTTGCATTTTGTCTTCATTTCCACCCTCCACGATATCAAATGTTGGATTTATATCTCGGGACTCGTCTGGGGGTTTCGCACTTGAAGTTGATGGTACATCTATGTCCTCAGTTGTAGGGTCAACGTTAGCAACGTCACTGGTTACGTTCGATCTAAAAAAATAAAACGATTTTAGAACTCTCCCCTCCCCAAAGTTGTTATTTTATTGTTTGCTTTATTTTATTATTTTTAATGTTTGCCGTATTAGTGGAAATAACTGAACAACAAATATAATAAAATATTACCGGTAGTACAAAAATGCTAATAAGCCCGAATAAAAATTACGCAATAAAGCGATTCCTTTGTATCTTATATAAAGTTGTTTCTATTTTGGCCTATTCAAACGGTAACTGAACGAGACAAAAATAATTATATTTTACATACCTGGAATCTAAACTATGATTTTGACTGGTACTGGGTTCAGCAGAAGATTCAGCATCAGTGTATTTCACCCACGGGCCGTCACCGGACTTCACTTCAACCATTTTAAAACTAATGTTTAGGTTAAGTCTAAATTTATAGGCGTGTTTCTTCTTACAATGTTCTAACCACTTGTCTTTTCGATGAGTTGTGTTACACATAACCTCCATACACTTATACTTAAACGATTGTTTCAGTTTTTTCCGCATTTTGACAAATATCACGAAACACGAGATTACATTCCAACCCCAACTCACACAAACAAAGCACCGCATTACAGAGTAAAACTCACGGGCAGACTGCCGCCGCGCGCGGCTGGTGGACCAGAGATAAGAACTGAGGACCCGCCCCCTTTACTCCACTGCCCGCCGGTTTACAAGCTTAGCACACGCCACATTTTTACATTCACGATCACGGACTCTGACTTATTGACAGGATGTTGCTGCAGGCTGCCAGGGTCAGTTTTCCAAATTCCAAAACAAAATTTACTACTAGTTGTACTGGTAGAGACATTTATGCCGCCAGTTCGTTAAAACAATCATAAAGATATGCAATTGCTTTAGTTTTTTACTAATAGCTTAGTTTGTTGCACAAACACGGTAAAAATTTCCATCACTGTTGGAATTAAAATGTTATCCTTGAAAAAATCCCCCCCAAAAATTCTCAATGCGCAACTTGCGCTATGATCCCCCCCTGTGGGCACCACTGTATAACAGTAAGAAGTACAGTATAACAGTTTAATGAAAAACTGTTTTTTGTATTGGCGCAAATTAGTTAATTAGCAAGTCATTTGAAATGTATAGTTGTTAAATACCAACGTTGCAAAAATTTATTCCCAGTGCTACTGATATTAATGTATAATATTATAGTATAATTGAAGTAAAATGAATGTGTTGTTAAATATTACAATAAACATAAATAATCTATTAAAAATATTTAGTTTTAGAAAGAAAAAAGTATTGTTTTTAAAATTTCTGATTAAAAAATAGAATGAGACATAAGCCCTCAATCACGAATAAACATTTTTAATATAGAAAATGTGAAACCTACTAAAATAATATGCCTACTAATAAATTTTAACCATTAACTGGTATGTGTACTGTACTTTATACTATAAGTTGTAGAAGAGTAGGGTAATATATGGACTGCTAAGGTTCAAGCCCCCCCCCCCCCAGACTGATTTCTGCGTACGCCACTCTGTGTGTGTAAAACACTAGCAAACTTATGTTCACATAAACACACGCAATCACTACAGTTTTTCCACCCTGTAATTTTAAACACTTCTGTATCTGTTAAATACGACCACTACAAAGCAATGTGTTAGGTAAATGTGTGTTACGATATATATATATATATATATATATATACATATATATATATATATTTTTTTTTCTATATTATTTTCTGAATAACATCACAAATTTTATATATATACAAGAGAACATCTGAAATAGGAACCACTCAATAACAGTTTATTAGGACCATCACTGAGATTTGGCCTAGTATATCAGAATTAATAATCTGTTTTATGTAACAAATGACAGTGGTCAGAATTAATTATACCTCGTATAATTAACCCAGAAAGTTAGCCCTGAAATTTCTAACAAAGTAATATGAATTTTAAACAACTGGTTTTATTGCTTAACTTTCATAGCAATTAATGAAGTTGATCTTTAACTTAACAATTTTCATAGACACAAAAATGTTAAAAGTAAACATGTGAACTTAATAAGATAATCTGTTAAAGCTCTGCTATGAAAATATTGTTGATTGCTTTTACAATTTGTATATTAGAAAATACTTTAATTAAAAAACAGTTTTCATTTCTTTTTTGTGCTTGTTAATATGGTTCTTGTCATTTGTTTTCAAACTGAACTAATCTAGTTTATTCTGGTGTGCTCAAAACATTAACCAGTTAACTTGGTTCATCAGTACAATAATTCATAAATTTTATTAGTATATTAATCTAACTGTTACTGTTCTAAATATTATTATAACTTGATCACCCAGTATATCCTATGAATCTCTGAATAACTTCCATTGGATTCTCACACATTAAGTGCATTTACAAATTCTTACATCTCGCACACAAGTGCACATTTACTTGCACTGATTGAATATGGACTTCAATTACACACGACAATGGACAGGTAAGTCTACAAGGAGTGGAGTATATGACACATACAATTCAATTTGTAACCTGAAAAGTCAAAGTAATTTATACTGACTATGGTTCTGCCAACAGAGTGACTTTATCATCTTAGTGCTAGTAAGTAATCTAGCCATAAGAGTCAAATCTTCATTAGTATCATTTACAAAACTATATTTTTCTTTTACTTTTTAGAATCCTGCAGAAGAAAATGGACCAGCATTTCAAATAGGCACAATAAATCCATATTTCTTTAGAAAGTCATTGCTCCACCCAAGAGGAGGAAGTCCTAATTACTTTCACGACACAATTAGCCGCTGACCAGTCACTGAAATTGCACCAACCGGTGTCAACTGTGATATCTTATTTACTTACTGACAGTTTAGTGTAGGATATGTGACCAATAATAGTTAATAAGTGACAGCCTTTTTACGTCTTGTTAAAAAGTGAACTAGTATAAATTGAATGACTATTATGCAAGTCTTGTGATTACTAAGGCAGAGCTGGTTTTAATAAATTTTAAATTGAATTCAATTAAGATTAAGTTGTGTGCATGGTGCAAATTTTGTAAAATTTTAGTAACACAATGATTGTTTCTAGAAGTAATTTATCACTGTTTTTAATAAGTTTGTTTTTATGAAAACTTAATATACTTGTTACTTAAAAAGACGCCACATTAATTTAAATATATTGATATGCCACTGATATCCATTTTTGTATAAATATGGATATATTATAGGCAATAAATCAAATTGAATTACTATTATTGTTGTACATATAATGTTTTATTGTATACTTTTTTAAGATGCTCGTTTTTGTTAATTACAAGTATATCGTCAAGTATTATAGTGTAATTTCAAGATAAACAAATGTTAAAATAATGTTTAATGTTTAATTTTGTATTAGTTAAATGACATTGATTAACCTGACAGTTATTACAGAAATGTTTACAAAATTATACACGTAATAAAAATACATAATCTCTCTCTCTCACACACACACACACACACACACACACACACACACACACACACACACACACACACACACACACACACACACACACACACACACACACACACACACACACACACACACACACACACACACACCACCACCACCACCACCACCACCACCACCACCACAAAGGAAAATAATACATAGTCTGGTGATACTGCTTGTCTTGAGAATGAGCAAACAAAAATATTTATATTTATTCATTCAAACTACACTGATTTTTATGTTAATTTAGTCCAGCAATTACTGTTTTTGAATAATTGACAGAATACAAGTTTTATTTTACGAGTTTTATCACATTTGAGTTTGAAAATGAAGTAAAAAATTAGACTGTATTTTGTAAAATTTTCAACATACCATTCAAATTTTGTACAGTCACTATCTTAGTGAAATTTATACATACACTGATAAAGTTACATTCAGATTCCACAGTAAATTAACTGCTGGGTCTACTACCTACTGATTTAGGACTGAGTTCTGTACAGTAAATTGTCCACAGTCTCTAAAGGAAGCAGTTTCACTGTTATTAAAGCTTAATTAATTCTTATAATGAACTAAAATAATTTACTTTTAAGATTGTCTGTTTTTGTTGACAAAGACAACAATTTTTAATTACTGTATTATACCTATATTAAGGCATGTATAAAATGTGTATATTATTTTTAGTATTAAGTAAGTATATGATCTATGCTGGAAATAAAAAGAGAGAAACTTTATCAAATACAACTGAATACACTCGTATTATTAAGAAAATCATTTAACATTTTGTCATATTATTTCAACAATTATCGTCAGTTTCCCTGTTTGATTTTACATACAATTTTAAACAATAAACCAGATATATTATGACAGTAATAGTTGGTCAATACAAGTCAATCACTGGTCACTATTAGTAAATTAATTAAACAGTTTTCATGATTCCTATTTAGCTATATATCATGAAATTAGCAACTACATAGTTGCCCTCTTTCTACTACAGAACTGAAAACATACTGATGCCAGTAAAGCTGCAGACAAAGAAAGAAACACACACATGTAGTAAAACAGATTAGTTTGGGGAAACGATTGTGAATGGACAGAAATTATTACTGACAATTTTATTTCAATATAAATGTTACTTTATCAAAACACATCCATTTTACTCATACTCTGGGACAAATGTTTAAAATTAATTAGTCACATTTGTATCCACTTGCATGTAACCACATCATGACATGGACTTTATTTAATTTAATTTCAGAATTTAATTTCAGGGATGGTTCAACAAAACTTTGAGTGAATAAATATTATAGTTACCCATCTTATAACTTTTCAGTAGATACACAGAATTAGTTATTGATATTTAATATTTATTATTAATTGTTCGTCTTGGAATTTTTGTGATTCTCCCAGAGTAGACAATAATTTTGATGATTCGGATGACTTTCTGAAATTTTTGAGAATTTCTACTGATTAGGTACAGCTGATAAAGAGCTGCAAGTTTTGCTGTTTTTCTACACTATAGATGTTTAGTCTGGGAGAGTCTTAAAAATATTGTGATTCTCTTTTTGTGGGAATTTTGAATTATCACCCCCTTGAGCTGAAAGAGGAATTTTGGGGATTTTAGCCCCTAAAACCCCTCTCTGCCTAAGCCTTTGCAACACACACACACACACACACACACACACACACACACACACACACACACACACACACACACACACACACACACACACACACACACACACACACACACACACACACACACACACACACACATTAAAATCAATATTAAATCATTAACACGTGTGGTCTGTAATGGTCTTGTAAAATCACAAAAGCCATGCAAGTGAGTATTAGCAGGCTAATAGAAAGTACCGGTATATTATAATTTAAAGCCAAGTCTTAACTTGCTAGTGTACCATAAGAGTGTACACAAAGACATGTTAACTGTCAAATTCTATTTTACATATTTAAACCCAACCTTTTCTTTACATGGTAACAAGCTTATGCTGTAAATTAAAGGCTCAATTATTTGCTTCAGAAATTAGGTTTACTTTTAATTGCTAGTACTTTTTTCAAAGAACATGGTGTTTCTGGTATTAAGCATTCAACGTCTTTATAGAAGAACAAGAGATAAGACATTTGGAAAAGATACTACAAATTAACAATTACTTGCTACAGACATTTGCCAGTTACCAAGTAAAGCAATATTATATCAGCAATATTACTCCATATGAGTGTAACTCAGAAGACAGATCAGTTTTAGTAAGCAATATAATAAGGACAAGAAAAATATAATGTTTTAAATTTAAGACTGTATGATTATGTTATAGACCTAAATATGATTATTATATTTAGGCCTGAGTATGTGCCATACAATAAATAACAAAATTATATGCTGTATACTGACTTGTTTGTAGTTATTGTTATAATATTACTACACATACATACATATATATATATATATATATATATATATATATATATATTGTAGATAATTTAGTGAACAGACATAAAAATGCCATCAAGAGTGTTCAATTTGTTATTTAACCTTTAAAAGTATACCCTCTGGTTACCAAAGTAAAGCTGTAAACTGAAATTTTAAATTCAGTACATTTTTTAAAGTGAAAAATATGAATACCTATATCAATGATTATTATATAAAAAATTTTTAAATTTATATTATTCATTTACGCTATTATTTTGAGAACATACAAAAAATTAGTGCAAGTTAACCAAATTAATGTTATCTTTTTAGTCATAAATTAAGCTTTCTTTTAGGTGAAACCATACATCGTGTCAAAACCAGAGAGAATAAAAAGAGTGCATACTTTCAATTTTTGCTTTATTATAAACAAAACAAATATATAAAATAAGAAACTAAGATAATGAGATTGTGATGAAAGCCATAAAATTTAAACTTTTAAAGATTTAAGCTCATTTGTTGGTTTACTTACGTGAGTACCCCAGATGAAGAATCTTTTACTACCCTTGTACCCTTGTAGTTTTTATTTAGTTAAGATTTTAAGGTATTAATTAGACAAGTACAAAAATTGTGTTGCTATATTTTGTTTGCTCACACAATGAATTGTTACAAGAAAACCCTCTGCAATAAGAATTCTTTAACTGAATTTCTTTTGGTTTCAATTTTCAATATTTTTATTCGACAGTAAAAAGTCAATGCAAGGTAAACAGTACTTAGTGGTCAGACTAAAAAAAAGAAACCTGTGATAACATAAATGTATAGAATTTATTTTCCACTCTTATTATAATGTGTGTCAGTAGTTTATAAGGTCTTTATTCAATGAAAAGTTAGTCGTGTTCCAATGTTTCAAGTACGGAATTAATTAATGGCATTATCTAGATTTACATTAATTATTAAAAGAGTAAAAAATTGAATAGAATTAACACTTATAAATATTAAAAATTAAAATTTAAAATAAAGTTTTAATGAATGAATAACTTTCACAACTTCATTAATTTGAATAGAATGTTGTACATAGAACACTTTAATTTAACCATACTGGTATATTATAAACTCTTCAGTGAGGCTTGATTAGTATGTGTTGTTAAGATAAACTTAGATTCATCAGTCATATACATATACTTTCCTCAGTAATTTTTTTTTTCGTTTTACATGAGTATTCAACTTCCACACACCAATTAAATGTTATTATAATTCAAGTTTCAAATCATTTAAAAACTGTTAGAAGAATTATTGAAACCTTAATAACAATAAGGTTGTATTTAGGTTTCCATAATTCTCTCTCTTGTTGGTCTGTTAACTTGATCAGTTTCAGTCCATGCTGATGGAATTTGATGATGCCATTAAACATTATTGGGTATATAATAACATTCACTACAAAACAGATGAAGCATCATGACTGAATACTGTTAAACACTGATATAGGCCAGAAGACTTAACATATATTATAACAATTAATAATTTAATGCACTTTCACTTGTGAAAAAACTTACTTTTTGTTATATCCTCATACACACGTTTCGGAGTGGTTTCCTCCTTCATCAGTGAGGTATAAATGCAGAAAGCATCAAGGCGTTGGTAATCTGTAACGGTTTTTTGGGGATTGGTTGTGTGTGGGGGTGTATGGAGATGGAAGGGGGTTGGCGCGAGATTCTGAATTGTGTGCGTTGTGTATTATTGTGTCGAATAGTGTGTTGGATTTAAATTGTAATTGTTCATTGAGTATGTTGTTTGGTTGTGTTTGTATATTTCATATTGTTCTGCGGTGTTGAGTTTGCGTGGCATGTAGTGTAAAATTTCAAGATTGTTTTTTATGTTGGTGTAACTGTGGTTTTCTGTTTGGATGTGTGTGGCAAATGTGGATTGTAAGTTGTTATTGGATAAATCTTTTGTGTGTTCAGATAATCTGGAGTAAAATGATCTTCCTGTCTGGCCTATATAGAATTTATTACAATCGTTGCAGTTTAATATATATCAATTCAGAATCTTGCGCCAACCCCCTTCCATCTCCATACACCCCCACACACAACCAATCCCCAAAAAACCGTTACAGATTACCAACGCCTTGATGCTTTCTGCATTTATACCTCACTAATGAAGGAGCAAACCACTCCGAAACGTGCGTATGAGGATATAACAAAAAGTAAGTTTTTTCACAAGAGAAAGTGCATTAAATTATTAATTGTTAAAGTCCTGTGAAAGAAGTGATGATCATACAAAATAATATATTATAAATTATGATAAAGATTATGACAAATTTAATTGTATTTATTAAAGATTACCAGTGATTATAAATTTAAAAGTTATTATTTACTTTTAAATCCTATTTGAAATTATTCATATGCTCAGAAAAAATACTCCACAAAAACAAAATTTAAAACAACAAAGACAATTAACTTGTTTCTTTCCAGTAATTATATGACTCATAAGTTTTGTAATTGGTGAAATATCGTGTAAACTTTTTTTAACAAAAGGGAAGATCCGTGCTCTTTCTGTTTTAATGCATTTTAAATAACCGAACAGGGGTTTAGTTAGATACCATTAATTAATGATCTATTGAAGCTATATATTTGACATTTTTACCATACCTTAAAGGATATAATTGAAACATAATGTACTAGTTTGAAGCAATTTCAGAAAAAAATACCAATATAAAAAATAATACTTTTTATACATTTTTTGAAAAATTTTTGTATTTAAAAGTTTTTTACAAAATTAATGTTTTAAAGGAAGAGATTAATTCTAGGACATTTTGATTTTACATTGTACTGTTCAACCATAAAAAATTGGCACTCACAATAGTACTTATAGTTTTTGAGAAAAGTATACCTAATTTTTGAAATCCATGATTACGGAATAACGCACTTAAAGCTAAACAAGGGAGCTGGAACACATGTAATACATTTTATTTTATTTTTTTATGGTCACATTAATGTAAATAACCTTCATAAAAGTATATATTTTTTAATAAGGATTAAATGGAGATTTTTTTGGGGATAATAAAAAAAATTGATTTTTTTTTATTGAAAGCTGTTGATCTCCCCTTAACAAAAATATCAAAATACTAGCTGAAGTTTCAATATACTATTGTAACAATGCATAATATGTTTTTGGTATGTGCAAGCATTTTATAATTATGACTAGTGTAATAAAGTTTGGAAATTACATAATTTTAGTTTCATAACAGAAAAGAAAGCTTAAGGAGACATTACACTATTTGCTACTAAAAAACTTCAATCTCATTTTCCTATTGTTCTAATTTGATTTATAATATTGTGTAAATTCTCAACCTTTATTGTCTTGCTCGGAAAATAATAGTACAGACTGAAAAATGTGTAATAAGTTGTGAAGCTATAGATAATTTGATTTATAATATTGTGTAAATTCTCAACCTTTATTGTCTTGCTTGGAAAATAATAGTACAGACTGAAAAATGTGTAATAAGTTGTGAAGCTATAAACACAAAATATATTGTGAAATAAACAACAGTTCATATTAAAATTTTAAAAATATAGTATTCATCACTTAATTTAAAAAAGCAATGTTTCAGCTACATAACAAATGTGTAAGTTCAGGCTACCCATTCTTTAACATACAAATTAAAGATAACATTAACAATCCTCTATCACATTAGTGATGGGTCAATACATATAAAATTTATATAACAAAGTCACATAAACTATACACATAAAATGCTAATTATGCAAAATTATATTTTGTTTAAGTTGTGGCAAATAACTAAATTACACAAATATATTATTTGCAATGATATTGTAAATAAGTGTTAACTAGTTTTGTTAAAAAATCTTCCCAGTAAGTTGAAACTGAAAAACTGTACACACATATTATAACAGTGCCATTGCCAATTAAAAAATTGGCATTAATGTACCTTTACAAAAATGCTTAGTATAATCAAGACGTTCTTTAAATTTTCAAACAGTTTTTTTAGTGGTGTCAGTATAAGTACTTAATAACTTTTTAATTTAAAACATTTTTTCTCTTACTAGCTTGACTACAAAATTAATGGGACTTCATTCATTTTAATATACATCTTTATTACTATTGAATAGAGTGAACTTTGAGCCCTAACAATCTTCTTACTAGAATTTTAATTATCACATTCCCTCTGTCTGTGTACTGAATATTCTGCTTGTTTATTAGCTTATCATATATTAATCAGTATTAACAAATACTATGACATACACATAAACAAGTATATACACAGACACAAACGGTTAAACAATTCAAATATGCCAAGTCCTGCTTCGATTATTGGAACACTGCTAGTAGATTTGAAAGTAACTATATTTGCAATTTTTAATTGTCTCTGTGTAAAGTAATTTTAGATGTACAGTTTAATTATGTTTAGTATGTTTATAAAAACGTCTAGAATTGTTACTATTAATATTATTATTATCATTATATTATTATTATTCCAATTACTATTTATATTATTATTAATTTTAGATCTCAACTGAGAATAGGAAGCCTAAACAAGATAAAAGAAAAAACCATGTACAGGGTGTGTTTAATATTAATGTTTTAATAATTGTAACATTGTTATAATTGCTGTTGTTTATTTAAAAAAAGAATATTTTATTCAGACAATTAAACTTTTTAAAAAATTTAATATTTTCATTTATTTATTCTGTCATATTAAATTATCTACCTTGGTCCATTTTCTGGTAATTACATGACTGCGTAAAGAAAAATTAAAATTACTGCTGAAATGTTGCAAGTGAGGCTAATTTCTAAGATGCTGTAACCATTCTTGTTCAATACTGTACCTATATGCATACAGTTCATGGATAACTCACACACTTAAATCAATAAATGATAAATGCCAATCCATGATACAATTCAAAATCAGAAGTATTTTGGGAAAGTGTGACACATTAAAACCAAGTAGGAAGGTCATGTGTATTCATGATGAATTATATGAGTACCAGAGACAAAAATCGATAAAAATAGAAGAACAACAGAAAACCACAAAAAAGATATACAAAGAAATCTATAATATTAGATACATACCTTGACTCAGTATAAGTTTGATAAAAATCATTAAAGTAAGAGTAGTTTTACTAGAGGTGACAATTACAATTTACTAGGTGTTTTTTTGAAGTCAGTTATACATAAAATAATAAAGTAAATGTAAATTAATATTATTATGTACTGTAAATAAAAGAAAAAAATTTCTATATAACCTTGGTGATCAGTGTGCAGAATTTCATTTCATGATGAGTTCAACAAAATACAAAAACAATAAACATTATTAACATTGTCCTCAGGCTTTCACGGCTGGTGTCAGTTGTAAGATTAAACAACATGGAAATAAACCATGGACCACGGCCAAACAGCCTGGATATCTTTAATCTTACGATAAACATTATTATCACAAATTTCTAAATAAGATTTTTGTACATACACAGAATTAATTATGACTGCTTTTTGGTAGACCAATGGATGTGGTGTATGGCTATTAATCTAGAAGTCTGGGTTTGATTCCCAGGTATGCCATAAAATCAAAGTGCATTTATCAGCTCAAAGATCAATTCAGTCTGTAGAAATGAGTACCCAGGATAACTTAGTGTGGCCACACTAATGCTGAATCTTAGTGGGCCACAGTATTCTTTATACATTGAACAGCTGACACCCTAGCTGACGTTGAACAGACTGCTTAGCTGATAAAAAGGATCTATTAATGTTATTGTAAATATTATGTAGACCTAACTTAAAAGGACAATAAAATGACACGATTTTTTAAACTTACCCAAAAACCACTGTCTGTATACACCCATGACTTTAGTGTCAACATACATAACTAATTTATTGATAATATACGATAAACTGATAACACAACTTGTCACACAGATGATATACTTGCATTGATGGGAGGCAAAAATGTTTGGAGAATACAATACAAAGACTATCACAAGAAGCAGAAATCGAAGGACTGATGATAAACCAAGCTAATTCGAAGAACAGGATATGTTCAAGATATGTCACAGTGGGAGTAGATTGAGAGTGGGGGAATAGGATTAATATGAATTAAAAAAATTTGAATATCTAATAACACTAGGGAATGAAAAAAATCAGAGACATAACTGCAAAAATTGCAGAAAGGCAGTACAATGAACTATAGCTTTATACACAGAACTAGGGGCACAACCACAATTTCCTTCCGATGGAAGATTATGAGGGGTTTCTGGAGGAGCGGGTTTAGAGTGTTCTAAATATAATTACAAAAATGGAAAAAAGACATCATTTTCTATAAGTGTGAAAACATAAGGATCGTGTTAATTGATACAGGTATCTAATATATTAGCAAAGTTAGTCATGAAACAATAAAGATGACGCATTACAATACAAATAACTGAATGATATCGAATGATATAAAAAAACTGGCCCAAATTTTCTCCTATCTTCTGCAATCATTGTCGTGTTAAATCTACAGATATTCTAAAATTTCATCGTAGTAAGTAAAGTCTGTAAATATTTGCAACAAGTAAAATTAATTCAGTCTATGCATTTTGCTACAGAAATGAACCAAAGATTTTTCATAACATGGGCACTACAGGGCTTCAAAAGAAGTAGGTACTGAATCATGCTACAAGGTGCACAAATACATGACTGGTTAAAAATTTTATTGAATTTGGCATCCAAATCATTTCACTGATAGACAAGTGTTTGTAAATGACCATTGAATTCTGCCTTATATATTTACACATGAACAGAATAAAAGAGATGTTTTAAGTTATTAATTGTTGATTTGTCCCGACACCAATATGGTATAAGGGTATTTTGATAATAAATAAATAAATAAATTGTTGATTTGTTTTCAGAATGGTAATAAATCACTAAATTAAAAAATATAGAAAATGTTCAATACATACAAAAAACTGTACAATAGGTACATTTATATAATGTTTGAATGGAAAGGAAGTTAAATATAGAAATTATTTAAAAAGTATGGTCCTTGGATTTCTTTATCCATGATGTGTCTGTTACTTAACTAAATATAATTTAATAATATATATAAAACTTTCACTAATGAACTTACTGTTGTCACTTCCCAAACGTTTCGAGATGTTGTTTCTCTTCTTCAGTGGGTGTAATACTGACTGTCGATTACAGAATAACCGTTACGGAAGAATGGTGTGTGTGGTAGGGGTTGATGGTGGGAAGGGATTGGCGCTGAGGTTCGAATTGTGTGTGTGGATCAGTGTATCGAATAGTGTATGTGATTTATAATGTATTTGTTCATTTAATATGTTGTTTGGTTGTAGTGTGTGATAACCTCAGCGCCAATCCCTTCCCACCATCAACCCCCACCACACACACCATTCTTCCGTAATGGTTATTCTGTAATCGACAGTCAGTATTACACCCACTGAAGAAGAGAAACAACATCTCCAAACATTTGGGAAGTGACAACAGTAAGTTCATTAGTGAAAGTTTTATATATATTGTTAAATTAATAAAGTGACCGAAGAGGATGCAACAACAAGATAATAAATATAATTATTTCACTAATGACTCGGAACTTGTGTTCCGAGTCATTAGTGAAATAATTATATTTAGTCAAATTATGGAATAAATTACTGCTCTAACATAGTATATAGTAAACCAAGTTGGACACAACACAGGCTGTATAGACATTCAAAGGTTGCCTACTTCCTAATTGGTAAGAGGACATAACCTCAAAAACTAGGATAAATTTTTAACTATCCTTCAACCTCCAGACAACTATCGATGTTACACAAAGTGACTTCATGCTTACCTGATGGCACTAGCATACAAATTAAAGTGTTCATTCTTATATAACTAATTACCTTAATTATTTATTTAGACATATATGACAACACTTTTGCTGGCACATTTTCTAATTTTTGACATTTATTTTTGTCTTTGTATATCTGAAGGGGGTTACCCCCAATCTTATTACTACTCACCACTGTGTAGTAATAATACTAGTCTAACAAATATGAGAATATACAGTGACAATAAATTCTATATTGACAAATATGTCAATAAGGTCTTAGTGACATATACTACTGTAGTCATGAACCTGTGATTACCCATCAATGATGAAGCTAGACCAAGGAGATTTGAAATAAAAATAATAAGCAAAATTACAAACTCAAAGAAAATGTCTGACAGAAGAAACTGGTAGCTGGAAAATCTGCTGCATGTGGAAACTATTAAAAAGGCATAAATTATAAAAAACACACACACACAACACACAGATATTAAGATGGTTTAGATATATGCAGACAAGATTAACCAAAGCAATAACAATGAAGACAACACCATGGAAGAGCAAGAGCAAGGTGAAAATCAAGATAGGAGAATCATATGCAGACACATGGGAATGTGGAGATACATAACTGGAGAGTGATATTAAGAAATAGAGGAGAGAGAAACTGGGTGGTGAAGACGGTGAGCAGAGAATTGTAATTAAGAGAGAAGTGCACCAATACCTGTAGAGTGATGCACTAGCAAGTAAAATCATAAGAGATTTCAGGAAAACTGGGTGATCAATATTCAGTGAATGGGTGCTACAACCCAATAATAATAATTATAATATTACAGATAAAGTCCCAGACTCATGGCAAAAATAGGAGATCCAACAGAAGTAAGTGACAACTTTTCATGTCAGTCACACATTCCATCCTTCTGTATGGCAACAAGATTTGCTGAATGAATAGAAAGTGGGCATGGGGAAGCTAATTACTACTTCACCCAATTTCTCACTGGGCACTGCTACATTACTTTAATTCTTATCTCCATATAATGGGAAAAGTTCCAACCCCAGCCTGCCAGTGTTGTGACTTGCCTATTGACGATCCTTGCCACACATTTTTAACTACAACAGGCAGATGGCACAGAGGTGACATTTTGTATCAAGATGAGTATAACGTCAGAAAACATTGTGGAGCTGATGCTCGCCAGTGAGGACCACTGGGATTGTGTTGCCGCCTACATTGAAAGGGTGCTGAAGAAGAAGAAGGAGAAGAGAGAAGAGATTTACTGTAGTCTGAACTCACAGGGAGTACAGAAAATTACTTGGTAACCTGATAAGCTAAACAAACACACCTCCTTGTATTAATTTCAAGAGTGGTTCCGAGATGAGTGATGCCTAATGTGTGGAGATTTTTAGTCACACTCCAACACACCAGGGGGCAGTTGAACAGGCCCTGAAGAGTGCATGATGCATTTGTCTCCTCATATATGAATGTATTTTTAACAATCACGGGAGAGACTATGCTAAAAGTAATAAAAATGTAGACTCAGATAAAAAACAGCTACTGCCTAGTTATTGAGGATGCATTATTAAAGAATGGGAGAAATGTTTGATAATCTTCATAAAAACAGTCATTTCATTAGTATGAATTCTTGGAAATGTGATGTTAAAAATATACGAGAACCACAAGTGCAAACAAAACGTGAAATATTTAATAAATTATTACAGTTGCTGGGTTGCAAGAACTAACAGAACCATGGAAGAATCCCTGATGTCAGGCAAATTTTTTAAGAGAATGGTAATTTGTGTCAGAATCAAGTACATATCTATGAGAAAATTCCATAGATCAAGCACATCATCTGCTATAAATGTTGGCAATTAGTTTTGAAAGAGTATAATATGTGACATATTTTTTATTAATAGTTACTAGGGACAATAAACACCAAAGGAAATTGGAGTAAGGCTTAAGGGGAAATATGGAATACTATGGTCTTTTAAGAAATGTTACTTTAAAAGCAGACTTTTGACACAAAATGTTGACTTTCCAATTACAAAATTCTTGTAAAAATAGTACTGACTTATGCCTCTGAGATTTGGGTGGCTTAAAAAAGAACAAGAGCATCTGCTGATATGTCTGAAGGAAGTAATTTAAACATGAACTATGTCAAACAAACAAACAAAATTAGTAACCTGAGTTGTAAAATTACTGACGTTTAAATAGCCTACATGTATAAAGTGAACTAGCAAGAAATTGTGATGGGAAATCCAAATGGGCAAAGACGAAGAGGTAGTAGACCCCAGACTAAGATGGATGAATATGATCAAAGATAATTTAGGAAGGGTAAACTACTACAAAAGGGATGGTTGATAGTCCATCAGTGATTTGAGGAGAGAATGATAGGGAGAAAAGTACAGCTGTAATGTAAACAAAGATGAAGAAGGAAAAAAGAAGAAGAAATGAGAAATGATTATCAAATAAATAAGTTATAATATAATATTACAGATATCTCAATAATTTTTATTGTTTTTATTAGGAGCCTAATAGTTGATTCAAACTCAAACTGCAAATTTTAAATTATATGCTAAACCACTATTATGCTATGTAACGAACCATTATTATTATGGTTAGTTACAAGGGCGTAGCCAGCCTCCGAGCTAGGGGGGGGGGGCAGCATGCAAGAGTAGTCATACTTAGCGGTACCATATAGCATAATGGCGGACATCCAAGAAATGCTTTGTTGCTGTAGTATCTCAAAAACCCTTTATTATTAACTTACCTTAGCCTAAATGTTGATTTATTTGGCTCTACAAAATAGTGACTAAGCATTTACATGTGAAATTTTTACGTTTGTATTAAACATGCACACACAAAAATATTTAAAATAGAATGACAAAAATAGACTACAACAAAAACAAATTTATTGACAAGAAAGATTTAAAAATAATGAAATTAAGAAAAAACAAGTTTCCGTGGATTGGCAGCAAATTTGTCAACGACTTCCTTTAGGAACTCTTCATAGTTTCGGAAGATGAATTTCCGATGGACGCTCATCATGGCAAGTCCGATCAAGCAATCCTCTCCCATCGTGCTTCGAAGCCAAGTCTTTATTCTTCTAAGGCTGCTGAAAGAGTGCTCAACTGTACTAGTGGTGCATGGCTGTGCCAAAAGTATCAAAAGAGCTTTCTTTGTTGTAGGGAAAAAACAGACAGCTTCTTTTATAAATTCTGAGACGTTGAGATCTCTTAGCTCTTCTTCTGTTAATTTCTTGTCCATCCACATCTTGTACCAGATTTCTATTTCGGCGTCTTAAGCCATCCAAATCATAGAGGCTGGTAAAAGAATTCGTCTTTTGCTTCAACTGGTCGATGTTCATAGTTAACATGTGCGAAGGATGCAGGTAAGTTAGTGCAAAGCTGGTGAGTTCTCATTGGAAAATCACAATTTTAAAGATGTAATTACGGAGTCCAGGTACGGTACGATCAGGGACCTCCTCCAGAATTCCGATGCATTAGACGCTGGAGGGTTGCTCCTGTGCTGTTGCCTTCCTACAGTCCTCGCGATGGTCAGTTCCACTCCCAGCTGCATTGCCAGATGGTTGGCATCCTTCAGCAGTTCATCTGCGATTGTTTCTACATTCTCACGATGGCTTTTTAACAAATCCACAATCCGATGAATGTGGTCTGAAACTTTGACCAAGTCGAGAGTTTTTGATTGCAAAGCATTTATGACAGGTTCTAACACAGCAGAATACTTTGCAATCAAAACCATAGCCATTATGAACGATGATTTGCTGGCTGCTGAGTGAAGTTGGAAGGCACTTTTGCGAGTGTTAGTATTTCCTTGAACAGAGAGCGTTTCCAAGGCTTGAACAATTTCTTGGAAATTTTCTTTGAAAATTCTTATACACTTATATTTCTCCGACCATCTCGTTTCGCACAGACGTGGAATATTTGGAATGAGTTTCCTCCTCAGAACTGATTCTCTAAAATACGTGATGATGTCTTTTATAGTCGCAACGGTGTTTCGAATTTCGGGTATCAAATTAAGATCATTCACTACTAGATTAAGTCTGTGCGATGAACAATGATAGAATAAAGCTCTAGTATACTTTTTTTTCAGTATGGCCTGAACACCACCTTTGTTGCCAGCCATTGTGGAGCAACCATCAAAACCTAAACCTACGCTTTCTCGGGAAGGAGCTCCTGTTCTGTAACAAAATCATCTATAGCCTTTGCAATTGACTTAGAGTCAAGTGCTTCTAACTCCACGAAGCCAACGAACTCTTCTCGAATTTCTTTCAGCATCAAGTCATAAAAGCGGAGGCCAATAGAGAGCTGCTCTTTACCTGATATATCAGCAGTTTCGTCAGCTAATATGCTATATGCGTATGCTTGTTTGGCACTTTTAACAATGTAGTCCCTAATGACACTGCCATATAAATTAATTATTTCATTCTGAATTTGAGGTGACCGATAGCTTGAATTTTTCTTACCATGCTCAAAGTGTTCTTTCAATGGTAGGTCTCCAGCTTCGATTTGAAGGCGACACAAGTCTTCAAGTAATCCTTCATCTTGATGTTTTCCCCTTAGGGGTAGATCATGAGTGCCAGAAAAGGCAATACAGGTTATGATAGAAGATATTACCTTCCTGTTTTCCTCTGCAATTTTATGGTGAAATTTTTGTACCTGAATATCAACTGGAACTTCATGGGTGAATGCTCTAGCCGATTCAGTTGCCAACATATGCCACTGGCTAGTCGAATGGTTTCTGCAAGCCTCATGTATCTTTGTATTTCGTGAAAGGTCTGACAATGAAGGATCCCAAAACCCCTTTGACTGTACTTAAAGCAGGTGGGAATAAGACACAGTACTTGCACAATGCACCTTTCAGACGCTTGGAGTATGCCATCCATGGGGAATATGTATCCAGCCACTGATAATTAAACTTTCTTTTCAGGTGAGTAGCATCGGCCGCAAAGTCGTAGGTCTTAGGTGGAATCCAGCAATCTGTCAGCAAGTGTCGTTTTTTCTCTTCTGAGATCATAGACGGTCGTCCCAAATATCCGCCCAAGTCATTTTCATGACTATCATCCATTCCTGTTTCTACAGCATCACAAGTTGAACTCGTTAAGGAGCTGGGTCCCGCTCCCGCAGCATCTATAATAGTGGATGGTGTCTTCTCTTGCGCTGACTGTTGGGCCTTCGCATTGCCGTCGTCTTCATCGCTACTGCTTTTTTCATTGTCTGCTGGTTTTTTCCTCTTTAAAGTCACTGAAAACAATGAATAAAGAAAACATAGTGTAAGCCACTCTAAATTCTTTAGAAAAATTAATTAGAAAAGAAAATATTTTATGTAGTTGTCAATAGGTAGGAATATACGTATTATACTACTCCCTCTGTCCGAAAATATAATATACAAAATCTGGTATAATATGGTTACACAATAAAGTTGCTTTATTATTTTCATTCAATTGTTTTTACAAACGCCTAGTTAATCGTCACCTACTCTTCACACTCATGATTAAAACTCTTGTTTCAAGGCTTCTACTTAACACACGGAAAACGTTTCACTGTAATACACAGTGCTATCGAGCACAGTAAATATCCGATGTAAATATTCGATGTACGTAGGCCTACATCGAATGTTTTGGTGACTAAGTCACGCACTCCTTCGATGCCGTTCACGTGATTTTTCGATGAACAGCATCAAGATTCTTATATAGTCACCAAAACATTCGATGTACGTACACGGAAAAACATTGTGCCCAGCACCGAACAACACGGTGACCCGACCCTTATAGGCCTACTTGATATTTACTGTGCTCGATAGCATTGTGTATTACAGTGAAAACGTTTCCGTGCACAGAGCAATGAAATATATACCATATTTTCGGACAGAGGGTTTATTATTTTCATTATACAAACGAAAAGGGTTTGGTTACGGTTCTTTAATATTGCGTAAGGAATATTAGTGGTTCTTCTTACCACTAGTAAGGAACTTCCTGATATCCATGTTAACGGCAAAACAGCATTAAACACTAACGACGTGAATTGTAAATACGGAATGTTAATAACTGAACTCTATTTTTTATAAATACAAAACTGGCTCAAAAAACTCTGAACCGAACTGTTAGGTTAGCCCACGCACCGAGGTTCAGGTCGACTGATCGGTACCTTATGCTGTCTTCAAGTTTGCCAACATAAAAGACAAAGATTGTTAGTTTTGGCACGATTTTCAACTAAATTTTTACTTTTTTGTATTTTTTCGTCGCTCTTCGCTTCTTTATTTTTGCATTTGTCTTTTCGTCATTTCAAACTTCTTTGTTCTGTTCTATTTTTTTGTCATTTTGTATTTTTCTTTTCCCTCTGGGGGGGGGGCAGCTGCCCCCCCTGCATCTCGCTGGCTACGCCCATGGTTAGTTACCATAATGGTTAGGAGCCACTAATATTGGTTAGTTACATGTCACACAAATTATCATAAATGCATTACTTAATTTTAAATTATTTATTCCACTAACAGAATGTCTATTTAGTATTCTAAAAACTGAATAGATTGTTTACTCGCATACTATATAAAATAAAACTAAGTTTTATACTGATGTAGCAATTTACATGTTCTTTAAGTAGGGCTACAATGATTAAAACAGTTTTCTTGCTCTTCATATAAAATAACATATACATTTATATGTTTATGTATGAAATAAAGTATGGTTCATTTTAATAAATAATAAAATACCTATTCAATTTTACATTTTATTTACATCATATATATTATGCTACTATTGATACTACTGCTGATTAAAATCAAACAAAATGCTCAATTATTAATTTGTTATTTATTTTAAAGCATGCATGTATAGATTCTCAACTTCAGGTCATGTAGCATATACTTGAAGTACCGGTACATGATACGTGTCTCGAGATGGTTGTGCACTAGCAAGCCGTGTCAGTGAATGTCACTGGTGCAACTGATGGCCATTGATTGCTGCTTCGTATACAGTGTTTTTCAGTTTGTGTTTAAGTTTATCTTCTTGTTTTTTTTTTTTTAATTTTTATTACATCATATTATAACAACGCAATAGAGTGATGAAATAAAATACGGGCCCCCTAGTAATGACCATGTTCCCTCTCATATGTAAACATAACTAGGATTGCTTGCAGCTTCACAAAAACAAATCAAATAAATTTCTTCATTTACAAAAAAGAAACATTATTAAAATTACACACACAAATCCAACAAGCTGTATTAAAGAAACATGATATAATACAATAATATAAAGAATTACAATATAATATAAAAGAAATAATACAATTCCACAATATAACAATATTAGAATATAATTTTTTTTAATTCATATTTTTTTATTCAGCAATAAATTCAACAATTTAGCTTATCTGTAGTGTTTATTTCGCCAGAGGACATTTCTAAAGTGGTTACTTTAAGGTGTATACCCTACAAAGCATTGAGGTTTAATACTGAGCGTGATATTTTGAAATATCCACTCTCTAGCTAAATTACAATAAAACATCACCTTACCCAGTTTCTGGTTTTTGCAGAATTTGTAGAGTTAAGTTTCACTGTTTCAAAAGCCCACGTAAATGTATTTACAGACTTTGAGAAACATGTGATTTTATGCTTTGGTTAAATGAAGACCAAATGTTCGACATACTTTGAAGGCCACATACAAATGTTAGTTGGCAAGTGGAAAAAAAAACAATATATTATGGTTTCGACAAAGCACTGGATAAGGAACTTTATTATGTTGTTATTAAAATGGTAGAGTCGTCGGGATTTGAGGTGCGCGGATTTGTTTGTGACATGGGACCATCAAACCAAAAACTTATATCAGAACTTGGTGTAATACAAGATAACACTAGTGTAAAAAATCCTTTTGGAGGTGATAGCCAAATTTGGTATTTTTGTATACTCCAACCAGGACAGGGTCATGTAGTAAAATTTGGACAGACTGTTATGCTGGATTCGACGCGTTAAATTCGATAATGCCATATCATCTACTAATAAGATGAAAACCACCTATGGAACCTATTTAGAGGAGCAGGATGAAGCTTTAAATTGACTTTGTACTTTATATTTGTCCATGAGAGTGATAGGAGAGTCTAGTCTCGTTTACTCTCCTTTCAATCAAGGTTTATTATATCTATCAGTAACCTTCAAGGGCTTTACAAAAAATTACGTTCAAAGGATAAGAATATTTAATATCTGCTAGATGCAACCAAGATGTTCTGGAATTATATTTTTCTCAAATTAGAGGCCTAATGATCATGGGTTTTATGATCATCCATTTACAACACCAGCATATCAAAGGGATTAAATCTCTTCTTATGAGCAGATATGCCACTGCTATAATACCAACTGAGAACTGCTCATATGACAACTTCATTACATTGAGTACTGATGTAGTTTATGGATATGATACAACAAGATAGTTAATTATGCTTCAGGCAAAAATTACAAGACCAACAGCATACTGCCAGAAGAGGAAGACTGTGGATCCACCATTTTATTACTGAAACTGTGAGGACTGAATGTAACAGTGGAACAGAGTCAGTTTTAATGGAAAAACAGATTTATCGAAAATAGTAGCAGGCTATGTGGCTTGAATTGTTTAAAGTCTATCTGCTTATTTAAGACTATCATTAATTAGAGAGTAGCAATTCACCTTGAGTTGATATGACTACATCTAGTATATATACTAGTCTATATCTAGTATGTCGATTGTCGATATCTAGTATCCAGGACATGTCGATAGAATGTCTAGTTTCTTATTCTGGCCCATGTTAAATGAAACAAAATAATGTGTCTCTTTCATAATATATTATAACAACATAAACACTGATATATAATTTAATTTGTGTAGCCCCTAGTTCAGGGCCAATTTATATAACATAACAAATTATATAATGTATTGAATTCATGGGTGTAATTGTAATAAGAAGATGAGACGTTATTTTTAAGTTTGAAATTGTTCCATTATTTATTTTATTATTAAATAAAATTTTTCATTTCGCATATAGAAATACTACTCATTATTATATCGTTTGTACGACTCCTTCGTACATAACTTACTGCTAACAATTTACATACACAGGTTATACATAAATCTTATTATCTAATTTTAATTAATTGAATATTCATTTTGCTCTCGGCTTACTCATTTTGTGATCATCTTTTTGCAATTTCTGATTAATTTACTTTAATAATGAAGTTACTTGTATTTCAATCTCTTTAATATTAATTAGTTTTAACACTTTCTACTGCATATGCATTCTTCTTTATCAACCAAGACTTTACTAATTACATTAACTCACAAATCAAATATTTCTCTTATCATTTATGTTACTCTCAATTACTAAATTTTATACAAGAGATATTATTCTAAATTTTACTCTGATTTTACATTTATGTACAATTAGTTATTTTAATACAGGTTGAATGTCTTTCATTCTAACTTTAATTAGTGTCTTTCAAATTTCTGTAATTACATGGTTTTTCATCACCTCGTTTGACGTGGTTAATCATCCGTACGTCCTCCTTTGGTCCTCAGTCTGTGTCCTCTTGGTCTTCTGGTCGGATTCTACTGCATGTACGGTTTACAAGTCGTCACGCCTCACATCATATGCTGTGGGTGTGTCCATAGACCTCCTCGTATGTGCTCTGCTGCTCTGGTTGGACTTCAGTTTGTCCTGTGCCTCTTACGATAAATTTAAATTAGCGTCATCGACTGACATAGCCTCCTGTGGCAACGGTTTGTCACCGGACAAAAGGCTTGCCGCATGACAAATGGCGCCAATTGTACACTCTAGTGTTTTTGGTGGCCCTAAAAAGGACCTGTGTTGCGAGAATGCTGATGTTGGTTGTGCCGCGCTAAGATGTTCGGCGGCTGCGCCTGCTGTTCGTGGCGTACTACAGTCCTCCTCTTCTTTCGGCACCGGTTGTAGAGTCGGCTGCCGGCCCAGCGAAATCCATCGCTGGCGCGGAACGGGAGTGCGAAGACGCAAGAACGGCGACGGTTCTATTCTTCGGCTGTTCCTTCCGGCTGACTCCGCCTCGATGTCGTCCGAGAGAGGAAAGGAGATGAAGTGCGTCCGATGGCGTGGCGATGAAGAGTGCGCAAAATTTTCTGCCGGCCCGGGTTTTTTTAACTAACCGGGATCGCTGATTCGCTAGCTCCGAACACGCAGTTGGTCACGTCTCGGCAGCTGCTGATGTCGGATTGGCTCGCTCCGAGCATATAGTTGGTCACGTCTCGGCCGCTGGTAACGGAGAGCAGATGTTCGCATGCCGCTGCCGTCACAACTCCCCCGGGTCTTGAATGCTCTCCGGTACCCAGCCTACTGCTCTTCTCCGGATGTTGTAGAGGTGTCTGTTGGGCGCCATGTTGATTGGTGTGCCGGCTGGTAGCTCGCTGGCGTGGCTGGATCTTGCATCCGCAAGATGATCGCTGCCCCACGTTGGGCGCCACTTGTCACCGGACAAAAAGCTTGTCGCATGACAAATGGCGCCAATCGTACACTCTAGTGTTTTTGGTGGCCCTAAAAAGGACCTGGTGGCGAGAACGGTGATGTTGGTAGTGCCGCGCTGAGATGTTCGGCGGCTGCGCCCGCTGTTCGTGGCGTACTGCAGTCCTCCTCTTCTTTCGGCACCGGTTGTAGAGTCGGCTGCCGGCCCAGCGAAATCCATCGCTGGCGCGGAACTGGAGGGCGAAGACGCAAGAACGGCGGCGGTTCTATTCTTCGGCCGTTCCTTCCGGCTGACTCCGCGCCGATGTCGCCCGAGAGAGGAGAGGAGATGAAGTGCGTCCGATGGCGTGGCGATGAAGTGTGCGCAAAATTTTCTGCCGGCCCGGGTTTTATTAACTAACCGGGATCGCTGATTGGCTAGCTCCGAACACGTAGTTGGTCACGTCTGGGCGGCTGCTGATGCCAGATTGGCTCGCTGTGTCCACCGCTGGTACCGGAGAGCAGATGTTCGCATACCGCTGCTGTCACAGGTTGAATCGAAAAGAAGAAACTTTATTAGCGCGACCTGGTATTTATAGTCAGGTCGTGCAAAAACACACAACTGGGGGTTGCGCGGGTCGCGAGTAGTGCAGTGTCCCGAGTCTCAGAAAGGACTCCTGCCACCGGGTCTGTTGGATTTCAATATATACTTTTTATCTACTTATGGGGGGGGGGTCTGAAGCGACCTGCGATTGGTGGATTATACCACCGGGACTAGCAAACGAGGTCGCTTCCAGGTCTCACCTGGTCGCGGGGTGTATTTACCAAGTCCGGCAATGAGGGAATTGTGGGTCACTCTGTCGGAACGAACATAGAATCTACGCGCCAGGCGTCTCACGGTGTCATCAAGAGAGCGGACACCGAGTCCTCTCCTCGAAAGACGAGAAGAGTACCTCCGGGGGACTTTGCACGCGAGCTTCTGTCCCCGGTCGAGTACGCGCTGGAGCGTTGTTCTATGACCACGAGCCAGGTATCCCCAAACAGGACAGGCGTAGGTAATCACGGGCAACACGTACGTGTTGACTATGAGCTTACCTAGCCGGGGGGGTCATTGCCGGATTAGATAGCACGGGCCAGAGTCTACTGAGTTGCGCCGAAGCGCGTTGTCTGATATACTGTGTATGGGTCCGCCAGGTGAGTCGGGAATCCACGTGGAGCCCGAGGTACTTGACGCTATTGGTCCAGGGCACCTCGACGGGGCCTACTTTAAGCGGCCGAGGCCGCTTGCGTTTGCGCGAGAATATTACCGTGGTGCTCTTGGAAGCGTTAACGGCAACTCTCCAGTCATCGGTCCACCCGACATACGCGTCGAGTTGGCGCTGGAGCTTAACTGCCGCATAACTCGCGTTCGGCTCTGAGGCAAAAGCCGCAGTGTCGTTCGCGAACAGCGACAATTTCACTCCAGGAACTCGGGGCGTGTCGTTGACAAACAGCGAGAACAGGAGAGGCCCAAGGACACTTCCCTGAGGGACGCCAGCGGTAATACGCCTCTCCGAAGAGAGAGCGTGGTCTATTCTCACTCGGAAGCTACGGGTCTCTCAGAAAGCTGCCGATCAAGTGAACGTAGCAGTCTGGGAGAAGGACTTCCGTCAGTTTGTATAGGACACCCTCGTGTCACACGCGGTAAAAGGCTTTCTCTACGTCTAGGAAGATCGCAGTCGTCTGTTTGCCCTGGCAGCCAGCCTCGGTAATGCATTCCACGAGTCTCATCAGCTGATGAGTCGAGGAGTGCAGCTCACGAAAGCCGAACTGTTTGGGGATCAGCACGTCTAGTCTTTCTAGATGGTCGCGGATCCTACGCTGGATCAGACGCTCAAAAACCTTGGACGTCGCGGACAAGAGGCTGATGGGCCTGAGGTTTTCCACGCGAGAAGAATTCTTTCCCGGCTTGGGTATCACTATGACGGAGCCGTTTTCCATTTCACCGGAAAATAGACCAGTCTGAGGCATGAATTGAACAGGTCAGTGAGGAACTGGGTTCCTCGCTCCGGAAGGCGATGGACGGCGAAATTCATGACTCCGTCCGGGCCAGCCGCCTTCCGGGGCTTGAGCTGAACAATCCTCTCAGAGACCTCCTCCGGGGAGATGGGCTCCGGCTGGACTGTGATATCGACCGATAGAAAGCGCTCTACCTCGCGGCAGATTTGCTCAGTGAAAGCCGGGTTCTTGGATGGGTTGGGAGCGAACTGACGCTCTAAACTGTCAGCCAAGAACTCTGCCTTTTCGAGGGGGCGGCCAAGGGGTTGACCGCCGGAAACGGCCAGTGCGGGGAGAGGCGCGCGTTTGCGCTTTCCCGTTAGGGCACTGGGAATCCGCCAGACATTACGGTCCTCGGCAGGGCCGTCCATCTGTGTCACACCTAGCTCCCAGTTGCATCTACGGAACGCCAGCATGTCGCGACGCAACTTGCCGGACGCTCTGTTGAACGCAGCCTTGTCAGCCGGGTCACGAGTCCTCTGCCAGCGTCTCCGGAGGCGATTCCTCTCGCAAGCGAGCTGAGACACCTCTTCGGGGATACGCTGATAGTCGGGCGTGAGCCCCGGCTTCATCCGGGAGGACACGTCTACCGCCGAGACTACGGCTGTGTCGAATAAGGCAACTGCCTCGTCGACATGCTGGGTAGTGTCGAGCGGGATATGCTCTGATAGGCGGCGACTGAACGCCGGGCCAAAGCGGTACCACTCGATTACCCGCCGCTCGTCGCGGACGGTGGCGTGCTGGGTAGCTATATGCACACTGATAGGGCAATGGTCCGAGGACAGTTCCGAAATGACGGAGACGTGGACCGGGCAATAAACGCCCCTGACCGCGGCAATGTCCAGTACGTCAGGGCGGGAGTTAGCCCTCGAGGGATAGTACGTAGGCCCGGTAGGACCCTTGACTGTGACCCGAGCCGCATCAGCATACCTGCGTAAGCGGGCCCCGTTTGGGTTCACCAAGCGGCTCCCCCAATCAGGGTGCTTACAGTTCAGGTCGCCCGCCAGGACTACCCTCCTGTGTGCTCCAAAGACGGCCTCCAGATCGTTCGACAGGAGCTCCGTTTGTGGAGGCTTGTAAGCGGAAACCACGAGTAGACCGCCGAGAGCACCATGGAGCTCAACCGCGGTGCACTCGAGGTTCCGCCGCTGAGGCAGGACAACGCGGTGATGGCGAAGACTCGCCTTCACCGCGATGGTTGTGCCCCCTCCTGCGCGACCCGACCGGTCGTCCCGGTGGCACACGTAGTTGGGCAGTCGGAAACGACGATGCGGGGTCAGGTGCGTCTCACCAAGAAGAAGCACGTCGGGCTTATGTCGGGTAACGAACTCTAGGAGCTCAGAATGCCGGGAAGCGAGGCCGTTGGCGTTCCACGCCACGAGCTCGAGGTCTCGCTTGAGCGATTGCCGTGGTTGTCCGTTCATAACAGACCTATAATACGGCAGGCTTCCACCAAGAGGAGGAACTTGTCTTGGGGCGAGGCTGTTGCCAACCGTTCCTTGATTTTGAGGAATGTTTGGGCTACTTTCTGCAAGTCGTAGCTTGCCAGAAAGTCGGACACAACGGCGAGATCATCGGAAGATGAGGCCTGTGGTGAACGCTTGGCGGCAGCTGCATAGCTGCGGCTGGGCGAAACGGTGGAAGCCTTGGGGGCAGGTTCTGGAGCGGGTGGTCGCTCTGGCTTTTGGTGGACGGGCTTGGGTCCAGTGGCAGGTAGCTTAGGCTGGCCCGTGTTCTTGGCCTGGGTCTTACCTTTCTTGCCCGATCTGGGGTATCTAGGCTTGGGTGGCGACGGCCGTGGAGGATCAATTTCCTCTTCATCGTCCGGCAGCGGGACTTGAGTGTATTGGGGAACTTCGCGTTCCGGTTCCGGGGGCACGGTTGGTGGTTTGGCCTGTTGACCTGTGCTCGGGCTCACTGCACTAGGTTTTGGAACCGGAGCAGACCTCGGGGCTGGTTTCCGGACCACAGGTTCAGCGGCTTTGGCCGTTTTGACTGGTTGAACAACTTGACGAGGCTTAGGCTGGACGGGTTTCTTGAGCTTGTCCAGCTGCTCGTTATAGACTGGGCAGCGCCTGTTATTAGCAGCATGGGCGCCGCCACAGTTAATGCAATACCGGTGATTGTCCGGAACGGCGCAGGCCTGCGTCAAGTGGTCATTTCCACAGCGGACGCAGGTCGGCGCGTTCCGACAACCGAAGCTGCTATGGCCGAACCGCTGACACCTGTGGCACTGGGAAAGTCGCCCGGTCTGACGGCAGGGCTGTATGCTCACGCAGAGCCCGAAAAGCTTTTCAAATATAACAGGGCCTGGGAAGAGTCGCCCTTCTCTACCAGGAGTCTGATGAGGGGGAGGGGACGACGCAAGCCATAAGTGGTGTACAGCCGAGAGGCTCCCACAACCTTATAACCCGCGTCGCGCAGTTCGTCGAGAACGACCTGCGGATCCGCCTGTATGTCCAGGCCCCGAAGGACGAGGGCTACAGGCTTGGTGCGGTTTAGGGTGTATGTGTGGAACTGGAACGATTCACGTTCCAGCCACTGGACTACTCCCAAGTGTTCGGAAGCGCTGCGGCAGGTAACGCGCACAGTCCCACTCGCTAGGAGCTTTACCGATGCGTTATCTGCCAGCGCTACGACCTTGCGGAGTCGGCGACTGAACCCGATAATATCTCGGACGTTCGTGACGAACACCGGCGGGATCCTTCCTTCGGAGGTGCGACTGGGCGCAACCTCGGCGGAGGCTTTGAATGTCGCCGAGTCCGTAGCCGAACTCAGAGAGGTCAGGGAGGGAGACTTCCTCGGCTTACCACCGTGCCCTACTACCACCCAGTCGGTGGAAGCCGAGGTCTCCATGGCTGGGGAGTCAGACTCCGGCAGAGAATGCGGGCTGCTTGGCCTACTAACGGCCGTGCAGCCGGAAGGTCCGGCCTTTGCGGGCTTGGTCGGCCCTAATAAGGACCGATTATTTTCACCAACTTGCGCGGGTTCAGCAGGGCGTCCCGCGCGAGTCGTAGGGTTCCCGACTGGCCCAAGTGGCCGGCCGGGGGGCTCGTCGCTGCCGCACAGTGCTTCAGGGGCACTATCAGCTGGTCTACTGCTGACTAACTCAGCTCTTTGTCCAGCGGGTATCCGGGGGCCGAACTGTGACACCGTCACAGTGGCAGCGCAACCCGCATCTCTATTCGTCAGTCCTACTCTCGGACTCCCCGGATTGCGCTGGACAGCGCTACCTAATCGACTTACCGGCACTGTGCGGCAGGTCCCAGTTGTGTTTTGGTTGTCTTCGTCTTGCAGGCAAGGCGGCTGGTCAACTTCCATCGCTGCAGCTGGATGGTGGCGCTGGCGATGAGGCGAGTCTTGATCCGGCGGTTTCTTCTTTACTGCCGCCGCAGTAGCTTGAACTGAAGGCCTCTTCATGGCAGTAGCGTAGAGGTCGAGGCGATCCTCTTCTGCGATGTTCTGTTCAACGTCCGATCTCTTCCAAGGTTGAGTCTCACTCACCGTCGTGCAAAAACTCATGTCTGAACAACTTTTAACTTGTCAGATTTTGTCGAAGCGTCACTTCCCCCAATCTGGTTCAATTCACTATTTTCGCCTATCTTCGCAAATTATGAATTTTGTTTCACATCACTCGATGCTCAATCGATCACTAATTTTTATATGTTTACTATACGTAAATTACACTTCTTTATTGTAATTACAAAAAGAGTTATTCACTTTTTACGTATAGTAATTGCACTTTTCGTCACATCGGCACGGTCTTTTAACCCTTTGTTCACCTTTAATTTCTATACACTTTGGTGTCTTTGGTTTTACCCTATCGTACATATTTTCCTTATAATTAAAATAAAATATAAAACTATTCTACTTGAAAAGAGTTGGTTACATTTCAGGAACAGACAGGCTTCACACACACAAACAAAATACGCGTGTACACAACGCTAGCAACAGGTGCGTCGGGAAAGCGTGTCCATGCATGAATTCTGCGCTCCCTATTATAACTACGATACAGCTTATGCAGTCTGAATCATGTTTGTTAATTCATATTTATTTATTTTTATTAGTTATTTCATTTATTTTTGCAATGCACAGTACCGTTAATGGTTGTACCGTTGCATTATTTCCCTGCTTGGTGAAAAAAAAAATTTTTTAATACCAAATTAAAATTTTTGTTTTCTTATTAGACAAATAATATAGTATTGTTTTTTATTTAACGACACATTTATTTATTTTATGTGCGACTAATAATGAGTATGGGATTTTTTTCACTTGTACCCTTATTTGGAGGTTTTGAGCAAATATTTCCCCTCCCTTGTAGGTAGAGTCGCTGTGGTGTTTCGGTACATCCACTTCAGTTGTTGTTCCACTTTAATCGTTCTAGTGACCCAGTTATTTATGAATGGAATTTTCTCAAAGAGCTAGCATGGTATTTACCCATTTCTTTTTCTCTCACGCCGTCATACACTATGAATGTCTGTTTACCAATTTGTCGTACCAGTGTATATGGTCCATCATACAACCTGAAAAATTTTTTAGCTGTATTGTCAACTCTTTTTTCTACTGGATTAGTCTTTAATAATACCTCTTCTCCAATTGCAAACTGTTGTAGCTTATGCGTTCTGTTGAACTGCTCTACTCTCTTGTTACCTTTTTCTCTTATCCTTCTCTTCGCATTTTCTATTTGAACGCTGATTGGAATTTGTATGTTTTGATTGGCAGGTTTTTGTATATATTTTCTCCAAAATCTCTCGGGTTTACGATCTTCTTCTATTTCAATTGGCGTGTAACTTGTTGCTTCACTGTAGTTCTCGTTCATAGCCTTTTCGAAGAATGGTAAATATTCTGCCCATCTGTTATGTTAGTTATGGTAGTAAATCCGTAGATATTTACCTAACTCCTTGTTTACTCTTTCTGCTAGATTTTCTTGTGGATGTCTAATAGCTGTTAGGATGGTTTTAATTCCATTTTCTCTTAATGTTTGGTGCCAAACTTCACTCTGGAATTGTATGCCTTGGTCACTCAAGACCACCTTTTTCATCTTGCCAAATGCTGGAATATATTTATTGAGTAGTATTTTCAGTACAGCTTTTGTTGTAGGTCGCATAACTGGATACAGATGAACTGCTTTGGAGAACACATCTATACAGACAAGTATGTGCTTAACTCCACGACTTGATCTCGGTAGAGGTCCCAGAAAGTCCTCTGCAACTAACCCTCAAGCTTCCTTCTGAATACTCTGCACCTCAACATATGTGTGAAGATTTGGCTGTTTTGCGGTCTGACACTTATAACACTTTTTCAACTCCTTTTTAATTTTCCTAAACATATTATTAATGGTAAAATCCTCTCGTAGACATAAATAACATTTCAAAGCTGAAGCATGTGCTAGGCTTTCATGTACAGGTTTTATTAATTTATGAAACATTTCGTTTGATAATACTACCTTCCAATCCTGGTTTACTAATGTGAAGAGAGTATTGTTGTGTATTTCATACTGAACGGGTAGTTGCTCTAGGCTCATTTTATTTCTTATGGTAATATCCTGCTCCTGTTCCTCCGCTAAATTCTGCAACATTCTTCTTACTTCTTGACTAGCTTCCCATCTGATGGATAAAAGTCGTACTGCTCTGTTTTCGTCCTCGTAGATCTCCTCACATTCTTCTGTGATGTATCTGCTTAACGTATCTGCCACACTGTTATCTCTCCCTTTGCAATATTTGATTGTAAATGAGTATTCCCCGATGGCTAGAATCCATCGTAATAAACGTGCATTCGTTACTTTGCATTTCAGCAAAAATGATAATGCTTGATGATCCATATGTATTTCCAAGTGAGTACCATAAATATAATACCTAAATTGTTTGAGAGCATAGACTATGGCAAGAATCTCTTTCTCCGATGTTGAGTAATGCTTTTCTGCTCCTTTGAAAACTCTGCTTGCGTCGGCGATAACTCTGTGTTCTCCTTGAGAATCCTGTTGATATAGAACACTTCCCACGGCGTAATCACTGGCATCAGAATAAATCACAAATTTTCCTCTCTTTTGAGGGTGATGTAGCCCTCAACAAATAATGTTTTCACTTGGTCGAAGGCTTCTTGATGCTTCTTCTCCCATCGCCATTTTTGTCCTTTCTTTGTTAATTCTAACAAAGGTTGCGTTCTCTCAGCATACAACGGTGAAAATCTTCTGTAGTATCCTGTTAGTCCTAAGAATGCTCGTAACCCTTTAAGGTTTCTAGGTGCAGGAAATTTTGTTATACTGGATATTTTGGTGGGCTCGGGTTGTATACCTGAGGATGAGATAATGTGTCCTAGGAAATGAATGGAAGTTTTTAGGAATTCACATTTGGTTAGGTTAAGGGACATGTTGGCTTGCCTAAACTTATGGAATATTATACCTAGATTATTTATGTGTTCTTCAAACGTTTTTGATATTACAAGAATGTCGTCTACAAATATCATTGTATACGGTTCTATTTCTGGTCCTAGTGTTCTCTCTAGACATTTCACAATAGCTGCCAAACTCGTGCTTAATCCAAATGGAACGACTTTATGCTGGTAACATTTGTTTTTGTACAGGAAGGCCATAAATTTTCTATCTTCTTTTCTCATCGGAATGTGCCAGAAGCTAAAGCATAGATCCAGTTTTGTTAAGTAACGTGCTCCTTCACATTTTGTAAACAACTCGTACGCATTAGGGGCGCAGTCATACTCTTTCATAATGATGCTGTTCAGCTCCCTCATGTCTAGGCACAGGCGAATATCCCCACTTTTGTTCTTCACTACCACTAGAGGATTTAAGAAGTTGCTGTTGGATCGTTCTATTACGTTATTTTCCAACATGCGACGAATTTCTGTTTCTACCTCTTCCTCATAGCGCACTGGGATCAGATATGTCTTCCTGACAAATTTAGTTGGGTCTGATACAGTTATAGAGTGTTCGTATACTGCCGTCTGCATCGGTGCTTCGTTGAATATATCTTCATATTCTTCAATTAAGTTGTGAAGCTGCTCTTCTTCCTGTACTGATATTTCATCATTTGTCGTATTCATATTTTGAGTTTGTACATGTTGTATCGGTGGTTTAGACAAAACAATAGGTGTTTCACTTACCACATTGTTTTATCTTGCTCATTATCTTCATTCATATTTATCTCATACTGAGTGCCTTTATAATTACACTCTATCTTATTCTTATTAATTTTTATCTTAGCATGTAGTACATTCAACAAATCAATTCCTAAAATACCATCGTATATTAATGTATTCATAATAATCATGGGGTATGTTATTTCTAACTTTTTATATGTCATAAAACATACGCCTGTTGTCTAACTCTTTCTCTTTTATTTGTGGCTGTGGTGATGTTCATATTATTCACGGGTAACATAGCCATATTTTTTAAATATTTCCTATTTCGCTGTACCCATGCAGAATTTAAAACTGACAGCTGACTCCCCGTGTCTACTAACATTTTTATATCTCAATTATTAATTCGAACGTTGACAATGGGACATTGTGTTTGTTTCTCACCTTACTTTACATCCTGGTCGGTGCTTAGTAGCTCATCACGTATATCACTAGGGTAAATATTGTTTATTGTAAAGCGCTGTTTCCGTCTGCTACGCCATTGTGTAGATGTTGACGGCTTATTATTCGCTTCTATTGTTCCTCGCTGCGTTGAATTTGTTGCTGCCTCCCTTTACTGCACTTACGACTTTGTCGTATGGTTTTGGAAAATATTTATGTGACGCGGGCCCACTATGCCCTCTCTCGTAGATATTACGCTCTCGTCGTTCAGTTCCTCTCTGCTTCTCTTGAGTTCTCTCACCAGTTTTTGTTACAGTCGCCTGGCTTATATTATCATTGGAGCGGTTGTGAGTGTTCTGCAGCTGTGGTTTATAATTAGCATTATAATTATTATTGTTATAATTAACATGTGGTTGAACATAGTGCTTTGTACTACTACATTGCGCGATATTTTCTGCTTGTGTGACTAGTATTAAAAATTCTTCAACTGTTTTAATAACTTGAGTATATACAGCTAATTGGATATCTCTCGGAGAATGGTAAGACAACTTGGAGATTATTTCGTAATCTGAAAATTTAGGTTTAAGGTGTTTCACCCCTATGTTCCAGTATCTGTTTACAAAAGCATCGCGGAATTGTCGATATGTAGTAATGTTATCTCGAATTATACAACACCATTGGCTTGCAGAATCTTTGAAATGTCAAGTAACGAAGTCGATCTTTTCATTATCGTCTATCGCACTACCTATCTTCTCCATCTCTTTTTCAATATTCGACAAAAATTCCACGATGTTTTCCCACTTGTTACCTGCAAATGTTATCTTACTCCTTTCTTCTATTGGTGCCAAAAACATCATCGTCTGCGTCGGGCGTCTGCGAAGTTCTTCCTTATGTTGCTTCATTTCATTCCGGACTTCTCCCTTCATATTGAATACCTCTCCAGAACAGTCTTTTGCAGTCTTGCATGTCTCGTCTATTTTGTCTTCTGTAATTGTGGTACGGGTTTCTATTTCAATTGTTTCGCTAGTGGTCGCTTGTAATATTTCATTAACCGTCTGTATCTTATTATCTTGTTCGTGCTTTATTACCATTAATTTTTCATCTAAATTATCATTTATTTGTTTCTGAACATCGTTCAAATCTTTTCTCCATTCGAGACGTAATTTTTTGTTTATTTTCTAATCTAATGGCTTGTTTGTGAAGGGCTTCCCTAAACTTCTCGTCTAATTCACTTATGCGTGTATCTGTGTCGTTAATTTTATCAGTTAACTGCATTATACTATCGGTGATTTCCTGTTTTAATTCGCTCAGTGTATTATTTAAATCTTCTTTTAAATTCTCTGTTTGCTTATTTATATTTTTATTTAATTCGTCCTTCAGCTGGACATTGTCTTGTCTTAGCTCATTTAAATTTTCTGTTAGATTTTCTGTTTGCTTATTTAGTTTATCATTTATTTTTTTTATTTGTTTGACATTCTCCTCTTTCAACTCTTCTTTAAATTTTTCGGCTTGTTTTATGACTAATTCGTCCATCATGGCCAGTATCGCATTTTTAAATGCTTCTAGATTCAACCCTCCTGGTTCCGCCATGTTGAATATTTTGTATTTATTTATTATGTTTTAGAATATTATTCTTATGGAACCGAATTACTAATTTTATTTATTTATTTATTATTATTATTATTTTTCTTATTACAATTACACCTTTACAATGATATTATTTCGTTGAGCGCCAGTTGTGTTTTAATACACAACAATTAACATAACATACAATTAATGTTTAATATAAATAATTATTATAACATATAATATATTTTTCATTTAACACACATTTACTTTTAGAGCAACCATTTAGCTACAAAAAAAATTTAAGTAGTCAAATGGTTGGGATCGTGCCACACGTTCTTCTCGACAATTTATATAACAACACAAACATTGATATATAATTTAATTTGTGTAGCCCCTAGTTCAGGGCCAATTTATATAACATAACAAATTATATAATGTACTGAATTCATGGGTGCAATCGTATAATAAGAAGATGATACGTTATTTAAGTTTGAAATTGTTCCATTATTTAATTTTTTATTAAACAAAATTTTTATTTTGCATATACAAATACTATTAATTATTATTTCGTTTGTACGACTCCTTCGTACACAACTTATAGCTAACAATTTACATACACAGGTTATACATAAATCTTATTATCTAATTTTAATTAATTCAATATTCATTTTGCTCTCGGCTTACTCATTGTGTGATCATCTTTTTGCAATTTTTGATTAATTTACTTTAATAATGAAGTTACTTGTATTCCAATTTCTTTAATATTAATTAGTTTTAAAACTTTCTACTGCATATGCATTCTCCTTTATAACCAAGACTTTATTAATTACGTTAACTAAAAAATCAAATATTTCTCTTATCATTTATGTTACTCTCAATTACTAAATTTTATACAAGAGATATTATTCTAAATTTTACTCTGATTTTATATTTATGTACAATTAGTTATTTATATATAGGTTGAATGTCTTTCATTCTAACTTTAATTACTGTCTTTCAAATTTCTGTAATTACATGGTTTTTCATCACTTCGTTTGACGTGGTTAATCATCCGTACGTCCTCCTTTGGTCCTCAGTCTGTGTCCTCCGTGTCCTATTGGTCCTCTGGTCGGATTCTACTGCATGTACGGTTTACTAGTCGTCACGCCTCACATCATATTCTGTGGGTGTGTCCATAGACCTCCTCGTATTTGCTCTGCTGCTCTGGTTGGACTTCAGTTTTTCCTGTGCCTCTTTCGATAAATTTAAATTAGCGTCGTCAACTGACATAGCCTCCTGTGGCAACGGTTGAATCGAGAAGAAGAAACTTTATTAGCGCGACCTGGTATTTATAGTCTGGTCGTGCAAAAACTCATGTCTGAACAACTTTTAACTTGTCAGATTTTGTCGAAGCGTCACTTCCCCCAATCTGGTTCAACTCACTATTTTCACCTATCTTCGCAAATTACGAAGTTTGTTTCACATCACTCGATGCTCAATTGATCACTAATTTTTATATGTTTACTATACGTAAATGTCACTTCTTTATTGTAATTACAAAAAGAGCTATTCACTTTTTAAGTATAGTAATTGCACTTTTCGTCACATCGGCACGGTCTTTTAACCCTTTGTTCACCTTTAATTTCTATACACTTTGGTGTTTTTGATTTTACCCTATCGTACATATTTTCCTTATAATTAAAATAAAATATAAAACTATTTTACTTGAAAAGAGTTGGTTATATTTCAGGAACGGACAGGCTTCACACACACAAACAAAATACGCGTGTACACAACGCTAGCGACAGGTGCGTCGGGAATGCGTGTCCATGCATGAATTCTGCGCTCCCTATTTATAACTATGATACAGCTTATTCAGTTTGAATCATGTTTAATAATTCATATTTATTTATTTTTATTATTTATTTCATTTATTTTTGCAATGCACAGTACCGTTAATAGTTGTACCGTTGTAATATATTGCGACAGTACAGATAAGTGCTGTACTGAGCATTGAATATAAAAATTTAAATATACATAATAAATTGTAAAATAATTAATAATGTATTAGAAGTAAGCATGTCAGGGATTGCAAGCTTGGCTCAGACAAAAATATGGACAGGTGTTTCGACCTGAATCGACTTGTACACACACACAGATGTAACTGAAAGTGTGTACAACAGTATTTTGCATGTGTGTGTGACGCGGGTCTATGCAGGCGAGTTTGCCACCCCAGTATGAATAATTGCGTAATTACTGTTTTTCCGTAATTATTCATAAACTATAAATAAGGAGTAAAATCCAAAGACACAATAAAATGTAATAAAATTAACTACATACTGTGTACGAAAACCACGTGAAAAGGACACACCGTACGAGTGTAGTGGCGAAATAACTGTGTACAGATTGCAAGGGTTAAGTTACCATGTCCAAAAGTACAGTGAACATGTGTAGTGAAAATAGTTATAAGATGGGTATAAGAGTATACTTACAGGACTCTGTAATTCGCAGAAATATAAGAAATAGCGAAATTGACGAGGAGTGGGGGAACAAAACCCAGAGACAATTTCAGACATGTCGATTTCGTACAACTGCAGGTGTTAACCAAGACGTGGGTATAAATAGGACACGCACGCTACAGTTGTATGTTTTTCGATCACCCACAGTTGGAGCGGGAGCTTCTGCCTGTCCGCACAGAGTATTTATTTTTTTGTAAATAGTTTCATCCTTCCAGTTACATACAATTATGTAACTAAGTTGTAAATACAATCACTTTTAAATAGTAACAGAATTACACGAGAAGAAAATCCATATAAGATGATCAACTGACGTCCGAAACAGCACGAGAAGAAGTAACATGAAGTTCCGGAGAGCGAGAGAGGTGACGACTTAGTTCCAGAGAGTGAGACGACGCTGGAGTCTAGAGGCGACTACGCTGGACAAGAGGATCATTACTGAAGTCTGGAAACGACGCTGGACAAGAGAAGCGACGCTGGACAAGAGGAATTGATGCTGGAGTTCGAGACGAGGACGATTACAGATGGATCGATTGCGATTGAGTATGATTGACAACAATAAGGTGATAAACAACTTATTTATCTCTTAATTGAACAATTAACTCAAAGACAATTAAAGAAATTCTTGTTTTACTTTAAAGTTAAGAGCCAATGTTTCTTGTAAATATAGAGTTAAAATGGTAGATATTATTGAAGTAAGATTAACGTAAACAAGAGCTCAAATTAGTATTGAAATGAAAAGAATGCAAAGCATTTAAGTAAAAATTAGAGTTTTATAAATCAGTACTGAAAAAGAAAGATAAATTCAGTAGCTATTAATATTTTGAATTTCGTTACAATATCTAAAAAAGAGATTTAAGCATTGATATTTAGAAGCACACCAATTGACTGAGTAGTCAGGAAATGATATTTTTAATAAAGTAATTATTAGAATAGAATATATAGTCAGTAAGGATGTATACAGTGTAATTCTTACGGCATAGTAACAAAGCAATAATGAATGTTTTTAAGTCGAATCAAGTGCCTTGCGCACAATTTCATGATTACTAAATAAATTTGAAATACCGTTACAAGTTACATCGAGTAATTATTACATATACACCTGAACCCCAAATACACATACATGCCATTATAGGAATGTTATATGAAGTGTATGAGTTAAATTAGTGTACAGATTAAATTTCACAAAGAAGGTTAATTTGTCACATTTTGACGTTCCAAAGAACGCGGGACTCCACAAATTTAAATTGCATTAAATTTGGTAAATTATATGTAGGTCTATTGTTATAATATATATAAAATTCACAGCTGTACCATTATTATTATTATGTTACATTAGGCATCCTTACATGGTGTTGTGAGAAAATGAAATTCATCCTGTCCACAATCTGATGTACCAGTTTGGGTTTGAGAAGTGTGTATGTGTGTGTGTGTGTGTGTGTGTGTGTGTGTGTGTGTTTGTGGGCGCGCATGTACGCCAATGTCTTAAGCAACTTAACGTTGGTACTTAAATAGTGAAGGGTGTTAAAAGTCGCAATTATTTTCTCATGGACAAGGGGCTTTTCCTTTTTTCAGTCACCCAAATACACTTTAAGATTTAAAATATTTTTTTCGTCTGATTGCATGATACATAAATATTAAAGGGTATGGTAGATGATAATAGGCTATAAACATACTAACAGCTGTAGGCCTATCTTTTTAAAGATTTTAATATTTATAATAGGTTTACTGTATGTTACGAAAGGGGTAATGTTGCAAAAAGTGCCTTTATAGTTCTGAAACAATATCTGTTATCAACTTACTGAAAAACCATGTAGACTGCGATCCTGCTACAATAACTTCATCATTTGACAACCACGTACAAGTTAAATAATTCAATAGTCTTTAAACAATTTACTGTAAACAGTAATTAATTCCAAACTTTCAACTACAATGATCGTTATTTAAACACGACGGCTGCGCACTTTTAACACACGTTTCCGTTTGAAATACGCAGAAAAACAGCTGTTTAATGGCTGACTGGATTTCGACAAAAATTTAAACTGTGATTTCTGTTATTACCGTAGGTCAAACAGAGTGTTTTTTATGCATAGGCGACTTATGAATACATGAAAAAAGGAATAGGTTATTTATTTGTGATTATAATGAATATCATTATAAATGCTGGTATCGTACTCTGACGCAACTGTAAGTAATACAATAAGAGTTAAATTATGTGTACTGATGTTACACTTCCTCAATGTATAAAATATGAAATGTGGGTGTTATCTATTAACTGTCGTTGTACACAACAGTTACGGGACAGGGATAAGTATAACATTTCTTATTAGGTATGTTTCTTACAAACTGCTTCGCTCCAAATATTATACATAACTTTTAAAAAGTATATACGATAAATTAAATTAACTTTGTAGCCGCATATTTGTAAAGCTAATTTAGTAATAAGTCGTCTTAAATAACGAATATTAATTTCCGTGCATCCGAAACATTAATCTAATAAACAATATAGCCTACAAAAATACACTAAATTAATATTTGAGAAAACCTTAATATATATGCGACGCTTAACAACAAACTAATTAAAGAAAAAAATCATGGAAGTAAAAACAAAACAAGATGATTTATTAAAAAAATTAAATATTATAAAAAAATTTATTTGTAATTTGAAACTAATTTAAAACGTAAGCTTAAGAGAAGTTCAATAACCCTCAAAACAGCTGATTACATAAACAGACGCTGACAAAAATCAAATATATACCGGTAATTAAATCGAAATACACATTGGTTATCAATGATCATTTTTTTCCTAGACTTTTTCCCAACACGGAACAGTAATATTTTAGACAAAAATTTGATGAGACTATAACGTCTCTCCTGTTAAGACATTATAACATAGGGAACCAGTTTAATTGGTTGCTGTTAATTAAACTAGCTGCCGTAGTTAGTAAAATTTACTTACCAACAAATTATGACAATGTATATATCAGGAATTTGTGCAAGGTTACATAAATTTATTCACTCTCTGGATATTAGCGAAAACATCTCTTTATTATTGTATCTTAACTACGGATTTAAACATAATACCTTTAATGGTCATCTTTTTGTTTTTGCTTTACTTTAAAAGAAAATTCTTATAGATTCTGCATCAAATACTCTTTAAATTGTTACTCTTAGTATCTCAAAATCATACAGCTGTGTATTACTTTGATTACCACGGATCCGGGTTCTAACTTTGTAATATTCTAACATACTTCAACATCATCCAAACTATTTGAAGAATAGTCCGATGTAATTTCATATTAACTTTACCTTTAACCATCATCAGATTACTACTATCTCATTACAGAAACTACAAACATTAATATGCTAATATTTATGTGATTTAAATAAGTCTTTACAAGAAACTTTACTGTTCTTTTTGTTGAGGTCGTTAAAAGCAATGTATGCACAGAAGTTACGGTTTAGTGTCACCTGAGTATAACGTGAACCTGCGGCTGGTCGTCTTGATGATCCTCTTCAGTAGGTTTTCCTGGATGTAGTTCGTTGTCCTTCTGGTTCATCCACTTAGTTTGTTGTTTCAGAATTGTGATCTAGGTCATGACGCTGGGATTCTGCTACTTGGAGCTCGTACAGTTGTTGTAACTTCACTCCTGACGTTGGTGTTCACTTTTCACATTTAATTTTTTTTTAACAGCGCTAATGTTACCTTTTACATGGTATGGAACATATCTTACCACTTACTTTTCATAAAGAGATGTGTCGGCTAAGTTTTTTTTTATTAATAATATTTTCTCAACATCTGAACTACATTACTAGTTTTAAGTTTCATTTCGTTTTAGCTACATGTGGATTATGTAAATGAGAAACACTAACTTCTTGTTATATCGTTTTAGCAACATAAACGTAAGTTTAACTTCACGACACATTTTCAAGCTGCTTACATGTCAGAGATTCTCGGTCGACTGGGTTTTAGTTTAGCGGCAGAGAGTAGGGAAGCGGGCGCAGTTTACACGCCGAGAGAAAAGTAGTTCGTAATTTTATTATTGTTAATTGTCCATTAATTAACTACTATAAATTATCCTACCTTTTCTTAGTTAGGAGTTAGGTATTTCATTTATTATTATTACGTCTTTTATTTAAAATTTAAATTATTTAATAGAATGATTATTAGTTTTCGCTTAATAACAGTGTACTTTGCATGTTCGTACTAGCCTTTTTACAAGTTGATACAGGTATCTAGGTACAGAGGGAGGTTGGATTATACTCTCACTTGTTATAAGAACAAAAAATTTATATGTGCTATTTAAATTGCCTTTAAATCGTCACAAGACACACAACGAGCAAAAACTGGCTCAGGTAAAGCTGTTTTTAAACTTTTTCTAAAATATTAGTGTTTCGTTTCAGAAAAGTGTAGGCCTATACATATCATTGACACGTCACGCCAACAAAATCCTGCAAAAATTGGTTATTTATTAATAAGTTATAGTATGTGAAATGCGTAAAGCAATACAACAAAATGTATGCTTGGAGAAAAAAATATTACTATAATAATGGATATACGCTATTGTAGATGTAGGCCTATATTAATTTTTTTTACGAGGGAAACTGTGGAAAAATAATGTTCACTGCAGGAGAGTCCACACTCGTACGGTGTGTGATACTCGCACCCACTAAAACCACAAACCCTTTTCCCATGGCATGGATCCACCCCGGCACTCATCTTTCGCAGTACTTCAGGTTGGTGCCACTCGTTCTTTGTCCATGTGGCCATTCATCTGTTTTAAACCTTCAGTGAGTCCATTTTACCCGCTTTTTGCTATTCCGCCAGCGGCTCTAGTGAGAATAGTTTTGTTCTTTTACCTTAGAAGCTTCTCTATGTAGGTTGCTATACGATCCCACCGGTGTTCGCTCTGCATTATGAGTCCAATGATATTGTCGGGCGTGATTTGTCCCACTATATTCTCCATAGTGAGCCTCTCCTCTTTCCATCTATCACAGGTGAAAAACATATGGTGCACATTGTCTAGTTCCTGTTCACAAAAAATGCAGTTTGGTCTGTCTACTTTCCACATAGGTAAGACCGGAACAGGCCATGACCAGAGAAACTGTGTTATCGGAAGGTTTCGGATTGCTGGTGTTAGCCATAATGGTACTCAGCACCGTCGTCACAGTTGCAGTCTTTTCAGCCGTCCGCTTTATTTGTGCCTAAAACGTGAGATTTGTATCCACCATTATCCCCATATACTACACCGCGACTTTTGTCTACCAGTTTCTTCACCAACCTGCATTGGCAAGATGTTGGTCAGATGCCTGTATGTAAATCACATAAATCACACAATTTTTGTTTTTACGTCTGCCAGTTTTAAGGTGTGATCTGTCATCTGTCATGCAGGAACTGACGCCGCATTACAGACAGCCGCATTAAGGTGTGATCTGTCATCTGTCATGCAGGAACTGACGCCGCATTACATACCTCATAACAGACATTAACGTCACTTGAATAAATTATAGTAAATTTAATATTTATACAACAATTTAGAGTCTCATTACAGTAATTATACTAACTATCAAACAACTAAATAATCACGTAAAATCAAGTAATTTGGTATAACTAACCTAATTGGGTGATTACATGATTAAACTTCACAAATTAGTATAATTACAATTACAAATTAATTAATTTGTGACGATTTAAATTGTAACAATAATCGTAAAATAAAAAAAATTTAAAAATTAAGTTCGCGAGCGATTAAGCCATTTAAATCTCACTATAATACCTAAAACCCCTGTATATACTCAGTATGAGAGGAAGAAGTAATTAATAAGTTCAAAGAAACATTAATAAAAAGGCAAATTGTAAAAAAGTTATTATTGTCATATTTAACCCTTTGCTGTTATCAGGCGGTGACCTGTTAATTCCGGACTCGACATGTCTCCCGAGTCGTCTGTAATTTAGAATAAGATAAAAAACCTAATGTTAATAACAAAATAACTGAAGACACAGATAGTCGCTAAAACAACTTACTTAAATTATGTATGTTTATTAAGGCATAAGTTTTGTAATTAAAAAAAAGTTAACTTAAATAAAGATAGGGACTATATTCTCGCGCAGTAGTTGCCCCTCTCCCCCTTGTTAAGTACCAGTCGAAGCGAGCAGAAAAACGCTCTCTCACAATGTTGACTTCATGCAGTGCAGACGTGCGAGCAAACGCTCTGACACAATGTCGCTAATTCTTTTGTTTTAACTTAAATATTGTATATGAAATATTGCTACTAAAAGCGTGTGTTATGTATCAATTAATATAAATGTGTGATAACAAAAGGACATAATATGTAACACAAAACACTAAAATGGTGTTAAACAAAAGGACTACTCGCTTCAAGAAGTAACTACACTTTCAACATCATTCTTGAAGATGTGATCTACCAGAACTTTATAAACACTCATATACACGACAGAAGATGCAGATCAGGACAGCCGAGAATCTACATATAATTACACCGTAGAAACTTCAATATACTCTGTGAACACTCGACACCTTATCGACGAAGACCCGACCGAGATGATGACGCCGCATTCAAGGATTCCCAAGACGGACACCCCAGGACGAGGTTTCTACATTCCATTCTAAAGGTGACTCGATAGCCTGTCTATCGAGGGTTACTAATATTTGTTACACTACACAACTTTAAAAGAGACTTTTCAAAGACTATTAATTGTATGTAAACATTAAAAGAGTAAATCTAAAAGTTTTACTGTAACTACTCGAATATCATACGTTGTAACGGTTTATATGTTAATGTATCATAGTATCATTCCAAGTAATAGTACCATTCTTCAAATGGTTAAAGAAGTCTTGCAAGCTAATATCATGAATTGAGTATAATTAAAAGTCTTAACTACAAAGTACAGAAAGTTAACCCGGATCCGAGGTATAGCTATATAGAATCAATTTGATCCCAAAGTTTGATGAAAGCATTGAAATAACTTTAGTTTAATTAGTGATGTCATGGGATCTGTCAGTAAATGTTGTCAGAATAAAGAGAAGTCTTCTTGTTACACACCTATAATGAGTGCGTAAATCAATAAAATACCTTCCCTTATTTCCTTACACAGTTTGTAAGTAATTTGTTCAGTTAATAAGTGTGGATACATTTCGTTACAACGTAGGCAGCCCATATAATTGACAGAGGTCAGTTAAGATGGGTTCCCTGGATTTGTAACGCGGCAATACGTTACAAAATTGCGCCACTCTGCTAATTTTTATAAAGGTTGTGTAAGCATCGTGACGCTAACAAAATTGCAGCACTTTGCTTGGTTAAATTTTTATATTCAGTTATTGATCTATGCACTCAGAAAATGTTATTAATGTAACTTTAATTTTCAAAACATATTTAATATTTTACAAAATACGTAAATGATAGTCAGTAGAAGCTGAAATATATTTGAATGAAGATATATGCATGTACCTACTTGCATACTTGACTTGTAATGTTTGGTCAACTGAGCAATCTGTGACAGGTTTGTTTTATGACAATCCATGACCTGTTGTTTCTTGAATACTTCTGCATAGCATATGTTAGACATACACCAATATGTGTCATAAATAAAAAAAAAAAAAAATTTGTTAATAATAATGCTCCTGCGTAATGTAGACCCAGGTAATTAAGTAGAAAGAATTTCGTAATTTGCAATTGTGAACAAAATAATTAATTGATATAATTGGGAAAAGTATATGAATGAATGGAGTCAAAGTGTTACAAAGCGTAATAATAGAGTTGTTGAATAAGATTCTCCCTATGCGTGCCAGCCAGCGCGCCCCTTTCCGCTAGTTCGGACCTGTTCAGGATGTAATCGGTAGCATTGTGTAGACAACAATGCGTAAAAGCAAAACCCCCTATTCTCACTGACACTCTCAGCCTTTCTTTGTTAAATAAATACAGAGGGTGACCTACATTCCAGAAAACAGCTGATCGGCTATTTAAAATTGAAAATATGTGTGTGGAATTTCTGTCTCTCCCTTAGAAGAGAAACTGTTCTTTTCTAATTTGTGTAAATTAATTACTTAAGAATTTATCCTATATATGTGTAATATATGTGTAGTGTTGTAGAATTAATTTTAAGTACGTTTTAAGGTGTTAGAAAAAGAAAATGGCCCAATTTAACCCGGATTTGTTATTAAAAGACGAGCTGTCTTACGAAGCTCTTTTGCGTGGACTACCCCATGCGAATGTAACAGTCGCGGAATTACGTAGGTCAATTCGCGAATGTGGATTTGATACACCCGTGCAATTAAATTACCTAAGCGAACCCGATTATGAGAGCGAAAGAGAAATTTGTAATGCCAAGTATAGTGAGCTTACCTTATTGTCCCAAACCCTCCAAGACGAGAAATCTCCGGCAATAATTTTGCGGACTACCCAGAGAATAGAGCATTTGACCAGGCGAATGAAAAATTTGTTGATCTGGCCTAACCTCACGGAAATACCTGTTGACGTACAAAACCTAGCAGACGAAGCTCTAAGCCGCTTACCTTCAATTATTAATGACCTAAGACGAAAATCCGACTGATTCAGGATGGACGAAATAGAGAAGTCCTTAAAGAAATTACACATCTCCCCAGTACAATCTCCCACTACTGATTTACCTCCGCCTAACACGGATCGGAACTCACCCACTGTATCGCAAGTGCAAGCGAACCAAGAGCAAAATACTGATAAAGATATAAATGCCCCTCCTCCCGAGCATTTTCAGTTTCGTCCCGGAAATCATGAATTGACTACCACCTTCAATGAATCAAATCGTCCTCATAAAGGAATGACACCTATAAACTATAACGCGGACCTATACGGTAAAATGACTCATCCTGTGGAGAAAATCTTAACCGAAATCCCTTACACAGATGGATTAAATGTCTCCAAACTACTAACTTTCATTAGTTATCTTCTGCAGATAAAAGATCTACAGCAGCTGAATGACTGGCAAATTTTGCAAGTTCTGTTACCAAAATGTAAACCCCCGTTGAAGAATCGTGTTCTAGAAGCTCTAACCTCTACATTTCCAGTAGAAGAGCTACATAGCTCTATAATAAAAGACTTTATTCCCACCGGCATCTATGAGGAAATAAAAAGAAAGACAGTACTCCGAGTACAAGGAAATCAAGAAAGATTAGCTCATTACATCTCCGACATAAGGGAGTCACCTCGACTACTACGTGTAGACTGGAATGAGACACAACTGGTGGACACCATTTTAATAGGAGTGTCACCTGAAGAAAGATCTCGTCTATCGTTGGTAAATAGACCCAATACAATTGCGGATCTAGAACAGTGCAGTATCCATTCTTCAAATGTATGGTACTCCGATCAAAATCGACAAGCAATGAAACCCACTGGAACTAATAGAAATGAATTGCGAGCACTAGTGCCTGATGTAACAACCTCGTATGAAAGACAAGTTTTTAGTAGACCTCACCAAGTGCGCAAATCTGGTAAGTTAAGTGTAACTCCATATAATGCGGAAACGAAGTACCCACCTCGCAATAAACCCACCTGTTATAATTGTGGAAAATATGGGCACATAAGAAAAGAATGCAAAAGTAAGTCAATGGAACGGAATCAGCCAACTTCAAAAAACATGTAAGGCAGGGAGACCCGAAATCCTGTGTCTTCCGCAGCAAACCCGAAATCTGGTGAAAGCAAAGAAACTAATACTAATAACAATAATAAAATATTTTGTAACCAAGGTGGAAGGAAAAGAAGTCCGAAAGAAATAGATCCCTATGTGAGAGAATTTCGTGAAAAATGTAACGCGATTAATAAATGTAAGTGGACTAAAAATATATTACCATTAATACGAGTTGACTTAGGCGTTACCTCCACAATCGCTTTAATTGATTCGGGATCTAGTAGAACTTTAATCAGCCAAGAATTAGCGGACATATTAGCGAAACACCATGTAGTAAAACGGAATCAACCGGTGAATATAAAGTGTGCTACCGCCGATAAACGTAAAATAAACATAAACCTGAGTATTACCGTTAAGGTTAAAATCAAAAACCTAACCTGGATGTTTACTATGTTAGTATGTAAGGAATTAGGACCTGATTTAATATTAGGTGCAGACTTTATTAGTAAAACAGGAATGATTCTTGACATCTATGAGCAAGTATATTATTTCCGATTTGACCGTACACGGAAATATAGATTTGATAGACTAGTAATAAAGAAAAATATAGTTCATCTACTGCACATGTAATACACCAAGACTCAGATTTATCTCACCTAGAAAGAAGAGATAGAGTGAGAATACTAAAACTAATAAAAGAATTTTCCTCAGTTCTTACACCTAAACTAGGACTCACTAACCTAATAGAATATAAAATTAATCTGAGTGATCAGAAAGTAATACGCCTACCTCCGTACAAGTTGTCGCCTCCCAAGATGGAAGTAATGCGAAACCATATCAACAAGTTATTGGACCAAGGAGTCATAGAACCCTCTACGTCCCCATATTCTTCACCCTCCTTTTTAGTACCAAAAGGTCAAGATAAACACAGACTAGTTGTGGATTACAGGCAATTAAACAAAAGAATTGAATTTGAATCAATCCCTCTTCCAGACATCCATAGTGCCTTTCATTACTTCACTAAAGCTATGGTCTTTACGGTGATGGATCTGAATCAAGCTTTTCACCAAATACCTCTTTCAGAAGAATCAAAACGTCTAACCGCGTTTGCAGTTCCTTTTAACTTGTACCAATTTACTAGAGTACCCTTTGGAATATTTCAAGGAAGTTCCGTATGTAGTAGACTATTAGAGAGGATATTTCACGATATTAAATTTAAATATGTGTATCACTATTTGGACGACATCGTTATATACAGCGAATCAATGGAACAACATCTCAAACATTTGCGTGAAGTGTTATCTCGGTTACTAAGAGCAGGATTAACTGTGAACCCAAATAAGGTAAGTTTTGCCGTCCCTCAGTTTTCTTTCTTAGGTCACATCGTGAAAGCGAATGGAAAGGTAAGCATTGACCCCGAACGAACCCGCGCTATTAGAGAATTTTCACCCCCACGAGATGCAAAAGGTATAGCCCGATTTTTGGGTATGGTGAATTATTTCCACAAATATATCCCCCATCTTGCCGAAATAGCAGCACCCCTAAACTCCTTACGAAAGAAGGGAACGAAGTTCGAATGGAGCTCACTACATCAAAACGCGTTTGAGCAACTTAAAGAAAGTATTATATCTCCCCCAGTTTTGCAACTAGCGGATTTCACGAAACCTTTCGTAGTGCAAACCGACAGTTCAAGTGTAGCGTTAGGTGCAGTGATATATCAAGAGATAGATAACTGTAGACTACCAATTAGTTATGCATCACGAACACTGAGCGATCAAGAAAGAAAGTATTCCGCATATGAATTGGAATGTTTAGCAATTGTTTTTGCGTTCGAGAAGTTTAAACCCTTCCTGGAACATAAAGAATTCCTTTTGGAAACCGACAATCAGGCGTTATCTTGGTTATTGAATCACCCTAAACAGTTAGGACGAATTGGAAGATGGATATTGAAATTAAACTGCTACACATTCAGAGTGCAGCATATAAAAGGTACTCAAAACGTAGTCGCTGATACCCTGTCCCGTATGTTCCAGTCGCCCACTAAAACTCCCGAAAACAAAGAGAATCCGGAAATAGCATTTGCTAACGCCGTAATAACTGAATTTCCCCTTGCCTTTACAAACATTGCCCTGTATCAACTACAAGACCCCTTACTGAAGCCTATTATAGAACAACTTACGCAAGGTATTAAATCCGAGAAGTACGTATTGAGTAAAAATGTACTGTGTCACAAGATAAGAAACGGAAAGGAATTAAGAATAATAGCCCCTGATGTAATTAAGCCCATGCTGATGGAATACTTCCATTCATCTACCATAGGAGCCCATATGGGAATCAATAAGACAATACATCGTATTCGAAAGGAATATCATTGGATCAATATGAACAGCGAAATAGCCAACTTCGTAAAGAAATGTACATTATGTGCCCTCAGTAAACCCGCCAGAAATACTCAAGTAAGCCAACTGATTTCAGAAATCCCTAAGACCCCTTTTTCTAAACTTTATCTAGATTTCTCAGGTCCATATCCACGATCCAAATCAGGTAATACCATGTTACTGATCTGTGTAGATTCGTTCACCAAATTTGTTTGGATGTATCCCATGCGACGAGCATTAGCGTCGACGACTGTAAAAGTATTGCAGGAAAGACTATTTAAAGACTACGGTACTCCAGTATGGATAGTATCTGATAACGGTCCACAGTTTAAAGCGAAAGAATTTAAGAATATGTGTTTCAAGTTAGGGATAGACCATATAACCACTACAGAGTATCGACCGCAAGGCAATATTGCTGAAAGGTATCTACGAAACCTCAAATCTGCGCTAATCGCCTATCATGCGAACGATCATACGTCGTGGGACCAACACCTATCCTGGATTCAATACGCTTTTAATTCAGCTTATCACGAAGGTCACAAGTCGACCCCGTTTGAGTTACTGTACAAGTACCGACCAAACCACCCTTTGTCCACAAGATGGAATATACACGATCTGCTGCCTCCGCAAATAACGGATAAGCAGATAAAGCGAATATGGAATAAAGCCCGCTCTAATTTAAGAGCAAACTTAGAAAAATCCAGAAGATACCACGAGAAAGGTAATCATAGCAATTCAATTAGGTACCAAGTAGGTGACTTAGTAATGTACAAGACTCACCCCACTAGTACTGCGATTGATAAGACCACCTCTAAACTATCATTCAGATGGTGTGGCCCTTACCAAATCCAGAAGTACCTAACTCCCGTTACAGTAGCCCTGTGCGAACCTGCGACTCAGAAATATGTGCGGAGAACGCATATTTCTCAGCTAAAGTTATATAAGAAGAAGAGACGGAATAGTATAACCCAAAATAGAAAAGGGAATACTAGGTAATGAAGAAAATTATACTTCTGAAACCGTGGAAAATGTTAAACGTAGAGTTTGGAAATGAGGCCTGATCAACCTAAATTCCAGTCCTGCGAAGCGTACATTAATGAATACTAGTTAACTAGAGGAGAACTAATACTCATTAACTAGATGAGTTATCTAGGACTCAACGAAGACAAGATAGAATTCTAAATAGCAAGGATTTAGAAAATTACTCGACAGAGAGAGAGAGTAAGACAAACAAACAAAAAACCGGTAGTAGATTTAAGTGATAGAGATAAGAAATAGTTTTGTGTTTTAATTATGTAAATATTAAGTGTGAATAGTATGTAAAAAAAAAAAAAGGTAGTTAATAAGAATATATAAAGTATATTGTGTTGTGGAGAAGAAGAAAAGTAGATAGAACGCTAACCAATAACTATGTGAAAGAAATTACACACACTGACATCAATCATACTCCAAGTTCCCAATTGTAAAAAAAAAAAAAAAAAACCGTAACGTGCAAATTAAGCGGTGGAGTATGTGACGATTTAAATTATAACAATAATCGTAAAATAAAAAAAATTTAAAAATTAAGTTCGCGAGCGATTAAGCCATTTAAATCTCACTATAATACCTAAAACCCCTGTATGTACTCAGTATGAGAGGAAGAAGTAATTAATAAGTTCAAAGAAACATTAATAAAAAGGCAAATTGTAAAAAAGTTATTATTGTCATATTTAACCCTTTGCTGTTATCAGGCGGTGACCTGTTAATTCCGGACTCGACATGTCTCCCGAGTCGTCTGTAATTTAGAATAAGATAAAAAACCTAATGTTAATAACAAAATAACTGAAGACACAGATAGTCGCTAAAACAACTTACTTAAATTATGTATGTTTATTTAGGCATACGTTTTGTAATTAAAAAAATGTTAACTTAAATAAAGATAGGGACTATATTCTCGCGCAGTAGTTGCCCCTCTCCCCCTTGTTAAGTACCAGTCGAAGCGAGCAGAAAAACGCTCTCTCACAATGTTGACTTCATGCAGTGCAGACGTGCGAGCAAACGCTCTGACACAATGTCGCTAATTCTTTTGTTTTAACTTAAATATTGTATATGAAATATTGCTACTAAAAGCGTGTGTTATGTATCAATTAATATAAATGTGTGATAACAAAAGGACATAATATGTAACACAAAACACTAAAATGGTGTTAAACAAAAGGACTACTCGCTTCAAGAAGTAACTACACTTTCAACATCATTCCTGAAGATGTGATCTACCAGAACTTTATAAACACTCATATACACGACAGAAGATGCAGATCAGGACAGCCGAGAATCTACATATAATTACACCGTAGAAACTTCAATATACTCTGTGAACACTCGACACCTTATCGACGAAGACCCGACCGAGATGATGACGCCGCATTCAAGGATTCCCAAGACGGACACCCCAGGACGAGGTTTCTACATTCCATTCTAAAGGTGACTCGATAGCCTGTCTATCGAGGGTTACTAATATTTGTTACACTACACAACTTTAAAAGAGACTTTTCAAAGACTATTAATTGTATGTAAACATTAAAAGAGTAAATCTAAAAGTTTTACTGTAACTACTCGAATATCATACGTTGTAACGGTTTATATGTTAATGTATCATAGTATCATTCCAAGTAATAGTACCATTCTTCAAATGGTTAAAGAAGTCTTGCAAGCTAATATCATGAATTGAGTATAATTAAAAGTCTTAACTACAAAGTACAGAAAGTTAACCCGGATCCGAGGTATAGCTATATAGAATCAATTTGATCCCAAAGTTTGATGAAAGCATTGAAATAACTTTAGTTTAATTAGTGATGTCATGGGATCTATCAGTAAATGTTGTCAGAATAAAGAGAAGTCTTCTTGTTACACACCTATAATGAGTGCGTAAATCAATAAAATACCTTCCCTTATTTCCTTACACAGTTTGTAAGTAATTTGTTCAGTTAATAAGTGTGGATACATTTCGTTACAACGTAGGCAGCCCATATAATTGACAGAGGTCAGTTAAGATGGGTTCCCTGGATTTGTAACGCGGCAATACGTTACAAATTATGCAAATAATATTTGCATAAACAACCCATTAATTATTGTATTTGGCGCTCCAAGATCGTGGGGCACGGCAATCACAATTACATATTTAATTGCCAATTCCATTTATATACATTTAAATACACACATTATTGTAGTCTGTTTCCGTTCCGGTTTCCGTCTCCGTTTCTGCATCCGTTTATGAAGTGAAGTAGCCCATCTGAAAATGTCGAAGAACGGGAATTCGTAGGAAAAATACCCCAGCTACGGGCAGTGCTGGGCAAGTACTCCGGTAAAATGCAGAGCTTCGAAAATTCTCAGGGCGGCACACTCCACTTTACGTTTCCATTTCCGTTTCCCTTTCTGTCTTGGTGACTGTTTCCTTTTCTTCTGTCACGCACGGCCTGTTGGTCTGTTTATCTATCGCTGTGTCTCTCAACGTTATGTTTGTTTTCATAAATGTCAATATCTAGTAACTAACTGTAGAAAAATAATTGTGAATGTAAAAATAAATATTGAAATATCGCTATAAATTCACTCCGAGTGAATGACAAGTCTCCCCTATCCATACTTCGTATCTTCCATTAGGTAGCTTCGGCAGTAGGCCTACCTTTCATTTTTGATAACCATCGTCTTTTCAGTTCGCTCCGCTTCCCTGTTCGCATCACCTGTTGCTCTTCCTACGGCTTCAGATTTCCGATTCTATTGCGGCCTAATCGTTTACAACATTAACAGCCATCAGCTTTTTGGTTGTTTTCACTTCACCTGCACCGATCAGTAGCAACTAGATTTTGGCCTTTTCCTACTCCTATACCTCCGCCACCAACATCACCTCTCCTATCGTTTTACTTATCCCTTCCTATGCCTTAGGTTTAACCGTACCTCCTCCACGGCCATCACCTCACTTCTTTATTTTACACTAAATGGTCAAAATTTGTTAAGCGTCCCTTTACAAATTCGCTTATTTTAATTCGCACTTATTTTCAACATGTGAAGAAATCTTTTGGTTACGACACTAAGTTCAAAAGATCGGTAATTTTCTTTTGCCCCATAATTTTGCCAAGAAGGCAGTTTCTAGGCTGTTCATTTTTGTAATTAGACCCTTTGCCTCGGCGCGAGTGACAGGTTTCTGAGTCGTATTTTATTCAATTGATTGCAAAGTATGAAGAATATTTGCCAGTTATTTCGCAGTGCTTGGCAAGCGTCATCTCGTGCAGACCATCGTGTAGAGCTGAGGTTATTCAGTGTAAAACGTTGGTGTTGAAATTGTGGTTCGTCCGTGACAGACACTGGATTTTGAAGTATTTTCCACCTGCTGGTAGACGAACTGAAAAAGTTGTACAATTCTTGCAAGAAAATAAAAAAAATTACAGCCCACTTTACAACATTCAGATGCATATATGTTTCCACAAGATTGAGTGAGTGAGCAGAAAAAGGAATAAACTCAGCGTGACTATTCAGTTTTTTTATTAGAGTTTGGAGACCTGAGTATACTCCAGACATGTTACTCCCATTGTCATACGACTGTCCCCGACAATTTTTGATGTCGAAATCATGAGAGTTAAGGACTTTACAAACAGCATCAAACATTTCTACTGATTTGTGGCCTGTATTTGGAAGAAATGTCACAAACCTCTCAACAGGTGAACCATCTTCTTGAACATACCTGATGACTACAGCCAGTTGGTCCGTATGTGAAAGGTCAGGTGTAGAATCAACATTATTAAAAAGTATTTAGCGTTTTTAATTTCAGAAATAATTTCGTCTGTAACTACCTTAGCTGTGATAAATAAAAATTCTTCAGCAATAGTTGATGATAAATAAGAAGTTTTACCACCCCCAGGGTAGCCAAACCCTATATGAGAAGCAAGGAACGTATCAAATTCTACTATGGCTTCAAGTAACATAATACAGTTGCCACTGCAACTACTTCCAAACTTTTCTTCGTGTCCATGCAGTGACATGCTGCGTGATGCTAATGCTTTGATTACAACGACAACACGATGAAGAACGTTCTTCAAATAATTAGTTTTCGCTTCCAACTGTTCTGCCAACTCTTTGTCTATGCGGCCTGTTAAACACCTTCTTTCATTAAGTGTGACAAGACTGTTCCTATGGTTTATAGAATTTTCGTGCTCTTTAAGTTTAGAAAACCCGTTCTTCCAGTCGTTAAACTCTCCTGCGGAAAACTTCGTCCCTAGAGCTGTTTGGCTTGAAAACAGTAAACAGACACCACAAGAAACATAACCAGTGTTTTCAGAATAAACTAGCCAGGTTCGAGGTAATGTTTCACCGTTAGCAAGCCTACGCTGAAACATATTTGAGGTAAGGTATTTAAATGTGCCATCGTTATATCCCCTCTTTGATTTTTTAAAGTCCGCACTATAAATATATAGTGTTCTGTGTTTTATAGTGTTCTGTTTAAATCCAAACTTTGATACTTAATCGCGTGTGCTCTCGTTCACTTGCCAATAAATAGGATCAGAATCTAAGACTTTCCCTACCTAATTTGATGATATTGCATCATGATTTTTGACGTGAACTGGCTCTTCATTCTTCAAAAATGGAGTTACCTCCACAACGGACCTCTCTGGCTGAACACTGTGAACAGTATCTTCTCCTTCACTACAATCATAGTTATTGTCGGTATCACTAGAATGTCTCGATTCCTTAAATATCAGGCTTGCCTCGGTTTCAGGAACCAACCAACAATTCGGTATTACATGGACAGATCTACATTTCTCAATTTGATCTGGATTGGCCACAACTAAAATCTCTCGATGGTCACTTTCAGTAGCTTTTTCACTAGGAATATTGACACTAGTAGTACCGTAATCACTAAAGTGCAAATCAGAACTTCCACAAAACGATAGACATAATGATGGTATGATAGAGTAACAAAATTACACATACATTAGAATTATTTACCGTTACCGGTATTTTTTGTGTCGCATAAAAATGAAAATAAGTAGGCTACTGTCAAGTAACCTCAAAATAAGTAGGCTACTGTCAAGTAACCTCAAAATAAGTAGGCTACTGTCAAATAACCTCAAAATAAGTAGGCTACTGTTAAGTAACCTCAAGATTGTGTATACTACACAGTGCTTTGTTGACGGATGTTTAAATAATATACCTTTTACGATGAATATTAGTATAAATACCAACCAATAATAAGCCACGTACACAAAAACAACTGTTAATGTTACTTCCGATGTTTCATCTGCAATCCTACTCAACGAACTAAAGAATAATAATAATAACTGAAGGAAAATATATGAATACCAAGTAAACAAACCCTAGTTTACTTACTATTACTTACTATACTATAGGGGGTGGCGGTGGGGTAGAGAAAAAGTTATCAGACGATTCACACTTTACGCAGAAGTGCACACCACTCCAAAAATATACGCGGTGCTGGTGTGCTGGTCTGGGTTGGGTACGAAATTATGTTATGCTCACAGTCTATGATGTTAGCAGCTAGTGGTATCTATTGACATTCACTTACATGAAATCACAAGAGTCGGTAAAGGATGTTAATGTAAATGAATTAATAGTCAAATAATTAATTAAGATAATCAAAGTATTACATAGGTAATGCATGTAAATGTAATTATGAAAAAATAATGTAGGCCTATTTTGTACTCAAATCAGAAGTAAATGACGAACTATTCTCTTTATTAATAAGCCTAGTTACTAAAAATATATATTTTTAAAAAGTTTTTTATCATATTGGGACGAAATGGAGCGGCATTTGAAACATCTCTTAGGTATAAAAACAACATAACGGCCGTCAAATTTCACCTTTCCAAAATTTGCCGCCCGTAGGGAATTACATATGTATAAATCCGTCACTGCAGATTATTTTTCTTAATGAAACGTGCCTAAACCTGCACTTGGCTGGCGGACACTAGTTAGAATTATTGCTTTTAGTTTGTTGCAGTTCTGTAATAAATGGTTATGGCATTCAACCTTTTCTATCGCAACATCGTCGTAAGGGTTTACTTCCAAAATACATTTGTAAATGCGGCTGTCTCCATCAGGAATTAATTTACCGTGCTTGGCGCCATACATTTCTCCACTGACAAGAAATCCTTCGACGATAGTTGCAGCTTCCATACCGCTAGAACTCTCTGATCACTTCTTGAAGCATCTGTGCTTTTTTTTGTGGCTCTCCACTTGCTTGGAATTGGGTTCAGGCAACGCAGTGTTTATTTTTCACACCAATAAACAAGCACTTTTTTTAGTACGATAACAAACAATTGCTGTCTGTGGAAACATAGGCCTATACAGTGAAAGAAGTAAATATTGTATTTCTCTTGGATTTTGCTATCCATGACGGTTTTATTAACTAACTACCGTATATAAAATAATACTGACTCGGAACAGAATTATTTTAAATAAAAATGATTAAATTTTTACCTTACTGCCTAAAATATATTTCGCTCGTTATGAGCTTCACAGAGGTTGCCGCTAGGAGCGCTGTCCGTCCTGCTTTTGGTGATGGCGCTATCATTTGAAAGATCGTTGTGTGTCTATTGTGTAATATGTTCAAATAGTATGTGTGATTTAAATTGTGTCTATTCGTTTATGGTGTTGTTTCTATGCGTTTTTGTGTGTTTGTACGTTTCTAGTTGTTCAAGAGTGTCTAGTTTCGGCCTTTTGTGTGTACATGTATGATTTCCATGTTGTTGTTTATATTTGTGCATGTGTGGTCTGCCTTAATGAGATGGTTTGAAAGGGTGGATTTGGTGGTGGGGAGTATTGCTTTTAGATGATCAATGTATTTATTTTGAAGCTGCGTCCTGTATGGCCTATGTAGAATTTGCTACATCCTGAGCAATTTAATTTGTAAACACCAGGTAAACAAAATTTGTTTATCTCCTTGTGGGTGTTTTTTGACAGTGTATGTTCTGTTTTGTTTGTAGTTTTGTATGAAATGCTGTATCCTGCTTTTTTTAATTTGTGAGCTATTTTTTCAGTGTGGTTATTGATATATGTTAGTACAACAACAAATCTATAACACTAACGATGGTTACAACTGTTTACTGATCATTGTATGGTACAGTGGGAAAGAAAATACAAGACACCAATAAAGCCACTAATCACCAGCTTTAATTATCACAATTAAACAGTTTGTAATCAACAAGATAGTCTCTTACAACAAATCAAATAAAAACTGTTCACACCCAATAATAATGTCAACTAATATAGTCTCGCACAATTATAAAACACATAACACTCGCCACAATAATACAGACCGCACTGCAATAAATCGCCACTAAAACTGAACTAAGCGTCGCTGATTATTTGTATTTATACCCCGCTGAGATTCCAGAATAGTCCATACTACGGCCATAGTGAGTAGAAAAGAAAGTGAGATCACTCTGGGCGCGCTATAGTCGTGAATAGGGCTAGCGGTGACCACGTTAAACCTCGGGGCTGCGATCACTGATTGTTATAGATGAGACAGTAAGCCTATTAGCCACGTGCAAAAAAGGCAGTGTTTTATGTGTTGTAAAAAGTGTGTTTGTGCGCCTTATTACTTATTTCGTGTTCAGTTCCAATTAATTATAGATTTGAGTGATTTGCAAACATTCTGAGTAATAAACGTGTGATAATATACGGTAAAAATGCTCAGAATGTATGAATGGTTATAGTAATGATTTGTGAGTGTTATTTTTCATATACGGGTAGTTTTTAATTTCAGTTAACAGTGCGTGTGATAAATGTATGTACGGTAGTAGTGCAGTTATATAGAAGTTGTGTGTTAAAATATATAATAGAAATGCCGTCCTGTTTTGTACTATATTTATCTGATATGTCCTGTTTTGTACTACCTGTATTATTCTGATACAGGTTATCTTGCAGTTTGAGCAGCGAGGTGTAAGAATAATTGGATTTACATCAGATGGTAGTTCAATCTAATAAAAAGGCGTGGGCGAACTTAGGAATCTGTGGCATTAAATGTAGTATTCCGAATCCGGCGGACGAAGACGGGAGGATTTGGGCATTCTCAGATGCTGTCCATATAATAAAATGTGTGAGAAACTTTTTTCATGACAAAGTGTCAGTATTGTACAACAACGACATTGTCAGCTACGAATTTTTTAGACTAGTTTACAAATTGGACACTACTGCTGAAAACACAGGCCTTAGGGCATGCCCTAAAGTGACAACAGCCCATCTTGATCCTACATCATTCCAACGTTGAATGCAAGGTTGGCGTTCGAGTTTAGTAACAACGTAGCCAACGCAATTAAATTTTATCATGACACGAACTGTGAAGGGTTTATAGGTAGTGAGAAAAGACAAAGCTTCAGCAGAGACATGAATGACCTTGTTGATGCATTAAATTCATCAATTCCTACAAAGGGACTTTACAATGGATCAGCGTCTCATCATATATTATTGAAATGTCTACAAATTATTAATTCAGAAAGCATCACTTTCACCTCAGAGAAAACTCTAGAATCACTCAGGGTTACTCTAAAAAGTACTCTGGAGGCATCCGAATATTTGTGGAGCAAGAAATTTAAATATGTACTTACTGCAAAATTCAATCAGGATCCTCTAGAATGCCATTTCGGGATTCTCCACTCTTTGTCATGCAATGACCATCCATCTACAGTTGACTTTCTACATCTTCATATGTTGCAGTCTGTATATGTTCCACTTAAACTTACTTTGGCAAAAGGAGCAAACTGTGAACCGAAAAGTGAATCTCCACTCACTTCTTTTGTAAATCAAATCTGTGAAATGTGTAAGGAGGTAGAAAATGAAAACGAAGCCCTCAAGAAATCAATGGAGTTGCTCATCAAGGAAAAGGTAGTTTTAAAGGACTTGGAATTAGTTCACCAAACAATATGTGGGGGGATATTTTTTATGAATGTTATATGAAATCAAAGAAGTTAATGTGCCAGCAACCGACAGCTTAGGATGTTGCTGTGAACACACACACTAGACACTGTAGGCAAGCTAATTTTCAAATATTCTTTTTCCGTATGAAGGAAATACGTAGAGAAATGACCAGTACACAATCGGCTAAATCCTCTTGGAAAATTTCGAAGGTTTCGAACTGCTGACATCCTAGGGTGAGTACACTGTTTAAATCTTAATATCCTTTTGTATTTGTACGCATTGCATTGTATCGTAACTATAATTTTAATTGTTACAACATGTAAAAAGATTTCACAACAGTTTCAAGTAAGTATTATTTAATACAGAATTGTGTTTGTATTAAAACTTATCTGCGTTCTTCGAGCTCGCGTACACAACAACGGGCGATGCTAGCGTCACGCTGCGGCGAACCACAGTAACTAGCTAAGTGATCTCACATTCTCTTCTAATTCGCTATGCTACGGGTCAAGAATGCTACTAGAAAACACTAGAGCGTAATTGCTTGCCGCCTCGAACACAGTGTGCGAGGACCGGCGAAATCTGGATCAGTCTCGGCTACGGATGTGTGACAAGTGTCACTTACTGTCTGGCCACGATTCGATGATCGAGCATAGTGTAAGGTGGGAGAGGCATGGCCGGGTACTACGGTAGGCTAAGTGGGGGTAAACCAAACGGCTAGTACACACATTTCACCCTACCTCGCTTACAAGCGGCCGCGTGGTAGGGAAGAGCCGCTACGATCATCAAGTCGAGGCCATACAGTAATTGTCCTTCATCTCACAGTAGCAGCAATATGTACGTAGACATACATTACAGCCGAATTCCACTGGAATAGCCGAGAAACACGTAGAATGTCCTGTAATGGCTTACACTTTTTCCGCATGACGTAACAAAATATCAATAACCACACTAATCCATTTTTTCAACAATCCATTTTTTTCTATTGTCCGTGGTTTTCTGCCACTTTAATCCTATTTGTTTTAAAATTCTATTTAACATCCTCTTACTCCCCTTAAACGCCACCCCACTTTCTTGCATTTTATTATAAACTTTTTGTACAGTAGGAAGTTCTATATTGATAATATAAAAATAGCCCAGTGTCCGTTTTATGAAGTACAAATCAAAATTATCAACACTACGATTTATACTTTTCTTGGTTGGTATTTTTTGCGGAGATTTCAATGATGTAATACCACTTTTTAAAACTGCACCCGATTCTTTTTGTATTTTGTAATATGTGTTCTTAGAAATAGCAGTTGCTTCTAAAACACGTTTCTTCACTTTATTTAATAAAATTGTAATCCTGTCTTTAGCGTCATGTTAAAAAAACTCAGTCTATAATCTCCCTAGACTGACTGTGCAAAATTAAACCCTTTTCCCTGATTTTCGAGTTTCTAGGCTTTTTTATAATAAGGTAAATTAGAGTCACACAACATACACTAAAAAAAACACGGAACAAACAAAACAGGGAATCAAATAAAACTGTTGAATACTAAAATACTGTAACGTAATTACGGAACACTCTCAAATAGTCGAGAGTGTCACTCTACTACAACTTTATTATTTATGCAATTTTGATTGCATAAATTAATTAAAGTTTTTAATTATATAAATTTGTATCTGTATTTATGAAAGTGCTGCCTGTACGAACTTTGTCGTATATCTTTACTTTATTTAGCCCCGCAGTTGGAGGGCCATATACAACATTATTATTTTTATGCAAATTTTATTGCATAAATTAATTAATTATCTTTTTAATTAGGTCGAAATTAAAGTGTAACTAACCCCAAGTTTGGGAGGTCATATACGACTGTTGATTCTTCCACTAAAGCTTGTTTGTTGCCCGCGTTGGGAAGCCATATACAATGTTTTTATGTTTACGCAAATTTTGTGATTGCATAATTTAATTATTCAATTAATTAAATTATCTTGATTACAATGATTGACAATTCTTTATCAGTTTTAATAAAGTGTTTACTATTGATGATATATCTGTTCATAGAAACTTCATTACGTGTATAAGCTAATCGCTTTATGTTTAATATAATACGTTACGTTTACTATTCACTTAATTCATTTGATTCAAACTACACATTAGCGTGTCGTTACAATGTTATGTTTGCATTACCTAATTGACATATAGAACCATGTAAGAAATTATAGTTAATGGTGTTCCATACTTAGGAGCCTTCTATAACTGTGAGTTTTCATTACTGATCATGCTTACTGCTCCAGGTTGGGCATACCATATATAATGATACACTTGGATATCACTGAATTTAAATACGTCCCGCGTTCCGGAGCACCATATGTAAACAGGTATTTTGATCATACGTATGGTATTCTCATTTGCCACGTGTTGTTTGTGTCATGTGTGAATGCGTTAATATGTAAATATGTCTATGCTTACGTGTAGTATTCCTTGTAGTCTTAAATACATTTATGAACTAATTGTACAGTAAGTATGTAAGTGTGATTTACATACCCTTATCGTTGGTTTTCTACTTTATCACGCCCTTTAATTTGAGCGCCAGCTATACTGGTATGGTTGCATCGCTTAATTATGCATTATTTAATTAAATGTGAATTAACTAGGTCAATATCAATAACATGACTCAGACCCTATAAACGTTTGTGAACAATACTAATTTATTTTATATATTTAAAGTCATTTTAAAGTCTGAAGATAAAGTTAGCATTACTATACTATACATTAAGATACACAATGTTGCTATATTGTCTCTAACATCTCTGAATTCTCACCTACAAATCAATAAATGTTAATTAATTACTTTACAAATTTCAATATACCCTACTCTATAGATTCATATTCTCATTTGGCTTTACTCAGAGCAATAAAATAAATGTTTAGTCTACTCAGTGGCGAGTTCTTTTTGAGTGGCAGGACAGTGGCTACCTAATCTAATAGTACGTAAATAATAATAATTTACTTGGCATATGTATCCAATTCAGCGGTGACTCACTGGGTAGTTCCTCATTCTGCGGCGAGGTCCTGACCGTAGATAAGAAGATTAATCCGCTCCACGTCATTGAATTGTGACACTCCAACTCCACTTCACTTTACACTCCGTCGACGACACTATTTGTTCCACATTTGATTCGGATACGCTCATTAACGGAAATGACTAACTGCGGTCATTCGAATATTACTTAATTGTCTAAGGACACTTTCGCGTGCGGGTTTTTCTGTCACTTTCGGTGTACATGCGTTAATAGTTTATGCCGCGTTCAATTAGAGCGATTGTGCCATTTATGATGCGTTTTATTATGCGAATATAAATGATTTATTTTTGCACTTCAGTAAGTTAATTCGTGGCGTAATTTCACTATATTTGTCCCATGTCACTTACGTCACGGCAAAGTGATACATTGTCAATACTTAATCACACGCGTTCGATTCATAAGATTGGATATATATATATATGTATATATATATATATATCTCCAATCTTATGAATCGATTGGCTATATATAACAAAGTCTGATTGAAGTTAACTCGACATTGTCTTAATATTTAACTCCCACGATCTAACGAATTCTCTTAACGCACGGGTAAGTTCTACAGTTAATTTACTACTTCATCATTCCACTACTTAATTTCGGCGTACTACAGTTTTACATAGTTTCTGACTCACTCCCGAACGATCTATCTACTTGTATGAATACACTTTACAACAGTCCTTCTGACAGACTCTGACTGACCGAAAATTGAAAATAAACTGAGTTGAACTCCGTTTTTAAATAGACTGCCGAAAATTAAAATAAGACTGAACTCTCGTTCTCTGCGAACACCTAATTTTATTTCTTCAGCAACACGACCCTCTCCACGGATCGCATACCCTTACACCTATCTCCGTCGTGATTGGCTTCTCGCCTCCGATTCTGCGAAGACTCCTCCTAGATACTCGGGCTGGGGTCCCTGGTCTACTTCCCATTTGCTCTTCACCCTCGTCTCCATGGTGATGTCTTCTTAACACCCGCCTTTACCGAACTCCTTGTTCCTGATAGGTCAATCTAGACCCCTTTCCAAAAGTCTTGCTGTTCGCACCACCTCCACGTATGACGACGGACCTAATTACACGGCTGTCTGTCACTCGATTGTCTTACGTTTCCTTTTGGTCCTTCCCAAGCAATTTCCGTCCAGCACATGTGTGTTCCCTAACTCGGGTGTGTCGAATCGCCGTATTGTCCTCGACTTCCCTCGTTACGTTCACACGCTGATGGTGGTCATCTTCCAGGAATGAACATCTGCTCTGCAGCTCTCCTAGACGCTCCGTACTTTGTGCCAGTAAACAAGTTACCCGCTATGTGGCTATGCGTGGTCTTTTGTTCCTAATTGCATCCGTTCGTTACTGCCTTTGTGGAATATGTCATGTCCATGTGCAGTCGCTAACTCCCACGTGTAGGTCGACAAATACTTGCGTCGCCTTCGTACACGTTTTCTCGGTAATTGTGACGAAAAGACGTAGTCTTTTGTTTCTTTGTTACTGTAGCTTTGCGCCCATGTCGTTCATTCACGTCTAACATCTGCTGTGCTGAGGCATTGTCTTTCGTAACAAAGCCCCTTTCGTCGCCAATGTGGCGCACGTGTCATTTTCAAACAGCGGTCGTTTGGCTATAACATGCATCACTCTTGACAGTTGACGCCGGCTACAGTGCCGTTTACTCAAAAAAAAAATTCTCTACAATAATTGCTTCACACTACACGCGTCTCGACTAGCCCAGCATGCCTTGTCCATCAAGGCCGTCCACTCAGGCAGCACTCAAGTACCTTCCAGACTGTTCAAGAGAACTTATAAATACGCATTATGCTGGCACCCCGCAGTAAGGATGGCAAGTTATTCTGGAACACCTACGCTACTTATATAAGCGACAGCGGTTGGATTTGTCAGGAGTTACAGTGAGTGACTTCTTTAGTGCGGATCGAGTCATTGTTGAGGATTAGTGAAAAGTGATTATTGTGTGATAATTTATGTAGAACTCTAATAGTTGACATTATTATTGGGTGTGGGCAAATTTAATTATTGTACAAATTGTTGATTGATTACAAATTGTTATTTGTGATTCAATAAAGCTGATTATTATTGACTTCATTGGTGTTTGTATTTTGTTTCCATTGTAGCATATGAAGATCTGTGAGACTGAAACTGTCGTCAGAACAATACATGAAACGTACAAACAAGCAATGAAAATTAGCAGCACCACGGCAGTTCTACTGTAACATGAACTCCCCCAATTATGTGATACTTGGCATCTTCCACTGATGTGAGGCCCCTTGTTTGCACTATTCCACTGCTTTCAAGGTAACAGCAGTCCCTTTATATTTGTCAAAAGCTGTACCGACTAATTTGAGGCTCAGTCCAAGCTGTATCTATTTTTCTGCACATCTCACACTCGAATACAAAACCTGATCAAAGTCCTTTTTCTATTTCTCATTTTAATGCATAATTTAAAAAAAAAAACAATCAAATACTGTACGTGGATCAGTTTTGCTGCTGAGACACCTGAGGAGCGGGGGTCTACTGAATGATAGTACGAGTTCGTTTTGGTGAGGTATTACTGGTTCTAAAAAATTGTCCAGTTGTTCAGAAAACGTATTTAGTTGTGATTTTGTTAGCATATTAGATTGAGGGTTCGTACGTTATATCTCAGTGTAATTTATTGAATATTTTATTAAAGTGAGATTTCTTATGCGTTACAAGAAACACTGTGTGAGAGGCAGTCAAGTTACACCGAAACTGTGTTTAACGTATTTTAATTGAGTAGTATTACAGTGATGCATGCAGTGAAATGGCATACGTCGCAACATTCCTTGCTGGGTAGCAAAACCACTGCTGAGACAGTACAGTACCCTGATTACTTTTTATTTTTTTATAAAATACAATGTCAATGATACAGTGACTCTCTGAACAATTATCTCAGAACAAGAAATTGTTGAATATTGTACGTTGGGGTTGTCACTATTGGCTGATTACAATTCTGTAAATTATTACATTCCATAATATTTGGTCCACATTACAGTTGACAACAACCGCATCTGTTATACTACAATTGTTTTTATTTTATTTTTTTAAATTATTATTTATGCCTTCAGAAACTAAATTACATTGTTTTAATATTCTCCACTCTGCTAGTCTTTCACCACCACGATTTTTCCCTCCTACGGGTATTCTTTTTATTCCCATAGTAATAATAATAATAACAATAATAAAGATAAGAAAAACACTGATTCATAACATCACAGTAAAAAAAAAGTTTAACTATACAGAGTACCAGCGTGAAGCAATAAAATGGTTTTGCAAATGGATTTTTACCGCCACTGATTTCCATCTCTCTTCACAGTAACCTTGAGATACTCCTTCATTGCGTCTCATCTAAATGGCGCACCACACTGTCTAAGCAGTATACAATATATACAATTTACAATATACCCTTCTGCGATGTTCTATTGCAATATATACTGTACATCCACCATAAAAATTGCTTTCTTGACTGCAAGGCGGCAGAGTTATCACTTGAAAAATTTGTCAGGTCATTATTGGGAACAGAGTTTCATTTAAACCCAAATAATATTCTCATCTGAGACATAAACATTATCATATTATATATCTAATAAAATTATGAACTGAATCCACTGTTTCAGAATCATACATTTTGTTTATTTTTCACCAATTGAGGTAAAAAATTATAAAATGTAATTAATTAAAAAAAAAGCTAATAATTTTTGGATCAAATAAAGAGGACCCATTCGAAATTTTTATGATATTATTTTCTGTCCGCCATTAAGGGAGAAATGTTGTGAACAAAGCATCGTTCTTGGGTACCCGTACTCTGAAAATCAATATGGCGGTGTGCATGCAAACCCTTAACAAATGCATATCATTTGATCTTTTTTTTTTGTATTGGTTACTGTTTCTAGTCTCCAATCTTCTGGAATTGTCCTGTTTCTCCAAATATGCACTGTTAATTCATATATTCTCTTTCTCTCAGTTTCTTTTCTCCATTGTTTATAATTTTCATAATATATCCCATCTGGTCTGCTACTTTTCCTTATTTCAAATTCTTTATTACCATTACTTCAAAGCATTTCTCCCCTGATACTTCACCTATTTTTCCAATCTTCCTCAAAGCCTTTTTCATACATTTTTAATTATTAATATAATTATTCACACTATTTCTTGTCTATATTTCTTACTTATTCTTCTACTTGTCTGTTTATTTTATGTCAATAAATTGATTGCTTGTGTGGTTAGTTAAAGCATCGTGCCTTGAATTACAAAGTCAAATGTTAATGCATAGGTACAGAAAAAGGGTAGATGACCATACAGCAGCTCAGTAGCCAGAGACCTTTACCATTCAAAAGGTAGAATGATGGAGACAATTACACATTTGTTTTGTTTTCTTTTACTATTTTAGATAACATTTTTTTCTATCTATTTCAGTTGTTTATATTATTTTTTACCTTTCATTCTGTATTTCCTTGTAATTTTCATAGTCTTTTCCAAGATCTCATCCCAGATCTGTAATCTCATAGTCTTGTAATCTCATCCCAGATCTGTTTATCATTATGTAATATTCAGTGGCTGCTCGTAACTTAAGAGGCTGGAGGGTGTGGCCTTTAGGCTTCTTAATTATTTATCAATATTGAATTTAACACACAATAGAAATGTCGCCAATCATATAATCCATTAATAAAATAAGAATAGTAACACGGCAGCAAGCAAAGATTATTTAAAAATTTTAATGCACCTCAAATATTGTGAGTTGTTGTAGACAGTCAGCAGTTTTATTAATAAACATAACCACAAACTGTCGAAAGTGTACACAAAAATATCTATACTCTTTCCACAAAAAAAGTACGGTAACATACTATATTTACATTATATTATTTTTACGATACCTACACTTTAAACAGACCATTTATTTATATATAAAGTCCATTTGCCTTTTCTTACATTAACTAACTTTTCTAGCACTCTATCATCAAAGTCCTTCATTTCTTCAACAAGTTCCTTGTTGATAAATAACATCGCAAGGGCATTCAGTCTATCGTTTTTCATTGTACTTCTCAAGAAAGTCTTTAGTCTTTTCAGAGTCGAAAAGCAGTGCTCAGGTTTGGTGTGGGGGTAGTTATTATGACTTTCAGAAGTTTCAACACTTCTTTCAAAACTGATGTAAGACTGTTTTCTTCTATAAAGTTAAGATGTTTTAGATCATTAACCCCTTTTACAGTCCACAAGCAATCACCACTGTCTCTGGGAGAAAATAAAATGCACAGAAAACAGACCAATGATTTCTGAATGTCACAGCCACAGATCCAGTCATTTTTTGGTATGGATCTTTCGAAAGCAGTTGCCTTTTGGAAACACGATTCTCACTTTTTTTATTTTCTGTTTCCATCATGCAGAATTCAGGAGTTGGCCTAGCTAATGACTTCAGTTCAATCTTTTTATCAAGAGTTAATCTTGCAAAAGTTATTGCTTTAAGCACCTGCACTGAATTATCCATTTTGAATAAAATGTTAAAAACAAGACCTAATAATTCTACACTACAAAATTTCCCTAAATTATTCATGAAGCTATTAAAAAACACACACAAACCCAAAACCTAAACACTAAACAAATGGCCGCACTGAATGCCAGAGAAACTCTAAACACTGAAAAGAGCAAATCTCATATTATCAGTAGTCTGCGATTAGTTGTACTGAGTGAATCACACGACTTTCTGCTGAACATGGCGTGGCTGGTGAAATGCCACCTACAAGGTTACAAGTTCATTCAACTTTGGATAGAGGGGGGAATTGAGAAAAATGGAGTGAATGTATTAGCACCGTGATGCATGCTGTTCCGAAAACATTTATGCTATTACCTAACACGAAAACATTTTCTTGTCCGAAGTACTAAAGAAATATGTAATGACTTTCCATGAGTAGTGATAATGGATTGTTGTATGATATGATTTAAACTGGAGGGCGTGCACCTTAGCGCCCTAAGAACGAGAGCCGCCCCTGGTAATATTACTAAACCAATACACATGATACAGTTTCTCTGAATGAGCGGTCACGGACATCTCAATATTTTAATAAAGATGATCACATAACACCAGTAGATCATGCGTAGACCAGATACATACACTCCAACAGATCATAGAAAAGAAAAAAGCGAAGAACAGGGAAGTACATCTAGCGTTTATCAACCTTAGAAAAGCATATGATACAGTACCCAGACAAGAAATGTTTAAAGCTCTATCACAATTGGAAATACCAAAAGCCCTGATGCAAGCAGTAAAAAATCTATATAAAAACAACAACGTACAAATTAAAGTACGTAACAAAATTGTCTGTAGGTTTAAAACATCCAAAGGGTTATTGCAAGGCTACCAAACATCACCCACGGTGTTTAAGATATTTTTAGAATGTGCATTAACCATGTGAAAACAAAAATGCCATTGAATGGGAATACCGATACGAAACGAACACCTGTACACACTATGTTTGCCGATGACCAGGTAGTTATAGCCCAGGATGAAGAAAATCTAAGCTAGAAAGAAAAAGAAGAAAAAGCACCAAAAAAATGATATATCAGACCATAGTCCAAAGCATTATGACGTATGCAGCAGAAGTATGGGTTATTAACAAAAAGAATGAAAGAAAGATTCTTGCAACAGAGATGGAATATTGGAGGAGGTGCTGTGGAATAACGAGAGCAGACCAAATAACAAACGAGGAGATCAGAAGAAGAATGTAAATGGAAAGAAGTGTAATTGAGTACATCGAAGAAAAAAGATTGGTGTGGTACGGTCATGTCCGAAGAGCCCAAAATAGGTGGATCAACAAAGTGATGGAATGGAGTAGATGAATCTGTGCAACGTATAGGACTTGAGGAAGGACAATGGGAGGAACATCGGGAGAATTGGAAAGCCAGGTTGAAGGAAGGGAGAGGGTACCAGCTGTAGCAACCCTATTATATATACACATAAATAAATACACTAATTAAACAACCCAATACGACCATTAATCAACTTCAAAAAAGCCCCTACATACAAAATAGCAAAAATAATAGCACAAAAACTAAAAAATAACCATCTAACAAATAATTATCACAACATAAAAAATACGTACGAATTAATAGACAAACTAAAAGTAATAAATATAGATGAAAACACATATTTCACATCATATGACATCACAAATATGTACACCAACATTCCAATTGATGAAACAATAGACATAATAATAAACAAACTTAAAGAACAAAATGAAGACACACAACACATAACTGAAATAAAAAATACCCTCCAACTAATACTAAAACAAAATTACTTTGAATTCAATAGCAAAATTTATCAACAACAAGAAGGATTGGCAATGGGATCTCCATTATCTAGCATAATAGCAGAAATATTCTTACAACATATAGACACCAAAATACAAAATATTATAAAATCCTTTGATCCAAATGGCATTTGGATAAGATATGTAGATGATGGGCTATATATATCAAGTAACAAAAATACAAATGCAGATAACATATTAAAACAAATCAATAACATACATCCAAAAATACAATTCACAGAAGAAAAAGAAAATCACAACTAAATCAACTATTTAGACATAACCATCACAAGATACAATAATCACCTACAATATGCAATATACAGAAAACCAACGTCCACTAACATCATTAAGCCAACAGGAAGCCACAATAATAACCAACCAACACATATGTACTTCACCAGGCACAAAATCCGGAAGGCTGAGGATGGGTACAAGATGTTACCCGAAACATGTTCTAATAAGGAGAAAATATCTTGAGGTAAAGTGATTATAAATATTATATATGTGTGTGTGTGTGTGTGTGTGTGAGTGTGTGTAAGATCACATAGTTCAGAATCGGTCTTTATCATTAGTTGCATGTGAACATTGTAATGTTACATAAGATCACGACCACCAGGGTCACAAACAACCAATAATCCAACAATAACAAAGCATAAAGAAGGCTACATACAACTTTAATGTTAATAACCAAGACAAGTAGAAGGTGATTTGGATAAATAAAGAATACATCTTTAACACACTGATGAAGATGATCAAGGAAATAATGACAATGACATAGACGAAATGTAATTAACTGACAATTAACCCAATAGATTAGGTGACAATGTGAAAACCAAGGACGGAGAGAAGAAACTATAAATGCAGTAAATAAGAACACTACAAGGCCCAACTGGATACAAAAACAGAATGAAGAATAAGATATGCCCTACTCGACAAGACAAGATGAATGGATCATGACAAGAAAGCCCAGAGTAAAGGACAGAGTAATAATGATGCTTGATGAACTAATGTAAATAACTATGCCGACAAAGAAAGCTTATAAAGTAATTAAATGAGACAATAAACAAAGGTCAGGAGAGTGAATTAAAATTAGTACAGGTATAAATTAACTGTGTATCTGGCAGAATAACAGACATGAATCATATATACCAGCCTTGTAACTAAAGCAAATGTAGGGATATTACTCATCGAATGATGTTTATAAATACTGTTTAAAATGGGTAAAAGGGTGTATAATAAACCTAAAATCATAAATAACATTAGTAATCATATAATAATGTGAAATGAAAAGACATTGAAATCATTATAAAACAAACATATTGTTGCCAAACCATGATAGGACCCTTAACCTCACTATAAGTGAATTATGCACCTAAAACAGGAGAGTTAAGTAACTAAATGCCTAATAATCCAATTTCTGTTGGAGGGTAATGAACCTAAATGTTAAAGGGGTGATACCAACACAGGATCAATGTATAGAACCAGTAGAATTGTATTGTAATTAGCATAAGTACCAACAATAAGTTAGACATTTTGATGTTACCTAACAAATCTTCCTAAAACTGTAACAATATGAGATAAAGGAGAGGAGAAATTAGTGTCAATAAAACCAGCAAGGTTCTATTTCACTTATATAAGGTAAACCAATTATAATTAGATTAAATTTATCACAAGATAATAGAAAATAGACATACTGGTATCTTGACACCAGATGCAAGATGTTTTATTGCATTAACAAAGCAAGGTGATATACTATTACCAATCAAATGATGGTAACACCTTTATATAATTATTATCACTATTTTGTAAAGGAGAATGATCACTCAATTCAAAAAATAAGTAAGAGTTAAGAGAACAATTGTAAAACCATATAGTGTTTTAACTATAGGTGTACCAAAGGAATATAATTCAGAGAATAATTGTGTCAAAACCACCCAAGGTAACAACTAAAGGTTGTTACAGTTAATCTAAATAAACCAATAGCAATATTCAAATGTAATCAAATAGTAATGAACAGACCACTGTCAAAACTAACTTGTGTGGCAATAGGCCTAAAGGAGCTTAGAGTCTGATACTTAATGTTGAAGTTATACAGGGTATCAGACTAAACCAATAATAGTAAAATAATAAATTAGACAAAGACACCAACAAATGACTGAAGTGTAACCAGTTTTAAACAATGTATTGTATGGTTAGAACAGTATAAAATGTAAGGCCTAGGTGGCAAACACTGAACATGTCATTAACCAAAATAAACAAGAAGGGGTATTGATTAAGTCAGCCCATGATAACCAGAAGTTGGAGGGGACCTTTAAGAATAGAAGTGAAGTGTAACTGATTCTTAAAATACCTTCAATAAATAATATAAGGTAAATCCAAATCCAAACTATAATGCTACCTGTACAGCACGGTTTATGCTCGATTTTAGAGTTGCTATCATAGATAACTGGTTTATAATATGATTAAAGGACAGAAAGAGACTGAATAATCATCAATAAACCTAATTGTGAAATTGAATTGTAAATAATAGAAAGTAAGATAGTTTTAATTGAAAAATGTAATAGGCCTAAGTGGTGAAATTAAAAAAGTGTCAAACATTAACAGAATTATGGCTTGAGGGGTATCTACTTGATCTAGAGAACAATTAAAAACGATTGAGATGAGTCAGTTAGAACTCCCAAGTACCATAAGAAAGTTAAATGCCTTTTTAAATATTTGTGTAAATTAATGGAAATATTTTTGTACTCTCAAAACCAAAGAACCACGCCGTAGGAAGTTGTCAGTGAGGCGTCATAGAAATTAGAACCAATCAAATTACCTGTAGCGAGGCTTGACGAGCAAAGGGGCGCCAAGTTAAGCATCATTCTTATTGTACGATCAACGGAGGAAACACGACGAGAGTTCTTGACGAAAAACAGTAATTTTTACCTAACCTGTGTGGAGAGTAAACGTCTGATTCAGTACCAATACGAATCAAATGTCTAAAAGATATTTATAAAGTGAAATAAGAAAGAAAAAGTGCAGTGCGTACACGATTGTCAGTGTATAATCCCAGGCAATCGCGGTATTATATAAATAAACGGGAGTATGGTGATAATATCATCATTGTAGACTGTAAGAAGTGAACATAACTTGACAATAAATAGAATTAAGAATAAATAAAGGAACTTTCAAGAGGCGTTGAACCTCGTAAAGTCAAATAAGTATTAACAAAATTTATTCGACCTAAGTATAAATGAACGTTTATTAATATTGTAAAGACAGTAGGTTCCACTGAACCAAATAGGTTAAGTTGATGTACCACCATTTGATAAACCGTGGACATGTCAGTATTTAATAAGTAAATTACCTGATAAAGGGTATCCATATTATTATCCTAATGATAGTTGGATCTACTGAAGAGATCATAACTTTAGTAAACTGAATTTATTTGTCAATTGACCACTTAAATGTTTAATGAACGTAACTGGCATTATATTAGAGACGCCAGGTCTAACCTATAAGTTGACGCGAGACGTCTGTTTACATTTTTACAAAAGTAATGAATTGAGATTACAGTGATCCGAGGTGACCACTCTCCTATTAAATAATAATAATTGTTTTGTTGTATTAACGTTTTCGTATATTGTATGCTCCAAGAACCCCATATTGATTATTTTAATAGTAAATAAACATTGTAAAGTATGGAATACACATACACAGAATGACCACCCTGAGGCATTTTAAAAAGAGTCTAATAACTAATGAAAGGTAATTGTAAAGGTTTAACTTTATATTGTTAAAGGTTCATGAGATTAATGATCAATATCAACAATAAATAAATTATGTTCAAATGAATAATTAGAGTTGGCCCGATTATTTCAAATAGATAGGTATTTACAGGCTTGGCAGACGACGTGCGATGGTTGGCAACGCAAACGGCGCCACGAATTATTTGAATTGATATTGTTTCTTTTAGGGAAGCTGACACACATTACCTGCTCCTGAGAACATCACACCAAGTAAGTACCTTCATACAAAAATGTCTTAATTACAGTCGGAACCAACGCCACCGAAATATCTACTAGAGAAGAGGAAACCAACTCTGTCCGATATTCAACGTACGACAAACGATGAGCCGGCTAAACCAGAATAATTAATCTTGAATGCTCTAATTCAACGACCTTTAATAATAAATAAAACCATAACAAAATAAATAAGTAAATTTATAAATTAAATAATTCAAATAAACCAAAAATTAAACCACGTACAACTCGGTATCTTACAAAATGACGCCAACAACGTGTGGCTTTTATTAAACCATAGGATCGAGGTATCTTACAAAATGGCGACCAACGTTAGAGGCTAGAATTAGGCGAAATCTAATTCAAAATAAACAAAAAATAATATTTTTGAAACAACCTAACTTCTAGTGGCAGCTGCAATACGAACAAACGGAAAATGCACCGGAGAGCCACATCGAAGAAACGCGCGGCGGAAGCCGAAAAAGAATTGGATATGGACGATAAGGAGGCGACACCAGTCGAAGCGATATTAACTCCCGCGGAGCCTACCAAAACCGCACGACCGGAAGAACGGCCTGAGAGACCCACACAAGCAGAGGATGTAGATTTAAAGGAATGGATGAAGAAGATGTTTGAACAATCCAGAGAAGATAGTCAGAAGAAACTTGAATCATTATAGGGAGAATTAAACAAAAATTATGAGAAATTAAATAAAAAAACGGAAGACACAAATAAAAACATGGAATCATTAAATAAAAATTAGACGATAATAATAAGAATATAGAGTCATTGAAGGAGGATAATCGAGATCTGAATAAGAAAATAGATGACAACAGTAAAGCATTAAAGGAAGATAGTCAGAAGAATATGGAATCACTGAATCAGAAAATAGACGACATCAGCAAGAGAATAGAGGCAACAACGCGAAGATAAACACGAAAATAGATGGAGAAATAACAGTAGTTAGAAGAGAGATCGCGGAAGTACACGAGAGGTGTGAACAGTACAACCAAGAGTTACAGCAAACTAGAGAAGAGATCGATGGAAGAATAAACAGCCTCGAAGAAGTGAACGAAGTCAGAATAGACTCTCTGAAGAGGATGAATCAGGAAGAAATAAAACGGGTACGAACGGACATAGGGGAGAGATGCGAGGAAATAGACGCATCAGTAAACAACGTACGAAGCCTGACCATCAATAATAAAGAGAAGATTGAAGAGTTACGACAACGAGAGATCCTGCAGATATGAGAGGAACTCGAAACAATTCATTACCGACCAGCACCGGGTCAATACATGCAAAACGCTGACAATCGCAACAACATCAATTTTAAAAATTACAAAAAGAATCCTATCGAATTTCTAGAAAGAGTAGAGGAGAACTTGGCCAGAATTCGAGAGAATAGATGGACTGTGATACGCAGTTTGATCGATGAGTATTTTAAAGAAATACACGACAACTGGTGGACGGCAACCCGACACGAAGTTCAAAATTATGAGGAGTTCAAGACGCTTTTCAGGGCTAAGTATTGGTCAGAGTCCACACAAAATATTGTACGAGATGACATATGTAACGGCAAGTACGACACCAGTCGAGGGACGACACCAACCGCTTACTTCCTCGGTAAGGTATGCTTGGCGATGAACCTCGAACCTAAGATCCCGGAGGAATGCCTGGTGACGAAATTATCGTATCACTACGAGGAGGGAATAGCACGAGCACGGCAGTGGGGACAGATTAAAACCATCCAATCCATGGCGGCGCTACTCGAGAACCATGAGCATGAAGTCTACTACCGAAGAAGTCATAGGAGGAACGATTATTACCTGGATAGGAATAACAACCAAAGTAGAAATAACAACCCAAATTACTGGAACAACCGGAATAACTACGACAACAATGTCAACAGAAACAGCGAAAACAATCACCGACCGAACAATCCGGGTAACAATCACTCTGACGGTAATAATAATAACATGAGACGGCCTCCATATAATAACTATAACCAAAACCGACCAAACAACTAAGGTGGGAATAATCAGCACCAATCATACAGAAGGGTTAATTATGTCCAAGCCAATAATGATTATGGGAGGAGGCGATATTACCAGAGATGCCGGAGCTTTAACGGACATGATGATAGGGCGTACCACCACAACGACAGGGGAAATTCAAGGAACAAACCACGAAGGAGCCGAAGTAATGAAGACGGCAGGAGGAGAAACTCTGATGAATTAAACCATCACCCTGGAGTACGACCAGCCATAAACGAAATGAATCGATCAAACACGCCGGACAGACGGGAGGAAGAGAATGAACTCTCTTTAAACGAACAGCGGCAGTGAGAAACCAACAAGACCCCTCACTGAACCAGTCTATTGGGTACAGTTACGGACATGACGAACAAAACTTAGACAAGATGATAACTATAATACGGAGCAATTATTTGAAGAATATCAGACAGGAGCTACTTGAAAAGGAGGAGATCGGCAACGTCCACTGCAATAACCAAATAGCATATGTGACTGCTGAAATAAACGGGGTGACCACCACATTGATGATCGACACGGGTGCGAATGTCTCTTTAATTGACAGCACTGAGATCAACAGAATACAAGGAGAATGTAAATCGGTAATACCAACTTTACCGATCAACAACATAATACTAGTGGGAGTGACTGGGCGTCAAAATAAGACCGTCAAGAAACAGGTCAGGGTAGAAGTGACTAGTCATGGGGTCAAAATTCCTATGATATTTTTAGTAGCCAATGGTTTACCTTTTTGCAGTTTAATTGGCTGCGATATTCTGAGAAAATACTCAGCAATTATTGACATGAGCAGAGCGAGAGTAACTCTGAGCTCACGAGATTTGGAATGGATGGCTGAGTTAATTGGAAGCAAAGAAGCCCCTCAGGACCGCACCATTTTCCACGTTAGGGAATTACAAAGTTCTAGGAATCAGACACCCAAGGAGGAAATCAAATATCAAGAAAACAATAACAGTTTATGGAACAAGAAGATCGAAGAAATCTGCCAGTTTAAGTCAACGAAGAGAGACAACCCACTAAATCAAGATCAAGTTGAAAAGTTAATAAACATATGTAACAGATATAGACATGAATTCTCAGACACCCCGGGTAAGGTCAAGAATTACCAATGTGAACTAAAGTTTAGAGAACCAGTAAATTTTAATAGGAAATCCTTCCTACCCTATTGCATATTCTCTAAAAGAGGTAGTCAGGATGGAAATCAACCGACTATTAAAAGATGACATCATTGAGTGCAGTCAGTCACCTTATACCAGCCCTATTGTAGCTATCCAGAAGAAGAACGGGAAGGTAAGACTTTGTTTGGATGCTAGGGAGATCAATAAAACTTGAATTAATGACAGAACATCTCCAAGAGAAATAGAAGAGATTTTGAAGAAGTTTCATGGCACACAGTTTATTAGTTCCTGGGACACCGTTTGCGGGTACTGGCAGGTGAAGCTACACCCAGACAGCCGAAGGTATATGGCATTCATATTTGAAGGGCGCAATTACCAATTTAAGCGATTACCCTTCGGATTGGTGAACTCTGTAGCGGTGTTTATTAAATGTATGGACCAGGTATTAGGTCAAGAAGCGCTCCAGTTCACTACCATATACGTAGACGACGTACTCATAACTTCTGCCAATTGGGAGGATCATTGCTGTAGAATAGAACATGTATTAAGAAAGCTGTCAGAAAACAACATAACATTAAAACTAGAGAAGTCGCAATTTATAGCTACAGAAGTACAATTTTTAGGTTTCCATTTATCAGAGCATGGAATAACCCCATCAAGAGACAAGGTAGAATCAATCCAACAATTCCCCACCCCGAAAAACAAAAAGCAGTTACAGTCTTTCTTAGGTCTGTGCAACTATTATCGTAAATTCCACAGTAATTATTCAGAATTAACAACTAAATTATCGCCACAATTATCCCCAAAAGACAAATGGACGTGGGGACCAAACCAAGACAAAGTATTTCAACTGATTAAGAACAAGTTTCTGGAAACTGTAATGCTGCATCACCCAGATTTCAATAAGCCATTCTACTTGAATTGTGATGCAAGCGACATCAGTTTAGGATCTGCACTGTACCAAGAGGACGAGGAAGGAAACCACCTGGTTATAAGCTTCGCCAGTAGAACACTGAACAAGTGCGAGCGAAATTACAATGTGACAGAAAAAGAATTGTTAAGCAGTGTTTGCATGTGGAAAATTCTGGACCTATATTTTGGGATATTCAATAACCGTGCGGACTGACCACAAGTCCATATCATTCCTAAAGAACTGTAAATTAAGCCACGGTAGATTGACGAGATGGATCCTAGCCTTACAGGAATATAACATCAGTTGGGAGTACATTCCAGGGAAGAAGAATATAACCGCAGACGTATTGTCATGTATCAATATAACCAATCAAACCTATGAAGGAGAGAAGGACACAATTGCAAAAATCTACCATATCATTAAGGGTCGATCGGACTTAAGAAATAGTTAAAGGAATCGAACAACACCAGAAACAAGACACCAAGTTACTGCAAATTCAACAGAGATTAGATGCACAGGACAATAGGATAATACCTTACTATTGTATACACCACAGTCTTTTATTCATCAAGACAAGATACCACAATAATACATGGAAGCTGGTAATACCCCGAACGCTAGAGAAGGAAATCATCATTGATTATCACTTACGTTATGGACACATGGGAGCGTTGAAAGTGATAAGGGCACTGGAGGAATACCTGTACATCAAGGACATAAACAAAAGGGTGCGTAATTATATTAGAAATTGCCATGTCAATTAGTAAAATGCAACAACGAGAAGAAGGAAGGGATAATGATACCTATAACTTCATCGGACAAATTAGAAAAGGTTTTCGTAGACATCTGCGGTCCTTTCCCTCGCAGTGGAGGTCGACATCAGTATAAATACATCGTAATAATATTTGACCATTACACGAAATTCACAAAATTATACCCGATAAATCGTGCCACCACCAAGAAGATACTCACTATCATAATACAAAACTATATACCTGAAGTGGGAAGTACGAAGATTATCATAACAGATCATTGAACCCAATTCAAGGGGAGGAAGTGGAAGGACACACTGCTAGATCATGGTGTAAGAACTTATAAAACTTCAGTATACCATCCCAGCAGCAACCCTGCAGAAAGAGTGCTGAGAGAAGTGGGGAGAATCCACAGGATATACTGCTCCAACCAACAATGGAAATGGAATGAGTACATATCGGCAGCAGAATCTTTCATAAATCTAGCTCATCACCAATCCATCGAAACCACACCATATAATGCCATGTTTGAGAAACCACCACCCCGAGAAATCACTGAGATAATTAAATTTCCCCAAAGCCAGGAATACCAGTTCAACAAAGTCCAATTTCATAATAAGATTATAGAGAAAGTAGAAGAAAGAAGAAGAAAGTACCAGAACAAAACACCACAGAAAATAATACAGTACCAAGTAGGAGATCAGATAGAATATTACTAAAAAATCGAGAATTACCCAGTACAATGGAGGGTATCATGAAAAAACTACTATTACTGTATACAGGTCCATATACCATCACCAAGAATAACCAGAACAACACATGAAATTTCAGATCCAGTGAATAAGAAGACCAAAGGTACATTCAACCAAGCGTCGTTGAAGAAATACTATGAGTAATGAGAGCCATAAGTAATGATAATTTCTTCAATACCATGCAGATATTATCAGAAATAATCATTTTTTGGAAGGAGGCAATTATCTAATGTTACATAAGATCACGACCACCAGGGTCACAAACAACCAATAATCCAACAATAACAAAGCATAAAGAAGGCTACATACAACTTTAATGTTAATAACCAAGACAAGTAGAAGGTGATTTGGATAAATAAAGAATACATCTTTAACACACTGAGGAAGATGATCAAGGAAATAATGACAATGACTTAGACGAAATGTAATTAACTGACAATTAACCCAATAGATTAGGTGAAAATGTGAAAACCAAGGACGGAGAGAAGAAACTATAAATGGAGTAAAGAAGAACACTACAAGGCCCAACTGGATACAAAAACAGAATGAAGAATAAGATATGCCCTACTCGACAAGACAAGATGAATGGATCATGACAAGAAAGCCCAGAGTAAAGGACAGAGTGTGTACTTTCAAATTACAAAGAGACTTATAACATTTAAATTATTATTTATCCAGGATAACTTACAAAGTCCAAAGTCCGTCACACAAACTGCGAAATACAAGCAGGGTTTGGAGTTATATCAGTAACATACTCGACTTGCATTTATGTAAAACAACTCAAATTTTATTTCATTTGTTATGCTCCTTCAAATTTGTTGATTACTCATCTTTTCTTTCAATATTAAAATATTACTGTTTCTATTACTGAAAATATTACTGAATGACACAAAACATTTATTTCAACATTATATACTTATTCTAATCCTTATGTTAATTAAGGCGACCCAGCTTGCTACACTCTCACACTCATACCTTTAGCACCCCCATTTATTTTATTTAGAGCGCTCTTTTAATTTAAAATAATTATATCGGGAAATTGCTAGTCGGTTACTTAACTTTCGGCGTTCCTCTCCTCGCCACGTGCCCCACTAGATATATGTCCGAATGTTTTGTCAGTTCAACACATTTTAATTTTCCTTTCTTCCCTCCACTTACTTCATTCTGAGATATCGGGTCACTTATTTATGTCTGGTTGTCACCGTCTACAGTTAACAGAAATATTTGGTGCACACGAGTTCTTTTGTCCACCCGGCCGGGTAAAAGTTGTTAGTCGAACTGCTTCTATTATTTTCACATATTGATAAAAATTTGCCCGGCCGGTGACGCACGCCACTACTCGCGTCCATTACATATAAATGTTGATCGTCGACTCTCTGATACTGAGCACAAAGACTCCCCACTATTGTTCGTTGCTAAACAGGAACTCACTGCCTTCAGGTTATATATTTTTTCGTAGTCGTTCATGGTGTATAGCTTTCCTATGGACCACGTGTCTAGTGTTGTTACCCGTAGACGATATAGGAGGCTTTTGTAGGTGGAGCATGCACTTGACTTCCGCCATCTCGAAAGCACATGGTCTGACAAACGTTATGCCTTGCCATTCCTCGGGGCGTCGTTTTTAATGTTTAGGCGTAGGTAGCGGCGTGCCGTTGAGTGCGTGTGCGTCTCTGTACGTGACAATATTGAATTCACAAGCGAGTCTGGCATTTTTCCACTACACTCCATTCAAAAAGTTTATGTTACTGTCCTTTGTTCGAATACGACCGTAGTTCACATTGGACTTGCAATGCTGACAGAATAGATTTAAATAAATTTAATAAAAAATAAAAAAACCCTTTTTGCCCCATTACAATACCCACCCCCAATGAGAGGGGGTGGTTTATGCCCAAAAGCATAAAAACTCTCATTGCTAACCTAAGAGGATCAGTGAGGATATGGTGCCAACAACCCCCCATTCATTTCTAAACACGTCATGGGTAAACTACCCCCCTAGCTTGGCGACTATGGCTGCACCTGAACGACATTACTGGACTTCTCGGTTCGAGATCCCAACACCATAAAATCGGACAGTACTCACCATAGTACCCCTAACCTTCTGTTGAGATCCGGTCGGAGTGGACCTAAAAAATGTTGAGATCGGCACGTGTGTACCAAAAATGTTCTATAGGAAGAATGCTGTTTGTGGTGCTATTGCCAGGATGCAGAATAATGACGATAGTGGACTGTATAATACATTTATTTAAGTTTCTGTTGTACACTTAATCATGGTGTTGAGATTGGCTAAGTCAAACATAATGACATCTGCCGCCTGCCGCAACTCGGAGAACTGTGTCGTTTATATAAACATGATAAGCAATTTCAGAAAATACAGATTAGCCAACCTATTAATGCGAAAATTACCACATTACTGTCCATAACTGCCCGCAAAAAATCAAAGGATTTTTTAATACATTTTAATAAGTTATTATAGAAAAATACAGAGTTCTTAATAATAAAGTCAATCTCAAGTGGTATTGAACCTTGAGTTTGAAATCTTAGATAACAGTTATGACATTAACTGTTTAGAGATAAGCCTGAGTGATGATAAGAGTTGAACAGGCCAAAGTCGGCTTGCAACCTGATTATACATGAGTATAAATGCAAGATTAGCAATGTATTGCCAATATATATTGTATGTATACAATATTAAACAATATAAGACATGAAAAATACATGGTTTGACAATGTTTAATGATGAATAATCGGTGACTCATCACATGATGGGCCCGATAAATTGTAACATTTATGCAAGTCATAATGGTTATCTTGAACCAGATAAGGCCAGTAGACCTATCAATAATATGAATACAATGAACAAACAAAATTATTATAAAATTATACATGTAAAGACATAAATTTAGCATGACACCTTATAGTTTGCACGATGCATGCTATACCTGATGTTTCAGGAGTATACAATAAATTGTTATGTAAAAACAAGCTATACATAGTTGAATGATTGTAAGCTCAAAGTGTAATGACATGTATGTCATAATTAAAGCATGAATAATAATTGTGCAATACATGATCACAAAATACAAATACAAAATACAATATAAAAATATAGGCGTGGCGTATGGTTATAGACAGTAGATGCGGATAAAACAACGTGTTTTACATAGATACAAGTTATACATAATAAATACAATAGAAATCGGTTTAGATAATTACAAAATGTAATACATGTGTTGAACAATTGTAAGAAATAAATTCACAGAGTAGCAAAATGTCACACATATTGACAAAATGTGCGAGAAAATGCATACATGCTTTGTCTAGCTGCAGACCATGCGAATATTACAACAAAATTTTTACATAAAAACAATAGTAAGCAAAGACATGAGGCATAAATCAAATGTTGCATACACGAAAATACAAAATAATAATTAAAGCCTTGCATATTAAATAAACTGACACTTGCTTGAATAAAACAAACAGTTTCTGAATCAAAATATACAAATTAAAGCTTATGCTAAAAACAAAGGTGCTTATAACTAACAAAATCTTCTTAGAACATCTGATTTATGTATTTTTGACAAATATATACAAAGGAAAATAAACTCCTTTTTTTACTGTTCGTCCCTCATAGGGACCAAACATACTTTATGAATTGGTCGGCGATAGGTGCCAGTAGGCGTGCGAACGTCAACTACTCTAATTAAGTTGTCTGGGCCGGGAAATGTGGCGGTAATTACACCAAATTTCCACGCTAATGGAGGTAAGTTATCCTCAATCAGTAAAACCAGGTCACCAATGGAAACGTTATCTTTGGCGAATTTCTATTTGTGACGTTGTTGTAGTTGATGTAAGTAGTCGCAAGACCAAGCTTTCCAAATGACTTGGACAAACTTCAAGGAGAAGTTGCCAACGTCCAAGACGAGAGATGGGAACATGAGATAAGTCTGGATCAGGAATCGCCGTTAATGGTGCGCAAATCAAAAAATGGCCAGGTGTAAGTGGCACCGGATCGTTTACATCCGATGAAATGGCAAATAATGGACGTGAGTTTAGACATGCCTCTATCTGAGACAAAACCGTCGTAAACTCCTCGAAGGTGAGTATAGACTTGCCTACCACGCGGCGCAAATGATACTTTAAACCCTTTATACCGCTCTCCCACAGACCACCAAAATGAGGTGATGAGGGCGGAATAAATGACCATGTAATACCCTGAGAGGTCGTAAAGGATTGGATTGATGAGGTGGCATCCTTATTATGCCAAAGATTGTAAAGGTCATGCAAAACATTGCGGGCCTTCCTAAAGTTCGTGCCATTATCAGAATATAACTGGCTGGGTATGCCCCTACGGGACATGAAATGACGTAAGGTAGCTATAAACGCGTTGGCCGTAAGGTCAGAAACCAATTCCAAATGAATGGCCCTGGTTGCCAAGCAGATGAACAAAGACACATACGATTTTGACAGAGTCCTAGATTTCTGCCCGCCATGACGAATCATGAAGGGACCACCATAGTCAACTGCGCAGAAAAGAAACGGCCGCGAAGGAGTGATTCTGGGAGATGGCAAAATACCAAGCCTCTGAACCTGATGTTTGGCACTAAACCTGAGACACTTGACGCATCTACGAATGATGGAACGAATGACTATCTTGGTGTTAATGATCCACCAACGTTGATGAAGTGAGTGATGCACGAGTTGAGCACCAGCATAGAGCAGACGAATGTGTTCGCGTTCAATAATAAGGTGAGTAATATAAGCCGATGGATGCAAGACAATAGAATGCTTATTGTCATAAGGTAGTTGCGACTGCTGTAAGCGCCCGCCGACGCGTATTACGCCAGACTCATCAAAAAACGGGTCCAGAGAAGACAACTTACTCCTAATAGAGACAGAAGACCCATTACGAAGACAATTAATCTCGGCAGCGAAGTGGATCGACTGAGATTGTTTTATGAAAAAATTAAGAGTGGAATGAATTTCAACGGGGGTAAGAGCGCCCGAAATTTTCTCAGCACTGGAGAGTCTAATATTTTTGATGAATCGAAAGCAGTAAGCGTATACGCGAGTCAGACGGTGCAACGAAGAAAAGTCCTTTGAAAGATCAATGGCTAAGGTAGACATTAGAGAAAGTTTGGGGGTTTGTTTTTCCTCCGCAGTGAATTCAGGAGACGACAGATTAGAAGGTAAAAAGGGTGGAAAAAGATTGGACTTGGAAGATCGAGACAAACAAGCAGGACCATGCCACCAAAGCGAACAATCGCGCAAAACGTCGGGGCGACATCCCCTAGAAATAATATCAGCAGGATTATGTCGAGAATTGATGTGATGCCATGTGTAGGTTTCCGTAAGACGGTGAATCTCGGCAACACGATTAGTGACGTAGGTCTTCCACCTGGAAGACTGGGCATGAATCCAGTAAAGGGACACCATGGAGTCAGAATACAGGTGAACACTATTTATAAAGGAATGAAGAGCAGGGGCGACCTTGAATAAGAGTTGCGATAACAACAAGCAAGCGCAGAGTTCAATGCGAGGTAATGACACCTGTCGTAGGGGGGGCTACGCGAGATTTAGAACACAGAAGGTGACAAGAGGCCGATGAATCTTGATAAATGACTCTAATGTAAACACAACACCCATATCCCCTTTCAGAAGCATCAGAAAACCCATGTAATTCAACTATCTTTGCTTTAGACTTGCAGCGAATAGAACGTGGGACAATAATTTTACCGATCAGGCATAATTTGTCGCATAATGAATGCCAATGCAAGTGTAATTGCCCGGAGATTGGCTCATCCCAACCAAGATTGCACAGCCAGAGTTGCTGCATAAACTGTTTGTACAGGAAAACAACGGGACCGACGAGTCCGAGTGGGTCGTATATACCTGCAATGATCGATAGGATTTTCCTCTTAGAGATGCTTGATTCAACTGGGAATGATTTGATGTCAAACAAAAATGAATCTGTAGTGTTATTCCAGAGAATGCCCAAGGTACGCACATTACCTTGTTTGTTTAAAGGGAGTGATAAATTATCATGATCTGCGACCACATTGGGTTCATTTGATGCCCATTTATGCAGAGTGAGGCCGTATTGACTCAACAACGTACCTAAGTCAGAGTTCAACTTGGTCAGATCAGAAATGGTGTCTGCACCGGTTAGCAAATCGTCGACATAGAAATCATTAATCATTAATTAACGCAGCGTCAGGAGAAGAAGCTTCATGATCCTTACCAATCTGATTAAGACAGCGAGTAGCCACAAACGAAGCACTAGCAGTACCGTATGTTAAATTTCGCAATACAAAATGTTTAAACTGTTCGAGTGGAGAGTTACGCCACAGAATACGTTGATAATGACAATCCTTATCAGATACCATAATTTGTCGATACATCTTCTCGATGTCGGCGATGAGAACATAGTTGTGCATACGAAATCGCAAAAGAATAGAAAAAAGGTCTTGTTGGACGTTTGGGCCTACCAACAAAATATCATTGAGAGAAAGGCCATTGATAGTTTTGGACGAGCCGTCAAAGACGACGCGAAGTTTTGTCGTAGAACTAGAATGTTTAAAGACGGCATGGTGAGGCAGATAGTAGGCATTTGAAACCCCGGAATTGATAGGGCAATCGTCGACAAGCGTCATGTGGCCAAGATCCTTATACTCCTGAATAAAGTTTGCGTATTCGCGCGCAAGCTTAGAATCACGCATGAACCGGCGTTCTAAACTCAAGAATCTCGCTTCAGCGCTAGCATAGGACTCACCCAACTGGGGATTGTCAGACTTAAATGGTAGCGAAACAACGAACCTACCCTCTTTATTGCGATGAGTAGACTTAACGAAAAGCTCCTCACAAGCTGACTCGTTATTAATAGGTACATTATCAGGGATAGTTTCGGTCTCCCAAAATTTCTCGAGAAACACCAGAATTTGACTGTCGTTGTTCCTAGCCAGGAACGAAACAGCAGGACCCTTATAACGGCAGTGTTTGGGCAGATTGCCTGCTAGAATGTAGCCTAACTTTGTTTCTTGTATAGTAGGGAAATGAGAACCTCTTACATATTTGTTAGGTAAAATTAAATCTAAGTAAAATTGTGCTCCTAAAAGTATATCGATATCAGCTGATATGTTGAACTGTGGATCGGCGAGGAAAACGTTATCTGGGTCATTAAACTGATTTATGTCAAAAGATTGTGCTGGCAATTTATGGGTTAATGCAGATAAGACCGCGCATGTTGCTTGGAAACTAAATCTTTGATAGCATGAGATAATGCGTATAGACGCTAAATTAGTGGCACAACAAGCGGTATTATTTATACCTGTAATCGGTATGTTAGATTTAGTCAAGTTAAGCCGTAATTTCTTGGCAAATGAGTCCGTACAAAAATTTATTTGTGACCCCGCATCTAACAGGACTCTTGCGGGTTGTCTATTGCCAGCCTGGTCTATGAGAAACACAATTGCTGTTGATAAAAGAACATTGTTTGTAGATTGTAATTTAAGTGAACAGTAGTTGCTGCTGCCGGCAGAAACTGGTTTTGACACATTATTTATGTGTAGCAATGTATGGTGTCGTTTTGAACAGATCTTACATGATTGTTTGATTTTACAATTTGATGAAAAATGATCTGGTCTTAAACAATTTGTACAGAGTTTATGATTTAATATAAATTGTCCTCGTTCTGATGTGCTTAGTGCACGAAATTTATCACACATGTAAATTGGATGATTAGATTTACAGCATAAGCATGAATAATTATTTGACGCTGAGTGATAACTTTTAAATGCAGTGCTGCCAGCAGCGTTTCGTGATTTATGTTTGTCAGATTTATTATTGAATCTTAAACTTAGCTTGTTGAGCTGCTGTCCGGCATCGATAGGCAGTGTATTTTCTAGCAACTGTCTACGTGCGTTTAAAAAGTGAGCGAAGCTTTGAAAGTTATGAAGATTATCGGGGTCTATAGACTCCTTCCATAATTTAAACGTGGTATGATCCAGTTTTGCTGACAATAATTGTACAGTGATAAGCTCGAATGAATCCACTGACAGTTGCATGGCCGCCAGTGAATTAACGGAAGACGTTATCGTATTTATGAATTCTGCCAAACTTTGGACAGAGTCCTTAATTGTTTACTTTACTTCAAGTAAATTTTGAATATAATACTTAGCTAGTATGAATTTGTTGTCACGTCTAGCGGACAGCAAACTCAACGCTATCGAATAGTTTTCGTTACAAATAGGTAATGCCTTAATTAAATCTAGCGGCTCATTTTTCAGAGACAAATACAAATAATGTAATTTCTGCACTGACGTTAAATCAGATCTGGCGTGCACCAAGTCCAGAAATATTGAGTAGAAATGCTGCCATTCTAAGATATTGCCTGTGAAGCAGGGCAAACTTATCGGTTTTAATTGTATGTTGCTTGTTAATACGGGAGATACAGTGTGAACGTTGAAGCTTTCTATCAATTGCAAGATATTGGCTTCTGTTGAATATAACAGCTCTTCAACCTCAATTCGGTCTTCTTGAGCAGCGTTTATGTCTTTAGAAATGAGTTCAATTTCGGACTGTACCTCATTGTATTTTGTTGCCAAACTTTTTAGACTTTCGAGTCTAACTGTTAAAAAATGTTTTGTGTTAGTGTTTTTGTCAAAGTTAATGATAGCCGAATTAATTCGCACTATGGCAGACTTTAAACTGCCTCTCTTTCTGACGAACACTTTGAGGCCTTCTTCAGCCATTGTACGCACCTGTTAATGATGTGGTACCTGGTATGCGATGTCCTGGAGCGTCGAGGCCGTGGAGAAGATGGCAAACACACAGACCGGTGAGATGACAGCTTAAAATGGAGTGTAGACGCTAGCACATGGATGTTCTTGCAGTGATGTCGTCACGAGGCTCAATGGCGATGAAAGAAATGCTGAGTAAGTCCCGAGACGGTCGGATCAGCTAATATGCTGAATCGCCCGTGATGGCCAGAAATTGGGGCAGAAAAATGATGAAAACCGCTGTTAAGTTGCAAAAGGTGAATGACGAATCCAGGCACGGAGCGACCAAAAAAATGTTGAGATCCGGTCCGAGTGGACCCAAAAAATGTTGAGATCGGCACGTGTGTACCAAAAATGTTCTATAGGAAGAATGCTGTTTGTGGTGCTATTGCCAGGATGCAGAATAATGACGATAGTGGACTGTATAATACATTTATTTAAGTTTCTGTTGTACACTTAATCATGGTGTTGAGATTGGCTAAGTCTGAACAGATTTTAATTTTGATAAACAGAGTCGTTAAAAACGCTACATGTTAGATGAGGTGCAAATGTGTGACACTCAGATTAAAATGTTAAAGCCTAAGGCCTAGACGAATGTCGTATGAATCGTCGTAAGACTTGAGGCGCGAGTACGTGGCACTCAAGCTACATGAAAAAGAATTAGCAATGTATTGCAAGTATGCAGTATGTTGTGGCCTAAGGCCTACATTGATTGTCTGACGACAAGAAAAATGATGATGACAGAACAAGCGAGCAAACGTAATGACGTCTGCTGCCTGCCGCAACTCGGAGAACTGTGTCGTTTGTATAAACATGATAAGCAATTTCAGAAAATACAGATTAGCCAACCTATTAATGCGAAAATTACCACATTACTGTCCACCTTCTATCATTCCCCCCAAAATCAAAACACTGGCCTTATATCATACCAGATCCTCAACCGATATGTTCCCCCTTACATGCATACTGGGTTGCCTTTAGCAAGTACTGGGTGCGTACACATACTCATTATTACTGATCATAACATCTACATTCCATTTCTTGCTTTCAAATTTCAAAATAATTTCTGTTTTATTTTCAATTTCTTTTCTCAAATTTCCTCTACTTGACATTGTTTTTTCAAATCAAAACAAATCGAACAAATCAGATTAAATCATTTAAATTCTGTTCAAAATTTAATCTAAGTCCAATATCAAAATGTTATATTACCATTAATTTCATCAAAACCCCAAAATCTTTTACATGAATCTACAATTCTTCTTCACTAGCTACGCACAATCATAAAAAAAAACAAATAAACTGAACATCTTATTAAATCATAAATTCACTTATCATTACATTTGTTTACAACACATATAATATGAATAATATAAATCAGTTAACACATTAACATATAATCAACAATATGTCCTGGACACAAAAACACAATCTATACTTCAAGCAAAAAATAAATTTATTTATTTATTTTTAATTTTTTTAATTTTGATTCCCAAAAAGAATCATTTGTCAACAAAATTTATTATTTAATCATTTCAGTATGAACACACAAATAAAATCTACGAACCAATTGTAAGAAATACACAATATATCAAACAGCAGTCATCAGCTGATCTCTCTGGGTCAGGTGATGACCTTGCCCTAGATACATCTCAACAATTATACAAGGTAAAATACGTCACATGTTTATAATTTTTACATTCAAACATAATACAACATAATAAAACATAGAACACTCATAATTAACCTTGTGGTTATTACCTTACAATAAACAATTCACATTTAATTTTGATCAAAATTTACACACCTTACAGCTTTATTTTGTTTTCAAATTCTATCAAATTTTTCACTTGTTTCATTTATTATTACATTTTAACTATGATTTTCCTCTTTACCATTTTCATTATCAATTATTTTGGGTGACTCCTAGTTATTCATAGTAATTCAATTTACAAATGGGTGATTAAATATAACCACAACCCCCTTCTGACTCTAACACTTACTAACAGCTTTACATAAGATGACAACAATCCCTCAAAACATTTATCTCCACTAACTGACTACTCTAACTCATCACGAATCATTCTACCCTTATAACAAAATACCCTCTACCCTTAACCTTTTTTGTACTTAGGATGTGTGTTCCCTCCCTATGCTCATTCCCTTATTGGTTCCTGGTCCCCCCAGGTAACCCCGCCAACGCACATACGGTTCACCTCCCGCCACAACGCTTTTCGTTGAAGACTCCTTGTCACACCACCCCCTTTACAAAATTCCCCCATCTATTTATTACCTAAATATACCACTCTCATTACTCTACATATAATCACTCTCACTACTGTGTCACTACTAATACTCGGTTTTCTATACTACTTTTATTCCCAAAAATCTTATTCTGTTTAACACCCATTTAACCTTAACTCTGACTGATTCATATGTCCTATTAAAACAGTTATCACCCTTCTAACCTTTATTACCCAATGAAAATTCACAACTATCTCAAATTAATTTCATTATTTAATTTAAAACCTTGATATTATAGCAATGACACATGTAAACATTCTACTTTATTTACTTGTATTATAAAATTCATACTTACAGTACATCACTCATATATTGTCATAGACACAAAATATAAACATTTGTTACCACCAAATAATGTACATAACTCCATGTATCTTCAGAAACATTATAACAATCATAGAATTCCACAAACCAAACACATTTTACAATTATTCATTTGTTATTATCAAGTTCCAATCTCATAAAATCGTTTAAATTCATTATCAAAATCTCTTGCAACTCTACTTATATGCGTTGTTGTTGGGTTGTGTTGAGTATGAGTACCTACCTGCTGTCCGATCTTGCGGTTTCTTCCGACTAGGGCGTGTGGATTTTGGATTTGAATTTCGCAAGTTTGTAATTTCAAATTTACGGCAACAACACACAAAATAAGTTACTTTAAAGGGGAAGAGTTTTGTGAGATTGGTAGGCTTTGTAGTACAACAATAAAACAATGCAATATGGGGTAATAAAATGTTGTTTATTACTCCAATAATACACAAGAATAAAAGGGTTATATTATCAATTATCCTTACAGTCTAAACAATGAATCGATCTTGACTAATGTTTTTCAATTGGTTGATAATAGAAAAGAAGTTAAACTCGTTATTCGACAAGTTAATTGCAAGTAAAAATGTAATTAATTAATTTATTTAATTTAATTAAATTGCTTTAAATAAATTGGCTTCAAATGTTAATAAAAATGAAATATAAAAACTCTGAAGTTAATTGAATATTTTCCAAAAATAAATTAGGCGTGACAGTCTAGTTCACGTCATTTCATTTTCTAGTGATTTGACTCTGTTATACTGCAGTATGAACTAATAATTAGATTGTTTGTTAAGATTTGTATAGCGCTTTCGTATTATTTCTATTGATTCTTAACTACAGCTTACTAATGACTTAGACTGCTATACAGATTATCACAATGAATTTATTCTTATTTACTAGAGTCTTTGATTTTTGTGGCACCTGAATTGTTTAAATTACAATGCTTTTAATTGAAAAAGATAGAAACTTTGATGTTGAAAAATAAATAAGTTGATTTTGCTTTCCTGTTTTTGAAGTGGATGGTAGAGTTGCTCCAAATTGTCCCTCACTGTCCTGGTCCGATCTGCTAGAGATAGTGATCTGCTTAGAGCGTCCTGGATTCGGTCGTTAAGTTCAGAATTCGGCAACACTCTCCTCTCCTGCTGTTTGTTGAAGATTTTAACGTCTGCGGCTTTCTGCTGGAACTGGTTTATGTCTCTCGTCGATTCGCACGTCGCACGTTAGCGTGTGTGTGTGTGTTTCGTTCGAGTGGTAGCTCAGATCGTCAGCCGGTTCACCAATGATTTAGATGGCCTCTCTGTCGTATTCTTGAAGTCTGGTCTTGTAGTCTGGTGGATCTCTTGCGTGCTTATGACCACAGCTTGTAGTACACAATAAGCTTGTTTGTTGTAATGAAGAGTATCTCGACTTGACGCAATAATTACGAGTTGTACAGTTGATCTGTATTTACTATGTTCGTAATTATGTGTGTTGACCACGTAGAGTCTTCTGATGAATCTCACAACTATGGTTACGAGACGGTCGAAGAATTACATCTTTACTTCGCAAGTACTGGCAGAAGAGTGATGGTTCAGCCCCAAAACACCGCGCTGGTCGGGATTTCGTCAAATGATTTGATCGGCTGACACACTCTCCCTACTACACAAAATTTGAATTCCCTCAGTCCGTGAGAATGAAGTTAGTTTCCCACAGACGGAGAATTAATATTATTACTAATATTATTAACCCGGCGGAACTAAATTGTCGGTCCGGATTTCCTGTGATAGTTTTATTTTGCAATATCTTGGTTGCAAACCAAGTTGTGTTAAATCTAAAATATACAATCTGTTGGAAATTATTATATTTATAACATATTAAAAGCTCATTAATGTAGCTCTATTTTTACAGAAGTTATTCACATTAATTAATTAACTCTTTTATTTGTTAATTATATTGTGTAAAATTTGCACACGTTATTATTAATATTTCGGCAAACATTTTGGCTATCTTGGATTTCGCCTTAATTTATTAGTTTCCGAGATATTAATAATTAACAGTTGGGGCGTGGCTATTCATTCTACAGCGAACTGATTACATAACGGCCACGTGTGCATCGTTTTACAAAGCATTATTTTCATCGCTACTACATACAAATGGAGTTTTGACTATTACAATTTATTTAAACATGATTCTAGTATACAGTTGACATATAACTCCAAATAATTGATATTTGGTGCTGTTATACTCTTTATATAACATTTTAAATCAATCAAAAATATTTAAGTATCCCAAATTATTTAATTCAATCAATTATTGAAAATACAAGTTATTTTAATTACTTTATCCAAAACAATTACAATTCATTTATTATCACCTTCATAATTATTCTCATTATTTATTTAGTCTGCCAAAATATTATTATTATTAGATCACTTTCTACTATATAAACACATTGTTTACATCAAATACATTTTACAACACAACATAATTAATTTCCCTATCAATTTATTTACAATTTTTTGTCATTATTGTTCCGTTTACCACACCTCATTTCATAATCTAGACAGGTCATTACCCTAAACTAAAATATTTAAAATGTCCATTCACTTATTTTTTATTTAACCCCCATCATCGTATAATAGTCTTATTTTTATATAACAATTATCATCTTTATTCACACTCAATTCATTATTATTATTTATATAATAATTCTCTAATATTTCACATTGTTCTGTAAAACCCATATAATAATCTACTGGATTATCCCACATTATTATCAAATCATATACCCTGTCTAAATCATTGATTTTGGTCTTGTCACCGTCTATATTATTATCTATCACCCCTAAGTATTTTGACCTCTCAATTTCAGAATCATCTATTATTAATACTCCACGTCTATGCACAGGTAAGTATTCAATATAATTATCAATGTTATCATTATTTGTTACTGCACTATTCTTGCAACAAGGTAAGTCTACAATATTACTTACTCTCTCAATATTCATTCTCTCTATCAACTCTCCATAACCTCTATTTGCCTTAAATACCTTTATCTCTCCATCAACATACAACTCTCTCTCACCCCATTTCACTATTTCTCTATCACTACATGCAGAGGGTACTGCTATATTAAAACACTTCCTGGTTCTTCCAGGAACAACACAAAATTTCAAAAGACAATTATTGGTAGAACACTTATCTACCCAACACATTCGTGAAGACCTTTCTTCACCCCCCACAATACCACGGGAAAATTTTACCCTCTGCAACCCTTCTACCGGTAACTTCTCTTTCCACTCTTTCTCTAATTCATCAACACTAATTACTACTCCGTCAATCACTTCTAATAAATTTACTCTCTCATCATCATCGCTATTACCCACTGTATCACCTTTAAATACCCCGTTTTCAACCATCTTATCACTATTGCTTATTAATTCATTATTCGAACTATCGTTATTACTCACCTTGTTAATTATTCCTTCACTAATTTTTGTCATATTACTACCACTGTTACTTACCATTGTATTAACTATCCGATTTACTTTACTTTTAATCTGTTCCTCTACTGACTCTACCACTTGTTCCTTAAATGTCATTAACCGTTTATTTATTTCGTTTACGATCTCACTCTTTATACCACTGACTCTGGTATTTAATTCATTAAATTGTTTATCATTACTATCAAAACGATTATTTAATTCATTAAATTGATTCAGTATAATACTCATCATATCATTATCAACTTTATTGTATTTTGTTGAGGTTGGGGTTAATTGAACCCCTGAATCCTCTGTCCCATTTGTTTGATCAGTTACATTTAATTCAACTATTTTGTCTTGACCCACATTCGGAGTCGAATGGGCTTCAAGGCCGCTCATAACAGCTGATTCACACATTTCAATCTCACTCTCATTAAATATATGAAAAATATATTATACTAACCGTCTGTGACCTCTCGTATTTGATGTCCCTTCTTATTACGACATGTTTCGAGACTCTTGTCCCATTGTCAAGCATAAAATTTGTAGCACATATCAGATATGTTTGTCAAACGTTAAAAACCATGTCATAATGACCACAAATAACGGATTATTAAAATAACGAACTATACTAATTTGTAACTTGAATACGCGCATCGGGCGAACAGTGTACACTGCACAGCGACCTACCGCGCATTAACCGCAACTGATTCTTGTTATCTCAATATCTCAACGCGGTGTCATACAATACATTATACTTGAATAATAACTGGTCGTTCAAAATGTGTGGCTTGGTATTAGTGTCTCTGAACACTTTGTACACCTCAAATTCCTCGAGTGTGTTCTTATAATGTCCTTTACTGCAAAAGTGGAGGGGTTTTAAATTAGTTCTGAAATCAGTATAACTATGATTTTCATTAATAAGATGTTTGGCGAAACTTGATTTGATAGTATCATAGTTACGACAGATAGTGGGTGGTTTGTGTTCAATGAATCTTTTGAGAAAACCACGGCCCGTCTGGCCCACATAGAAAGCGTCACAATCATTGCATGACAATTTATAAATGCCCGTTTTATTCTCAAGTAGATTTGTGGGTACGAAGATTATTTAAGATATTATTTGTAGTCTTATAAGTGACTATGATATCTGTGTTTTTATTTATGAGAGATTTTAAAATGTTCGGCATGAAATTGGTATATGTTGCGGCAATATATCTATGTGACTTTTTCTCCCGTGCAGTCACTGATAATTGGTTAATGGTCCTTATTCTATTTTTATGTTTCTTGAGAATATTGTTTACGACGTTGGTATTGTAACCATTTGCGACTGCGATATATTTGATGGTATTTAACTCGGTAAGAAAATCTTTGTTATCAAGGGGTAAAGATAAAAGTCTATGTATCATGCTGTGAAACGCAGCCATTTTTGGCGATATGGGATGAAATGACGTGGCGTGTATCACGGTGTCTGTCGTCGTTGGTTTTCTGTATATATTAAAATGTAAATTATTGTTGGTGTTTTTTGTGATTATCAGATCTAAGAAGTTTAGTTGTCCATTGTCCTCATGTTCCAAGGTGAATTTCATATGTTTGTTAATATTATTTAGATAACCGTGTAAACGATCAATCTGCCGCTGTGTACCTTTATAAATTAAGAACGTGTCATCGACATATCTACCATAAAATATAATATTGCCGCTATGTATATCATTCTCAAAGATATAGGAATTCTCGAAGTAATTTAAGTATATATCTGCAAGAAGGCTTGATAGAGGTGAACCCATAGCTAATCCTTCTCGTTGGCTGAAATATAATTTGTTATGGGTAAAGTAATTTTGGTCAAGGAGCAACTTTAATAACTCAATCAATTCATGTATACTTTTGATATCTAATTTTTTGGTATTTATAAGATTCTTCTTCAGTAACTGTAGAGTATCGGATATCGGTATATTTGTATATAAGTTAACGATGTCAAGGGACGCCATTTTATATGAAGGTTCGATTTTTAGTTTTTTAACCTTATTAACAAAGTCAATGCTATTAGTTAAGCTATAGTTATTCTCCAATATTATATTCTGTTTGATTATGTTGAGTAGTTTTTTAGTGGTTTTATAACCCGGGGCAGTGGTAAAATTCACTAACGGTCTTATAGGGGTATTTTCTTTATGCAACTTCGGTAATCCTGTTAACAAGGGCGCTTTTGCGTTGATAGGTTTCAAATGTCTCCTAGTCTGTTCATCAAATAGATGTATGCATTTATTTATACATTGATTTAGACTTTTAGTATATTGTTCTGTAGGGTCAGAAGTTAATCTAACTATCTTATTGTCTGCTATAAAATCTTGTATCTTCTCATTATAAGTATTCGTGTCCATGATAACTACAGTGTTGCCTTTATCTGCTTTAGTAACTAAAGCGTGGTTATCAGTTAATTTCTTTTTGAGATTAATTAGAGTTTTTCGTTCTTTGTTATAATTGGCTGAAAAAACAGAGCGAATGTTCTTATTGATGTTATGTCTTTCAATAATCTTATTAAACTTATCATTTATTAAAAACCGAACCTTATTTTGTTCTTGTTGGTCAGGTATCGCTTTGACGACAGTTTCGGCGTTTAAAATTTCTGCAATAATATGTTTGCGGCTAAAATTGGATGTATGTACCGGTATTTATCCAGGATAACTTACCTTACAAAGTCCAAAGTCCGTCACACGAACTGCGAAATACAAGCAGGGTTTGGGGTTATATCAGTAACATACTCGACTCGCATTTATGTAAAACAACTCAAATTTTATTTCATTTTTTATGCTCCTTCAAATTTGTTGATTACTCATCTTTTCTTTCAAGATTACAATATTACTGTTTCTTTCTATTACTGAAAATATTACTGAATGACACAAAACATTTATTACAACATTATATACTTATTCTAATCCTTATGTTAATTAAGGCGACCCAGCTTGCTACACTCATACCTTTAACACCCCCATTTATTTTATTTAGAGCGCTCTTTTAATTTAAAATAATTATATCGGGAAATTGCTAGTCAGTTACTTAACTTTTGGCGTTCCTCTCCTCGCCACGTGCCGCACTAGATATATGTCCGAATGTTTTGTCAGTTCAACACATTTTAATTTTCCTTTCTTCCTTCCACTTACTTCATTCTGAGATATCGGGTCACTTATTTATGTCTGGTTGTCACCGTCTACAGTTAACAGAAATATTTGGTGCACACGAGTTCTTTTGTCCAACCGGCAGGGTAAAAGTTGTTAGTTGAACTGCTTCTATTATTTTCACATATTGATAAAAATTTGCCCGGCCGGTGATGCACACCACTACTCGCGTCCGTTACGTATAAATGTTGATCATCGACTCTCTGATACTGAGCACAAAGACTCCCCACTATTGTTCGTTGCTAAACAGGAACTCACTGCCTTCAGGTTATATATTTTTTCATAGTCGTTCACGGTGTATAGCTTTTCTATGGACCACGTGGCTAATGTTGTTACCCGTAGACGATATAGGAGGCTTTTGTAGGTGGAGCATGCACTTGACTTCCGCCATCTCGAAAGCACATGGTCTGACAAACGTTATGCCTCACCATTTCTCGGGGCGTCGTTTTTAATGTTTAGGCGTAGTAGCGGTGTGCCGTCGAGTGCGTGTGCGTCTCTGTACATGACAATATTGAATTCACAAGCGAGTCTGGCATTTCTCCACTACACTCCATTCAAAAAGTTTATGTTACTGTTCTTTGTTCGAATACGACCGTAGTTCACATGGGACTTGCAATGCTGACAGAATAGATTTAAATAAATTTAATAAAAAATAAAAAACCCCTTTTTGCCCCATTACAAGAGTAATAATGATGCCTGATGAACTAATTTAAATAACTATGCCGACAAAGAAAGCTTATAAAGTAATTAAATGAGACAATAAACAAAGGTCAGGAGAGTGAATTAAAATTAGTAAAGGTATAAATTAACTGTGTATCTGGCAGAATAACAGACATGAATCATATATACCAGCCTTGTAACTAAAGCAAATGTAGGGATATTAGTCATCGAATGATGTTTATAAATACTGTTTAAAATGGGTAAAAGGGTGTGTAATAAACCTAAAATCATAAATAACATTAGTAATCATATAATAATGTGAAATGAAAAGACACTGAAATCATTATAAAACAAACATATTGTTGCCAAACCATGATAGGACCCTTAACCTCACTATATGTGAATTATGCACCAAAAACAGGAGAGTTAAGTAACTACATGCCTAATAATCCAATTTCTGTTGGAGGGTAATGAACCTAAATGTTAAAGGGGTGGTACCAACACAGGATCAATGTATAGAACCAGTAGAATTGTGTTGTAATTAGCTAAAGTACCAACAATAAGTTAGACATTTTGATGTTACCTAACAAATCTTCCTAAAACTGTAACAATATGAGATAAAGGAGAGGAGAAATTAGTGTCAATAAAACCAGCAAGGTTCTATTTCACTTATATAAGGTAAACCAATTATAATTAGATTAAATTTATCACAAGATAATAGAAAATAGACATACTGGTATCTTGACACCAGATGCAAGACGTTTTATTGCATTAACAAAGCAAGGTGATATACTATTACCAATCAAATGATGGTAACACCTTTATATAATTATTATCACTATTTTGTAAAGGAGAATGATCACTCAATTCAAAAAATAAGTAAGAGTTAAGAGAACAATTGTAAAACCATATAGTGTTTTAACTATAGGTGTACCAAAGGAATATAATTCAGAGAATAATTATGTCAAAACCACCCAAGGTAACAACTAAAGGTTGTTACAGTTAATCTAAATAAACCAATAGCAATATTCAAATGTAATCAAATAGTAATGAACAGACCACTGTCAAAACTAACTTGTGTGGCAATAGGCCTAAAGGAGCTTAGAGTCTGATACTTAATGTTGAAGTTATACAGGGTATCAGACTAAACCAATAATAGTAAAATAATAAATTAGACAAAGACACCAACAAATGACTGAAGTGTAACCAGTTTTAAACAATGTATTGTATGATTAGAACAGTATAAAATGTAAGGCCTAGGTGGCAAACACTGAACATGTCATTAACCAAAATACACAAGAAGGGGTATTGATTAAGTCAGCCCATGATAACCAGAAGTTGGAGGGGACCTTTAAGAATAGAAGTGAAGTGTAACTGATTCTTAAAATACCTTCAATAAATAATATAAGGTAAATCCAAATCCAAACTATAATGCTACCTGTACAGCACGGTTTATGCTCGATTTTAGAGTTGCTATCATAGATAACTGGTTTATAATATGATTAAAGGACAGAAAGAGACTGAATAATCATCAATAAACCTAATTGTGAAATTGAATTGTAAATAATAGAAAGTAAGATAGTTTTAATTGAAAAATGTAATAGGCCTAAGTGGTGAAATTAAAAAAGTGTCAAACATTAACAGAATTATGGCTTGAGGGGTATCTAATTGATCTAGAGAACAATTAAAAACGATTGAGATGAGTCAGTTAGAACTCCCAAGTACCATAAGAAAGTTAAATGCCTTTTTAAATATTTGTGTAAATTAATGGAAATATTTTTGTACTCTCAAAACCAAAGAACCACGCCGTAGGAAGTTGTCAGTGAGGCGTCATAGAAATTAGAACCAATCAAATTACCTGTAGCGAGGCTTGACGAGCAAAGGGACGCCAAGTTAAGCGTCATTCTTATTGTACGATCAACGGAGGAAACACGACGAGAGTTCTTGACGAAAACAGTAATTTTTACCTAACCTTTGCGGAGAGTAAACGTCTGATTCAGTACCAATACGAATCAAATGTCTAAAAGACATTTATACAGTGAATTAAGTGAAATAAGAAAGAAAAAGTGCAGTGCGTACACGATTGTCAGTGTATAATCCCAGGCAATCGCGGTATTATATAAATAAACGGGAGTATGGTGATAATATCATTATTGTAGACTGTAAGAAGTGAACATAACTTGACAATAAATAGAATTAAGAATAAATAAAGGAACTTTCAAGAGGCGTTGAACCTCGTAAAGTCAAATAAGTATTAACAAAATTTATTCGACCTAAGTATAAATGAACGTTTATTAATATTATAAAGACAGTAGGTTCCACTGAACCAAATAGGTTAAGTTGATGTACCACCATTTGATAAACCGTGGACATGTCAGTATTTAATAAGTAAATTACCTGATAAAGGGTATCCATATTATTATCCTAATGATAGTTGGATCTACTGAAGAGATCATAACTTTAGTAAACTGAATTTATTTGTCAATTGACCACTTAAATGTTTAATGAACGTAACTGGCATTATATTAGAGATGCCAGGTCTAACCTATAAGTTGACGCGAGACGTCTGTTTACATTTTTACAAAAGTAATGAATTGAGATTACAGTGATCCGAGGTGACCACTCTCTTATTAAATAATAATAATTGTTTTGTTGTATTAACGTTTTCATATATTGTATGCTCCAAGAACCCCATATTAATTATTTTAATAGTAAATAAACATTGTAAAGTATGGAATACACATACGCAGAATGACCACCCTGAGGCATTTTAAAAAGAGTCTAATAACTAATGAAAGGTAATTGTAAAGGTTTAACTTTATATTGTTAAAGGTTCATGAGATTAATGATCAATATCAACAATAAATAACTTAAATTATGTTCAAATGAATAATTAGAGTTGGCCCGATTATTTCAAATAGATAGGTATTTACAGGCTTGGCAGACGACGTGCGATGGTTGGCAATAACATATGTTTCTTTTAGGGAAGGGAAGCTGACACACATTACCTGCTCCTGAGAACATCACACCAAGTAAGTACCTTCATACAAAAATGTCTTAATTACAGTCGGAACCAACGCCACCGAAATATCTACTAGAGAAGAGGAAACCAACTCTGTCCGATACACAACGTACGACAAACGATGAGCCGTCTAAACCAGAATAATTAATCTTGAACGCTCTAATTCAACGACCTTTAATAATAAATAAAACAACAACAAAATAAATAAATAAATTTATAAATTAAATAATTCAAATAAACCATGTACGACTCGGTATCTTACAAAACGATGCCAACAACGCGTGGCTTTTTTTAAACCATAGGATCGAGCAGAGGCGGCTCACTCATAAGGGCACATGGTCACGTGCCCCACCAGAAAATCACGAAATAAATAAACATTGTAGAAACGTCCTCGTTTCAAATGATAGCAATAGGTTGTAACAGTGAGAAGTCTGGAGAAATGTGGCAACACGAAAACAAATGTGGCAACATAGCGACGGTCACAGAGACGTTGTGACCCAGATAGCACTACTCCCTTCCACTTCTTAATTCTCTTGTGGTGGGAGAGTGTAATGCTAAATTCCCATAGCGTTCGGTCACACTAGACTATGTGACCAGAAATTAACAGTCTTCAAGTAGTACAACTCTGAATCCTGTAGGTGCGCCACATTACTGCAACTAACGAATATGAATCGGAGCTATTTAGTAGACTATTACATTTTACCCCCATCTGAGCTGTGCTATAATACTAATAATTACTGTTACTTTCTTAGTATATATTGTTACGAAGTAATGTTATTATAATGTTTCTATCGTGAATATGATTATAATAATTTTTGCGATTTTATATAATTTTAAATTATATTCTCATTGAAGGAAATATTAAAATAGAATGTGTACCTAGAGCGGTTATGTTATGTGCTACACGATAATTGTGGTGGCAGTGCTTATAGTAATTGTATAAATTGTAGTGTTACAAGTGGTTTTCACTAATCAGTGTTACACACGCGTGTAAATAACGGTGTTGAAAATATTCAAGTGTCAGTATTTTGTGTGCTTATGTAAATCTCTGAGACAAAATGAATGATGTCAAGTATTTACAGAGTAAAACTTCGTGCTATGAAGATAGGTTAATAGCAAAACAATTGGGTCCACCAAGACCGCAGTTGTCTATCAACCAAGTGTTTAAGGACAAAAACAGAACCTATAATAGAATTTTCAATACCACAGTGTACGAAAAATGGGAATGGATGTGCGGATGCCCCACAATCAATACTTTATTTTGCTTTGCTTGTCTTCTGTTTGGCGGTGAAGACACGTGGACTAAGTCGGGCATTAAAGATCTGAAACATTTACCAGAAAAGAGTAAGAAGAATTCGCTGTCTAAATGTGATTTAGACAATGAAATGTGTTTAGCCGTGCTAGGTATTGTAAATATTAGGTTGCAACTCGATGATGGTTACAGAATTTCTGTTCGTAAACATAACGAACTTGTAGACAAGAACAGATACATCTTGTCTCGAATAATTGATGCGATTAAATTTTGTGGGGAATTTGAATTAGCTTTACATGGCCAAGATGAAATGGAAGAAGCATTATACTGCAGGACTTGACAGTGTTTTGAAAGATCATATAGAAAATTCAACAGTGTTTAAAGGAATCTCGAAAACAATTCAGAACGAACTTTTAGATGCCATTTTGTCAGTGTGTCGAAAAAATATTGTGACTGAAATTTCTATGATAGACTTCATATCACTTCAGGCTGATGAAACAACTGACAGTTCGTGCAAAACATAGATGGCACTGATTTTGATATATCTCATTAAAGGGGGAATAATTGAAAGGTTTTGGGGTTTTTTGAAGTCCCTTTTGATAAAAGTGCTCGAAGTTTAGCCTCGACAATTTTAGGACAGTTGGAAGAAATAGGAATAGACAAGTCCCCGGAAAAACTAATTTGTCAGACTTACGATGGTGCGTCTGTTATGAGTGGTCAGAAAGGAGGGGTCCAGTGTTTGGTTAAAGAGAAGTATCCAAATGCAAATTTTATTCATTGTTATACCCATCAAGGGAATTTGATTCTTCAAAACTCAACATCGTCTTCCTCCCAGAGTAGAATATTTTTTCAAGACCTGCAAGGAATAGGACCATATTTTTCAAGATCTCCAAAGAGGATGGATTATTTAGTAGAAATTGTAAAAAAAAAAATTGGGTCTGTGCCTCCTACAAGATGGTACTTTCAACACAGGGCTGTTAATACTGTGTTTGAACATAAAGGTAATCTAATAAAATGTTTTGAACACATTAGGGACATAGAGATTTCTGACAAAAGTGCTTCTAGCCAGGATTTGTACGAACTTTGAGGGATCCTCAGTTCATTTTCTGGTTGACTTTTTTCCGCAAAATTATGCCTCATGTGGCAATTTTCTTTGATTGCATTCAACAAAGAAACATTGATGCAATAAATATGAGAACATTTGTTAAAAATTTTGTGAGTGCAGTGGTTAATATTCGTAAGACCTATGAAGACAGTGAAGTGGCTGTAAGTGAGCTTGTGACTAAGAGACAGTGTGTTGAACAATTAAGTAATAAGAGCAACCGTGTGGCCGCTTTGGAAGTATGTGATACGATTGTGAACAATATTAATGAAAGATTTCAATTTTCAGATCATTTATGTGTTTCCAAATTGTTTTTAGTTGAAAAGTTCCCACAGTACTGTGTTGAGTTTCCGGAAAATGATTTTCAGACTACAATTAAATTTTATCCTACAATAAATGGTCCGAAACTGAGAACCGGACTAGAAGTGTTATACAGTCGTGAAGATTTACGTATTGCTTCTGGTGCAACACCCTTATTACAGTTTTTCCTTGATAATAACATGTTTCGTACCTTCTCAGAGTGTGTGACTATTTTAAAGATAATTGTTACCATACCAATGACAACTGTTGAAAGTGAAAGGTGCTTTTATACATTGAAAAGAATAAAAACATTTTTAAGAAATTCCATGGGCACTGATAGACTGAATGCATTGGCTATGCTATCCACAGAAAAAAAAAATGATTCATGGAATTCAAGATTTCAACAAACAAGTGATAGAGGAATTCGCTACATCTAAAAACAGGAGAATGGAATTGTTATACAAAAAGTGAAATACCAGGTAAGACATTCTATATTTTTTTACCTAAGTACTAATTACCGCGAATGGTGGCCCACCTTAGATCCTCCCCACTGTGTGCCCCTCCCATTTCATTACTCACGAGCCGCCACTGAGATCGAGGTATCTTACAACATACATGTGTGCACACATGAGACAGTATTATTTTGAGTAAAAAAATTAATTTTTATATTAAACAAATAGAATAGACATAACATTTTTTTCACCACATGATTTAAAGCATATTAATGAAACAAAATTACAACCAAATTTTACAAGAATAAATTTAATTTCTTTAATTAAGATGCTTTTATAGAACTAATGCTTTGTGCCTTTATATTGAAAGTGCATTTGTACATGTTCATGGCAAAATAAAATTTTAAAAGAATTTAAAATTTTAAATGAAGTAAATTTTAAAGTATTAATTTCTTCGCCTGGGTACTTACAGAGGAGTCATGCCTTTATTTCAGGAGCTTGGAGGAGAAAGGGCGAATAAAAAAACTGATTTTTTTTTACATAATCCTATTTTTTGACATGTTAAGAACACGGTAATACCACTATCACGTATATATTCGCCCTTAGTATTTTGTAAATAGCATTGAAATGTATGTGCTGCATAAAATCAGCTGAGAGCTTAGTGCTGTAATATTGGAGGAGTAAGGGCGAATATATTTTATATTATTATTTTTTTATTTTACTTATCGTTAATTATTTAAAAATAAGAGTGTAAACTAATCAGAATCTATGTTTATTAATACTGAAATACATATTCGCCCTCTCTATCCTGAGAGTATTCACAAACTTTAAACACGATTTCCCAACACCACGATTTTCATATTCACCCTTTCTACTCCCAGCTCCTGATTTGTAAGATTAATCCTACAACCTTCAAAGATGTATGAACTTTAGTGTTTTTGACAGAGCCTGGATGATCACACTGAGTTATATATTGTTTTTTTTTATTAATAAAGTTCTTCAATCTATGTCTCTTAAAAAGACATGAGACAACACAGAAAGTGAGGCACATTTTGTTACTAACATTAAATAATATTTTAACAAAATAAAATTTTAAAATTTACAAATAAGAACAGATTTATTACATTGCCAGTTTTTTATCTTTTCATTAAATAAATGTTTCTGTTACTGCAGTATTCATTCTTTGCAACTACATTGGGTATCTAGACCAGATTCTGTATCTTCAAGCCGGTGGAGCCTTGAAAAAAAAAAAAAAAAATATAAAAGAAGCAGCAGAAGGAATTGTCATATTTTCTATAAGGCACAACAATGAACAAAGATTATTATGTTGAAGTAATGAAATGTCTTGTGAGACTAATATATATATATATATATATATATATATATATATATATATTATAACGATTCATATTAGCGTCCTAACTGAGCGTTATATGAAAGTGATAGACGGTACGAGTGTAGCGCCGTAAGCAAAAGAGAGAGCGTATAATCGCAGCCATCTCGCTCTAACCACGTCACCGCGATATCAGAAACCAGTACAAACATGTAATTTTACTCAAAGCAAATTATCAGTTCAACCTGCGATAACTTCAAAAGTTATAAATATACGGCAATTCTGAAAACAGCATTGTATTCAGCAAGAAAAGCTTTATAAGTAGCCGCAATCTCAGTTAATATAATTAACAATTGAAGAAGTTATATGGATGACGCACGCCAACAGGAATAACGAGAGAATTATGCTACGTAGGAATTAGGTGTTTTCACACACACACAGATAAAGACCTAAGCAACAATATTCTGTGGTCAGATCTTTGAAAACACATTTGCAAATACCTGTAATCAATCGATTTGCAAACACAGGAAGTACAATTTTGACAAGAAATTCTCTGCCGTTTGAAACCTGTCACGGGGTGTTTGTCGACCTGTTCGAGATTGTCAAACTGGAAAAACACATGATTTATTTGAACAACCAATCAGCAGCCCATATTTAAAACTGACGCCAACTCAAAGCGAGGGGTAGCATCACTCTTCAATCGGATCTTCAATACGCTAGACATGTATAAATTATGTATAGAAATTTTCAATCACGCAAAAGTGTAATTTAAGCATCAAATTCGAGAAGTAGTCCGCCGTGTAGATGAACTAATACCGTTCAACAACTCTCGCTGCGTAAAACAACTTTAATTAATTAATTTATTAATTAATTAAACATCAGCCGTGAAGGACCTGTGCGACAGAAGGCTACAGCATCTGTAATTGCCAGGGCATCTTCTACAGCATTGATCAACATCAATTCTTCTGTGCAAAACCATCAAAAGGAGGACCTCTACGGATTCCTATCTTCGGTCAACGCAACAAACAGTAAGAAATAGATTCACTGATCAATGAAATAAGCACTAAACAAAAAATAAAACAATAAACAATTTTTAAAAGACACTAAGAATTGCACACTTTGTATTTTAATTATAAGATTAGCTCTAACATAGTATAGGAGTGTTGAATGGAAAGTGAGGTGTAGTATTGGACATGCAAATTATTGCAGACCTGTTCTTTAGCACTGGTTTGGGAGATAGCAATCTCTTAATTAAATCAGATAAGAACAATAGGTCGTTTGAATGTCTTAATCTTGACTTTTCACACTCACTCAGTAATTATAAGTGTTAGGGTAGAATTAAGTCCTACCATTAGCCTAATCAAGTTTAAAAATAATTAATTAAAACGTGAATTAAAAATAATCAAGCAAATATTAAAGTGTTATTTGTAACGATTCCCCTTGAAAACCACAATCACTGAACGAATCCTGAGAAAGAGTGTCTCCATGCGCTGAGCTAAGCTGAAACCGTGTCATTTGTATCTGGGATTTGTTCTGGCGCCCAGGTAAAGTAATATCACGGGTAAGTAACATTTTATCTAACATTACAAATATTAGATAATTGTGTTAGATGAAATAAGGCGTTGTATAGATTTGTTGCCGCAACTAGGGGCACGATTAAAGCACCAAATTTATAGATAGAAATAAGTTATATATAAATTTGGCGCGGCCAACTAAGAAAGTTATATAATTTGGCGTTGCTTTTACCCAAGTGATTAGTTAAATTGTAATATTAATAAATTGAAAAGAAGTGGAATTCAAGGTTACAAGTAACAGTAAAATAATTGTTAAATTAATTTGTTAAAAATAATAACAAAACATGGCTAAATCATCAGCAGTAGATATGGCAGCAATTGAGCAAATGTTTAAGCAGTTGACCACTAAAATTGAAAGTAAAATTGATGATACAAATAATAAACTATCTAGTGAAATTGAAAGTACTAATAGTCAATTAAATAGTAAAATTGAAGAAATATCTAGTGAAATAAAAGATACAAATAGTAAAATTGATGAAAATAATAAAAGTTTAGAAGAAAGTAATCAAAAATTAATAACTGATGTTAATAATAAAATTGAACAAACTAATAAATATTTGTCTAGTGAAATGAAACAAATAAACGAAAATTTGTCTAGCCAAATAGAACAAAGTAGTAAAGAAGCTACATTTAAAATAGATGAAGAAATATCTAATCTAGCTAGTAAATAGATAGTACTAATAATAAAATAGATGAGAGTAATATTAGGTTTGATAAGCATACCGAAGAGGTTAAAACTACATTAGAAGAATTTAGAAAACAAGTAAACACTAATTTTTGCCGTCAAGACGAAAAACTAAATAAGTTTAGAAACGAATTTCATGAAAGGTTAGAACAAAAAGTAACCCTCATTAATCAACAATTCAGCGAAGTAACAGCTGAATTAAAAACACAAACACTTCTAAATAAAGAAGAAATCCAGAATACTAGGGAAGAGTGTACCCAACTGGGTGAGAATATTAAAGAAATTAAGAAACAGGTAGAGAGTAAGGCTAACAGTGACGAAGTACATCAAAAGGTGGAACAGCAGTTGAAGGTAATGCGGGAAGATCTGACTAAAGCAATGAAGTCACAGCAAACCAAAATCGTGAGGTGTGGTGGCTATAAGGAAGAACCGGAAAACCTTGCATTTTCAGGAAACCCACATGAGAATCCTGTGGAATTCCTAAAGCTGTTTGAGGCTTATGTAACTCGTGTAAATCCACTGATGGATGACGAGGACAAGAAGGACATGTTAGGCCGATTTCTCAAGAATTGGGCAGGTACGTGGTGGAAAGTCATCTCGGACAGAGTCCAAACCTACTCAGACTTCAGAGAAAAATTCCTTGCACAGTACTGGAACGTTCAGATACAAAGAAGGGTACGCGATCATCTAGAATTTGGTAAATATCACCCGTCAATGAATATGACAACCACCAATTATGTGCTTAACGTAATGGTGCAAGTCAAGCATCTAACACCACCAATAGAAGAGAGAGACCTAGTATATAAGCTAGCGCATCATTTCTCAGAACGCACTAGAGTAGCAACCACTACTAGAGGAGTGGATACTCTAGAAAAGTTCATAATGGTTATAGATGAGTGTCAAGATTTAGAGAGGGACCTACAGCGTGTAAGTAATCAGCTGAGTAACTACTCTAGAGGCGATCATCAAGAACCAACTTTCTACTCAACTAAGAGGAGAGACAATGAACGCCCGAAAGAAAAAAGGTTTACCCCATATCCGGGTAATAAAACCCAAAATCGACCGGAATTGGAGGAGAAGGGTAGAAGTAGGAGTGTAGAAAACAAACCAAATAAAGGGTATAAAGTATGTAAAACAACTATAACCTCTACCGACCAGCAACCGTCAACTAGTAAAATGAATACGGGAAACCACTGCAGGTAGAAAAGAAACAAAACTAAACCTACCATTACCTGCAGTGAAACAACCAAAGAAAACAGGTAAAAAGAACGTAACTAATAATATAAAACAAGTGAGCGATAGGGAGTTCTTGTTAAAAGAGGAGCAAGAAGTGGGTAGAAACCATTATCCTGAATGTCTGGAAATAATTTGTAAAATCAGTAATCTACTAGTAAGAGCGCTTATAGACACTGGCAGTGAAGTTACCTGTGTCAGCTCAAAGTTTGTAGATAATTGTCAGTTGCGAAATTGCTCCAGACTACCCGTAAAACATTGTAATGTACAGGGAGCCACTGGAGCCAAAATGCAAAAGATAACTGAACAAATATATTTACCTGTCAATTTAAATGGTAACCAAACCCAAATTGTAGCTCTAATAGTCCCAAAACTCATTCATGATTGTATTATTGGGGTAGATACGTTACTTGAATGGAAAGCAAAAATTAATTTTAAAAGAAATACCATTACGATGGAAATTAATACAAATAAAATTAATGTAAGTATTAAAGAGTTTAAGCATTGGAAGTCAGTAAGTGTCATAAAGAACTGTAAGCAGCTAAAGTCATTTCAAGGTTTAGCTAACTACTATCAGAAGTTTACAAGTAAATACGCGGAAAGTACTGTTCCATTGTTAAAGTTGTTAAACAAAGGGATTAAATGGAAGTGGACAAAGGACCACGATGAAGCGCTGCAACAAATGAAAAGTCTTTTTATAAATACTGTTGTATTAAATCATCCAAGAATAGGAGAAAGATTTTACTTGCAAACAGACGCCAGCAATATTGCTATTGGAGCACACTTGTATCAGATCGATGAGAAGGGCCAAAAAGCGGTATTAGGATTTGTAAGTCGCATACTTAAAGGGGAAGAATTAACCTATTTTACGACAGAAAAAGAGCTATTAGCGATAGTGCATAGCCTGTCAAAGTTTAGAAGTTATATTCTAGGTGGTAAACTTACTATAATCACCGACAATAAGGCGTTAGTATTTTTATTAAAGTGTAAATTGCTAGGTGCTCGTCTGACTCGTTGGATCTTGGCTATACAAGAGTATCAATTTGAAATACAATATTGGAAAGCGAACGACAACTTGGTAGCAGATGTACCCAGTAGAAATCCACCATCAGAAAACAACATGGAAACAGATAACATTAAATGTAGTAGCAATGATATTGGTATTTAAGCGGTAAAGCATATAATGAAACCTGAAGTAGTTAGACGACTTAAGGAAATAGGGACTCATCAACAACAAGACCCTAGGATTAGTGTAGCTTGGAGGAGTGCAGTTACCAACACCAAACCAGGATTTTCCATATATGACGGTAAGCTATATAAGCTATGTTCCCATAAGTGGAAGTTACTATTACCTAGCTGTATGATAGTGAACTTATTTGGGAATGCCACTTGTCATTGGGCCATGCTGGATTTAAAAAATGCTATCTAGCCTTAACAGAAAGTTTCATTGGAAAGGGGTTAGCAAAACGCATGAAAAGATTATTGTCTACTTGTGACCTGTGCCAGAAATGTAAACACCCGAAATTAGCTACAAGGGTAGAAATGCAAACAATCCAAGCAAAAGTGAAAGGAGAGTTACTAGCTGTGGATTATTACGGGCCTCTACCAAAAGCAAAAGGAGGGGTAAAGCACATTCTAGTGACGGTAGATTTCTTTTCTAAATTTGTAAAATTATACCCAGTCCAAAGAGCCACGACAAAAGTGACCCTTAGGGCATTAACAAAGTTCTACATCCCACAGTATGGTAAACCAAGGAAAATATTGTCCGACCAAGGAAAACAGTTCACCCATAACCTATGGAGAGAAACCTTGGAAGAACTAAATATAAAACCTATTCTTACATCCATACGTCACCCTCAAGCCAATTTAGCTGAGAGAATAAATAGAGAATTAGGGAGGTATTTTAGAATATTGTGTAATCAGAACCATTCTGCATGGGTAGACTACTTGAGTTTTATTTCAGATTGTATTAATAATACATGTAATGAAACAACGGGGTACACACCTTCAGAATTATTTATTAATAAAGAACCTGTACATGTATGGACCAAAACCATAAAAAGTCCACCCAACTACAATCTACCTATTCCATATGAGGTAAAAACCAGGATAGCACAAGAAAGAATACAAAGAGAAGGTCAAAAGAGAGTAGAACGATATAATCGAACTCACAAGTTGGTAAGGTTTGTGGAAGGAGAGGAAGTGCTAGTGAAAGCGAATCCTGTATCCTCTGCCATAGATAATACCACGACCAAGTTGTTTCCGATATTCATGGGACCTTATAGAATAGAAAAACAGATTGCAAGGTACACATATATGTTAAAAGATGTGGAGAAAAATAAAATTATAGGAAAGTACCATGGGGATAGTTTAAGAAAATATAAACAAAATATTGACCCATAAAGAAATAATAGTTTGAGCCAATAAGGTTTGTGAGTCAAGCATGGTCAAATAAAATAAAGTTATAATTGTTTTGAATCAAGGTCAATAATAATAATAAAAATTTTAATTAAATAAATGTTAGTATTGTTATTTAAATTAGTGACATTAATTAAGCCAAAATGATGATTAAAATATTAATGGTCATATAAATTTCCAATATACCATGTTAGGTTAAGTAACATTGTAATCTTTAGTTATAAGATAGATGTAAGGAAAATGGTATAAGTGCAAGTTTTGTGCGGGAAAAAGTGCGAAAGAATATGTGCAAAATTTTTAATCAGTGTAAAACTGTACATTAGAAAAAAATTAATGATTTAAATAATCAATTTTTTTTTATACCGAGTGGGGGTATATATAACGATTCATATTAGCGTCCTAACTGAGCGTTATATGAAAGTGATAGACGGTACGAGTGTAGCGCCGTAAGCAAAAGAGAGAGCGTATAATCGCAGCCATCTCGCTCTAACCACGTCACCGCGATATCAGAAACCAGTACAAACATGTAATTTTACTCAAAGCAAATTATCAGTTCAACCTGCGATAACTTCAAAAGTTATAAATATACGGCAATTCTGAAAACAGCATTGTATTCAGCAAGAAAAGCTTTATAAGTAGCCGCAATCTCAGTTAATATAATTAACAATTGAAGAAGTTATATGGATGACGCACGCCAACAGGAATAACGAGAGAATTATGCTACGTAGGAATTAGGTGTTTTCACACACACACAGATAAAGACCTAAGCAACAATATTCTGTGGTCAGATCTTTGAAAACACATTTGCAAATACCTGTAATCAATCGATTTGCAAACACAGGAAGTACAATTTTGACAAGAAATTCTCTGCCGTTTGAAACCTGTCACGGGGTGTTTGTCGACCTGTTCGAGATTGTCAAAACTGGAAAAACACATGATTTATTTGAACAACCAATCAGCAGCCCATATTTAAAACTGACGCCAACTCAAAGCGAGGGGTAGCATCACTCTTCAATCGGATCTTCAATACGCTAGACATGTATAAATTATGTATAGAAATTTTCAATCACGCAAAAGTGTAATTTAAGCATCAAATTCGAGAAGTAGTCCGCCGTGTAGATGAACTAATACCGTTCAACAACTCTCGCTGCGTAAAACAACTTTAATTAATTAATTTATTAATTAATTAAACATCAGCCGTGAAGGACCTGTGCGACAGAAGGCTACAGCATCTGTAATTGCCAGGGCATCTTCTACAGCATTGATCAACATCAATTCTTCTGTGCAAAACCATCAAAAGGAGGACCTCTACGGATTCCTATCTTCGGTCAACGCAACAAACAGTAAGAAATAGATTCACTGATCAATGAAATAAGCACTAAACAAAAAATAAAACAATAAACAATTTTTAAAAGACACTAAGAATTGCACACTTTGTATTTTAATTATAAGATTAGCTCTAACATAGTATAGGAGTGTTGAATGGAAAGTGAGGTGTAGTATTGGACATGCAAATTATTGCAGACCTGTTCTTTAGCACTGGTTTGGGAGATAGCAATCTCTTAATTAAATCAGATAAGAACAATAGGTCGTTTGAATGTCTTAATCTTGACTTTTCACACTCACTCAGTAATTATAAGTGTTAGGGTAGAATTAAGTCCTACCATTAGCCTAATCAAGTTTAAAAATAATTAATTAAAACGTGAATTAAAAATAATCAAGCAAATATTAAAGTGTTATTTGTAACGATTCCCCTTGAAAACCACAATCACTGAACGAATCCTGAGAAAGAGTGTCTCCATGCGCTGAGCTAAGCTGAAACCGTGTCATTTGTATCTGGGATTTGTTCTGGCGCCCAGGTAAAGTAATATCACGGGTAAGTAACATTTTATCTAACATTACAAATATTAGATAATTGTGTTAGATGAAATAAGGCGTTGTATAGATTTGTTGCCGCAACTAGGGGCACGATTAAAGCACCAAATTTATAGATAGAAATAAGTTATATATAAATTTGGCGCGGCCAACTAAGAAAGTTATATAATTTGGCGTTGCTTTTACCCAAGTGATTAGTTAAATTGTAATATTAATAAATTGAAAAGAAGTGGAATTCAAGGTTACAAGTAACAGTAAAATAATTGTTAAATTAATTTGTTAAAAATAATAACAAAACATGGCTAAATCATCAGCAGTAGATATGGCAGCAATTGAGCAAATGTTTAAGCAGTTGACCACTAAAATTGAAAGTAAAATTGATGATACAAATAATAAACTATCTAGTGAAATTGAAAGTACTAATAGTCAATTAAATAGTAAAATTGAAGAAATATCTAGTGAAATAAAAGATACAAATAGTAAAATTGATGAAAATAATAAAAGTTTAGAAGAAAGTAATCAAAAATTAATAACTGATGTTAATAATAAAATTGAACAAACTAATAAATATTTGTCTAGTGAAATGAAACAAATAAACGAAAATTTGTCTAGCCAAATAGAACAAAGTAGTAAAGAAGCTACATTTAAAATAGATGAAGAAATATCTAATCTAGCTAGTAAATAGATAGTACTAATAATAAAATAGATGAGAGTAATATTAGGTTTGATAAGCATACCGAAGAGGTTAAAACTACATTAGAAGAATTTAGAAAACAAGTAAACACTAATTTTTGCCGTCAAGACGAAAAACTAAATAAGTTTAGAAACGAATTTCATGAAAGGTTAGAACAAAAAGTAACCCTCATTAATCAACAATTCAGCGAAGTAACAGCTGAATTAAAAACACAAACACTTCTAAATAAAGAAGAAATCCAGAATACTAGGGAAGAGTGTACCCAACTGGGTGAGAATATTAAAGAAATTAAGAAACAGGTAGAGAGTAAGGCTAACAGTGACGAAGTACATCAAAAGGTGGAACAGCAGTTGAAGGTAATGCGGGAAGATCTGACTAAAGCAATGAAGTCACAGCAAACCAAAATCGTGAGGTGTGGTGGCTATAAGGAAGAACCGGAAAACCTTGCATTTTCAGGAAACCCACATGAGAATCCTGTGGAATTCCTAAAGCTGTTTGAGGCTTATGTAACTCGTGTAAATCCACTGATGGATGACGAGGACAAGAAGGACATGTTAGGCCGATTTCTCAAGAATTGGGCAGGTACGTGGTGGAAAGTCATCTCGGACAGAGTCCAAACCTACTCAGACTTCAGAGAAAAATTCCTTGCACAGTACTGGAACGTTCAGATACAAAGAAGGGTACGCGATCATCTAGAATTTGGTAAATATCACCCGTCAATGAATATGACAACCACCAATTATGTGCTTAACGTAATGGTGCAAGTCAAGCATCTAACACCACCAATAGAAGAGAGAGACCTAGTATATAAGCTAGCGCATCATTTCTCAGAACGCACTAGAGTAGCAACCACTACTAGAGGAGTGGATACTCTAGAAAAGTTCATAATGGTTGTAGATGAGTGTCAAGATTTAGAGAGGGACCTACAGCGTGTAAGTAATCAGCTGAGTAACTACTCTAGAGGCGATCATCAAGAACCAACTTTCTACTCAACTAAGAGGAGAGACAATGAACGCCCGAAAGAAAAAAGGTTTACCCCATATCCGGGTAATAAAACCCAAAATCGACCGGAATTGGAGGAGAAGGGTAGAAGTAGGAGTGTAGAAAACAAACCAAATAAAGGGTATAAAGTATGTAAAACAACTATAACCTCTACCGACCAGCAACCGTCAACTAGTAAAATGAATACGGGAAACCACTGCAGGTAGAAAAGAAACAAAACTAAACCTACCATTACCTGCAGTGAAACAACCAAAGAAAACAGGTAAAAAGAACGTAACTAATAATATAAAACAAGTGAGCGATAGGGAGTTCTTGTTAAAAGAGGAGCAAGAAGTGGGTAGAAACCATTATCCTGAATGTCTGGAAATAATTTGTAAAATCAGTAATCTACTAGTAAGAGCGCTTATAGACACTGGCAGTGAAGTTACCTGTGTCAGCTCAAAGTTTGTAGATAATTGTCAGTTGCGAAATTGCCCCAGACTACCCGTAAAACATTGTAATGTACAGGGAGCCACTGGAGCCAAAATGCAAAAGATAACTGAACAAATATATTTACCTGTCAATTTAAATGGTAACCAAACCCAAATTGTAGCTCTAATAGTCCCAAAACTCATTCATGATTGTATTATTGGGGTAGATACGTTACTTGAATGGAAAGCAAAAATTAATTTTAAAAGAAATACCATTACGATGGAAATTAATACAAATAAAATTAATGTAAGTATTAAAGAGTTTAAGCATTGGAAGTCAGTAAGTGTCATAAAGAACTGTAAGCAGCTAAAGTCATTTCAAGGTTTAGCTAACTACTATCAGAAGTTTACAAGTAAATACGCGGAAAGTACTGTTCCATTGTTAAAGTTGTTAAACAAAGGGATTAAATGGAAGTGGACAAAGGACCACGATGAAGCGCTGCAACAAATGAAAAGTCTTTTTATAAATACTGTTGTATTAAATCATCCAAGAATAGGAGAAAGATTTTACTTGCAAACAGACGCCAGCAATATTGCTATTGGAGCACACTTGTATCAGATCGATGAGAAGGGCCAAAAAGCGGTATTAGGATTTGTAAGTCGCATACTTAAAGGGGAAGAATTAACCTATTTTACGACAGAAAAAGAGCTATTAGCGATAGTGCATAGCCTGTCAAAGTTTAGAAGTTATATTCTAGGTGGTAAACTTACTATAATCACCGACAATAAGGCGTTAGTATTTTTATTAAAGTGTAAATTGCTAGGTGCTCGTCTGACTCGTTGGATCTTGGCTATACAAGAGTATCAATTTGAAATACAATATTGGAAAGCGAACGACAACTTGGTAGCAGATGTACCCAGTAGAAATCCACCATCAGAAAACAACATGGAAACAGATAACATTAAATGTAGTAGCAATGATATTGGTATTTAAGCGGTAAAGCATATAATGAAACCTGAAGTAGTTAGACGACTTAAGGAAATAGGGACTCATCAACAACAAGACCCTAGGATTAGTGTAGCTTGGAGGAGTGCAGTTACCAACACCAAACCAGGATTTTCCATATATGACGGTAAGCTATATAAGCTATGTTCCCATAAGTGGAAGTTACTATTACCTAGCTGTATGATAGTGAACTTATTTGGGAATGCCACTTGTCATTGGGCCATGCTGGATTTAAAAAATGCTATCTAGCCTTAACAGAAAGTTTCATTGGAAAGGGGTTAGCAAAACGCATGAAAAGATTATTGTCTACTTGTGACCTGTGCCAGAAATGTAAACACCCGAAATTAGCTACAAGGGTAGAAATGCAAACAATCCAAGCAAAAGTGAAAGGAGAGTTACTAGCTGTGGATTATTACGGGCCTCTACCAAAAGCAAAAGGAGGGGTAAAGCACATTCTAGTGACGGTAGATTTCTTTTCTAAATTTGTAAAATTATACCCAGTCCAAAGAGCCACGACAAAAGTGACCCTTAGGGCATTAACAAAGTTCTACATCCCACAGTATGGTAAACCAAGGAAAATATTGTCCGACCAAGGAAAACAGTTCACCCATAACCTATGGAGAGAAACCTTGGAAGAACTAAATATAAAACCTATTCTTACATCCATACGTCACCCTCAAGCCAATTTAGCTGAGAGAATAAATAGAGAATTAGGGAGGTATTTTAGAATATTGTGTAATCAGAACCATTCTGCATGGGTAGACTACTTGAGTTTTATTTCAGATTGTATTAATAATACATGTAATGAAACAACGGGGTACACACCTTCAGAATTATTTATTAATAAAGAACCTGTACATGTATGGACCAAAACCATAAAAAGTCCACCCAACTACAATCTACCTATTCCATATGAGGTAAAAACCAGGATAGCACAAGAAAGAATACAAAGAGAAGGTCAAAAGAGAGTAGAACGATATAATCGAACTCACAAGTTGGTAAGGTTTGTGGAAGGAGAGGAAGTGCTAGTGAAAGCGAATCCTGTATCCTCTGCCATAGATAATACCACGACCAAGTTGTTTCCGATATTCATGGGACCTTATAGAATAGAAAAACAGATTGCAAGGTACACATATATGTTAAAAGATGTGGAGAAAAATAAAATTATAGGAAAGTACCATGGGGATAGTTTAAGAAAATATAAACAAAATATTGACCCATAAAGAAATAATAGTTTGAGCCAATAAGGTTTGTGAGTCAAACATGGTCAAATAAAATAAAGTTATAATTGTTTTGAATCAAGGTCAATAATAATAATAAAAATTTTAATTAAATAAATGTTAGTATTGTTATTTAAATTAGTGACATTAATTAAGCCAAAATGATGATTAAAATATTAATGGTCATATAAATTTCCAATATACCATGTTAGGTTAAGTAACATTGTAATCTTTAGTTATAAGATAGATGTAAGGAAAATGGTATAAGTGCAAGTTTTGTGCGGGAAAAAGTGCGAAAGAATATGTGCAAAATTTTTAATCAGTGTAAAACTGTACATTAGAAAAAAATTAATGATTTAAATAATCAATTTTTTTTTATACCGAGTGGGGGTATATATAACGATTCATATTAGCGTCCTAACTGAGCGTTATATGAAAGTGATAGACGGTACGAGTGTAGCGCCGTAAGCAAAAGAGAGAGCGTATAATCGCAGCCATCTCGCTCTAACCACGTCACCGCGATATCAGAAACCAGTACAAACATGTAATTTTACTCAAAGCAAATTATCAGTTCAACCTGCGATAACTTCAAAAGTTATAAATATACGGCAATTCTGAAAACAGCATTGTATTCAGCAAGAGAAGCTTTATAAGTAGCCGCAATCTCAGTTAATATAATTAACAATTGAAGAAGTTATACGGATGACGCACGCCAACAGGAATAACGAGAGAATTATGCTACGTAGGAATTAGGTGTTTTCACACACACACAGATAAAGACCTAAGCAACAATATTCTGTGGTCAGATCTTTGAAAACACATTTGCAAATACCTGTAATCAATCGATTTGCAAACACAGGAAGTACAATTTTGACAAGAAATTCTCTGCCGTTTGAAACCTGTCACGGGGTGTTTGTCGACCTGTTCGAGATTGTCAAAACTGGAAAAACACATGATTTATTTGAACAACCAATCAGCAGCCCATATTTAAAACTGACGCCAACTCAAAGCGAGGGGTAGCATCACTCTTCAATCGGATCTTCAATACGCTAGACATGTATAAATTATGTATAGAAATTTTCAATCACGCAAAAGTGTAATTTAAGCATCAAATTCAAGAAGTAGTCCGCCGTGTAGATGAACTAATACCGTTCAACAACTCTCGCTGCGTAAAACAACTTTAATTAATTAATTTATTAATTAATTAATCATCAGCCGTGATGGACCTGTGCGACAGAAGGCTACAGCATCTGTAATTGCCAGGACATCTTCTACAGCATTGATCAACATCAATTCTTCTGTGCAAAACCATCAAAAGGAGGACCTCTACGGATTCCTATCTTCGGTCAACGCAACAAACAGTAAGAAATAGATTCACTGATCAATGAAATAAGCACTAAACAAAAAATAAAACAATAAACAATTTTTAAAAGACACTAAGAATTGCACACTTTGTATTTTAATTATAAGATTAGCTCTAACATAGTATAGGAGTGTTGAATGGAAAGTGAGGTGTAGTATTGGATGTGCAAATTATTGCAGACCTGTTCTTTAGCACTGGTTTGGGAGATAGCAATCTCTTAATTAAATCAGATAAGAACAATAGGTCGTTTGAATGTCTTAATCTTGACTTTTCACACTCACTCAGTAATTATAAGTGTTAGGATAGAATTAAGTCCTACCATTAGCCTAATCAAGTTTAAAAATAATTAATTAAAACGTTAATTAAAAATAATCAAGCAAATATTAAAGTGTTATTTGTAACGATTCCCCTTGAAAACCACAATCACTGAACGAATCCTGAGAAAGAGTGTCTCCATGCGCTGAGCTAAGCTGAAACCGTGTCATTTGTATCTGGGATTTGTTCTGGCGCCCAGGTAAAGTAATATCACGGGTAAGTAACATTTTATCTAACATTACAAATATTAGATAATTGTGTTAGATGAAATAAGCCGTTGTAATATATATATATATATATATATATATATATATATATATTACACGTTGTAATAAAATAATTATTCTCTGATGAATGATGGTATTTAATAATTGGTGTGTCTCTCGAAGTCTTACTGGTCTGAAACACTTCCTCAGTTTCCCAGTTGATCGAGTCCCAAATGTAGCAAGACCTGTCAAATAGCGTTATGCTGTTGAAGAAATATATGTGTAGTTTCACCAAAAGTTTTAAAACAAAAATTGTTGCTTGTTGAAGAAAAATAAAAAAAATTGTGTTTAAAAAAATTATAATTAAAAAAAAATTTCTTTTTATTAATTAATTAATTAAAATCAATTAATTAATAGTGTTCTGTGAAGTTTTAAAATGTATAACACTCCTCTAAGAAATTTTATTGATGTTCTTGTATTTTCCAAATAAACTACAACCGCTCATAAGATTGTCTCCAGGACAATCGATACTTGTTTACTTTTTTGTTTTGTAGGTTATCTTCCCTTGTATGAGGTAAAATCCTAGTAGTTTATTATTTAAATTATATTAATGGTAATTTGTAATATAAATGAAAGAAAGAACTATTTTGTGGTGAAAAGTATTAATGTTTTATTAAATAATTGAAATATAGACTCTTTTCGATTATAATATCGACTCTCAGGGTATCGAAACAGTTACAAGGTTTGGTATATAAATTTCAACAAGGTTCTTTAAACAGCTAATTATTATCAAAGTCAGAGAAATCGGGCCAATATTTAAAAAGTATAACGTTACAACAAGTTAATTACTAATACTAGATACACACATTGAATAATAAAATTGAAAAAATATAATTTGTTGTCACCAACACAGCTGATGGGAAACAAGGAGGCGTTGCTAACGACAATCTGCAAATGGCTGCCGTCAAGTCGGTCAAAATGTCCTCCGAATCGGCGATGTTCCAAATAAGATATTTTCTGGTAGTATTTACGTCCTGGTGTCTGCAAATCTCCTTTCTAATGTTGTGTAGTGTCTTAAGTGAAGTTTCCGTGTTGTCTTCTGTATATCTGTGTAGTTATAAGTTCGTTCACTTTTTATGATTCCGACACTAATATATGGTTATGTGATATACTGTTTTCTTGTGTTTTATAGTGTTTTTCGGTGTAGTTATGTGCTGTCCAGTGTTATTTAGTCTTTATATATTGATTTTGTCACTATGTGACGTTCTAGAATGATTTTATATGCCACTCGCGATTTCACAAAAACGTACCGTTCACTTACTTGCCATTACCGTTTTTTGTTAGGTTAGCTCGGTTATAAACCGCTTGTGAAGTTCACCGTACAATTACCAATAATCAACTATCTTATTTCCTCCAGTTTCGACTAAACTCTTAGCCAATATAATATTATTCTTAACATTGTTCAAATATAATTTTGCATCCTGTGCATATTCCCAAATACACTATATAACTGCCTAAACTTTGGTTATTTATCAATTTTATTTGCTAGATGTAATTTAAATTAATCCTTCAGTTCTTCGGCATATTTTAAGATTGAATAATGCCGTTTTATAATGTTTTCTGTCCAAAATTAGTAATTTTACTTTCATTTTGTATTCAGTGAAAAATTAAAAATTAACTTCCTGTCATTATGCAAATTCAGCCATATTTTCAGTTATATTTATTATTAATAATCTTATATTGTATTAAAAGGTTTATATTCCCTTATTTTCTTGTAATTAATTGAATTGGTTAAATTCTAAAATATTATTTTGGAATATATGACTCCCCTCTCCAAATTTCTGAGTTTAGTCATTTTCATTTTTATTTACAATTCTGAATATAATTTTATAAAATCTTTCTAAATGGTACGTGCAATTATATGGCTTCATCTCAGGTTTATTTTGTCTAAATCCCTTTTGTTTAATTGCATTTAAATGAGTAATTTCTCTGTTTTGATGAAGTTTGGTTTTCATTCTTTGGCCTAGATTTTAAAACAATTTTTCCTTACAAAATATTTTTACAAACAATAAATGATGTGTGATACCCTCTCTGACTTTTAAATATGATATTATAAACTAAACATTTTTTCAAATAACACAACAATAATTAGTATTGGTTACAATACCATGAACAGTTAAACAAATAAGGAATATTTTCAAATAAATGGTTGTCTTCAAACTTCAGACATGTTTCACAATCAAATACTTATTTCTAACATTGAAATATTGTTCACAAAAAAGGGTTTCTTACCAACTAACATCTTAATTACTTCTTACTATTAACACAAGTAATAATTATGTTTACACTTCTGATGTTAGTTGTTGTAAATTTAAATAAATGACCTTATATCTAATACATTTTTAACATCCTTATCCTATATTTACAAAAACCTTATATCTATATTCTTATTTGCTAACTACTATAATAAGTTGGATTATACAGTTTTTTACACTGTCTTTTAAATATTGTATTTGGGGAACTGTACCCTGTCATTAGTATAATTAAATCTGTTTTTTTTTCATTATATAAAACAAAATGTCACTTTAAACAGATTTATATTTTGTTACTATTCAAAGTAACATATTCACATAGTACACATTTTAAGTCACTGAAAGTTGCATATTTCATTGTATTCAATGTTTGTGATTGCCAAGAATGAAACACAAGGTTTATTTTCTATAAAACCAAAAACTAGCACTGGTTCACTTTACACTTTTATTTTATGTTATTTCTAACTGGTCGTGTAGTCTTATTAACCTAATAAATTGGTTAGTGTTTTACAATGGAGATTTGTTCCTTGGGTACTATATTATTGTTTCATCTTGGTTCACTGGCAACTCTTATTTTACACACTTCTCTCTCTTAATTTTATGTACATGTTGTTACTATTTCGTTGTACTTTTATTGGTATTTCACTATTTATTTTAGGGATATGGGGATTTGGGAGTCTTTTATAAGAGCATGACATCTTCCTCAGGATGCTGCCTTCTTCTTCTTTCTTCTGTCTTCTGGGACTGTTATCTTCTCCATCTTCTTCTTGATGCCATCGGGTTTCTTGGGATTTCTTCATCTTCTTCGGGTTTCTTGGGATTTCTTCATCTTCTTCGTCATTTTAGAAATACATCACCTGTATTGGTTGATCTTGGCTTATTCAGGGTTTCTTTTCCATTTATATTTCCTCATTGTGGGTTTGGTCATATTCTGTGTTGCTTTGTTATTTACTTTTTACCTTCCTGGGTTATAATTTGAAAACCTTTGGTTATTAGACTGGTTTTGGATGACTCATCACTAGTAACTCATTTTATTTGAACTTGTATTTTTTAAATAATAATGATTGCTTTCCACAGTTGCTATGAATTAATTTTTTATATTAAACTTAATGCTTCCTTCCAGATTTAAATGTTATAATTTTATTATTCTAATGATCAAATGCCATTCAATATTATGCATATATCTGTCACGTTACAGATTGCTCTCCTCCAGAAGTAATTATTTCAGACATGTTTATGGATGAAATAATTTCTTATGATAATTTCATCATTTCTTATATTTCATTTTCTTCCCCATTTTTATATCGACTTTTTATATTAGAGTTTAATTAATTTTATATATATAGTTACTTATTTTACTACTGATCCTTTTCGGATAGTTAGTGTCTTCTGAGATATTATTATTATTGTAATACATTTTCTTTCTTTATAAACTTCGTGTTGCATCCTTGGGATATTAATTCCCTAACATTCCCTATCACGTGGGCTGGGGCAGATCAGAGGGGCACTGTACGCTACACAATCTCTGCTGGTCATACACCACTTCTACCAATTGAGTACAGAGGCATATTCATTTCTGCTCAAAAAACATAATGCTGCTGGAATTATCTTCAGTCAGTCATCGAATAAATAAATAAAAAGTAGTCTCATTTTCGACTAATAAAAATATCTTTGGATTCTTCACTTCGTAGTTTCTCAGATTATCTCACATTTTCTATCTTAATAAATCTTCATAATTATTATTATACTCATTATATATATATTTTTCTGAACTCTTAACTTGTCTGATATATTTATTTTAATTATGGTTGAAAACCTTTCTTATTTATAATTCTTGTTACTGGTCATAGTGTAACTCTTTTTCTTCTACATCTTATAACCTCTTCTTTAGAGTTATAACGGAGGGAACCCAAAATAATCGGTTCTGCCAATTATTTCAGGCTGCCTTATTCGAGACGAGCTGAAATGTAAATCAGAACAACACGCAGTAAGACATACAAGGAATCAGGGAAGGTGAAACTGTTGATTTATATACTCAGTATATGTGTGTAACAAGAAGACTTGCTTTATTAAACATTTGAAATATAACATTTACTCCAAAGAACAGATCCCATGACGTTATTAATTAAATTAGTAAAATTAAGTGAAATGCTTTATTTAGAATATGGGATCACAACAAATTTATCTAGCTATACCCCCGGATCCGGGTAACCATTGGTATTTAGTCTCTAATCTTTTAATTATATTTAATTCAAAATTTTATCTTGCAAGACTTTTACCTTTTTGCTTCATATATCTTCCATTAGAAGAATGGTATTAATAACACTATGTTACGTTAATATCTAAATTGTTACAATTGAATGATATTGAATAGTTACAATTAAATTCTCAAATTTAAGTTTTTATATTCTTATAAAATCAATCGTCTCTGAAAGTCTCTTAAATAGAGTATTGTGTTACAAAAATATTATCATTATTCCTCGATAGACGTGCTATCGAGTCACCTCTATTTTTTTGGATGTAGTAATCGCCTCCATGTGGTTCCGTCTTGGGAGTCCTAAAACGTCGTCCTCGTCTTGGTCTGGTCTCTGTTGTTCATGGCTTAATACGTCTGCAGGATAGGTAGAGTCTTCTACACAGATACTCGTTGATTCTCAGATGTCTCGAACTGCATCATCGGTAGGGTATACTAGAGTTCTCATTTAGATGGTCCATGACCACAGGTCAGATGTTGAAAAGATTCGTCCATCGGTGAAGATTGCAGTCATCGTTTTTTCTTTATTAACACTCGTCGTTTGTAGTTACATCTTTCTTCTTGTTACAAAGTTTTTGGAATTTTCTTTTTGTTAACGTTACATGTTACACTTTTTGTAACGGTTAGTAAAATACAAAATAATAATTAATTAATCCACACTAACAACAAATTGTATAACTTTTGAACAGAGCATTTTGCTCGTGCGTCTGCACAGCTGGGCGTCGTCATCGCAAGAGAGCAATTTTTCGTCCGCTACCCTCGTACAGAGAGAGAGTGGGGTGTTTATTCCGCGAGCATATATAGTTCCTGTTTTCTCTTTAAATAAACTTTTTATTTATACAAACTATCGCTAGATAAAAATACATCATTTAAATTAATTGTTTTAGTTACTATCTGCGTCTACAGATACTTTAATTATTAACATTAGTTTACACTATTATTTTTAATTACAGTAGACTCGGAAAACAGGTCGAGTATCAACAGGTAGGCGCTTGATAGCAAGCAAAGGGTTAAATACGAACATAATAATTATTTACAATATGCCTTTTCTTTATGGATACTTTGCCCTTATTAATTACTTCTTCCATTCACACTTAGTACCTACATGTTTTTATTATTATTATTGTGAGATTTAAATGGTTAATTGTACGCAACCTTAATTAATTAAATTTTTTTTTTATTCTGTAAATGTCACAATTTAAATCGTCACATACTCCGCCTCCTTACCAACACAGACTCCTAAAATTTTGGTCAGCTATGTACCGAGAGTATGCTTGGGGAGTTCCGTGTGAAATTTCTCTCACCCGTGTCTGGCTGTATATAATTACTAGCAGCATAAGTCATTCTTGACTGGCTGTTTCTTACCATCTATACATATACTTCATGTTTTACACGCTAATTCTATTACTACATAAAATTTACATTATAAAGTATTTTCAACATTCTAAATTTCCTTAACTCTACTACTTATTACTACTACCGGATTTTTCCTTTTTCTTTCGAGAGAGTTTTTCTTCGTTATAGAATTTACTCTTTAATTACTCCATTACTTTTATTGGATGTCAGCTGACTTCTTGCTTTGCTCTACTTTCGATGAAGAGGATTCAAGGTTGATCAGGCCTCATACCTACTTATACGACAAGGTAGCCAAAGGTTACTCAAGTACTTTTGCGGTTGAGTACTAAACATTGTTTTCACATTTACTTATTTAATTAACTGGCACTCTACTATTTTCTTCTTCAAGATAACGTTTTATCTTTGAAATATGTGTCCTTCGCACATATTTTTGAGTAGAGGGTTCGTACAGGATCACAGTTACCGGAGTTAAGTATTTGTGAATTTGATAAGGACCGCACCATCTGTAAGATAGCTTGGAAGTTGTCTTATCGACTGCACTACTCGTTGGGTGCGTGTTATACATAACTAAATCTCCGATTTGGTATTTTACTTTATTATTCTTATTCTTTTGCTCGTAATATTTCCTTGACTTCGCTAAGTTTGTTCGTAAATTAGCGCGCGCTTCGTTCCATATCTTTCTAATATTTTTATCCCTAATTTCAAGGGGTAACAATTCATGTATTTTCCACTTCGTGGATAATGGGTGATTAGGTTTATACTTGAACAACAATTCTTATGTCCTTCATGATATGCCGAATTAAAGGCGAATTGTATCCAGGATAGGTTCTGGTCCCACGAAGTATGGTCGTTAGCATGGTAGGCAATTAAAGCAGATTTTAGGTTTCGCAAATACCTCTCAGCTATATTACCTTGCGGATGATACTCGGTAGTGGTAATGTGGTTTATACCTAGTTTGAAACACATGTTCCTGAATTCCTTGGACTTAAACTGTGGTCCGTTATCCGACACTAGATGGACTGGAATACCGAAATCTTTGAATAATCTATTCTGTAAAATGCTTACTGTTGTCGTAGCTAAAGCTCGCCGCATGGGGTACATCCAGACGAACTTACTAAACGAATCTACGCAAATTAGTAACATAGTATTTCCTGACTTGGAACGTAGGTAGGGTCCAGAAAAGTCTAAATAAATTTTGGAAAATGGGGTGGCAGGAATCTCAGATATTAACTGACTTATTTGACTGTTTCTCGCTGGTTTGCTGAGTGCACACAACTTACACCTTTTTACAAAGTTAGCTATCTCACTGTTCATATTTTCCCAGTGATATTCTCTCCGAATCCGATGTATGGTTTTATTTATTCCCATATGTGCTCCAATGGTGGAAGAGTGATAATATTCCATTAGCATAGGTTTAATAATATCCGGGGCGATGATACGCAAATATTATCCGTTAGCTATTCTACAACATAATACTTTCGTATTTAATAGGTATTTTTCAGACTTGTTTCCTTTTTCAAGTTGTTTGATGATCGGACTCAAACGTGGGTCTTGTTGTTGGTAATGGGCTAAATCCGTAAATGCAAGAGGAAATTCGGTAATTAACGCATTAATAATAGGTGTCTCTCTACTCTTGTTTTCGTAATTATTACTACTAGGCTGGAACATACGTGACAGGGTATCGGCAACTACGTTTTGGGTGCCTCTAATATGTTGTACTTTGAATTTAAAACAATTTAATCTCAATACCCATCTTCCGATTCGACCTAATTGTTTTGGGTGGTTTAGTAGCCAGGATAAAGCTTGATTATCTGTTTCTAGCAAAAACTCTTTGTTCTAAAAATGGTTTGAACTTCTCAAACGCAAAAACGATAGCTAAGCATTCTAATTAGTATGCGGAGTATTTCTTTTTGTAGCGGGTCAAATTTTGGGTGTTTTTATTTTCAACAGTTTGGGATAATTATATTCTTATTCATTTCATTTTCGGTCGGGAGTGTTATAAAATATTACGAAATAAATGTATTATTGTGCAACGTTATTTTCCAAGCAACAGCACGATGTTGAGAAACAGCGTTTGGAACAAAGGCGATGCGCAATTTCAGTGGTGTAACACGGCAAAGGAATTTACCACCTTAAAAATTCTAAGAACTCTGTAAATGTGTGTCAACGCTCAAGCGCAACTACACCCGCACGCGCTCAAAGGACGCTCTAACTAAAAACTCAAGATGGCCAGAGCGTAAAAAATATTCGTCGTCTTCTCTAAGACCTCACGGAAGTCGCATTAAACTCCGCCTACTGTTGGTGACATCAGCGGAACCAAGTCCAATATCGGCCTCTGGACACACACACATACCAGCTTTAATCCATATATAAAGTGGTTACTTCCCAACAAATGATGCCGGAGCGACGAAAACATCGTGGCAGTAGAGAACCAGATTCCCTCCAGGAACAGGTACATGTACCTGTTACGTTCACCGTGACGGAACAGTCGACATTAAGCAGAGACGCCATACAGTCAACAGGACGCCAACTACAGTAACAGACATCTAAAGTTTCGGTTTGGGCCCGGTTGGTCGAGTTTTCGCAAATGTATTTCACTCAATAAGACCGACCGGGACCCCAGAAGGTAATGAACATATCGGAGTGAGTAATACTGACAGTGATGTGGAGAGATTGAAGTGATAAAACAAATAGTGAAGTTACGGGACCAACCGCGTGTTCGGCCGGTATCGTGTTCGTGGACGGGCACCGCGGATAACAATCGGAATATTTAAAAATTGAATAAATAAAAGGGAATGTATATAAAAAACAAAAGGTATGGAAGAGTGCGTGGGCAATATGGGCTGCCTTAGTTGTAAGTATAGTTTAAGGTAATTAAAACTTGATGGTGTAGCATTCTCATTCTGGTAATTATAACAATTAATCATGACTAATTCTTTTGTACTCATAGCAGTGAAAATTGACTTAATTCATTAAAGTGATTTAGTTTATTTGGAAAATGTGTTAGTTTAAGTTATTTCGTCATTACCACTGTCTTATTTCTGTGTTGAAAAAATTCGTCTAGACGTTCCGGAATCTTCTGAATTATTAATTGGGTGGGTCAGATTGCTAAATTGTCCGTTTTATTTAAGGTGGAGTGTAAAGGTTTTCGATATTTTACCTCTAAAAAATAATCGTGGCGACCTTGGTCTTCTGGTAAAATTCGAATAACAGGTAAGTGTTGTAATTGCATACAGGTAAGTCCTGGTAGTGGTTTTATTTTATTTTATATATATTTCGGCCCCTACTTTTTATTGTTAAAAATGTCGACGCGCTGCCAGGATTTTCGTTTAATTATAATTTTATACGAGATAGACCTATTTTAATACACAGAAAATAGGATGTGGTAATGACGTATTTGTGTAATATTATCGTATATAATTACGCTAAATAAGGTTATGTTTAGGTAGAGCGAGCGGGCGTTTACTTTTACGTATTAATAACTGTTTTCTGTATGGGGTATTTTGATTTAAGGGGACGTTATATAAAGGGTATGATATAAATAAATTTTGAAAATGACCGATGTACAAGATAAGAATAGACCTAACGCTAGCGTAGGGGTGGAAGAAAAAAAGGTGTCGATAGACGACCTGTTTAATCTAATGAAAACCATGTCTGAAAATATAAATAGCAATTATAAAGAGCAACAAATTGATTCCAATGTCAAATACAATAAAATGAATGACAAGTTTGACGAGTTGAAAAATGAAATACAAGAAATGAGTAAATGTGTAGAAAGTACTAACGAAATAATAAGATCTAATTTGAATAAGTTAGAACAGAGTGTTGAGCGAATGGGAGTACGTGTGATGAGGACAGAGAAAAATAATACAAATGAAACTTGTAATGACAAATACAAAAATGTAGTACCAGATAAAGAGGTAACAAATAATAACAATGTTGAAAATAATGAATGTAATATTGAGAATAATAATGTGTTTGAGAAATTGGTATCAGAAAGTGATACGGAAAAAATAAATAAGGAGAGTATTAATGAAAGTGTAGAATGCAGTGATTATGAGATGTTAATGTGTGTCAGTGAGTTAGAGAGAGAGAGAAAAAATAATGTTGTAGTAGAGTGGGGACAGAGGGGAAATTTTCCTATTATTATCTATGATGAGTTAATGTGGTCACAAGAGTCTTTGAAGGGCAAGAGTCCCGTGTTAGTAGAAGATTTGAGTTTATTTTATTTGTATAAGTTTATACCCTCTGTGTGGAATGATTTTATAAGTATGAGATGGTGTTATGTTGAGAGAGAGATAGAATTATATGAATTAAAGAGAGATTATGGTGAGTTGAAAGAAATATTAGAAGTGTATTTAAACAAGAATAATTTAATTGATGAAAAAGTAACTAACCCGATATTGGAAATATTTACTGACGGAGATTTAACAGAAATACTTAACGTAGACTTGGTGAATGATTATTATGGTATAACGGATAAATTGAAATTATTTGGTTATGACACACAAGACAACAGTATGTATGTCAATATAATTGAACAGTGCTATACAGAACCAAGATTAATCTTTGACGATGGAGGGTAGACTGTAAAACAATAAAAGACAATTAAACATTATGTTTTATGGTTGTTTGCATGGCAGATTTGGACAGAAGTGTGGAAAAAATGGAATAATAATTAACAAGAGTGTGTAAATAAAATATAGAGAATTTATATGTGTGTATGTAAGATGATTGTTGTGATAATAATATTGAAATACTTGCAATTTAAATAAATAAACCAAATTAATTTTGAAAACAAGTAATCAGAGAATTATAATTGTTTGGATGGTGATGAATTCTATATTGTTAATAATTAATTTAATTGATTATGTAAATGTTGTATAATTAATTTTGTTGTAAATTCAGTTTGTTTTACGAGATGGAAATTTGGTAATGAATGATAAATTATTTAATTTAAATTAATAAATTTTGTGAAATGTTTCAGAGATGGTGGTGATTATGTTTTGTGGGCATATCATGTTAAATGGATTGTAAGTAGAAAAAATTTTATAATCAGGTGTAATTGAGATTCTAATTCATTAATAAGATGTTATTTGGAAATCAGTTGGTTCAAGAAATAAAGATAATTAAAAAATTTTAATAATAAATGAAAGATGATAAATAATGATTATCAATAATAAATTTTGAAAATTTCAAGAAAGTTAAACGGTAAAAGGTTATGAATGGGTTAAATGAGTGTTGATGCAATTATTATATGATAATGTATATACAAATTTTAATTAGTTGTCAATTATAATTAGTTATTATGTGGCTATTGTGGGGGTGGCCTGTGCTCTCACAAGTAGCGAAAAGGGTTGGGGGTAGCAGTGAGTGTTACCTCCATCGGAGACCGAGCTGGCGATAAATGTGCGGCACACCTTATCCGTGTAAAATAAAAATTTTACACACAATACTAAATAACGTGTCGCACATAATAATATTGATGTGAAACAGGCAGTGAAATGAAAGTTTAGATTTCCTCGACTTTTCGGGCGGTTACTGCCTTACCAGCACTAACCGTGGTTTTGGCTAGCGGCCAGCTATGGCCATATCAAGTCCCTTGACCATAGCTGACTTGAAATTGGTATATATTTGAAATTTAATGGGGGGACAATTAGAGGAAATCTCTGGAAACTATGGAACAGCGGCTGCCACTCTGTTCGAGGAGGAACAGCAGAGCCAGGTGGCAGATCCGTTTTTAAGGGTGTATGATTTTATAACAAGAACATGATGATGTTCACTAACTTTAAAACTTAACAGCGGAAGCAGAGACATGGAGAGGTAAAAACCTGCTCCAAAATATACAGTCTCTGTGGAAGCGAAAGGGCGAGACAGTCCTCCATAATCCGAAATAGTGTGTGTGGCTGGGAGGTGACGCAAAGGAGTCACGAATTTAAAGCTTATGACATAAAAGTTTTTGCTTATTCAAAGTTTAATTCAAATAAAACTGCTTGTGTTCTGTTCAGGTAACTAGCTGCTTAGATATTTACAAATAAGGTGTTCATGCTATAATTTTAAGTGTATTATTTTATTGTTGTCTGTTAGATAAGCATTGATAAGAATATGTAATTGTATTATGTGTTTATTTTTTTTTTTGCCCATAAGTAAATCGTCTGGCAGGCTAACATAAATAACCAGAATCAGAGAAATGGGAAACAATGAGGTGAGAAGGGAGGATAAATAAAAATAAATATGTATATTCCATGTAATTTGTTCAATTTTAAGATGTATTTTCAGTGTGTTAGGAGGATCAGCTGATCAGCAATAACGTCACTGGTATATTGGTTTGTAAATGTTACAAGTAATCAATGCTTAATGTACTACAGATATTTTGAAGTAAAGATAAAAAGAATATGAGAAATAAAATAGCAATAATTTGTGCAAATTAATAAAAGATAATTCATGGGTGATAAATGTTTTATGGGACACGTAGATCTGTCCAAGTTAAATTCTAAGTTGAATTTGAAAGGATAGAGATGAAGATGATGTAATGTTGTTTTTGAAGTAAGGTATGTTGTAGAATTGTAAGTAGTATTGATGTTGACACAGTGGTAATGGAGACTTTATGTAGATTTTGAGTGACATATTGTTGTTTTTATAGTCAATGAGGTTATTTTGTGTATTTGTAGTAATGTAATGAGATTGAGAATTTTGGGGATGGCAATTTTGTATTAGGGGGTAGTGTATTTGGGGAGTCCGCAACAAGGGTTGGGACGGGATAGGGATAGATTTTAGTAGGGAAGGGGCCGCCTTAGGTAGAATCCGGGCCGCCAGATAAGGGAATTGAGTTTTTTGGGGGCGGGGAAACACGTATCCTATACAAAGGGTTAGAGAGTATTATATATGTAGAGAAGGTGGCGTTTTGTGTTAAATGATAAGTGGGGCTTAGAGTGTCCTGATTAGTAGATATTTTGGTAGAGATGGGTGTCATGGGAGTTGAAGTTGATTAATATTAGAGCCATAGGGAGAGGTAAAGATTATATATGTATACAGATCTAGTAATACAGTAAATGAGAATGAATAATTTACATCACCTACAGTAGATTAACGTAAGATTGTTGAACATAAAGAGAGATTCATGATAAAGAATATACAATTGTTTATTTTTTTCAACCAGTGACAGAATTTTGATGAAATTTGAAAATAATGTCAAGTCAAGAATTGTTTATTTTAAATAATTTAAATGTCAACTTGATTATTATATTAATATTTTGTTTATTTTAAATATTGTATTTTATTATGTTTTGTGTTTCAAGTTAGGAGATTACAGATGTTCAATGTGTTTTCAGAAATCATACATAACATATGTAGGTCAAGGGGTTTTGGACTTGACCTAGTTTCGATCAGCTGATGAGGTCATACACCTACTAAGCTTGTATAGTAGGAATCCAATTTTAATTTGTTTGTTTGATTAATTCAAACCAATATTTGAATAATTTTAATAGATGTTATTTAATAAATAAATTTAATAAAATTTATTAATGAATAAATTTAAAATTTTTTTTGGAATTTTAAAATTTTGAAAATTTTAATTTTTTTTTTTGAAAAAAAAAAAAAACTTGATTTTTCGCCTGCCAGCGAGTGAATATTTTGAGTAATGATTCTTTTATTGTGTATGTATGAATGATGTTTCTTTTATTGTATTGCATTATATTGGTAGACTATAAGTGATTCTCCTATTAGAATAAGGATGGGTTTATATTCGTAGAAATGTCTAGGTTAAGTCATGTTAAAGAAAAAAAAAAGAGAAAAAGAGGAAGAGAATTTTTTGATAAACGATTATTTTTTGAATTTTGATTTTTCTACATTTTTGATAAATTTTAAAAGCAATTTTTCTACTTTTAATGTGTTAGGGTAATATGTAAGGTTAGTGTGTGAGCCCAGTATTTGCTAAAGGCAGCCCAGCTTGCAAAAAGGGGAAACATATCGGCGGAGGATCTGGGATAATTTTAGCCAGGGATCTAAATGAAATTTTAGCCAGGGATTGAGGATTTTGGGGGGTAGCATGTTAAAAGGCGAGGTGCGCTGTGGTGCGAGTCTGTTCGATTTCTCAGTGTTGGGATCTCTTACGGAGAAGTCCAGTGATCTCGTTCAGATGAGTCCATGGTCGCTGAGCCAGGGGGGTCGTGTACCCATGAGAGTAAGAACCAGGGGGTTGTTGGCACCAGTTCCTCACCGGTCCTCTTTGGGGTTATCGATGAGATTTCTTCTGTCGTGAACAGCAGAATTCTCATCGAGGGGGTATTGTAGCGGGTCAAATTTTGGGTGTTTTTATTTTCAACAGTTTGGGATAATTATATTTTTATTCATTTCATTTTCGGTCGGGAGTCTTATAAAATATTACGAAATAAATGTATTATTGTGCAACGTTATTTTCCAAGCAACAGCACGATGTTGAGAAACAGCGTTTGGAACAAAGGCGATGCGCAATTTCAGTGGTGTAACACGGCAAAGGAATTTACCACCTTAAAAATTCTAAGAACTCTGTAAATGTGTGTCAACGCTCAAGCGCAACTACACCCGCACGCGCTCAAAGGACGCTCTAACTAAAAACTCAAGATGGCCAGAGCGTAAAAAATATTCGTCGTCTTCTCTAAGACCTCACGGAAGTCGCATTAAACTCCGCCTACTGTTGGTGACATCAGCGGAACCAAGTCCAATATCGGCCTCTGGACACACACACATACCAGCTTTAATCCATATATAAAGTGGTTACTTCCCAACAAATGATGCCGGAGCGACGAAAACATCGTGGCAGTAGAGAACCAGATTCCCTCCAGGAACAGGTACATGTACCTGTTACGTTCACCGTGACGGAACAGTCGACATTAAGCAGAGACGCCATACAGTCAACAGGACGCCAACTACAGTAACAGACATCTAAAGTTTCGGTTTGGGCCCGGTTGGTCGAGTTTTCGCAAATGTATTTCACTCAATAAGACCGACCGGGACCCCAGAAGGTAATGAACATATCGGAGTGAGTAATACTGACAGTGATGTGGAGAGATTGAAGTGATAAAACAAATAGTGAAGTTACGGGACCAACCGCGTGTTCGGCCGGTATCGTGTTCGTGGACGGGCACCGCGGATAACAATCAGAATATTTAAAAATTGAATAAATAAAGGGGAATGTATATAAAAAACAAAAGGTATGGAAGAGTGCGTGGGCAATATGGGCTGCCTTAGTTGTAAGTATAGTTTAAGGTAATTAAAACTTGATGGTGTAGCATTCTCAGTCTGGTAATTATAACAATTAATCATGACTAATTCTTTTGTACTCATAGCAGTGAAAATTGACTTAATTCATTAAAGTGATTTAGTTTATTTGGAAAATGTGTTAGTTTAAGTTATTTCGTGATTACCACTGTCTTATTTCTGTGTTGAAAAAATTCGTCTAGACGTTCCGGAATCTTCTGAATTATTAATTGGGTGGGTCAGATTGCTAAATTGTCCGTTTTATTTAAGGTGGAGTGTAAAGGTTTTCGATATTTTACCTCTAAAAAATAATCGTGGCGACCTTGGTCTTCTGGTAAAATTCGAATAACAGGTAAGTGTTGTAATTGCGTACAGGTAAGTCCTGGTAGTGGTTTTATTTTATTTTATATATATTTCGGCCCCTACTTTTTATTGTTACATTTTCTTGGTCCGTCAGGGTGCGTGAAGCGTAACTAATTGGTAATCGAGAGTTATCTACTTCCTGATAAATTACTGCACCTAGGGCTACACTTGAACTGTCGGTTTGCACAACAAACGGTTTACTAAAATCGGCTAATTGTAGTACGGGGGGTGATATGATGCTTTCCTTTAATTTCTCAAATGCGGTTTGGCGTTGCTCATTCCACTCAAATTTTACTCCCTTCTTTCTTAAAGTATTTAGTGGTGCTGCGATTTCGGCTAGATGTGGGATATACTTGTGGAAATAATTTATCATTCCTAAAAATCGAGCAATTCCTTTCGCATCCCGCAGTGGTAAAAATTCTCTGATAGCCCGGGTTCGCTCTGGGTCTATGCTTACCTTTCCGTTGGCTTTTACGATGTGACCTAAAAAGGAGAATTGTGTCACAGCAAAATTTACTTTACTGGGGTTTACAGTTAATCCAGCTTTCTCTAATCGTGATAATACTTCACGTATAAGTGCAAGATGTTGTTCCATTGACTCGCTGTAAATAACAATATCGTCTAGGTAGTGGTACACATATTTAAACTTTATGTCGTGAAATAATTTTTCTAACAATCTGCTACATACAGAACTACCTTGGGAAATACCAAAAGGTACCCTAGTAAATTGGTATAGGTTGAAAGGCACGGCAAAAGCGGTGAGACGTTTCGATTCTTCTGAAAGTGGTATCTGATGAAAAGCCTGATTCACATCCATAATGGTAAAAATTTTTGCTTTCGTAAAATAATGAAAAGCACTGTGGATGTCGGGAAGTGGAATGGATTCAAATTCTATTCGTTTATTTAGCTGTCTATAGTCTACAACTAATCTATGTTTATCGTTGCTTTTGGGTACTAAAAACGCAGGGGATGAATAAGATGAAGTAGAGGGTTCGATGACTCCTTGTTCTAATAGTTTATTAATTTGGTTCCTCATTACTTCCATTTTTGGCGGTGATAACTTGTATGGGGCTAAACGTATTACTTTATTATCGCTCAAATTTATCTTATACTCTATCAGATCCGTCAGTCCTAACTTTGGGGTGAGCACATTGGAGAATTGATTTATTAACTTTTGTATGTTACGTCTATCTTTACTTTCCAGATGACCTAATTCACATTCGTGATGCTTTAGATGAGAAGAAGTAGTGCTTGTACTTTCTCTGTTATTTGAATTATCCTCTAAGTTATATTTCCGTGAACGATCGAATCCAAAGTAAAATTTCTTATCATGAATATTTAGAATTATTCCTGTTTTACTGATAAAATCGGCTCCCAATATTAACTCGGGTCCTAATTCGTCGCTTACTAACATCGGAAAATACCACGTCAAATGTTTTATTTTAACTTTACACGTGATGATAAGTTTTATTATTAAGTTTTGTTTGTTAGCGGTTGAGCATTTAATGTTTACAGATTGACTGCGTTTGACTAAATTATGTTTAAATAACTTATTGGCGAGGTCATGACTAATTAAACTTCGCGTTGATCCGGAATCAATTAAACCAAGGGTGGATGTTACACCAAGGTCAACTTGTACATAAGGTAATTGACAATTACTGAAATTACACTTATTAATAGCATTACATTTATCTATAAATTTTTTTACATAGGGGTCTAGTTTTCTTTTGTTATTATTATTATTTTGTTTTATTATGTTGACTCTCAGTGGTCAAGGACAAAATCGCTCTCTTGCGATGACGACGCCCAGCTGTGCAGACGCACGAGCAAAATGCTCTGTTCAAAAGTTATACAATTTGTTGTTAGTGTGGATTAATTAATTATTATTTTGTATTTTACTAACCGTTACAAAAAGTGTAACATGTAACGTTAACAAAAAGAAAATTCCAAAAACTTTGTAACAAGAAGAAAGATGTAACTACAAACGACGAGTGTTAATAAAGAAAAAACGATGACTGCAATCTTCACCGATGGACGAATCTTTTCAACATCTGACCTGTGGTCATGGACCATCTAAATGAGAACTCTAGTATACCCTACCGATGATGCAGTTCGAGACATCTGAGAATCAATGAGTATCTGTGTAGAAGACTCTACCTATCCTGCAGACGTATTAAGCCATGAACAACAGAGACCAGACCAAGACGAGGACGACGTTTTAGGACTCCCAAGACGGAACCACATGGAGGCGATTACTACATCCAAAAAAAATAGAGGTGACTCGATAGCACGTCTATTGAGGAATAATGATAATATTTTTGTAACACAATACTCTATTTAAGAGACTTTCAGAGACGATTGATTTTATAAGAATATAAAAACTTAAATTTGAGAATTTAATTGTAACTATTCAATATCATTCAATTGTAACAATTTAGATATTAACGTAACATAGTGTTATTAATACCATTCTTCTAATGGAAGATATATGAAGCAAAAAGGTAAAAGTCTTGCAAGATAAAATTTTGAATTAAATATAATTAAAAGATTAGAGACTAAATACCAATGGTTACCCGGATCCGGGGGTATAGCTAGATAAATTTGTTGTGATCCCATATTCTAAATAAAGCATTTCACTTAATTTTACTAATTTAATTAATAACGTCATGGGATCTGTTCTTTGGAGTAAATGTTATATTTCAAATGTTTAATAAAGCAAGTCTTCTTGTTACACACATATACTGAGTATATAAATCAACAGTTTCACCTTCCCTGATTCCTTGTATGTCTTACTGTGTGTTGTTCTGATTTACATTTCAGCTCGTCTCGAATAAGGCAGCCTGAAATAATTGGCAGAACCGATTATTTTGGGTTCCCTCCGTTATAACTCTAAAGAAGAGGTTATAAGATGCGCCACTCTGCTTATTATGTTGACTCTCAGGGGTTTACCTTTTTTTACGATGCTGCGGAAGACACAGGGTTTTGGATCTCCCTGCCTTACATGTTTTTTGGATAATGAGTTTTTTGATTATACCTTTTTAGTTTACAGTATCTACTGAGATGTCCCGATTTTCCGCAGTTATAACACACATATTCTTTACGTTGTGTCTTACTGGTTTCCTGGAGTGGTTGAGCCTCCTGGGACTTACCATGGCCATTGGTTGATCTTCGAAATGGTCTTCTTTCTTGTATACTTCTTGCGTCAGATCCTAAGGCATGCATTTCTTTTCTATTTTGTGTACTGGATATCGATGCATGTCTGTGCTGATCTGCGTACCAAACATTGGAAGAATGAATACTACATTGTTCAAAGTCCGCGAACGTAAGGGGTCTACTTATTAGTGCTAAACGGGAGCGTTCATCAGGAGACAAGCCTACTAGGATCGTATCGACCAATTGTTTTTCAGTCCAGTCGACTTGTAGTATACGTGAAGATTCTCGGATATCCGCAATATAGTGGGCCAGTCTTTCGCGAGCTCCTTGTACTCTAAGTACAGTACTTCTTTTGATATCCTCATAAATTCCAGTGGGGATAAAATATTTGATTATATTCGTATGAAGATCTTCTACTGAAAGACTCGAGTTTAATGTTTCTAGTACACGATCTCGTAATGGTGGTTTACATTTGGGTAATATTACTTGCAGTATTTGCCGATCGTTTAATTGTTGTAAATCTTTTATTTGCAGCAGGTATTTTATAAAAGTTAACAGTATCGTTATACTTAACCCATCGGTGTAAGGAATCTCATTAATTATTTTCTCTACTGGGTGGGAAATCTTTCCGTAGAGTTCAACATTCAAATTTACGTTTTGTATTTCCTTCGAAGAATTAGTGGTCGCATTTTGACTAGCACGAGTACGTTGAAATTTAGGTGGTGGGGGTTCTTCTACATTAGGGGATTGAACAGGGGAGATATATAATTTTTGTAAGTCTTGCTCAATTTCCTCCATTCTCGATTCATCTGACTTTCGACGTAAGTCGTTAATAATTATAGGTAATTGGCGTAATGCCTCGTCTGCAAATTTCTGCACATCGGCGGGGACGACGGTGACGTCGGGCCAGCTTAATAAATTATTTAATCGGCGGGTTAAATGTTCTATACGTTGCGTAATGCGCAAAAGTTCCGTGGGTGATTTCTTGTCCTTAAGGTTCTGAGATAATACTACCAGTTCCCGATATTTCGCATAACAGGTTTCTCGTTCGCCGTCATAATCGAGTTCACGCAATTTATCTAACTGCGAGGTTGTCTCTGATCCGGTTTGGCGTAATGATTTTCGTAATTCAGACACGGTTACATTCACGTGTTTTAGACCTCGTAAAAGTGCTTCGTAGCATAGCTCATCTTTTACTAATAAATCAGGATTAAATTCAGCCATTTTCGTAAAGTGGCAAGAACTAATTATTCTATGATTAGTATTTACTACTATACAACGCTATATCATTTTACACTAACATAACAATATGAATAAATCGTATTCTTACACGTTTATTAATAAACAATTAAAATGAGATGACAAAGGTTGTCATTTTACATAGAAAGAGAGAGAGAGAAATCTCACACATGTTTACAGATGCTTACGGCAAAAGATTCCCCCTTCGGTTATCAACACATGAACAGACACGCTTCAAATAACAATACACCACACAAGAAGGGTGACCGATTGTTCTCACTCTAACTGGGGAGACCGACTACAATAATATTAAACAATCGCCAACAGGAAATTTACATGTCCGAGATTGTCGTGAATGGGGTACGTTTATGAATGGGACTTTTAACAAGTACCTACATGGTTTGTTTACATTGGATTATATGTTACTCTTACTTTACACATATCATATTTACTAATAAAATTATCTATACTATATTACTATAATATTAATTATTATTTTATCTTATTTAAATTTCTGACACATATTAAAATACACGAGTAAATAAATCAACAGCTTATGGATAGGGACACAATTACTGTTTAGCAACACAAGTCACAAAATTTTTTTTTGTTATTAGTAGCAAAATTTAAACAAATTAGCAGAGTGGCGCATCTTATAACCTCTTCTTTAGAGTTATAACGGAGGGAACCCAAAATAATCGGTTCTGCCAATTATTTCAGGCTGCCTTATTCGAGACGAGCTGAAATGTAAATCAGAACAACACACAGTAAGACATACAAGGAATCAGGGAAGGTGAAACTGTTGATTTATATACTCAGTATATGTGTGTAACAAGAAGACTTGCTTTATTAAACATTTGAAATATAACATTTACTCCAAAGAACAGATCCCATGACGTTATTAATTAAATTAGTAAAATTAAGTGAAATGCTTTATTTAGAATATGGGATCACAACAAATTTATCTAGCTATACCCCCGGATCCGGGTAACCATTGGTATTTAGTCTCTATCTTTTAATTATATTTAATTCAAAATTTTATCTTGCAAGACTTTTACCTTTTTGCTTCATATATCTTCCATTAGAAGAATGGTATTAATAACACTACGTTACGTTAATATCTAAATTGTTACAATTGAATGATATTGAATAGTTACAATTAAATTCTCAAATTTAAGTTTTTATATTCTTATAAAATCAATCGTCTCTGAAAGTCTCTTAAATAGAGTATTGTGTTACAAAAATATTATCATTATTCCTCGATAGACGTGCTATCGAGTCACCTCTATTTTTTTGGATGTAGTAATCGCCTCCATGTGGTTCCGTCTTGGGAGTCCTAAAACGTCGTCCTCGTCTTGGTCTGGTCTCTGTTGTTCATGGCTTAATACGTCTGCAGGATAGGTAGAGTCTTCTACACAGATACTCGTTGATTCTCAGATGTCTCGAACTGCATCATCGGTAGGGTATACTAGAGTTCTCATTTAGATGGTCCATGACCACAGGTCAGATGTTGAAAAAATTCATCCATCGGTGAAGATTGCAGTCATCGTTTTTTCTTTATTAACACTCGTCGTTTGTAGTTACATCTTTCTTCTTGTTGCAAAGTTTTTGGAATTTTCTTTTTGTTAACGTTACATGTTACACTTTTTGTAACGGTTAGTAAAATACAAAATAATAATTAATTAATCCACACTAACAACAAATTGTATAACTTTTGAACAGAGCATTTTGGTCGTGCGTCTGCACAGCTGGGCGTCGTCATCGCAAGAGAGCGATTTTTCGTCCGCTACCCTCGTACATGACGAGAGAGAGTGGGGTGTTTATTCCGCGAGCATATATAGTTCCTGTTTTCTCTTTAAATAAACTTTTTATTTATAAAAACTATCGCTAGATAAAAATACATCATTTAAATTAATTGTTTTAGTTACTATCTGTGTCTACAGATACTTTAATTATTAACATTAGTTTACACTATTATTTTTAATTACAGTAGACTCGGAAAACAGGTCGAGTCCGGTATCAACAGGTAGGCGCTTGATAGCAAGCAAAGGGTTAAATACGAACATAATAATTATTTATAATATGCCTTTTCTTTATGGATACTTTGCCCTTATTAATTACTTCTTCCATTCACACTTAGTACCTACATGTTTTTATTATTATTATTGTGAGATTTAAATGGTTAATTGTACGCAACCTTAATTAATTAAATTTTTTTTTATTCTGTAAATGTCACAATTTAAATCGTCACATACTCCGCCTCCTTACCAACACAGACTCCTAAAATTTTGGTCAGCTATGTACCGAGAGTATGCTTGGGGAGTTCCGTGTGAAATTTCTCTCACCCGTGTCTGGCTGTATATAATTACTAGCAGCATAAGTCATTCTTGACTGGCTGTTTCTTACCATCTATACATATACTTCATGTTTTACACGCTAATTCTATTACTACATAAAATTTACATTATAAAGTATTTTCAACATTCTAAATTTCCTTAACTCTACTACTTATTACTACTACCGGATTTTTCCTTTTTCTTTCGAGAGAGTTTTTCTTCGTTATAGAATTTACTCTTTAATTACTCCATTACTTTTATTGGATGTCAGCTGACTTCTTGCTTTGCTCTACTTTCGATGAAGAGGATTCAAGGTTGATCAGGCCTCGTACCTACTTATACGACAAGGTAGCCAAAGGTTACTCAAGTACTTTTGCGGTTGAGTACTAAACATTGTTTTCACATTTACTTATTTAATTAACTGGCACTCTACTATTTTCTTCTTCAAGATAACGTTTTATCTTTGAAATATGTGTCCTTCGCACATATTTTTGAGTAGAGGGTTCGTACAGGGTCACAGTTACCGGAGTTAAGTATTTGTGAATTTGATAAGGACCGCACCATCTGTAAGATACCTTGGAAGTTGTCTTATCGACTGCACTACTCGTTGGGTGCGTGTTATACATAACTAAATCTCCGATTTGGTATTTTACTTTATTATTCTTATTCTTTTGCTCGTAATATTTCCTTGACTTCGCTAAGTTTGTTCGTAAATTAGCGCGCGCTTCGTTCCATATCTTTCTAATATTTTTATCCCTAATTTCAAGGGGGTAACAATTCATGTATTTTCCACTTCGTGGATAATGGGTGATTAGGTTTATACTTGAACAACAATTCTTATGTCCTTCATGATATGCCGAATTAAAGGCGAATTGTATCCAGGATAGGTTCTGGTCCCACGAAGTATGGTTGTTAGCATGGTAGGCAATTAAAGCAGATTTTAGGTTTCGCAAATACCTCTCAGCTATATTACCTTGCGGATGATACTCGGTAGTGGTAATGTGGTTTATACCTAGTTTGAAACACATGTTCCTGAATTCCTTGGACTTAAACTGTGGTCCGTTATCCGACACTAGATGCACTGGAATACCGAAATCTTTGAATAATCTATTCTGTAAAATGCTTACTGTTGTCGTAGCTAAAGCTCGCCGCATGGGGTACATCCAGACGAACTTACTAAACGAATCTACGCAAATTAGTAACATAGTATTTCCTGACTTGGAACGTGGGTAGGGTCCAGAAAAGTCTAAATAAATTTTGGAAAATGGGGTGGCAGGAATCTCAGATATTAACTGACTTATTTGACTGTTTCTCGCTGGTTTGCTGAGTGCACACAACTTACACCTTTTTACAAAGTTAGCTATCTCACTGTTCATATTTTCCCAGTGATATTCTCTCCGAATCCGATGTATGGTTTTATTTATTCCCATATGTGCTCCAATGGTGGAAGAGTGATAATATTCCATTAGCATAGGTTTAATAATATCCGGGGCGATGATACGCAAATATTTTCCGTTAGCTATTCTACAACATAATACTTTCTTATTTAATAGGTATTTTTCAGACTTGTTTCCTTTTTCAAGTTGTTTGATGATTGGACTCAAACGTGGGTCTTGTTGTTGGTAATGGGCTAAATCCGTAAATGCAAGAGGAAATTCGGTAATTAACGCATTAATAATAGGTGTCTCTCTACTCTTGTTTTCGTAATTATTACTACTAGGCTGGAACATACGTGACAGGGTATCGGCAACTACGTTTTGGGTGCCTCTAATATGTTGTACTTTGAATTTAAAACAATTTAATCTCAATACCCATCTTCCGATTCGACCTAATTGTTTTGGGTGGTTTAGTAGCCAGGATAAAGCTTGATTATCTGTTTCTAGCAAAAACTCTTTATGTTCTAAAAATGGTTTGAACTTCTCAAACGCAAAAACGATAGCTAAGCATTCTAATTAGTATGCGGAGTATTTCTTTTCTTGGTCCGTCAGGGTGCGTGAAGCGTAACTAATTGGTAATCGAGAGTTATCTACTTCCTGATAAATTACTGCACCTAGGGCTACACTTGAACTGTCGGTTTGCACAACAAACGGTTTACTAAAATCGGCTAATTGTAGTACGGGGGTGATATGATGCTTCCCTTTAATTTCTCAAATGCGGTTTGGCGTTGCTCATTCCACTCAAATTTTACTCCCTTCTTTCTTAAAGTATTTAGTGGTGCTGCGATTTCGGCTAGATGTGGGATATACTTGTGGAAATAATTTATCATTCCTAAAAATCGAGCAATTCCTTTCGCATCCCGCGGTGGTAAAAATTCTCTGATAGCCCGGGTTCGCTCTGGGTCTATGCTTACCTTTCCGTTGGCTTTTACGATGTGACCTAAAAAGGAGAATTGTGTCACAGCAAAATTTACTTTACTGGGGTTTACAGTTAATCCAGCTTTCTCTAATCGTGATAATACTTCACGTATAAGTGCAAGATGTTGTTCCATTGACTCGCTGTAAATAACAATATCGTCTAGGTAGTGGTACACATATTTAAACTTTATGTCGTGAAATAATTTTTCTAACAATCTGCTACATACAGAACTACCTTGGGAAATACCAAAAGGTACCCTAGTAAATTGGTATAGGTTGAAAGGCACGGCAAAAGCGGTGAGACGTTTCGATTCTTCTGAAAGTGGTATCTGATGAAAAGCCTGATTCACATCCATAATGGTAAAAATTTTTGCTTTCGTAAAATAATGAAAAGCACTGTGGATGTCGGGAAGTGGAATGGATTCAAATTCTATTCGTTTATTTAGTTGTCTATAGTCTACAACTAATCTATGTTTATCGTTGCTTTTGGGTACTAAAAACGCAGGGGATGAATAAGATGAAGTAGAGGGTTCGATGACTCCTTGTTCTAATAGTTTATTAATTTGGTTCCTCATTACTTCCATTTTTGGCGGTGATAACTTGTATGGGGCTAAACGTATTACTTTATTATCGCTCAAATTTATCTTATACTCTATCAGATCCGTCAGTCCTAACTTTGGGGTGAGCACATTGGAGAATTGATTTATTAACTTTTGTATGTTACGTCTATCTTTACTTTCCAGATGACCTAATTCACATTCGTGATGCTTTAGATGAGAAGAAGTAGTGCTTGTACTTTCTCTGTTATTTCAATTATCCTCTAAGTTATATTTCCGTGAACGATCGAATCCAAAGTAAAATTTCTTATCATGAATATTTAGAATTATTCCTGTTTTACTGATAAAATCGGCTCCCAATATTAACTCGGGTCCTAATTCGTCGCTTACTAAAATCGGAAAATACCACGTCAAATGTTTTATTTTAACTTTACACGTGATGATAAGTTTTATTATTAAGTTTTGTTTGTTAGCGGTTGAGCATTTAATGTTTACAGATTGACTGCGTTTGACTAAATTATGTTTAAATAACTTATTGGCGAGGTCATGACTAATTAAACTTCGCGTTGATCCGGAATCAATTAAACCAAGGGTGGATGTTACACCAAGGTCAACTTGTACATAAGGTAATTGACACTTACTGAAATTACACTTATTAATAGCATTACATTTATCTATAAATTTTTTTACATAGGGGTCTAGTTTTCTTTTGTTATTATTATTATTTTGTTTTATTATGTTGACTCTCAGTGGTCAAGGACAAAATCGCTCTCTTGCGATGACGACGCCCAGCTGTGCAGACGCACGAGCAAAATGCTCTGTTCAAAAGTTATACAATTTGTTGTTAGTGTGGATTAATTAATTATTATTTTGTATTTTACTAACCGTTACAAAAAGTGTAACATGTAACGTTAACAAAAAGAAAATTCCAAAAACTTTGTAACAAGAAGAAAGATGTAACTACAAACGACGAGTGTTAATAAAGAAAAAACGATGACTGCAATCTTCACCGATGGACGAATCTTTTCAACATCTGACCTGTGGTCATGGACCATCTAAATGAGAACTCTAGTATACCCTACCGATGATGCAGTTCGAGACATCTGAGAATCAACGAGTATCTGTGTAGAAGACTCTACCTATCCTGCAGACGTATTAAGCCATGAACAACAGAGACCAGACCAAGACGAGGACGACGTTTTAGGACTCCCAAGACGGAACCACATGGAGGCGATTACTACATCCAAAAAAAATAGAGGTGACTCGATAGCACGTCTATCGAGGAATAATGATAATATTTTTGTAACACAATACTCTATTTAAGAGACTTACAGAGACGATTGATTTTATAAGAATATAAAAACTTAAATTTGAGAATTTAATTGTAACTATTCAATATCATTCAAATTGTAACAATTTAGATATTAACGTAACTAGTGTTATTAATACCATTCTTCAAATGGAAGATATATGAAGCAAAAAGGTAAAAGTCTTGCAAGATAAAATTTTGAATTAAATATAATTAAAAGATTAGAGACTAAATACCAATGGTTACCCGGATCCGGGGGTATAGCTAGATAAATTTGTTGTGATCCCATATTCTAAATAAAGCATTTCACTTAATTTTACTAATTTAATTAATAACGTCATGGGATCTGTTCTTTGGAGTAAATGTTATATTTCAAATGTTTAATAAAGCAAGTCTTCTTGTTACACACATATACTGAGTATATAAATCAACAGTTTCACCTTCCCTGATTCCTTGTATGTCTTACTGTGTGTTGTTCTGATTTACATTTCAGCTCGTCTCGAATAAGGCAGCCTGAAATAATTGGCAGAACCGATTATTTTGGGTTCCCTCTGTTATAACTCTAAAGAAGAGGTTATAAGATGCGCCACTCTGCTTATTATGTTGACTCTCAGGGGTTTACCTTTTTTTACGATGCTGCGGAAGACACAGGGTTTTGGATCTCCCTGCCTTACATGTTTTTTGGATAATGAGTTTTTTGATTATACCTTTTTAGTTTACAGTATCTACTGAGATGTCCCGATTTTCCGCAGTTATAACACACATATTCTTTACGTTGTGTCTTACTGGTTTCCTGGAGTGGTTGAGCCTCCTGGGACTTACCATGGCCATTGGTTGATCTTCGAAATGGTCTTCTTTCTTGTATACTTCTTGCGTCAGATCCTAAGGCATGCATTTCTTTTCTATTTTGTGTAGTGGATATCGATGCATGTCTGTGCTGATCTGCGTACCAAACATTGGAAGAATGAATACTACATTGTTCAAAGTCCGCGAACGTAAGGGGTCTACTTATTAGTGCTAAACGGGAGCGTTCATCAGGAGACAAGCCTACTAGGATCGTATCGACCAATTGTTTTTCAGTCCAGTCGACTTGTAGTATACGTGAAGATTCTCGGATATCCGCAATATAGTGGGCCAGTCTTTCGCGAGCTCCTTGTACTCTAAGTACAGTACTTCTTTTGATATCCTCATAAATTCCAGTGGGGATAAAATATTTGATTATATTCGTATGAAGATCTTCTACTGAAAGACTCGAGTTTAATGTTTCTAGTACACGATCTCGTAATGGTGGTTTACATTTGGGTAATATTACTTGCAGTATTTGCCGATCGTTTAATTGTTGTAAATCTTTTATTTGCAGCAGGTATTTTATAAAAGTTAACAGTATCGTTATACTTAACCCATCGGTGTAAGGAATCTCATTAATAATTTTCTCTACTGGGTGGGAAATTGTTCCGTAGAGTTCAACATTCAAATTTACGTTTTGTATTTCCTTCGAAGAATTAGTGGTCGTATTTTGACTAGCACGAGTACGTTGAAATTTAGGTGGTGGGGGTTCTTCTACAGTAGGGGATTGAACAGGGGAGATATATAATTTTTGTAAGTCTTGCTCAACTTCCTCCATTCTCGATTCATCTGACTTTCGACGTAAGTCGTTAATAATTATAGGTAATTGGCGTAATGCCTCGTCTGCAAATTTCTGCACATCGGCGGGGACGACGGTGACGTCGGGCCAGCTTAATAAATTATTTAATCGGCGGGTTAAATGTTCTATACGTTGCGTAACGCGCAAAAGTTCCGTGGGTGATTTCTTGTCCTTAAGGTTCTGAGATAATACTACCAGTTCCCGATATTTCGCATAACAGGTTTCTCGTTCGCCGTCATAATCGAGTTCACGCAATTTATCTAACTGCGAGGTTGTCTCTGATCCGGTTTGCCGTAATGATTTTCGTAATTCAGACACGGTTACATTCACATGTTTTAGACCTCATAAAAGTGCTTCGTAGCATAGCTCATCTTTTACTAATAAATCAGGATTAAATTCAGCCATTTTCGTAAAGTGGCAAGAACTAATTATTCTACGATTAGTATTTACTACTATACAACGCTATATCATTTTACACTAACATAACAATATGAATAAATCGTATTCTTACACGTTTATTAATAAACAATTAAAATGAGATGACAAAGGTTGTCATTTTACATAGAAAGAGAGAGAGAGAAATCTCACACATGTTTACAGATGCTTACGGCAAAAGATTCCCCCTTCGGTTATCAACACATGAACAGACACGCTTCAAATAACAATACACCACACAAGAAGGGTGACCGATTGTTCTCACTCTAACTGGGGAGACCGACTACAATAATATTAAACAATCGCCAACAGGAAATTTACATGTCCGAGATTGTCGTGAATGGGGTACGTTTATGAATGGGACTTTTAACAAGTACCTACATGGTTTGTTTACATTGGATTATATGTTACTCTTACTTTACACATATCATATTTACTAATAAAATTATCTATACTATAATATTAATTATTATTTTATCTTATTTAAATTTCTGACACATATTAAAATACACGAGTAAATAAATCAACAGCTTATGGATAGGGACACAATTACTGTTTAGCAACACAAGTCACAAAATTTTTTTTTGTTATTAGTAGCAAAATTTAAACAAATTAGCAGAGTGGCGCATCTTATAACCTCTTCTTTAGAGTTATAACGGAGGGAACCCAAAATAATCGGTTCTGCCAATTATTTCAGGCTGCCTTATTCGAGACGAGCTGAAATGTAAATCAGAACAACACACAGTAAGACATACAAGGAATCAGGGAAGGTGAAACTGTTGATTTATATACTCAGTATATGTGTGTAACAAGAAGACTTGCTTTATTAAACATTTGAAATATAACATTTACTCCAAAGAACAGATCCCATGACGTTATTAATTAAATTAGTAAAATTAAGTGAAATGCTTTATTTAGAATATGGGATCACAACAAATTTATCTAGCTATACCCCCGGATCCGGGTAACCATTGGTATTTAGTCTCTAATCTTTTAATTATATTTAATTCAAAATTTTATCTTGCAAGACTTTTACCTTTTTGCTTCATATATCTTCCATTAGAAGAATGGTATTAATAACACTATGTTACGTTAATATCTAAATTGTTACAATTGAATGATATTGAATAGTTACAATTAAATTCTCAAATTTAAGTTTTTATATTCTTATAAAATCAATCGTCTCTGAAAGTCTCTTAAATAGAGTATTGTGTTACAAAAATATTATTATTATTCCTCGATAGACGTGCTATCGAGTCACCTCTATTTTTTTGGATGTAGTAATCGCCTCCATGTGGTTCCGTCTTGGGAGTCCTAAAACGTCGTCCTCGTCTTGGTCTGGTCTCTGTTGTTCATGGCTTAATACGTCTGCAGGATAGGTAGAGTCTTCTACACAGATACTCGTTGATTCTCAGATGTCTCGAACTGCATCATCGGTAGGGTATACTAGAGTTCTCATTTAGATGGTCCATGACCACAGGTCAGATGTTGAAAAGATTCGTCCATCGGTGAAGATTGCAGTCATCGTTTTTTCTTTATTAACACTCGTCGTTTGTAGTTACATCTTTCTTCTTGTTACAAAGTTTTTGGAATTTTCTTTTTGTTAATGTTACATGTTACACTTTTTGTAACGGTTAGTAAAATACAAAATAATAATTAATTAATCCACACTAACAACAAATTGTATAACTTTTGAACAGAGCATTTTGGTCGTGCGTCTGCACAGCTGGGCGTCGTCATCGCAAGAGAGCGATTTTTCGTCCGCTACCCTCGTACATGACGAGAGAGAGTGGGGTGTTTATTCCGCGAGCATATATAGTTCCTGTTTTCTCTTTAAATAAACTTTTTATTTATACAAACTATCGCTAGATAAAAATACATCATTTAAATTAATTGTTTTAGTTACTATCTGTGTCTACAGATACTTTAATTATTAACATTAGTTTACACTATTATTTTTAATTACAGTAGACTCGGAAAACAGGTCGAGTCCGGTATCAACAGGTAGGCGCTTGATAGCAAGCAAAGGGTTAAATACGAACATAATAATTATTTACAATATGCCTTTTCTTTATGGATACTTTGCCCTTATTAATTACTTCTTCCATTCACACTTAGTACCTACATGTTTTTATTATTATTATTGTGAGATTTAAATGGTTAATTGTACGCAACCTTAATTAATTAAATTTTTTTTTTATTCTGTAAATGTCACAATTTAAATCGTCACAATCTGAATTATCTTTATACTTCCTCCTGATTACTTACAGTGTTAGCATGGTCTTTACATATAGCATTTTCTTATTCATTATTTGAATGGTCTTAATATATTATATTCAATTTTTTAAATTTGTATTTTTATATTAGATATACAGGTTGTTATATTGATCATTTTATTTAAACATTTTGGTTCTTTCCTTTCTCTTAGAAAGTTATTAATTCGCCTTCGCATCCATTAACATTAATTCATTTATATTATATTTCATGTGGTACTTCTTCTCTTTGCTTTTCATATAGGTTTTATTATTATCATTTGTTCAAAATCATCTTCTCCATGTTTGGTACGAGTTGTTCTTCTTTGCTCTTAATTAACTGTTTTCATTATCGTTTCATAAGTAATTAGTCTCTCTGCTTCCAAATTTTTTCCTTCTCTTGCATATTACACTCTTTTTTGTTATTCTTCTCTACTCCTTCAAATGCTAATGTGAATATCTAGCATTTATTCTGGATTAAAGTTAATTCTCTTTTCTGAATTAATCATTTTATTTTCTTCTAAATTCAATTATAAATGGCACATTTTTATTTTTGGAACTGGGTTAGTTTTATTCAAAATTCAAACTCTTCTTTTTATTTAAAGGCAAAACACTTCTTATAAATCATGGTAATATGTTGATCTTATCTTGTTTCAAAGTTCTGACGTTCTATCAACATTCAAATTCTGTTTAATTCATTTATTCCCAGAATTGTTTCATTCCAAATTGTTTATAGTAAGGTGATCTTACAATTATTTCTGAATGTTTTGGTATTTCTCTAAATTCAATTCTTCTTAATTATTTACCATAAAGTTTTCTCACAAAATTAGTTATAGTAAGTTGGTCTTACTTCATTTTTAAATTTTTTGTATATTAACTTCAACATTCCTTCTTCTATTTTTCCATAAAGTTTCTTCTAAAATATTTGGTAGTAAGTTGTGTTTACTTATTTTAGAATTTTTTTAGTTTAAATTCAAAAATTCTTTTTTATTAAATTGCCATAAAATGTTTTCTCCAAAATATCTGGTTGTAAGTTGTTCTTACATCATTTTAGGATTTTTATGTTAAAAATTCTTTCTTTTCTATTCAGCCAAAAAGTTTTTCTCACAAATCCGTGGTAGTAAGATGTACTTACATTATTTTACATTTTTTATAATTCTCCATAGAGTGTTTTTCTCAAAATATATAGTTGTAAGATGTACTTACTTAATTTTAAATTTTCATGGTTAAAATACAAATATTCTAAATTCCCAACTCATTCTTCATAATAATTTTTCATAGATGCTTGATTGTACACACCTTTGAGTTTTCCTGAAACGATTTCCCTCAACTCATAGGTATTGTTATGCTTATCCTTTACCACAACATATGGTCCGGTATAAAGTAATAATAATTTTTTGGTTATGCCTTCTAAGGTGCTGGGCAGCTCTCGATTTTTTAGGAGGACTTTCTCACCTTCTTTATATGTTATAATACGCCCTATCGCCATTTGGTATTTGACTTGCCGTTTTTCTTGATCTTCTGCTACCTTGTTGTAAAACCTCAACTGGTTGAATTTCCGATTATTGTTTGTTGGAAATTCAACAAACAATAATCGGGGAGTCGGCTTCTCATACATGGCTGAGTATGGTGTAATTCCTATAGCTGGATGGTGGGCGAAATTTAGGAATGTCTCTGTCGCTGCTAGGTACTCTTGCCACTTTTTCTGTTGGTTGTGACAGTACGTGCGCAAGATCCTACCCACTTCTCTCAGTACTCTCTCAGCCGGATTGCTACTTGGGTGGTAGACCCACCCAACGTCTTATAAGTTTTGATCCCAAGTGCTAATAATGTATCTCGCCACCTCCTCCCCTTAAATTGTGTACCGTGGTCGGTAATAATGGAAGATGGTCTACCGATCTCTGGCACATACAAATCGATTATCACCGCCAGAACTTTTGCTGTTGTTGCCCGATTAACCGGATATAGCTTTATATACTTGGTGTAGTGGTCCATTATGATTACCAGGTATTTATACCTGTGTCGACCACCGCTACGGGGAAATGGCCCGCAGATATCCAAAAACACTTTTTCCAGTTTTGCGTTTGAAGTTATCGGTATCATGATACCCTCTGTCTTTTCATTGTTTATTTTGGCACATTGGCAGATCTTACAGGACTTGATGTACGTTCTCACCTTGCGGTTGATATTCTTGATCTTACAGTTTTCCTCTAGAGCCTGTATCACTTTTAAGGCTCCCATGTGACCATACCTGACATGGTAATCGATGATGACCTCCTTTTCGATTTGGTGTGGGATTATCACCTTCCATGTCTCTTCGTCCAAGGCCGTTTTTATGAATAAGATCCCTTTGTTAAGATGGTAATATTTGGAAATGGTATCATCATTGGCTTCCAAGCGACTGCTGATGAATTCGAATATTTATTAATAGAGCTTGTAGATCGGCTCTGGTCTTGAAGATGTTATAAATTTTGACCAAGCTCTCCTTCTCTCCCTCGAAAGTCTGATCTTCCAGATTTATACGTGACAACACATCCGCTACCACGTTCTTTTTTCCTGGAATGTATTCCCATTTCAGATCGTATTCTTGTAGGGCGAGTACCCACCTAGCCAATCGGCCGTGACTCAACTTGCACCTACGAAGGAACGAGATGGATTTATGATCAGTTCGTACCGTGACTTGATATCCGAGAATGTACGTCCGGAACTTGCTGCATGCGAACACCACGCTCAGCAATTCCTTTTCTGTCACACTGTAGTTCTTTTCGCACTGGTTCAGTGTGCGACTAGCGAAGCTTATTACCAGATGTTGTCCCTCCTCATCTTCCTGGTATAAAGTCGTTCCTAATCTCAGATCGCTAGCGTCACAGTTTAAAAAGAATGGTTTCTTAAAATCTGGGTGACGAAGTATAACACTCTCCAGAAACTTCTCTTTTATCAAGCAGAAAGTAAGATCTTGATCTTCACCCCAAGTCCATTTGTTCTTAGCAGATAACTGTGGTTGAAACTTGGCGGTCAACTCGGAATATCGGCTCTGAAACTTCCTGTAATAGTTACAGAGTCCGAGGAAAGATTGTAATTGTTTCCTGTTTCTTGGTTGCGGGAACCTCTGAATTGCCTCCACTTTCTCTGCTGACGGGGTAATACCTCTGTCGTCTAGGTTGAAACCCAAGAATTGTACCTCGCGCGCTATGAACTTGGATTTCTCCAACTTCAGAGTTATGTTGTTCTGCGCTAACTTGCTTAGTACATAATCTACTCTGTAGCAGTGCTCCTCCCAGGTTTCGGATGTGATGAGTAAGTCGTCAACATAGACGGTGGTAAATTGGAGCGCTTCTTGTCCAAGAATCTGGTCCATGCATGCCACAAAGATGGCGACAGAATTGACAAGTCCGAAGGGCAGTCTCTTGAACTGGTAATTGCGCCCTTCGAAAATGAACGCCACGTACTGGCGGCTTTGTGGATGCAGCTCTACTTGCCAATAACCACAGACAGTATCCCAGGTGCTAATAAACTTAGTGCCATGAAAACGTTTTAAGATCTCCTCTATTTCACCGGGAGAGGTTCTGTCATTCACAATCGTCTTGTTCAACTCGCGCGCATCTAAACAAAGCCGGACTTGTCCATCTTTCTTTGGAACAGCAATAATTGGACTAGTGTAAGGTGATTGACTAATCTCAATTATGTCATTTTCTATCATCTTATTTATCTCTGTTCTCACGGCTTCTTTGAGCGACTGCGCGATTGGGTATGACCTCCGGTTAAACTCTACATTTTCTTTGAATCGAAGTTGGCACTGGTAGTTTTTTACCTTCCCTGGTTCATCTGAAAACACTGCCTTGTACTTCTCATATATTGTGATTAGACGATTAGCTAAATGTATAGGTATTTTCTTGTTATCGCTTCCGCACTGGAAATCCCGTATTTCTTGGATTTTAACTGACCATAAATCCTCTCCTCCATGGTTGTATATTATGGGTTTAGAAAGAGGGCTGTTTCTAATAATATTAATTTTACGAAGTTGTTGATGTATAGGGCTGGGAAGTATAGTTGTGCCTCCTACCAGATCTGCAGTCCATGTTACTCCGTCTGGGAAAAGTGATACTTTATCTAAATTAAGATCGATATCTGCAGAATATCTTCTAAGAATATCGCAACCGACTAATATGTCAAATGGTAATCCGGTGGCGATTAAAAATTCCATGTCTAAAGCTATATCACGGCTAACGACACTTAAGGAAACTTGCTTTCTGATGGTTTTATTCTGGCGGCCAGTTGCACCTATTAACACAATGTTGTTTACTGGTAACATTGGCAAAGTTTTTCCACATGCACTTTGTATTCTCTCCAATTCATTTGCGTTTATTATTGAAATATTGGCACCTGTGTCTATCATTATTTTAGCGGGAACTCCTTCCACCTCCGCTGTTATATAAAGTATTTCATTATTATTGTTGCTGAGACTCTTCTCGTTCTCTTCCAAAAGTTCCGTTCTAATATCTTTTAGATAGTGGTTACTTAATATAGTGATGTTTTTATGATTGTTTGCTTGTTGCAATTCATCCTTGTCTAACCCAGGAAGTATAAGCAGTAACGGGTCATTGTTGTTGATTACTGCCTCCTCCCGATTAAAGCATTTTGGTCATCATTCGTGTTAGTATTGACCGAGGCATCGTTCGGGAAACTCTGATCCGTTTCCTGACGCTCTGTACCCTGTGTGAGGTTTAGCGCCCTGTTCTGTTGTCGGCCAAGATCCTCCAGGCTTGTACTTCTTCTTCCCTGTTCGTGTCTTGGACCGTCCCGTTCCGCACTCCTCCATCTTCAGTCGGCGCCGTGGAAGCTGTTCCTCCGTGGTTGATAATATCTCCTGGGTCCGCGATCTTCCGCTCTTATAAAATTAACCCTAGGGCACGAAACTCGGTTATTATTATTATTACTATTATTATTATTATAGTAATTTCGGTTGGGTGGGTATGGTCTGTCACCGTTATTGCTGGGGTATGGATTTCTCTGACTGTATGGGATACTATTATTAGGCTGATAATAATTGTTCCTATTATTCGGATAGGGGTTGTTATTCCTAACACCGTTAAAACTGTTATTACGCGGCGGGTTGTTAGGGCCGTCGTAATTACTGGGCTGGTTCCGGTTACCGGGATGGTTGTTGCCGTTATTGGGGTATGTATTCGGCCTTGCCTCTGGTCTCTCATTTCTCTTCCTGCTCTGCCGATAATACTCCTCATTTTCATATCCCTCTAACAACTCAGTCATCGCCTAGATCGTCTTGATCTGGCTACCTCTGCGGGCCCTGATAATGTCTTCATCATAGTGATATGATATTTTATTCACTAGACACTCTTCTGGTATTGCCGGCTCGAGGTGTTTTGCCATTCACACCTTCCCCAAGAAATATGCTGTCATGCTGCTGCCTAGTTTTGCCCTGTATCGTCCATTACATATATTGTCACGGATCAAGTTCTGGGTAGTCTCAGACCAGTACTTTGCCTTAAACATTTTCCGGAACTGCTGGTAGTCGGGAATTTCACTCCGGTTGGCCATCCACCAATTATCCGTTATTTCTCGGAAGGACTCATCTAAGATTTCCCTGCTATGGCTCCATTGCGTGATTTTATGCTTAGCGAAGTATTCCTCTATTCTAGCCAGGAACTCCATCGGCTTACGCTTATACTGTCAGAAGTTAAGCCACTCTCGGCTTTCGTTGACGGGCAATCCGGTGAAATGAGTCGGTCTGTTTCTTATCGCTTCCATCTCTTCTTGGCTTTGTCGCACCTGACCGGTGATATTGGTCATGGTTTCTTGCATATCATTACACCGTTCCATGACTTGGTTGCGTACTCTCCCGAATTCTTCTTGAGTTTCCTTCCTCTGTTCTTCTACTTTCCTGCGGCTATGTTCTTCGATATTTGTGAACTTGATGTTCACCACTTCTTTAAACTCTTGCACCTCCTTTTCGGTCTGGTTGCACTTCCCGTCAATCTCTCGAATTTGTCGATTTACCATTATGTTTTCTTCTTCCATCTTCTTATTCATCGCTTTCTTGTTAACATTGATTTCCTTATTCAGTTCTTCTCGCAACAATTCCATTCTTTCCTCCAGTTTGTCCAAATTCTCCTGATTGACCTCTCTTAATTCTTCTCTTAAAATTTGATTGTCCTCTCTCAATTCTTCTAACTTCTCCCCCATCTTCACTTCCAACTTCTTGTTATCTTCTTTCAACTCTTCCTTCAATTGTCGGTTGTTCTTCTCTATCTTCTTCCTGGTTTCATCGATTTTCTGATTGGTGTTTTCGATTTTATTAATCAATTCTTCTTTGGTCGACTTGAATTCTTCCTTGAAAGATTGGTTGTCTTCCTTCAATTCTTCTAACTTCTTCCCCATCTCTTCTTCCATCTTCTTGTTGTCTTCCTTCAAATCTTCCATGTTCTTATTCATCCCACTCAACTCTTCTTTTGTGGATTGGTTATCCTTCTTCAATTCTTCCAACTTCTGGTTTGTTTTTTCGATTTTATTTCCCAAATCTTCCTTCAAAGACTGGTTATCACTTCCCATTTTCTTACTCAAGTCTTCCTTCAATTCCTTACTTGTGGATTCCATTTTGTTACTCATTTCCATTATCATTCTCATCACCTCTTGTATACTCCCATCCTCCGTTCGTGTCGGCTTTTCCAATGGTTCCTTCCGGACATCGATTTCCCCTGTTTGTGTGGGTATCTCCAGTTGTTCAGGTTGTTTGGACAACACCGGCGGCAATGAACTTTTCACATCAACCGGCGTCGCCTCTTTATTCTCCATGTCAATGTCTATTTCTTTTTCGGCCTCCGCCGCCCGTTTCTTGGATGTTGCACGTCGTTGCATTTTTCCATCTTTCTCTGGCTTTATAGCTGCTGCCTAGCTCCAACTAGTGATTGGGCAGATTGTGGTGGCCTATCAATCGCTAATTAAAGCCCCTCAGTTGTGCGCCAATTTGTAATAAAATAATTATTCTCTGATGAATGATGGTGTTTAATAATTGGTGTGTCTCTCGAAGTCTTACTGGTCTGAAACACTTCCTCAGTTTCCCAGTTGATCGAGTCCCAAATGTAGCAAGACCTGTCAAATAGCGTTATGCTGTTGAAGAAATATATGTGTAGTTTCACCAAAAGTTTTAAAACAAAAATTGTTGCTTGTTGAAGAAAAAAAAAAAAAATTGTGTTTAAAAAAAATTATAATTAAAAAAAATTTTCTTTTTATTAATTAATTAATTAAAATCAATTAATTAATAGTGTTCTGTGAAGTTTTAAAATGTATAACACTCCTCTAAGAAATTTTATTGACGTTCTTGTATTTTCCAAATAAACTACAACCACTCATAAGATTGTCTCCAGGACAATCGATACTTGTTTACTTTTTCGTTTTGTAGGTTATCTTCCCTTGTATGTGGTAAAATCCTAGTAGTTTATTATTTAAAATTATATTAATGGTAATTTGTAATATAAATGAAAGAAAGAACTATTTTGTGGTGAAAAGTATTAATGTTTTATTAAATAATTGAAATATAGACTCTTTTCGATTATAATATCGACTCTCAGGGTATCGAAACAGTTACAAGGTTTGGTATATAAATTTCAACAAGGTTCTTTAAACAGCTAATTATTATCAAAGTCAGAGAAATCGGGCCAATATTTAAAAAGTATAATGTTACAACAAGTTAATTACTAATACTAGATACACACATTGAATAATAAAATTGAAATAATATAATTTGTTGTCACCAACACAGCTGACGGGAAACAAGGAGGAGTTGCTAACGACAATCTGCAAATGGCTGCCGTCAAGTCGGTCAAAATGTCCTCCGAATCGGCGATGTTCCAAATAAGATATTTTCTGGTAGTATTTACGTCCTGGTGTCTGCAAATCTCCTTTCTAATGTTGTGTAGTGTCTTAAGTGAAGTTTCTGTGTTGTCTTCTGTATATCTGTGTAGTTATAAGTTCGTTCACTTTTTATGATTCCGACACTAATATATGGTTATGTGATATACTGTTTTCTTGTGTTTTATAGTGTTTTTCGGTGTAGTTATGTGCTGTCCAGTGTTATTTAGTCTTTATATATTGATTTTGTCACTATGTGACGTTCTAGAATGATTTTATACGCCACTCGCGATTTCACAAAAACGTACCGTTCACTTACTCACCATTACCGTTTTTTGTTAGGTTAGCTCGGTTATAAACCGCTTGTGAAGTTCACCGTACAATTACCAATAATCAACTATCTTATTTCCTCCAGTTTCGACTAAACTCTTAGCCAATATAATATTATTCTTAACATTGTTCAAATATAATTTTGCATCCTGTGCATATTCCCAAATACACTATATAACTGCCTAAACTTTAGTTATTTATCAATTTTATTTGCCAGATGCAATTTAAATTAATCCTTCAGTTCATTCGGCGTATTTTAAGATTGAATAATGCCGTTTTATAATGTTTTCTGTCCAAAATTAGTAATTTTACTTTCATTTTGTATTCAGTGAAAAATTAAAAATTAACTTACTGTCATTATGCAAATTCAGCCATTTTTTCAGTTATATTTATTATTAATAATCTTATATTGTATTAAAAGGTTTATATTCCCTTATTTTCTTGTAATTAATTGAATTGGTTAAATTCTAAAATATTATTTTGGAATATATGACTCCCCTCTCCAAATTTCTGAGTTTAGTCATTTTCATTTTTATTTACAATTCTGAATATAATTTTATAAAATCTTTCTAAATGGTATGTGCAATTATATGGCTTCATCTCAGGTTTATTTTGTCTAAATCCCTTTTGTTTAATTGCATTTAAATGAGTAATTTCTCTGTTTTGATGAAGTTTGGTTTTCATTCTTTGGCCTAGATTTTAAAACAATTATTCCTTACAAAATATTTTTACAAACAATAAATGATGTGTGATACCCTCTCTGACTTTTAAATATGATATTATAAACTAAACATTTTTTCAAATAACACAACAATAATTAGTATTGGTTACAATACCATGAACAGTTAAACAAATAAGGAATATTTTCAAATAAATGGTTGTCTTCAAACTTCAGACATGTTTCACAATCAAATACTTATTTCTAACATTGAAATATTGTTCACAAAAAAAGGGTTTCTTACCAACTAACATCTTAATTACTTCTTACTATTAACACAAGTAATAATTATGTTTACACTTCTGATGTTAGTTGTTGTAAATTTAAATAAATGACCTTATATCTAATACATTTTTAACATCCTTATCCTATATTTACAAAAACCTTATAACTACATTCTTATTTGCTAACTACTATAATAAGTTGGATTATACAGTTTTTTACACTGTCTTTTAAATATTGTATTTGGGGAACTGTACCCTGTCATTAGTATAATTAAATCTGTTTTTTTTTCATTATATAAAACAAAATGTCACTTTAAACAGATTTATATTTTGTTACTATTCAAAGTAACATATTCACATAGTACACATTTTAAGTCACTGAAAGTTGCATATTTCATTGTATTCAGTGTTTGTGATTGCCAAGAATGAAACACAAGGTTTATTTTCTATAAAACCAAAAACTAGCACTGGTTCACTTTACACTTTTATTTTATGTTATTTCTAACTGGTCGTGTAGTCTTATTAACCTAATAAATTGGTTAGTGTTTTACAATGGAGATTTGTTCCTTGGGTACTATATTATTGTTTCATCTTGGTTCACTGGCAACTCTTACTTTACACACTTCTCTCTCTTAATTTTATGTACATGTTGTTACTATTTTGTTATACTTTTATTGGTATTTCACTATTTATTTTAGGGATATGGGGATTTGGGTGTCTTTTATAAGAGCATGACATCTTCCTCAGGATGCTGCCTTCTTCTTCTTTTCTTCTGTCTTCTGGGACTGGTATCTTCTCCATCTTCTTCTTGATGCCATCGGGTTTCTTGGGATTTCTTCATCTTCTTCGGGTTTCTTGGGATTTCTTCATCTTCTTCGTCATTTTAGAAATACATCACCTGTATTGGTTGATCTTGGCTTATTCAGGGTTTCTTTTCCATTTATATTTCCTCGTTGTGGGTTTGGTCATATTCTGTGTTGCTTTGTTATTTACTTTTTACCTTCCTGGGTTATAATTTGAAAACCTTTGGTTATTAGACTGGTTTTGGATGACTCATCACTAGTAACTCATTTTATTTGAACTTGTATTTTTTAAATAATAATGATTGCTTTCCACAGTTGCTATGAATTAATTTTTTATATTAAACTTAATGCTTCCTTCCAGATTTAAATGTTATAATTTTATTATTCTAATGATCAAATGCCATTCAATATTATGCATATATCTGTCACGTTACAACGTTTACAAAATAACTGTTCAGGTATTAATAAAGCTATGGGAAGAAAAAAAATTGTGGCTTATGCAACTTTGCACCTTGAGCATGGGCCACAACCTCAGGGGATTTGGTCAATTTGAATAAAAGCACAATTTATAAATAATACAAAACTCTTTTATTGTAACAAAGGAAATATTAATAATACAGTGTTAACACACACACACACACACACACACACACACACACACACACACACACACACGTTTTCCACCATGCAATACTTCCCTTGGGGAATTCTGTTACAAGTTACATGGGAGTTGTATCTTCCAACCGGTTTGTTCGGATGGGCCCTGATATTCATTCAATATTTTATTAACATTAAATTGCTAAATATAATTATTTCACTACCGACTCGGAATTTTGTGTTCCGAGTCGGCAGTGAAATAATTATATTTACTTAAGTAACAGACACGTCATGGACAACGAAATCCAAGAATTAAATTGCTGTTTTCAGGATCATTAATCTTTGCTTTTAACATAAAGTGACCAAACACATTTCATCAAAATTACTATATGAGAAATATCCTGTTTCAGTAATATACTTTGATGTAATAGACAAAGGAACCCACATATCATGCCCACAAAAGCAAAAGGAATAATGTGCATATACAACACACAGAGGGTATCACATAAGTTACACACATTTTAAGTAAATATGAATCATATTTAACCAAAAATTGGATAAGGAACTTTTATAAGAGCTATGTAATAACTGGGACAAGTATATCTGTATGTCTTAAAACAGCAACACCTCCATGTAAACAGCATACACGTGGAAATCCAGCCTGGACTAATAACTTGCAAAACTGTAACAAAATAAGGTAAAATTAACATTGTAAGTATGTTTCAAATTATTTAAAAGTACATATAGACTATTCTGATAATGAGACAGTAGTCATACAGCACCATCAGCTTTTCATGTTTCTTCAGTGAACACCATTTGAGCTGATGTAATCAGTAAACATTTGCCTCTTGTGAATTAGCCAAACTGTTCTGAGAAAACTGTATGGACTCTTCAGTTACTTGATGAGAATAAAGTATAGTATGAAAGCATTCAACTTCTTCTGTTTAGACTGGTGGTTACACATCTTTTGAAGTCTAGCTGGCTGTTATCCAACCTTTTAAGGATGTCTTCAGCTCACTCACATACACAGTTCAGTTTTCAACAAGTAGCACACACCAGACTGGAAGAAGTTTAACACTTTTATAGCACTTACCATGGAAATGTATACTTTACTGAGCAGGCAAAAATGTTATTCATAGTCTCATTGTGTACATGGCTGTATTTTAATCTAGCCATATTTGTATCATGCACACGAACACGCATGCGCACGCACACACACACACATGGGCGCTTGTGTACACAATGTTTTACAAAGATTATATATCTCATAATTTGTTGATAGACAAAATTATCTCAACAAGGGATCTGCTTTTGAAAAATAATCTCTCATCTACTAGAAACGAGTTAATCTATAAAGTGTACGTGGGGTATCTGGCCCAGGGGGTAACCGGGCCATAGTTCAGGTTCTTCTAAATGTATGGATATTTTAAGATGTAAGGGTTGGGAACTCTGAATTTAGCCACTAATTTTCTTAAACATTGCTCTAACCTCATTTTTAGCTTTTGTAAAGTTGAGGCAATTATTATTTTTTTTATAATATTTTTTATCATGATAACATGCTGCAGAGGGTGATTTGAATTTTTTTCTATAAATAGTTGGCAAGTGCTTTCTTCTTATTTACTAATTTTGTCTGAATGTTTGACATAATTCAATTGAAAAATATGGTTTTTACCATCCATAACCTCTTGTTTTTTCTTTGGGATGGGTGGTCTAGTTACCCCCAAAACTTTTAGGCTGGAGGCGCACTGCAACAAACCTGTTTCATCTCTGTTTTTCGCCCTCACAACAAACTGTTTTGTTTCTATGCCTGCGCTCACTGCAACGAAACAGCTTCTCATCCACTTATTCGTTCGTTAAACACACACCGAATGCTGATTGGAAATTATTAATTTTTCAGTTATTTTCTCTATGTTGTCTTCATAACAACTTTGTCAAATTTTGTTGCTTCCTATATACACTTTTTCCTCGAACGAGGCCTTTCGGTTTTGCAACCATTATCAAGTTCTTCCTACAAGAACTTCTTCCAAGGTTGTAGGAAGAACTTGATAATGGTTGCAAAACCGAAAGGCCTCGTTCAAGGAAAAAGTGTATATAGCAGGGAAGCAACAAAATTTGACAAAGTTGTTATTAATTTTTCGCGCTTCCATATTACACACTGCAGAAATTCCATCATGAAGTTATTTCAGCAGAGCCGTTTTTATTTAGCTGTTTCAGCAGAGTCATCTCGTATAATAACAAAGATGACTTCAACACGTTCAGTACGCTCACAGGCTGCTGTTGTGTACCGTGGTTGGGGAGCGGCACCTACCCCACCACGAAATAGTTTCTAAACTGTTTAGTTGCAGTGCGCGGACTTCCATAAGAAACAGTATGACTAGCACTTTCTCGCAACTATTCTGTTCCCTTGCTGTTTCCACCATAGGAAACAGTTTTGTTTGTTTCTGTAGTGCGCGCACCCCCTATACAAATACATGAAATTTTAAAACATGAGAAACAGTTGTGAAACTGTTTCGTCTCAGTGCACGGTAGGCCTTACTAGAATGGGGTAATTGGGCCACACATTAGGGATAACTGGGCCCAGGTGGACCCAGTTACCCCGATATAAAATATTATTATATTATCAACTTGCAATAAAAATGTGCTGACAATACATTTCAATATCTATTGTTTTAAGTGCAATTTTAATTTTTGGAATAAACTAAGCCTGAACTGTAAAATAAAAGGAGCTGGCATAGTGTACTCTGCCAAAGCCATAGAACAGGCTGTCAGTGATGTCAAGAATGGAAATAAGACAACCCATGGTGCAGGTACTTGCTTCAATATTCCTCAGAGTACTCTTACACACTATGTACTTGGTACTCAAAGTAAGGGTACCACATCCCAACAAGGTGTAAAGGTAAAACAATTTACAAACCCCCAAGAAGAATACTACTTACTTTACTTACCCTGGTTACCGTGAACTTTCTTACGCACTTACCTTAAAACTCCATCAGAAGATTCCAAACAGCTCTCAAGATCACCACCATATTTTGTTGAGCAAATATGAAAACTATTACACTTTTCCCCAAAAGAAATAATTTAGATAATTTATCTCCCTTAATTCAGAAACTTTCATAGGTTCGTTTAGACGGGTTTTTCAGCACAGAAAATAAGGATATGGTTCTGGCGTAATGACTACTCTAACGCATGGTTATTGTGATAACAAATATTATTTATTATATCCAATAATTAACTTCTTTTTTTGTCTTACTTTCCTTTTCTATTATGTTAGAAAGAATTATAGAACATACAATTACATAACCAATTTTTTTTTATGTACAAACCAGTACTTTCTCTTTTTATATTCTCACACACTCTCTCACTCTCTTTACATATATTTTTTAACCCCCTTTTATTGAGCTCATTATTATTGTTTACTATATCCTTAAATTTTTAGTGACCGTCAATCAATAAATGTTTTAGTGGATGGTTAGTGACAATAAATATTGTCGAAATGTCGACGCAAAATAGCTAAAATTTGTATTATTGACCGATCCTCACTAACCATCCACTAAAACATTTATTGTTTACTACATAATATGCCAATTAAATTTGTTTCGTCGCTGTACTTATCTGCACTTTGTATCCAAATATTGCGCACTATTACGTTGCAAGTCCCCTTGTTATTCAAACACCAAAATTTAAAACTCTTTTTATTCCATCGTCACTGTTCTTAACTGCTGCGTTATTAAAATTGTTTTTAATGCTTCATTACTAACTTTTACTTAACTTTGAAGCAGGCCTCGCGTACTTACATGCGTAGGTAAGTAACCTCCCGACACACTTTCACTGTACTGTCCGATATGAAGGTTAGCTGGCGACTGCTCTATCTGAAGGTGTTTTATACAAGCCTTTGTGCGTATCGCCACATGGCTCAACCGGATGACCACTTCGCCCCCTGCCTTTACACATCGAAGCTTCTGGGCGTTTCTGGAACTAGGAAATGTGTTTTAACATTGAAACACGTGGCGAATTTGTTAGTCACCTATAGCCCTGGAGAATTGCGTCTCAAGCCACATGCTTGGTCTGTGACTCATATACCCTTTATTATGTCTTCCCACACAATAGGTTTTATTAAAATTATTAAAAAATGATTCAGCCCATTTTGTCCTGTTACAAAGGCAAAGGAGGAAGTGCTGTGGTTTCACATTTACCAGCTGCTGATGAACAAGAACTGGCAAATGGCATTAGAGTAATGGAGAAGAATGGTTTTGGGCTGTCTAAAGCAGAAGTATTGGATTTAGTTCCAGCCTAAATCACTGAAAATAGACTGCACACAAGATTCAAAGACAATCGACCAGGTACTGATTGTTTATTTCTTTTAGAAAAAGGCAAATCCTCTCTATTAAAAAACTTCAAAGCATTGACATAACGGTTAGAGCTACATAGTGTTATCACTTACGCAGTTTTATGGCACATCCGCTAGATGTCACTGCGCATGTTACCAACCACTGGCATTACGGGAATATGACGAATGCTATACATTACTTGCTTTTTTAATTTCATGTATTATTGGAATTCCATTATGAAATTTGCATTATGTTCGAGGAGGGTGGTAGATTCTCACATTGTTTACTCAATCAGACCATGAATAAGATAATAAATATATTAAAACTGATGTAAACGTGATAAAAATAATTGTGTATGTTTTCATATACTATGTACTGTATTAGCTCCCCCCATTAGAAGTTATTTGTCTGAGACTTTGGACAGCTTTTGTGATGATTTTTGACGTCTTAGATGACTTCATGTGTCGTGATGAAGAAAAACCGGCACTTCATATATGAAAAAGTTTAGGAACGATGTCCACCACATGGCATTCACAACACCCCACTCGAGTTAGTTCTACTATGATATTTGTGATTGTCTCTAAACATTTGAAAAAGATGTCTCCCCATAAGTTGTTAGCACAAAGATTTTCAGTAATAACTTTTTCAATGTGCAAGAATATAGAAAAAACATCTTCTGATGGGTGGGTTAAATGCACAGTTTGCGTGGAAATTTCAAAGTCCCTCATAAATGTAAATTTCACTGCTGGATTCATATCACTTGCATTCCCATGAAAAAGGATGAGACATTTTTCATATTTCGTCACTTTCAAGGCATTCCAAACTATGCAGCCTGCCAGGTGATAAAATAAAAATATTCTTTAGCAATATTCAGGTTAAGCTCACTAGGAATATTCTCCCTATCTGGTAACGCAACTGTCTCCTCAGATAAAACCAGTGTATTCCTCACTGTGTATATCTCATTCCTTAAATGATTATTCTGTTCCTCAGTGACTTTTGCAAGTGACCTCATTTGATTAACAAATAATGTTAGTGTTGCTTCTGATCTATGTTCTTGATTCATGGTTATGACAAGGTTAATTTTGTGGGGACATAAATTGACTTAAGGAGATGTAAGTGTAAAAAATATACTGTTGAAGGATAGTCGTCACAGCTTAACGGATCCTGACTGAATTTACACGTAAGAATATATTTTAAACCACTGTTGCACAAATAATCAGATAATTCTGTTGTGCTCTGAATTGTTACACAAAGTGACTCTTATGTTCTTCTGGAAGCAAATGTGTTCTGTTGTTCATTTATCATAACCACTTTTTTAAATTATGAATTCCTGTGCACTCTAATTACAAAGCAGTTGTGGGAGTGGAGGAATTCAAAATATCAGCAAGTGAATTTAATGCCCTGGTAAAATCTTCTGTGGGTTTACTCTCTTCAAAGCCATCTAAACGTATCTCTTGGTAAAATTTTATGCCATGTACTATGGATCGACTAAATAGTTGAAATGCTAATCTGACATTCAAGCACTGGAAAGTGGAAGGATGTAGGCCTACATGGGCTGAAGTAAGCTTGTTACATACTCTCATTACTCCCAATTCTCAAGAAGTATCAATTTGAAAAAGCTGTTTGTAAAATTTAAAATCTATCAACTTATTGTTATAATATACTTTACCCTTGTCATGGAAATAAATTCGTACGCATTTTATTATGTGCACAACATCAGAAAATGCCCATATTTTCTGGTGTTGTCAACTGGATTGGGCATGCAGGGAATAACTTTCCAGAGTTTTCCAGATATACCCAAATTTGCCCACAGTTTCTTGTTTGACTGACTGCCATCATGTATAAATCCAACAACTTTCACGCCATGTTTTTCAAGCTGTATTATTACTTGGAGTAGTATGTGACATAATACATCTCCTGGAGCAGCATTGTGGGTCCCATAAGCAGCTACAGATTGAACCCATTAAACAAAAGCGGATCATCATCATAAAAACTAATGCATAGTTAGCCAATTCAATTTTGTTATCTCAGGAGTTGAGTTTCCTAGGTCAATAAAACAATCTACTTTTAGAGAATTAGGATTGAACTGTACTTCTTCTCCTAGCATCATCTCATGAAATATAAGAATCCTATTACGGCTATTCTCATCTGTATCAAAGAAATAATTTGAAATGGCAATGTTTGTTTATACCGTAGCAACATTTCATCCCTTTTACTAATTTTCTTAAATGAAATTCTGTAGGAAGAGGCAGTAAATTGTGCTATAGACAGTGCCTATATGCCTTTGGCGATTTAATTTTTAAAAGAAAACTATCTAAAAGAAATCCATCATCATACCTTATACCTGTTTTACATTTTTTTTCTCATCAGATTTTTCAGCATGGTCTCTACTATAAGTTTTTGTTTCTTACTCAAACATTCTCGCCATCTGGATTTCATAACATCATTTCTTAAAACTTTGATTTCTTTTTCAAGAGCATTAATTCTAGGCTTGGTTACTTTTAATTTATTCTGAGTCCTAACTAAATTCTTCTTTTGATTGTAGATTTTTTAAGTAGAAATGCTGCAATTTCTTGAGCATGTGAAACATTTAAAAATCTTTTTTGGAGAGATTGTTTTGTCACTAATGTCTCCTCATTTTGAAAAATCTCTTGTTCATTACAACCTAAATCCTTTACGGTTTTATGAAATGTCAGTGACAAATTAGAAGGTTGATTCTTATCTCTAAGAAGTTTCCAATTCTTAATATTTTTACTGAGGTACTTAAGAAGATTGGGGAATATATGTGGCACTGCTCCATACTTCAATTTCCATTTTCATCTGGGTAGTTGAACACTTTATCCATTAATGATAAAGATATCTACACTTACTACCATTTCTTCTGAAAAGTGACAATAACAAACATAACACTTTCTAGTGAGCTCTTCATCTTTCCTAGGTATTGCTTGTACCCATTTTTGGAATTCCATTTTGTCACTTGGAGGGGAGAATAAATGCACTCTTTAGATTGCCTAACCAGTCATCCACCCCAGCATAAAACAAGTCAGCATTTTGCGTATAACACTAGGTCAGAATGAAATCATATGAAAATACTAATGTTTTCAAATCTCACTCAGTATATGTCAAACTAAGTAATTAACACCAACAAATAACTGATGAAACAACAAACAGCGGACCACGCGCAAACACACATGTAACAAGTCAGTATTTTGCAGGATTATAACGCCAACTCAGAGCGATACTATGAAAAAATATAAATGTTTTTAATGAAGTAATACTTACTCAATATACAGTAGAGTCTCGCTAATCCGGACTTGATGGGACCGGACCCCGTCCGGATCACCGAAAGTCCGGATTAAACGGAATCAGCTTTAAAATGTCTGTACAGTAACGCGGTAATTTTTACATTATAGGTTGGCTAATCTGCGCTTTAATTTGCACTTTAATCTGATCAATTCATGTCCGTGCTTCCACACAGTTCGTCATAGACGCTCGTAAGCGGCGGTCGGCTCGCGCCCGCAGCCTTACTGTCACATTTTTCTTCTTGTCGCGACAATTAATGTAGGCCTTAGGCCAACACTTCATATATGGCCCTTTAGGCCCGTTCATCAAATTAATTTAAATGTAATACGAATTGTATTCACGATGTGCTTATTAGCCAATCTCTTAGTCAAAAAATGAAACCTAACAATTTCTGGTGTAAATGTGAACAATTAAATAAATATATTAATTACAGTCCACTCGCTTCATCATTTCTGCATCCTGGCGAATCAACCTACAGTAAATAGAACACTTCACACAACATTGTTTGGTCCACACATGGCGGATCATTCTTCTACTTAACATTTTTGGTCGCTCCGGACCTGGATTTCCGGATACATTATTCACATTTATTATTTTCCTGCCCCTATTTCTGGCCATCACGGGCGACTCAGCATATCCGCTGATACGACCGTGGCATGATTTGATCAGCATTTCGCTCGTCACCTTTGAGCCTCCTGATGACATAATTGCAAGAGCCTGCTAGCTTCAGTACGTCAGTCAAAGCAGTCATCTCTCCGAGCTGTGTGTTTGCCATCTTCTCCACAGCGTCGACGCTTCAGGACATCGCCTACAAGGTATCACCTCACTAACATCATATCAAGGTGCGTACAATGGCTGAAGAAGGCCTCAAAGTGTCAGTCAGAAAGAGAGGCGGCTTAAAGTCCGCAATAGTGCGCATACAATCAGCTGTCAGTAACTTTGATACAAATTCTAATACAAAACACTTTTTAACAGTAAGACTTGAAAGTTTGAAAAGCTTGGCATCGAAGTACGACGAGGTACAATCTGAAATCGAACTTATTTGTAAAGACATAAACGCTGCTCAAGAAGACCGAGTTGAGGTCGAAGAAATGCTATATTCTACGGAAGCAAATATTTTACAATTGATTGATACCTTTAATGTTCAGACTGTACCTCCCGTATTATCGGCCCATATGCAATTAAAACCGATAAGTTTGCCCTGCTTCACAGACAATATCTTGGAATGGCAGCATTTTCATTCAATTTTTACGGACTTGGTGCATGCAAGATCCGATCTAACGCCAGTGCAGAAATACATTATTTACATTCTTCTCTAAAAAATGAACCATTAGACTTAATTAAATCACTACCTATTTGTAATGAAAATTACTCGATAGCATTGAGTTTGCTGTCCGCAAGGTATGACAACAAGTTCATACTAGCAAAATACTACATTCAAAATTTACTTCAAATCAAGTCGACAATTAAAGACTCTGTACAAAGTTTGGCAGAATTCACAAATACGATAGCGTCTTCCGTTAATTCACTGGCGGCAATGCAACTGTCAGTGAATTCATTTGAACTTATTACTATACAATTATTATCAACTAAACTCGACCCTACTACTTTTAAATTATGGAAGGAGTCTATAGACCCTGATAATCTTCCTAACTTTCAAGATTTCACTCATTTTTTAAATGCACGTAGACAGCTGTTAGAAAATACACTGCCTATCGATGCCGGACAGCAACTCAACAAACCGAGTTTAAGACTCAACAATAAATTTGATAAATATAAATCACGAAACGCTGCTGGCAGTACTACATTTAGGAGTTATCACTCAGCGTCAAGCAATTATTCATTTTTGTGTTGTAAATCTAATCATCCGCTTTACATATGTGATAAATTTCGTGCACTAAGCACCGCTGAGCGGGGACAATTTGTATCAAATCACAAATGTTGTACCAATTGTCTTAGATCAGATCATTTTGTATCTAATTGTAAGAATAAGCAGGCATGTAAGATCTGTCAAAACGACACCATACATTGTTGCACACGAACAATGTGCCGAACTCAATCTCTGCCAGTAGTAGTAACTATTGTTCATTTAAATTACAATCCACGAATAATATTCTTTTATCAGCAGCAATTGTATTTGTCATTGACCAGGCTGGCAACAGACAAAAGGCAAGAGTTCTTTTGGACGCCGGTTCACAAATAAACTTTTGTACCAAATCATTTGCAAAGAAATTACGGCTTAATTTGACTAAATCCAACATACCAATTACGGGTATAAATAATACAGCGTGTCATGCCACTAATCTCGCGTCTATACGCATTATTTCTCGTTATCAGAGATTTAGCTTCGAGGCAAAATGTGCTATCTTATCTGCATTAACCCACAATCTGCCAGCACAATCGTTTGACATAAATCAATTCAACATTCCAGACAACATTTTTCTTGCTGACCCAAATTTCAACATATCATCCGAAATCGACATACTCTTGGGGGCGCAATTTTACCTGGATTTAATTTTAGCCAACAAATACGTACGCGGCCCTCATTTTCCCATCATTCAGGAAACAAAGTTAGGCTACATTTTGGCTGGCAATCTGCCCAAACACTGCCGCTACAAGGGTCCTGCTGTTTCGTTCCTAGCTAGGAACAACGACAGTCAAATTTTGCAGTCTCTCGAAAAATTTTGGGAAGCAGAAACTATTCCTGACAACACACCTGTTAACGAGTCAGCTTGTGAGGAGCATTTCGTGCGTTCTACTCATCGCAACCATGAGGGTAGGTTCGTGGTTTCACTGCCATTTAAGTCCGATCATCTCCAGTTGGGGGAATCTTACACCAATGCTGAAGCAAGATTTTTGAATTTAAAACGTCGATTCAGGCGTGATGCTAAGCTCGCGCGAGATTACGCAGACTTTATTAATGAATATAAGGATCTTGGCCACATGACGCTTATCGATAATTGCTCTATCAATTCAGGAGTGTCAAATACTTACTATCTGCCTCACCTTGCCGTGTTTAAGCAGTCTAGCTTGACCACAAAACTGCGAGTCGTTTTTGATGGTTCGTCCAAAACTACCAATGGCCTTTCTCTGTTGGTAGGCCCGAATGTTCCACAAGACCTTTTTTCTATTATTTTACGTTTCCGCATGCATAAATATGTTCTCATCGCCGACATCGAGAAGATGTATCGACAAATTCGCATAGCTGAAAAGGATTGTCACTATCAACGTATTCTGTGGCGTGACTCTCCCCTCGAACAATTTAAACACTTTGCATTGCGAACGGTAACCTACGGCACGGCTAGTGCTTCGTTTTTGGCCACTCGCTGTCTTATTCAAATTGGTAGGGACCATCAAGCTTCTTTTCCTGATGCGGCGTTAGCTATAACAAATGATTTCTATGTCGACGATTTGCTTACCAGTGCTGACACCATCTCTGATCTGACCAAGTTGAAATCTGACTTAGGTGCGTTATTGAGTCAATACGGTCTCACGTTGCATAAATGGGCATCTAATGAACCCAGAGTGGTCGCAAGTCATGACAATTTATCACTCCCCTTAAACAAACAGGACAATGTGCGCACCCTGGGCATTCTCTGGAATAACACTGCCGATTCATTTCTGTTTGACATTAAATCATTCCCCGTTGAATCAAGCATCTCCAAGAGGAGAATTCTTTCGATTATCGCAGGCATATATGATCCACTTGGACTGATCGGTCCCGTTGTTTTCTTGTACAAACAGTTTATGCAGCAACTCTGGCTTTGCAATCTTGGTTGGGATGAACCGATCTCCGGGCAATCACGTTTGGATTGGCATTCATTGTGCGACAAATTGTGTCTGACTAGCAAAATTGTTGTCCCACGTTCTATTCGTTGCAAGTTTGAGGCAAGTACAGTTGAATTACATGGTTTTTCGGATGCCTCTGAAAAGGGGTTTGGGTGCTGTATTTATATTAGAGTCATTTATCAAGATTCATCGGCCTCTTGTCATCTCCTGTGTTCTAAATCTCGCGTGGCTCCCCTACGACAGGTGTCATTACCTCGCATCGAACTCTGCGCTTGCTTGTTGTTATCGTGACTCGTATCTAAGGTCGTTCCTGCGCTTTATTCGTTTGTTAATAGTGTTCATTTATATTCTGACTCTATGGTGTCTCTTTACTGGATTCATGCCCAGTCCACGAGGTGGAAAACCTACGTTGCTAATCGTGTTGCTGAAATTCAGCATCTTACCCAAGCCTATATATGGCATCACATTAATTCTAGACACAATCCTGCTGATATTATCTCTAGGGGGTGTCTCCCTGACGTTTTGCGCGATTGTTCGCTATGGTGGCACGGTCCCACTTGTTTGTCTCAATCTTCCGAGTCCAATCCTTTTCCACCCTTTTTACCTTCTAATCAATCATCTTCTGAAGTCACTGCGGAAGAGAAACAAACCCATAACCTTTCTCTAATGTCTACCCTGGCTATCGACCTTTCTAAGGACTTTTCTTCGTTGCATCGTCTGACACGCGTATACGCTTATTGTTTTCGGTTCATCAAAAATATTAGACTCTCCAGTGCTGACAAATTAACGGGCGATCTTACCCCTGTCGAAATTCATCATGCTCTTAATTTCTTCATAAAACAATCTCAGTCGATCCACTTTGCAGCCGAGATTAATTGTCTTCGTAATGGGTCTTCTGTCTCTATTAGGAGTAAGTTGGCTTCTCTCGACCCGTTTCTTGATGATTCTGGAGTAATACGCGTAGGCGGGCGATTACAGCATTCGCAATTGCCTTACGACACTAAACATCCTATTGTCTTACATCCATCAGCTCATATTACTCGCCTTGTCATTGAACGCGAACACATTCGTCTACTTCACGCTGGTGCTCAACTCGTGCATCACTCACTTCGTCAACGTTGGTGGATTGTTAATGCCAGGTTAGTCATTCGCTCCATCATTCGCAAATGTGTCAAGTGTCTCAGGTTTAGTGCCAAACAGCAGGTTCAGAGGCTTGGTATTTTACCGTCTCCTAGAGTCACTCCATCACGGCCGTTTCTATTCTGCGCGGTTGATTATGGTGGTCCCTTCATGATTCGTCATGGCGGGCAGAAATCCAGAACTCTCTCTAAGGCAAACGTGTCTTTGTTCATTTGCTTAGCAACCAGGGCCATTCACTTGGAATTGGTTTCCAACCTTACAGCCAGTGCGTTTATAGCTGCCTTACGTCGTTTTATGGCCCGCAGGGGCATACCCAGTCAGTTATACTCTGATAATGGCACAAACTTTAGGAAGGCCCGCAATATTTTACATGACCTCTACAATCTTTGGCATAATAAGGATGCCACCTCATCACTCAAATTATTCACGTCCTCTCAGGGTATCTCATGGTCATTTATTCCGCCCTCGTCACCTCATTTTGGTGGCCTTTGGGAGAGAGGCATAAAGAGTTTGAAGTTTCACTTGTGCCGCATGGTAGGCAAGTCTATACTCACCTTCGAGGAGTTTACGACAGTTTTGTCTCAGATAGAGGCATGTCTAAACTCTCGCCCTTTATTTGCCATCTCTTCGGATGTAAATGATCCGGTGCCACTTACACCTGGACAGTTTTTGATTTGCGCACCATTAACGGCAATACCGGACCCAGACCTATCTCATATTCCTATCTCTCCTCCTGGACGTTGGCAACTTCTCCAGAAGTTTGTCCAAGTCATTTGGAAGGCTTGGTCTCGCGACTATTTACACCAGTTACAACAGCGTCACAAATGGAAATTCGCTAAGGATAATGTTTCCATTGGGGACCTAGTTTTACTTATTGAGGATAACCTACCTCCATTAGCCTGGAAATTTGGTGTAATTACCGCCACATTTCCCGGCCCAGATAACTTAATTAGAGTCGTAGACATTCGCACACCTACTGGTGTTTTGCGGAGACCAGTACATAAGTTATGTCTGTTGCCAGCGCGGGACAAGATATGACACAAGATTATTATGATCATTTAGCACAATGCTATTTTACTCAGCCATTGGCTTATTACTTTATTATATGACCATTTGGTCAACTTAATTGTGATATGTATTATCACCACATTTTCATGACAATTTGCGCCATTGCGTGTTTCTATACTCATCATAGTTTCATGGTGGTATATTTGCTATTTTGTATTTATATGTTAATATTTTGTGTGGCATACTATGTCCTACACATTTACATTTTGATGTATTGGGTATGTGTCATGTTTTCGGTGGTATTGTTTTATAAAAATTTGTTACATAATATTCGCATGTTTTGCAGTTATACAACCATGCATGCACTTCTTGCACAGTTGTTAATATGTGTGATTTATTGTTCTATGAATGTCTTTCTCAATTGTTCAACTCATGTATTACATTTGTAACTACAGTGTCGTATTTGTTACTTATGCTATTGCGCTTATTCATATTTGTAATTAACTAAATTGGTGTGTATTATATTTATTATATAACTTGCATTTATGTAAAACATATTGTTTTTTGCGTCTACTGTATGTAACTATGCCATGCATAGATTTATTTTATATTGTATTTTTATATGGTATTTTGTATTTTGTGATTATGCATTTCACAATTATTATTCCTGCTTAAATTATGACATACATGTCATCACATATGTGCTTGCAATCAGTCGGCTATCTATAGCTTGTTCTCACACAACAACATATTGTAAATTCCTGAAACTTCAGGTATAGCATGACTCGTTCAAATTTATGATGCCATGCTAGATTTACGTCTAAACATGTATAATTTGTGACAATTTTTGTTCATGTAAGCAATACTCTGTACAGGTCTACTGGCCTCAACTATTTCATGGTAACCATGAAACGATACTGTATAACTGTATCATAATTTAATATGTATGTAAATACCTATAATAAGTAAGCAAATATTAATGATAAATATAACCATTTATGATAAATTAAAGTATTGAAATGTACGTAGTTTTAAGTAAATTTATAATTGAATAGTGAATCTAAAGAGGCTCTGCAGTGCGACAGACCGACGCCGGCAAAAATATGTACAATAGACCTAAGACACCCTACATGTCGTAAACGCATAAATTGTTTTGTAGTGTAAAACTAGCAAAAAACGCCTATATACAATTAGGTTAACGGTACGGTGTCCTTCAACAGACAAAAGATGCCACGCCAGTAAATATGACGATTTTAGAAAGTCGCGTCACTTTTTAGGGAGTATACCGAACACCCGCGTAAAATTATCGCCCGCACTTTGGGAACCAATCACCAATAGCGTCAGTAGTGAGCGCGAAAGAGATACGACACCAGACTGGATACACTCAAAAATACCGGCAAATATTTGAATGTAAGACCAATGAGAAATGATCAACAGAAGATAGGGTAGAATTGAAGAAACTATAAAAATAACACGCTGTGACGGTACGGATTTGTGAGCCACCCCAGTTTAATTTCATATTAATTCAAATCATCATTTTAAGCACTTTCCAAATTGCCAGACTTTCACCTGTAAGGAGCCTCCAGTACAGCAATGCAACATACACAGCCAGCCAAAACAACTGCCAGACGCATTGCACAATCACATAGCAGCAGGCTTGTGTGTGAAACCCAGTCTGCTGTGTGTCATTAGTAAGCACACTTCTTCACCAGTGTTTGCATCGGACAGTAAAGAGCAGTTTGACAAGTTCGTTAAAACAGTGGCCTCGGGAGTACAAGATAGGCCGTAAAATAAATTCGGCCTATCTAGTCAAGTGTTAAAACATTTATAAAAAGTTCTACTGCAACTCATGGCCGCGTGGCTAGCCTATTCACCATCCAAGCACTCGAGCAAATTTTAAAAGCCAGCCAGCTATATAAATATATACCTTACAGTGCATAAAGTTTAAAGTAATTAACAACAACTAAACTCAATGCAAACTAGTGTCGGAGTGCGTCGAAACCAAGCAAGCGTCTCAACAGGCAGTGCTACGAATCGGACCATGGGCAGTTAAGTAAAAGCGAAAGCACATAATTAAATGGCCAAAACAAATTATAATTTTTCAATAATAAAAAATCTATTATTTTCAATAAAAACGTCCAGTTTAAATGAGATCTCTAAGGGAACAGATAAATTACGTATTGGTTCATTAAATAGAATCCATAATAGTTAATTCTTTACTATACGTTACGGTACTATTTAGAAATAGTTAAGGAAAGTTTTTTTGGATGTATACTCGTTCTGATTGATAATTACTTACAATTTATTGATAACAGCAAGAAAAGGTAGAGTCATAAAAATATAATAACCTGTTGTATTATGAGTGCTAAATAAAAAAGAAAGATAATTTGTTACAATTTGAAAATTTTGGTGTTAACGTAATTATTGAACATATCAAATCCAAGTAATCCTTTTTGCAGCAGTTTCGTCTGAACGACCCTTGGAGTAAAAAACCCGAAGGTAAGAGATAAATATAATTATAATTTTGTAAGTAATTCGGAGAGTTACATTTGGCGCCCGAACAGGGACGCGAGTATAGGTTACAACCTATATTCGCCAGACCTAATTAAGCTGCAGAAAGGGTTATTTGAGAGGGAGGACGCTTTGGTAAATTAAATATAAAAAGGGTTAAGTCAATAGTGGATAAGATTAATATTCTTGTGTAACATTATATAAACTTGTATAAAATGGCAGCGAATAATGACGATGTCAACGAAATAACGAGTGTTGACAATTGTGACGAGTCAAACGTTATGAGTAATTTTGAAATACATTCGACTCCAAGTGCGAGTCAAGATAAAACAATACAGATAAATATAACAGATGAAACAATAGTTACAGAGGACTCTGGGGTTCAATTAACCCCAACCTCAACAAAATGTAATAGCCAATTTGACAATGAGGTAATGAGTTTTTTGCAGAAACAATTTCAAGTAATCAATAGTCGTTTTGATGTAAGTGATGTTAAGTTCCATGAGTTAAAGGGCGAAATAAATAATATTGACCAAAAATTTGATAAGCGTTTACATGATATGAAAGACAATATTAATAAACGTTTAAATGAGACGAATGAATGTTTCAATACATTGAAAGAACAAATAGTAGAGTCAGTAGCAGAACAGATTAAAAGTAAGAAATTAACAAATGTTAACAATGATATTGAAAATAGTAATGTGATTGAAAGGGCGGTATCAGAAAGTGATACGTTGAAAATAGATAGTGAAACAGTAAGTGAGAGTGAGAAAATTATAAGTTGTAATGAAGTAATAATTAGTGTTGTTGAATTGGAAAAAGAATGGAAAGAAAGAGTAGATGAATGTGTAGGGCAGAGAGTAAATTTTCCCCTTATTTGTGATGAACCAGAGTGTTCAAAAGTGTTATTTTTGGGCAAGAGACCCTTATTAGTGAAAGATTTGAATTGTTTAATTTTGCTGAATAATTTTGTACCCTCTGCGTGGAATGATAAAAGTATGATATGTTGTTATGATGAGAGAATTTTAGATAGAGAATGGTGTATTGACAAAGAGACAGAATTGTATGAATTACAGAGAGATTATGGTGAGTGGAAGGAAATGTTAGAAGTATGTTTAAACAAGAGTAATTTACTGTATGATGAAAAAGTAACTGACCCGATATTGGAAATATTTACCGACGGAGACTTTACAAAGAATACTGATGTTGACTTAGTATATGATTATTATGGTAAAATGAATAAACTGAAATGTTATGGTTACAAAACACAAGATAACCGTATACGGAATGTAAATAAAATTCAAAATTGTTATTTGAAACCCCGATTAATTTTTGACGATGGAGGTTGAAATTCATAAACGAACAATTTAAATATGTCAATATATGATAATGACCTAGCTGATTTTGATATTGAAGTGTGATACAACTGAATAATTATTGTTGAAGAGTTGTAAATACATGTGTAGTGAAAGTAATTGTATGTATTATAAAATGTTGAATTGTTTGTATGAAATAACATTGTTGTTAAATGTTTCAGAGGTTACGTGGAGATATTGGTGTGTGTGTGTGTGTGGTGTGTATTTTGTATTCATGTCAATAGGTGGATAATGTATTGTAAGTATAAAGTTCATTATACCAGTCAGATAGAATAAAATGCTTACAGGTGTGAAAAGAGTGTACTAATAATAACAATGGTATTGAAATAATAGCATTAAATAGAAATTGTAATTAAAAGAGAAATAATAACTGAAAGGTGAATTAAAATAATATTTGGCTTAAATTGTAAGAAATAGCCATTGACAAATATGTTATCTAAAAGATTTATAAAATTTGAAAAGTGTAGTAAGCAGATATGTCAGTATATGTTGCAACCAAAGTGTTTAGTCTATGATAGCTGAAACTGAGCATGTTTATAACTGTTGTTTATGAAAACAAGTCTGGCACACAACTGTGTTAATGTAAACAGTAAAAAGAAGGTGTGTTGGAGTGGTATGTTGTGACTAATGCCTACAGACATACTTGGTGACCATAACAAAACTCTATTGTGTCATAAAAGAATTAAAGAAAATTTTTCCTAAAATAATGAGGTAATTACTGCAACTTATAGTTTGAGACATGAAAAAACCATTAAACCATTAAATTAATCAAATTAATAGAAACAATGATTTTTAACAATGAACTTAACTTTATTTTCATTTAAATTCAAATTGGAATTATAAATTAAATGCTAATTGATGCCAATAATGATTAAAACATTTATTTAACACTGACAACTGATGGAAAATGTTCAGGATGAGATAGTGTCTGGAAAATAAGATGTGTATATTACATCTTATATGTGACGGTACGGAATTGTGAGCCACCCCAGTTTAATTTCATATTAATTCAAATCATCATTTTAAGCACTTTCCAAATTGCCAGACTTTCACCTGTAAGGAGCCTCCAGTACAGCAATGCAACACACATACAGTCAGCCAAAACAACTGCCAGACGCATTGCGTAATCACATAGCAGCAGGCTTGTGTGTGAAACCCAGTCTGCTGTGTGTCATTAGTAAGCACACTTCTTCACCAGTGTTTGCATCGGACAGTAAAGAGCAGTTTGACAAGTTCGTTAAAACAGTGGCCTCGGGAGTACAAGATAGGCCATAAAATAAATTCGGCCTATCTAGTCAAGTGTTAAAACATTTATAAAAAGTTCTACTGCAACTCATGGCCGCGTGGCTAGCCTATTCACCATCCAAGCGCTCGAGCAAATTTTAAAAGCCAGCCAGCTATATAAATATATACCTTACAGTGCATAAAGTTTAAAGTAATTAACAACAACTAAACTCAATGCAAACTAGTGTCGGAGTGCGTCGAAACCAAGCAAGCGTCTCAACAGGCAGTGCTACGAATCGGACCATGGGCAGTTAAGTAAAAGCGAAAGCACATAATTAAATGGCCAAAACAAATTATAATTTTTCAATAATAAAAAATCTATTATTTTCAATAAAAACGTCCAGTTTAAATGAGATCTCTAAGGGAACAGATAAATTACGTATTGGTTCATTAAATAGAATCCATAATAGTTAATTCTTTACTATACGTTACGGTACTATTTAGAAATAGTTAAGGAAAGTTTTTTTGGATGTATACTCGTTCTGATTGATAATTACTTACAATTTATTGATAACAGCAAGAAAAGGTAGAGTCATAAAAATATAATAACCTGTTGTATTATGAGTGCTAAATAAAAAAGAAAGATAATTTGTTACAATTTGAAAATTTTGGTGTTAACGTAATTATTGAACATATCAAATCCAAGTAATCCTTTTTGCAGCAGTTTCGTCTGAACGACCCTTGGAGTAAAAAACCCGAAGGTAAGAGATAAATATAATTATAATTTTGTAAGTATTTCGGAGAGTTACATTTGGCGCCCGAACAGGGACTCGAATATAGGTTACAACCTATATTCGCCAGACCTAATTAAGCTGCAGAAAGGGTTATTTGAGAGGGAGGACGCTTTGGTAAATTAAATATAAAAAGGGTTAAGTCAATAGTGGATAAGATTAATATTCTTGTGTAACATTATATAAACTTGTATAAAATGGCAGCGAATAATGACGATGTCAATGAAATAACGAGTGTTGACAATTGTGACGAGTCAAACGTTATGAGTAATTTTGAGATACATTCGACTCCAAGTGCGAGTCAAGATAAAACAATACAGATAAATATAACAGATGAAACAATAGTTACAGAGGACTCTGGGGTTCAATTAACCCCAACCTCAACAAAATGTAATAGCCAATTTGACAATAAGGTAATGAGTTTTTTGCAGAAACAATTTCAAGTAATCAATAGTCGTTTTGATGTAAGTGATGTTAAGTTCCATGAGTTAAAGGGCGATATAAATAATATTGACCAAAAATTTGATAAGCGTTTATATGATATGAAAGACAATATTAATAAACGCTTAAATGAGACGAATGAATGTTTCAATACATTGAAAGAACAAATAGTAGAGTCAGTAGCAGAACAGATTAAAAGTAAGAAATTAACAAATGTTAACAATGATATTGAAAATAGTAATGTGATTGAAAGGGCGGTATCAGAAAGTGATACGTTGAAAATAGATAGTGAAACAGTAAGTGAGAGTGAGAAAATTATAAGTTGTAATGAAGTAATAATTAGTGTTGTTGAATTGGAAAAAGAATGGAAAGAAAGAGTAGATGAATGTGTAGGGCAGAGAGTAAATTTTCCCCTTATTTGTGATGAACCAGAGTGTTCAAAAGTGTTATTTTTGGGCAAGAGACCCTTATTAGTGAAAGATTTGAATTGTTTAATTTTGCTGAATAATTTTGTACCCTCTGCGTGGAATGATAAAAGTATGATATGTTGTTATGATGAGAGAATTTTAGATAGAGAATGGTGTATTGACAAAGAGACAGAATTGTATGAATTACAGAGAGATTATGGTGAGTGGAAGGAAATGTTAGAAGTATGTTTAAACAAGAGTAATTTACTGTATGATGAAAAAGTAACTGACCCGATATTGGAAATATTTACCGACGGAGACTTTACAAAGAATACTGATGTTGACTTAGTATATGATTATTATGGTAAAATGAATAAACTGAAATGTTATGGTTACAAAACACAAGATAACCGTATACGGAATGTAAATAAAATTCAAAATTGTTATTTGAAACCCCGATTAATTTTTGACGATGGAGGTTGAAATTCATAAATGAACATTTTAAATATGTTAATATATGGTAATGACCTAGCTGAATTTTGATACTGAAGTGTGACACAACTGAATAATTATTGCTGAAGAGTTGTAAATACATGTGTAGTGAAATTAATTGTATGTATTATAAAATGTTGAATTGTTTGTATGAAATGACATTGTTGTTAAATGTTTCAGAGGTTACGTGGAGATATTGGTGTGTGGGTGTGGTGTGTATTTTGTATTCACGTCAATAGGTGGATAATGTATTGTAAGTATAAAGTTCATAATACTAATCAGATAGCATAAAATGCTTACAGGTGTGAAAAAATGTTGATTCAATAATATGAATTGAGATAATAGCATTAAATAGAAATTGTAATTAAAAGAGAAATAATAACTGAAAGGTGAATTAAAATAATATTTGGCTTAAATTGTAAGAAATAGCCATTGATAAATATGTTATCTAAAAAATTTATAAAAAACTGAAAAGTACAGGTGTTAGTATATGATGTAACCAGAATGTTTATACTATGGGAGTCTTGCAGGCTAGTGTTTATATAAACAGGTGTGGTATGTTGAGACTAATGTCTGGAGTCATGCTTGGTGACAATAACAAAAAACGTTGTAGTCTGCTGAACCAGTAGCTTGAGTAAAAGCTTATTGTGATAGAAAGGAATTGAAATTAAATTTTTTTACAGACCAAATAATAATGAGGCAATTACTGTAACTTTTGAGATTAATTGAATTAATTAAAGTAAATTAAATACAATTAAATTAATTTAGTAATAAATTTAACAGAAACGATGATTTTTAATAATGAACTTAACTTTATTTTCATTTAAATTCAAATTGGAATTATAAAGTAAATACTAATTGATGTAAATAAGGAGTTAACTTATTAAAATATTCATTTAAACTGAAAACTGAATGAAATGTTGGAGCTGAAACGGTGTTTGGGAATTAAGACGTGTATATTACTGTCCATATAGATTTTTCATATGTTATGAATTTTTTATCCTATACATATATAGTAGTTAAGGATACCTTGTATAATCTATGTATCATTTTGGAGGGCAATAGTGTATGGGGAATATTTTTCAATTCAACTGGAATTTATGTGTACTACTGTAAACCTATATTGTTTTATTAATACTATATTTTTTTTTTGGGTCTATAATATAAAATGAGCCAGTACGTTGTCAATGAACCAGTACGGCTAAGAGGAAACAAATCAGTTGTGGGATATGGAGTGATGGAAAGCCGTTTGTCAATTTTTAACTACATGTTTTAAAGTCAGGCGATACTGGGACGGGTATCTGTTCGGTTTTTCGGTGTTGGGATCTCGAACAGAGAAGTCCAGTAAGATCGGATGGGTGCTGTCGCAGTCGCCAGACTAGGGGGGTAAGAACCCATGATTTAGTAGTGTTCAGGGGGGTTGCGGTGCCATGTCCTTACTGATCCTCTTATGTTTAGGCAATAAGAGTTTGAACGCTTCGGCCTTCAATCTCTTATTGGGGGGGGGGGTATTGTGACGGTACGGATTTGTGAGCCACCCCAGTTTAATTTCATATTAATTCAAATCATCATTTTAAGCACTTTCCAAATTGCCAGACTTTCACCTGTAAGGAGCCTCCAGTACAGCAATGCAACACACATACAGTCAGCCAAAACAACTGCCAGACGCATTGCGTAATCACATAGCAGCAGGCTTGTGTGTGAAACCCAGTCTGCTGTGTGTCATTAGTAAGCACACTTCTTCACCAGTGTTTGCATCGGACAGTAAAGAGCAGTTTGACAAGCTCGTTAAAACAGTGGCCTCGGGAGTACAAGATAGGCCGTAAAATAAATTCGGCCTATCTAGTTAACTGTTAAAACATTTATAAAAAGTTCTACTGCAACTCATGGCCGCGTGGCTAGCCTATTTACCATCCGAGCGCTCGAGCAAATTTTAAAAGCCAGCCAGCTATATAAATATATACCTTACAGTGCATAAAGTTTAAAGTAATTAACAACAACTAAACTCAATGCAAACTAGTGTCGGAGTGCGTCGAAACCAAGCAAGCGTCTCAACAGGCAGTGCTACGAATTGGACCATGGGCAGTTAAGTAAAAGCGAAAGCACATAATTAAATGGCCAAAACAAATTATAATTATTCCATAATAAAAAAATCTATTATTTTCAATAAAAAATGTCCAGTTTAAATGAGATCTCTAAGGGAACAGATAAATTACGTATTGGTTCATTAAATAGAATTCATTATAGTTAATTCTTTACTATACGTTACGGTACTATTTAGAAATAGTTAAGGAAAGATTTTTTTTGGATGTATACCCGTTCTGATTGATAATTACTTACAATTTATTGATAACAGCAAGAAAAGGTAGAGTCATAAAAATATAATAACCTGTTGTATTATGAGTGCTAAATAAAAAAGAAAGATAATTTGTTACAATTTGAAAATTTTGGTGTTAACGTAATTATTGAACATATCAAATCCAAGTAATCCTTTTTGCAGCAGTTTCGTCTGAACGACCCTTGGAGTAAAAAACCCGAAGGTAAGAGATAAATATAATTATAATTTTGTAAGTAATTCGGAGAGTTACATTGTCCAAGTAATTTGTACCAATGCTAATCTATATTTTATGTTTTAACTGTAGATTCCCCACCTAAGTGCGGTCATGGCCTCACCGGACCCTGACCGTGAAAGTAGTTAATTGTGGCAAATCATAAATTTTACTTGATATAACCGGCTTGTGGTTTGTTTTATTTTGTCAACCCGGTGGTTTGTTAGACTTAGTAGGGGGTTATTTTTTGGGGAATCTACCAAATTTTGGAACAGGTCTATTTTCACCCAGATAGGGGTGGTAGTCCATTAGGGGTGTATAATATAAAAAAGAATAGTAGGTTATATGTATACCGAATTTTATTGTAACGCCGAAGCAAGGATGGGGGTGGAATAAAAGAAAAAAATGTCCACCCCTTCCGCATCAGTCCTTGTGAAAGCAACTAGACGCTACAGTCTAGGGGGGGTAATAGTGAGTGTGGATGGGCGGTGACCCAGTTACAGGTCACGAGGGAGATGTGGGTTACGGCGAGGATGAGGCTGAAAAGGCCAAGAAGCCTCGTGCAGACCACATTCAAATGTAACGGGTATCAGGGGTTAAGGGATTAAAAGGGGGGTATATATATATAAAAAAAAAAAAATTTTTATAGTAGCTAAGTATAAATGGAGTTAATGTCATTTTGTGTAATTAAGGTGTTATTTTGGATGGGCAACATTGTATGGGGAATATTATTCAATTTAACTGGAATTTATGTGTATCATTGTAAACCAATATTGTTTTATTAATATTATTCTTTAGGGTCTATAATATAAAATGAGCCAGTACGTTGTCAATGAACCAGTACGGTTAAGAGGAAACAAATCAGATGTGGGATATGGAGTGATGGAAGGCCGTTTGTTGATTTTTTTTATTGAATGTTTTAAAAGTCAGGCGATACTGGGACGGGTATCTGTTCGGTTTTTCGGTGTTGGGATCTCGCATAGAGAAGTCCAGTAAGATCGGATGGGTGCTGTCGCAGTCGCCAGACTAGGGGGGTAAAAACCCATGATTTAGTAGTGTTCAGGGGGGTTGCGGCGCCATATCCGCACTGATCCTCTTAGGTTTAGGCAATAAGAGTTTGAACGCTTCGGCCTTCACTCTCTTATTGGGGGGGTATTGTGACGGTACGGATTTGTGAGCCACCCCAGTTTAATTTCATATTAATTCAAATCATCATTTTAAGCACTTTCCAAATTGCCAGACTTTCACCTGTAAGGAGCCTCCAGTACAGCAATGCAACATACACAGCCAGCCAAAACAACTGCCAGACGCATTGCACAATCACATAGCAGCAGGCTTGTGTGTGAAACCCAGTCTGCTGTGTGTCATTAGTAAGCACACTTCTTCACCAGTGTTTGCATCGGACAGTAAAGAGCAGTTTGACAAGTTCGTTAAAACAGTGGCCTCGGGAGTACAAGATAGGCCGTAAAATAAATTCGGCCTATCTAGTCAAGTGTTAAAACATTTATAAAAAGTTCTACTGCAACTCATGGCCGCGTGGCTAGCCTATTCACCATCCAAGCACTCGAGCAAATTTTAAAAGCCAGCCAGCTATATAAATATATACCTTACAGTGCATAAAGTTTAAAGTAATTAACAACAACTAAACTCAATGCAAACTAGTGTCGGAGTGCGTCGAAACCAAGCAAGCGTCTCAACAGGCAGTGCTACGAATCGGACCATGGGCAGTTAAGTAAAAGCGAAAGCACATAATTAAATGGCCAAAACAAATTATAATTTTTCAATAATAAAAAATCTATTATTTTCAATAAAAACGTCCAGTTTAAATGAGATCTCTAAGGGAACAGATAAATTACGTATTGGTTCATTAAATAGAATCCATAATAGTTAATTCTTTACTATACATTACGGTACTATTTAGAAATAGTTAAGGAAAGTTTTTTTGGATGTATACTCGTTCTGATTGATAATTACTTACAATTTATTGATAACAGCAAGAAAAGGTAGAGTCATAAAAATATAATAACCTGTTGTATTATGAGTGCTAAATAAAAAAGAAAGATAATTTGTTACAATTTGAAAATTTTGGTGTTAACGTAATTATTGAACATATCAAATCCAAGTAATCCTTTTTGCAGCAGTTTCGTCTGAACGACCCTTGGAGTAAAAAACCCGAAGGTAAGAGATAAATATAATTATAATTTTGTAAGTAATTCGGAGTTACAACGCGGAGCCCACAAAGAGGAAGTCTAAGTTAAAAATTCACGCAAAACACGTGAAACCTGCGTCACTCGATGTGAGCAAATTAAATTACTCAAAGTTCAAATTAATATTCTCTCGGTTTAATAGTATCAGTCATCAAGAAGTTTTATTTAAATATGTGCGCGAAAGTACGTGTGGACAAGAAGCTATTTAAATTGTGCGCGTAATTTGCAACAAAAGTATATTATTTATTTGTGCGTGATGTATAGTAATAACGCGAGCGTGTGATGTGGTTAAAGAAAGTTAATAAAGCGTGATCAGTGAAAGTGTGGTGTGATAGTTAACGCAAGAATACAATTCGTCATTCGCCTGTCAGGAATCCTGCAACAAGTAACAATATCTCACTTATAAAGTACAATATAATCAATTAACATAATTTTAATATCTCAATAAACTCATCTCATTTTAAAAAGACCCACGATGTTCAGATACTAAACATTCAATTTATGCTAGATGACATGTTTGGGTGAATTATGATATAGTAAAGTAAGAAACCAATACTAAGAATTATTGAAATGATAGATAAATTAAATAATTAAATATATATTGAATAGTATAGAAGTCGTAGCAGTTAAGAATTGATGATATATATATATATATACACACACACACATATATGTATGTTTGATTGATAGCGATGATTTAAATTTGTTAATGGAGTAAATTGAATATACTAAGAACTCCTATGAATGTTATTTAAATAATATAAATTCAAAAAGAAGCGTAACTAGAATTATTAATACTATTTTGGTGTTATTATTGAATAAGGTTGATATAAATGATTATGTTTCAGATTTGTTAAATGATAAGAATCTAACAATACAAATATTAGTATCTAAACAGTTTGTTATTATTTCATAAACAAACCTGAGATCTCCTGTTCTGGCGCCCAAGTAATAATTAATAATATAAATTTGAGTGGAGCTCTTTCAAAATAATAATTATAATTGATGCCACAAAAACGTGGAGCTTTAAGATTCTTTATATTTGTCGCCATCAACGTGGTGAAGTTCTTTAAAACCCTTATATTTGGCGCATCCAAACGTGGTGCAGTTCTTTGAAAATACTTATATTTGCCGCCCAACTAGTGGAGCTTGATTATAAAATTAAGTAAGCTCGGTAAAATGAGATGAGTAGAGAATAAGAAATAGAATATAAAAATTTAAAATTAATGTTAACTAGAAGTAAAACTAGAGAATTAAGGAATTTTAATAGACATATAAATAGTGAAGTAAAAATGGCAAGTAACTATAATACCAATGATAGTGATGAAGGGGAGTTCGAAGTTAATAACCACATGGGAGAGACGGCAATACTTGACGAACTAACCGATAACGAAACCGCACCGGTTCCTTCAGAGGCAAGGGGACGGGCAGAAGAAAACGTAACCAGCGCAACACAACATACAATAACAAACATAGACATAGTCACAATGCTACAACAATTAAAACAACAAATAACGGAAACCAATAAACAGACAACAGAAAAATTAACGCAACACATGACGGAAAAACTGGCAGAAAATACCAAGCAGCTAGAAAAAAGAACTGAAGATGTTAAAGAGAGCATGCATGAAAACAATATACAATTAAAGACGGATATTGAACAGTACATGACACAACAGTTAAACAAGCACAGATTGCGAGTAGGACAACAACTTAGTGAGATTAGGCGCGAGAACCAAGAATTATCAACAAAAGTGAGATCGAAAGCAAAGGAAGTGGTAAATGAAGAGATGAAAACATTTCAAACGCACGTGAACGAACAACTGGAGAGAAAAGAACAGATAATCCGGCACACACGAGAAGAAGTCGCACTAGAAATTAACAAGCTAACTAAAAAGGTAGATCGAAATAATAAGAAACAAGAAGACCAAATTCAGCAACACAGACAAGAAGTTACCTGTGAAATAAATGGGGTAAGAGAAATAACTACAGAGCAGATACAAAGACTCACAGAACGATACGAAAACAATTGTGTAGAAGTGGATGGACGATTATCACAGTTACAGAAAAACGATGAGAAACTGAATAAAATCATAAATCAATTACAGAGTGACCCACGCAGTAAACTACACAAGATATATACGTGGCTCAACCAAAAATTATACCGTCAGGAGAAGCGGAAATGGAGACTGGTACTGACGAAAGAGCTGGGTGAAGATTTAATTAAGGAGATCCACACAATATATGGTCATATTGGTATAAAAAGAACATATGAACTAGCCAAAGAATACTTCACGGGGGACCACTTGTCTAAATTTACAAAACAATTGATCCGAAACTGCGAAAGATGCCAAAAATGTAAGGATCACCACAGGAAGGGTATTGGTGAGACCAAACCAATATTACCAAAGGCCCAAGGAGAGTTGGTCAGCATGGATTTCTATGGACCACTACCGACATCAACGGGCGGTGTAAAATATTTATTAATAATTATAGATAACTTTACTAAATATGTAAGATTATATCCCATGAAGAGAGCAACGACTGCCACAACAATTAATAAGTTAAAGGTATATATACAGGAGGTAGGTAAACCGACTGCTAGATTAACTGATAATGGAGCCCAATTCACCAGTAAATCGTGGGTGAAGAACTTAATCCACCTTGGGATTAAACCGAAGTACACTGCTATTCGGAACCCATGTACGAACCTAGCGGAAAGGGTAAACAGACAGCTAGGGAATATGTTTCGAATACTGGTGGGTGGACACCACACAAAGTGGGCTAAATATATTCGATTGGTAGAAAATTGTATCAATTAAACATACCACAATACCATCGAGATGACACCACATCAGGCTCATTGGGGTCGGAAACCAAAAAGAGTGTGGGAGATGTACGTTGACAAAGAACTGATGAAGGACGAAAGGAAGGTAAACCCAGGTGAACTCAACCAAAATTTGAAAAGAAAGGGTGAGAAGAGAGCGAGGAAACATAATGAAGGGAAAATGCAGCTGAAGTTCAATATTGGAGACCTGGTGCTGATCAGAACTAACCCGATCTCTGAGTTAACAAATAAAATCACTGCGAAATTTTGTGAGCTCTACGAAGGCCCATACAAGGTCAAGGAGGTCAAAGGGGGTGCAACATACGTGGTAGCTGAGGTCGACGACCTTGAATCGGTAAGGGGAATCTTCAACGTCAGACAGATGAAGCCATATTACCACGAATGATTCGCTATGAAAAGGGGAATTTAAAGATAAATAATATTAAAATTCTTTAACATAAACAAATTTGTATGCAACTTAACTTAATATGAAACATTTTGTACGTAACAAAGTTAATGAAAAAAAAAAAAAAAAAATTTTATGTAATCAATTTAACTTGATATGGATAAAGTGTATTAATATTTATATGTAATTAACATAACTTAAATATTATGTATGTAAAGAAGATACAAAGAAATTTGATGTTAGAACTAAATGGACAAAATTTTAAAAATAGTAATCGAATGTTATAGGAGAGAAAGTAACGTAAATCTTAGAAAGGGATAGTGATTGTTTAAAATGTGTGTTAACGTAGCGAAGTAAACGAGGGTATGAGAAAGTAATGTTATATAAATTAGAAGTAAGGGTGGTAAGATATGTATCACCGCGTAAACCCTCCGAGCGAAAGCGAGAGTGACTAGCTAAGGGGACCGGTTTTGACCGTATTGTTAAAGTGTGTCACACCAAAAGTGTAACTTTCATTGAATGGTTGTGCTGTTAAAGGCATACGAAATGATTCCACAAATTATATAAAACAATTATTGGAATCATTTCGGGGGACAAATGAAACGATACTGCATAACTGTATCATAATTTAATATGTATGTAAATACCTATAATAAGTAAATAAATATTAATGATAAATATAACCATATATGATAAATTAAAGTATTGAAATGTACGTAGTTTTAAGTAAATTTATAATTGAATAGTGAATCTAAAGAGGCTCGGCAGTGCGACAGACCGACGCCGGCAAAAATATGTACAATAGACCTAAGACACCCTACATGTCGTAAACGCATAAATTGTTTTGTAGTGTAAAACTAGCAAAAAACGCCTATATACCGTTAGGTTAACGGTACGGTGTCCTTCAACAGACAAAAGATGCCACGCCAGTAAATATGACGATTTTAGAAAGTCACGTCACTTTTTAGGGAGTATAACGAACACCCGCGTAAAATTATCGCCCGCACTTTGGGAACCAATCACCAATAGCGTCAGTAGTGAGCGCGAAAGAGATACGACACCAGACTGGATACATTCAAAAATACCGGCAAATATTTGAATGTAAGACCAATGAGAAATGATCAACAGAAGATAGGGTAGAATTGAAGAAACTATAAAAATAACACGCGGAGCCCACAAAGAGGAAGTCTAAGTTAAAAATTCACGCAAAACACATGAAACCTGCGCCACTCGATGTGAGCAAATTAAATTACTCAAAGTTCAAATTAATATTCTCTCGGTTTAATAGTATCAGTCATCAAGAAGTTTTATTTAAATATGTGCGCGAAAGTACGTGTGGACAAGAAGCTATTTAAATTGTGCACGTAATTTGCAACAAAAGTATATTATTTATTTGTGCGTGATGTATAGTAATAACGCGAGCGTATGATGTGGTTAAAGAAAGTTAATAAAGCGTGATCAGTGAAAGTGTGGTGTGATAGTTAACGCAAGAATACAATTCTTCATTCGCCTGTCAGGAATCCTGCAACAAGTAACAATATCTCACTTATAAAGTACAATATAATCAATTAACATAATTTTAATATCTTAATAAACTCATCTCATTTTAAAAAGACCCACGATGTTCAGATACTAAACATTCAATTTATGCTAGATGACATGTTTGGGTGAATTATGATATAGTAAAGTAAGAAACCAATACTAAGAATTATTGAAATGATAGATAAATTAAATAATTAAATATATATTGAATAGTATAGAAGTCGTAGCAGTTAAGAATTGATGATATATATATATATATATATTACTATAATACTTATAACTAATTTACCTCAAGATATACTTTTTTCCTTTAGGAACATATTTCGGGAGATCTTGTTCTCCCATCTTCAGCCTTCGCCATCTTGTTTCTGGTGCAGTATTTGTGTGTTGGCTTCTGGATGTTATTAAGGTGGTTTGTTGGTCTTTGGTCCTTCAAAGTTGCATTATTGTGTGTGGTTGTGGTATCTGTTTTTGTATGTTGTGTATTTTTGATGTTGAGTGCTTTGAATATTGTGTCATGTTTTGTATTGATTTGTATTTGTTCTGGTATTAATTTGTTTTGTGTTTTATGTTTGTAAATCTGTAAATTTTCCCAAATGTTCATTATGGTGCCTTTGTGTGGTATATGTTTTATTAGTGTTACATTGGTTATGTCTGGGAATTCATGTCCTGTGTTTATTGCATGTGTGGCTAAATTGGATTTATATATATTTGGTTTTTTGTATGCATTTAGGTGTTCAAAATAACGTTTTTTCAGCTGTTTTTTTGTTTGTCCTATATAACATTTATTGCAATCTTGGCATTCAATTTTGTATATACCATTGGTTGTTGTATTATCTTTGTTGTGTGAGCTATTTAGATTTTGTAATTTATTTTTATTAGTTTTGTATGCTATTTTTATATCTGTGTTTTTAAATAGTTTTGTTAGTTTTGTCATTTTATTATTTATATATGTGAATGTGGCCCATTTTTTGTTGTTGTTATTATTTATGTGTTGTTCAGTTTGATTAATTCTTAATTGTTCAGTTTTTATTTTGTATTTGATTTTATTTTCTATTTTGATCATAGTATTTTTATTGTATCCATTTGCATAACCAATTTGGTATATTATATTTCTTTCTTTGTCAGTTTCTTGTTTCTTTAGGGGTATTTTGTACATTCTGTTAAATAACGAATAAAATGCTGCCATTTTATGTTGTGGTGGGTGGTCAGAATGGTTAGGTATAATGATGTTAGTGGAAGTTGGTTTTCTATATATTGCATATTGTATGTGTTTGTTGTATCTTGTGATGGTTATGTCTAAATAGTTGATTTTGTTATGTTTTTCTTTTTCTTCTGTGAATTGTATTTTGGGATGTATGTTATTGATTTGTTTCAGTATGTTCTCTGCATTTGTGTTTTTGTTATTTGATACATATAGTCCATCATCTACATATCTTATCCATATGCCATCTGGGTCATGTGTTTTTATGATATTTTGTATTTTGGTGTCTATGTGTTGTAGGAATATTTCTGCTATTATGCTTGATAATGGTGATCCCATTGCTAAACCTTCTTTCTGTTGATAAATTTTGCTATTAAATTCAAAGTAATTTTGTTTTAGTATTAGTTGGAGACTATTTTTTATTTCGATTATATATTGTTTGTTTTCATTTTGTTCTATGATGGACTATATGTATCAAATAACAAAAACACAAATGCAGAGAACATACTGAAACAAATCAATAACATACATCCCAAAATACAATTCACAGAAGAAAAAGAAAAACATAACAAAATCAACTATTTAGACATAACCATCACAAGATACAACAAACACATACAATATGCAATATATAGAAAACCAACTTCCACTAACATCATTATACCTAACCATTCTGACCACCCACCACAACATAAAATGGCAGCATTTTATTCGTTATTTAACAGAATGTACAAAATACCCCTAAAGAAACAAGAAACTGACAAAGAAAGAAATATAATATACCAAATTGGTTATGCAAATGGATACAATAAAAATACTATGATCAAAATAGAAAATAAAATCAAATACAAAATAAAAACTGAACAATTAAGAATTAATCAAACTGAACAACACATAAATAATAACAACAACAAAAAATGGGCCACATTCACATATATAAATAATAAAATGACAAAACTAACAAAACTATTTAAAAACACAGATATAAAAATAGCATACAAAACTAATAAAAATAAATTACAAAATCTAAATAGCTCACACAACAAAGATAATACAACAACCAATGGTATATACAAAATTGAATGCCAAGATTGCAATAAATGTTATATAGGACAAACAAAAAAACAGCTGAAAAAACGTTATTTTGAACACCTAAATGCATACAAAAAACCAAATATATATAAATCCAATTTAGCCACACATGCAATAAACACAGGACATGAATTCCCAGACATAACCAATGTAACACTAATAAAACATATACCACACAAAGGCACCATAATGAACATTTGGGAAAATTTACAGATTTACAAACATAAAACACAAAACAAATTAATACCAGAACAAATACAAATCAATACAAAACATGACACAATATTCAAAGCACTCAACATCAAAAATACACAACATACAAAAACAGATACCACAACCACACACAATAATGCAACTTTGAAGGACCAAAGACCAACAAACCACCTTAATAACATCCAGAAGCCAACACACAAATACTGCACCAGAAACAAGATGGCGAAGGCTGAAGATGGGAGAACAAGATCTCCCGAAACATGTTCCTAAAGGAAAAAAGTATATCTTGAGGTAAATTAGTTATAAGTATTATAGTATTATATACATCAAGAAACGGACTGTAGCAGAAAGTGATTGAAATATATATATATATACACACACACATATGTGTGTTTGATTGATAGCGATGATTTAAATTTGTTAATGGAGTAAATTGAATATACTAAGAACTCCTATGAATGTTATTTAAATAATATAAATTCAAAAAGAAGCGTAACTAGAATTATTAATACTATTTTGGTGTTATTATTGAATAAGGTTGATATAAATGATTATGTTTCAGATTTGTTAAATGATAAGAATCTAACAATACAAATATTAGTATCTGAACAGTTTGTTATTATTTCATAAACAAACCTGAGATCTCCTGCTCTGGCGCCCAAGTAATAATTAATAATATAAATTTGAGTGGAGCTCTTTCAAAATAATAATTATAATTGACACCACAAAAACGTGGAGCTTTAAGATTCTTTATATTTGTCGCCATCAACGTGGTGAAGTTCTTTAAAACCCTTATATTTGGCGCATCCAAACGTGGTGCAGTTCTTTGAAAATACTTATAACCATCTATGACTTGCATAGGGTTACAATTTATCGGGCCATCATGTGATGAGCTTCCGATCATACATTATTAAACATTGTCAAATTATGTATTTTTCATGTTTTATAATGTTCAATATTGTATACATACAATATATGTGGGCGATACATTGCCAACGCTTACATTTTTATTCATGCATGAAATCAGTTTGCTCGCCAACCTTGGCCTACCAAACGCTTATCTTTAAGGCTTATGTTTATCGCTAAACCATTAACGTACAGCTGTTATCTAAGATTACAACTCAAGGTTCAATGCAGCCTATGAGATTAACTTTCATTAATAAGAACTCTGTATGTTATATAATAAGTTACCAAAATGTATAATAAGTTACTAAAATGTAGTAAAAAATCTACTGATTTTTTGACGGGCAGTTTATGTACAGTAACGCAGTAATTTTTACATTATAGGTTGGCTAATCTGCGCTTTAATTTGCACTTTAATCTGATCAATTCATGTCCGTGCTTCCATACAGTTCGTTATCGATGCTCGTAAGCGGCGGTCGGCTCGCGCCCGCAGCCTTACTGTCACATTTTTCTTCTTGTCGCGACAATTAATGTAGGCCTTAGGCCAACACTTCATATATGGCCCTTTAGGCCCGTTCATCAAATTAATTTAAATGTAATACGAATTGTATTCACGATGTGCTTATTAGCCAATCTCTTAGTCAAAAAATGAAACCTAACAATTTCTGGTGTAAATGTGAACAATTAAATAAATGTATTAATTACAGTCCACTCGCTTCATCATTTCTGCATCCTGGCGAATCAACCTACAGTAAATAGAACACTTCACACTTAACATTTTTTGGTCCACACATGGCGGATCATTCTTCTACTTAACAATGTCTGTAAAACAAGTTTTAGATGGGTAAAACTATTAAAATCGATGTTTTTATCATAAAAATGACTTTTTCAGTCTCAATACTACAACGTAGGCCTACTTTTTTAACGTACAAATTGATTTAGGATAAAAAACAAAACATCTTATTGATTGAAATTCAAAGTTTATTGATTGTACGGTACTAAAGAAAACTACAGTACATTACTGTACATAATTAAAAAGTGTAAAAACGAAATAAATTTTTAAATTCTGTACAGGGCTGTAAGATAAATGAAACTATATGTACATATGTATGTACTGTACAACTGAAAACAAGAATTAAGTCTTTGAACTCAGTTGAAAAAGTCCGTAATGTTCTTTTGTTTTAATAAAGACTGATGTTGTTTCACTGTGCGATCTCGTAGGCGCCTCAAGGTCAGTAGCTCAGCAGACGATGTGTCGCTTTGTTTCTCGAAGTAGGTAATCAACCCCTCCAGCATTGTAGTCACTTCACCATGAGTTGGGCTAGCTGATTCCTCCGTACCGTCATCGTCATCTTCCGAACTGTCAATTTCTGTTGCCGTGTTTGCAATGCACACCTCCACGATTTCATCTTCGCTTAACACCTGATGACCAATATCGTTGTCACTGTTCATCCACTCTGTAATGTCACTTTCTTCCATGTCGGCACAACCCTCCAACTGTTGAAAAACTTGAACGAAATCAGCGTCACCATTTGCAGTTGGTTGATTTTCATCTTGTCCCTGGTTTGTTTTCTTGTGGGATGCAAGGCCACAGTTTTTTCCAGCTTTTTTGAAGAGTTGACGGCTTAATCTCTTCTCATGCTTCTGCGGCTAAATAAATGACAGTCTTTATTGTCACTTTTTTAAGAAGATCCATGAAGTTAGCCACGAGTCTGCTTCTTGTTGCTCTAAAAGAGACAAGATCAACTTTTTCCTATATCGCCGTTTTGTTGCTTCAATCACACCTTGATCCATTGGTTGTATCAAAGCGGTCACGTTCGGTGGCAGAAATTTCACCATCTTGTAATTCCTCTTCACTAGGGTGACACGGTGCATTGTCTATGAATAACACAGCTTTTTCTGGGAGTTTTCTCTCTCTAAAGAACTTCTTTGTTGTAGGCACAAATTTGTCAAAAAATCAATCTTTAAAAATGTTTCCATTCATCCATGCAGATTTGTGTGAGGTGTACTGGGCTGGAAGAGCATTTACATTAACATTTTTAAGGGCCCTAGGCTTAGCCGATTTCGCGATCACCAAAAGTGGAATTTTAAATCGCCAGAAGCGTTTCTGCAAGGAAGCAAAATCACCCGTTCTTTCTTTACCTTATGACCTTTTGGCTACAGAATCCAGCTTTGAGGCTAATGTTTTGTTTTGGAAGCATTTTGTAATTTAACCCAGTTACGTCAGCATTAAACACTTGACAAGGCTCTAAGTTTTCATCGCTAACAAACTTTTCAAATTTTACTTTAAAGTCTTCACTTGCAACATTGTCACTTGACAAAATTTCACCACTTACACCAAGTTCACAAATGCCATGTCGATCTTTCCACTGAGACAACTATCCCACACTGGCAGTAAAAGCAGGGTCACATTTTAATTTTTCATTGAGTTTGAGCGCGATCGCTTGTAATGTTACGCCTGACAGCAGAACGTTTTTGGCAAAACCAAACGTACAAAGCCTCGTCTAAAGTTTCGTTTTTTTTTTTTTAACGTGCTTCTGTTACCCAAACTGTCCTTGCTCACCATTTTGCACACAAATTTTCAATTTCTTTCTGATTTTTTTCCAGATTGTTTTCCCACTCCTAACTCTTGCGCGATTTTAGTTAATGATTCACCAGCATCAATACGAAACAAAGCTTGGAGTTTTTGTTCCATTGTTACAGTCACTTTCTTACGTTTAGTTGCCATTTTACGTTGCTCTTAATAAGCGCACACAATAAAACACATGCACTGAATAAAAACACGGCCTTAAAACGGATTGCACGGTTACCAGTACGAGTATCAACTGAAGGAAACAAAACAAAACGACAATCAACTGTGCAGATGTGCAGGTAGAGCGAGTCCCTTCCCGGAAAACAGGCTGCGCGCCGATATGAAGGCATATTTACAGCATTGGCTGACGCGCATGGCTGATGGCTGATGCCGATGGCGCAAGGAGTTCGAGGGTGCGCGGGGATTCCCATCAGTGAGTCACTTCCCGGAAAACAGGCTGCGCGCCGACATACGCGCCGCACGTTTCACAACGTTAATGTAGGCGTACTGTATAGAGTAGTAGTAGCCCTAGTTTGTTTACGAGTTGTTAAAACGGAACATAAATACAGTTTAAAGTAAAGTTTTCAATCTTTAAAATTTATGCACGCTTTTTGACAATTTTTTTTTTGAGGACTGTCCGGATTAACCGGATGTCCGGACTAGCGGGGTCCGGATTAGAGAGACTCTACTGTATATCCTAACTCTACATAATCACCACTAACAAATATGCACAGAAACACAACAATCAAAACACTATAACACGCAGTAATCAGTGCACACTGGCTATGGACCGGTTGGTAGTCAGGTGGCACTGTTAATTCATACATCTGCCACCTTGCCTGCCCAGCTGCTATTATTAATATGGGCAAGTAACGTGACTGACCAGACTACCTAGTTCTACCCATTATGGCATTGAGAATTCATGATGCTATCAGGTTAATCCTTGCATTACTTATGACTTTTTAAATAAATTAATAGATGTTGTGAAAGAACTCAATCTAGAAGGGAAGGCTGATCAGGTTTTCGATTATGATGAAACATCCTTTTGCATGACCCATCCAAAACAAAGAATGTTGGAGCTGTTGGCATGCCAATCCAACATAGAACTAGTTCGTCTGGTAGAGAAAATACAACAGAGCTGTTACGCATATCTGCTGATGGGAGAATGATGCCAACACTATGTGTTTTCAAGGGAAAATTGGATAGATAAAGATGCTGCAAGTGGCAGTCTCCACAACCGATAGAGATTGGATGGATTTTACAACTGGTTCAGAGATGTATTCTTGAAAAATGTCAGTACAGAAAGACCAATGATATTAATTTATAATGGGCACTCTACATACATTTCTATAAGTTGATCAGACTGGGACAGGCAAATGATGTTACTATAATAAAACTGCCACTACACACAACACATACGCTGAAACCACTTGGTGTAGCTGTATTAAGAAGTTTGAAACAGAAATCAGATAAAGAATTGTGCAAATGGCAAAGCAACCCCCTAGGAAAAAGAATTAAAGAAATTTCGACGAAACCGAAAAATCAAAGCATGATGTTTTTAGGCTTTTGAAACGTATAATGTGCATATAACAAACATTATCATGTTAAAACGACAGAGACCGAAGATTTCTAGACTGTAGGGAATCGAAAGTGTGGAAGCGTTACATTTTTCGATGACGTTACATTTTTGTGGAATGACCCCCAGCCTAAAAACATTATCATGTTAAAAAATACCTAAGGCAGAGTTTATAGCTATCTTAACTAAAGCTACTCAGGACATTTAATCTGCATGTATTAGTAACTGCTTCAAAAAACAGGTATATACGACTCGCAAATTCTGGGCCCAATCAAAGAAGCAATTCCGGCATCTCTTTTTAAACCCATAGATATTCAGAAATACCAAAAGACTCACACAGAGACAGCATCTAGAATGGGCAAATCATCAATGACTGGACACCCACTAGCGATCATGTAGCCAACGATTACTAAATAAACATCCATCATCGTTGGCAGCCAGCCACTAATGATAAGCACCTATCAACGTCTGGACATCTACCAATGATTAGACAGGTATCAATGGATGAACATCCACCAACAGCTGAACAATAAATAATGCATCTACCAATGCAGTTATCAACCCATGGTAGAAACATATAAAGAAAATTGCCAGAAACACATAAGAGCTTTGAAGACTTACTTTTTGATCTTGTCAGAAATGATAAAAAAACAACAAAAACTGAGAGAACATTAAATGGTTGCTTTTAATAGTGAAATAATAACAACAGAAGAATATTTGAAGAAAAAAAGCAGAACAAGGGAAGGAGATGTTTACAGATTGTCCAGAAACCAGACATTAAATGTGATCCTACCTAACTAAAGGGTAAATTGTTATGTGCATGATGTATTTTTGGAATTTATTCAATATTATTTTGCAAGCTGATAGAGGTTGCTAGGAAAATAAACTATCAGCACATAAGGAAATGGTCAAGTAGTAGGAGGACGAAGCTAACTGACATGCAACTATTTCGTTTACCCTTGTCTGAAGTCAGTAGGCTCATGTAATCCCATTCAAAGTTCACATATTGCATATAGTTCTTAAATATAACTTACCTTAGCAGAATCAGTCATATTAGAGCCACCAGCAACGACAACAATTTTCCCTTTATTGTTGTACAGTACACTAAGTTCGGGACTAGCAGGTATAGCAGTTCCTGCTGTGTTGTCTGAATCTAGGTCTACTGTAGACAGTGAGATATTGATACTGCCTGGTACAGCTGCTTCACAGTATCTGCTATACTGTCAAGTATAAATAAAAAGACCTGTGCTTATAAAACTAATGTAACTAATAATTTTTGTTTTGTATACTTTATTTCTGTGGAAACATAAGGAATTGCTTGCAGAGAGTAACTGCAGTGCGGAGAGCAAAGGATTGATATACCTTTCTGTCAGTTATATAACTGTGTCTATTACCTTTGATAGTACATATCACTTTGATGGTATATACATGCCTTTAAATATAATTTGTGTATTATTTTAATTTACTACATTTATTTGCGTACTGTAATTTAAAACACTGTATTACTTTACATTAGTTTATTAGAAAGTAGGTTATTTTTTAACACCCTAAGATAATTGCAGAAATATAATGATCAAACTATTGTTTTTCTTAAATCTGAACTTAATATTTCTTAAAAAAATATGTTAAATGGTTGACTCCATACCCTATATTACATTGTGTGTTATGTACGTAATACAGTTTATGGTGAATATGCATTTCATTATCTTCAAAGATGTTGTACATAATTTTGTAGCGGGGCATTTTGGGCCTACCTGAGGCAATATAACAAAATTTGTATTTTTTTTATGATAATAAATAACATTTGTGATGATAGGGAAAAACTTAGGTAAATTTGCTGTTTGGAGCGATCGCGATGGTGGCTGCACTGCTTGAGGAGTTGAATGCAGAATTATTTAATAATATTTTATATGAACAGATTCAATAAACGACAAACTGTGCCAAGGTCAGCTCCAGTGACACAAAATCTGTCAACAAATTATGCAACGAGACGATCAGACCATGTTGCGTCAGCAACTTACATAACGTTGCAATGCGGGGTGTGTCAGCGCCAGCTGCGTTGTGAAACAGAGAACAAAGACTTAGTTGGCATATAACTTCTGAACACAACTGACGCAACCAACTGTGCGTTCGCCAGTTTTAGGCAAAGTTTTGGTGTTTGCCGGCCGTGCGTAATTATCGCCCGCACGTATACAAATTTTAAATGTAAAATAGCAGCTGTCAACTTAATTAAATTGAACTAACAGTTAAATGGGTTTTTCTAAAAACATGTAAATTCAGTGATCTACGTAGTGCGCGTAGTATAAGGCGATGTCATCTGGACTCACATGTCAGTTAAGTAATCTTCAATTTTCGTCTAACATCAACAAAATCCGATATAAATTTTATAACGAAACAAAATTTTAAGCACTAAACAAATGAGATCTCATATGGGTATGGGGGAATGTAAAACAGAGTGAATGAGAGTACGTATTAAATAAAGAACGCTGGTTTGCTTAATAAGGTAGTAAATTAATTGAATAAATACCATGGTTTAGTTTTAATTGTTTCTTCTTTTAAATGTTAAACTTAGATATATATATGGGAAAAATATAGTATTGAATAATTATAAATATGGCTAACAACCAATGTTCTAACGCTAATGAAGTAAATGGAAAGAAATAACTTGCTATAAAATGAATAAATAATTCATGAGCAACAAATAAGTTGTTGGGTAAATCATTTCAAAATAAACCATTCTGATCTCCTGAGTTCGCCTAAAAAGAACCCCAAAATGGTAAGTACACATATATTTTTTATACGTAGTTGGTAACAAGATGGTACACGACAGTAAACCGTGAATACAGTAAACGGTTCAATTATATTTATTTAATATCAAGAATATCAAACGTATCAATGGCGCCCGAAACATGAGGAACAATTTATATAATATAATTATATAAATATAGGCCTACTTGGGAGAGCAGAATAATGGTTGTTTGAGGTAATTAAAAAAAATGTATAAACATAAGTAGTAAGGTTATGATATGATTGATAGATGTGTATTATAAATAAGTAAGAACTAAATAAAAATGATGAATATTAATGAAAATATTAACAGTGAAATCAGTTTCACTGATAGTCAAATTGAAAGTCAAATAAATAGTAATTTAAGCGAGACTGAATCGAGAATAATGGAAGGCGTCACTAGTCAATCAACGCCGACCTCAGCTAAGAAAGAGAATAATAGTGATCTGATGAGTATCATGCTCGGCCAATTCAAGAAAATAAATAGTAATTTTGAGAGTTTTGAGACCAAATTCAAGGAAATGAATAATAGTTTTAACGTGAAATTTGATATTCAGAACAGTAAATTCGATGTTCAAAAGAATAGTTTGGAGGAATTAAAAAACCAAATCTATAACAAATTAGATGAACAGAAAGACGAGTTGAAAAGTGAGATTAAAGAAATGAATAAATGTTTTAAAAATAATAATGAAGCAATAGTAAATAGTCTGAATAAATTAGAACAGAGTGTTGAGAAGTTAGGTGACAATGTTTTAAGTATGACAAATAGTAATAATGACGAAATAGTGGAAGATGTAGTGTTAAATAGTAGAGATAATGATATTAATTACAATTCTGAGAGTATAGTGGGGGTAAAGAATAATGTAGAAGCAAATAATGAGAATATAATCAAAAATAATACTGACGAAGTTTTAGAATGTAATTATGAGATGTTGAGATGTATTGATGAAGTAGAAAGAGAGTGGAAAAATAATATAGTAGTTGAATTTGGGCAGAGGGCAAATTTTCCCATTAATTTTTCTGAACCAGAGTGTTCACAAATGTTGTTGTTTTTGAAGGGCGAGAGACCCATATTAGTAGATGAAGTAAAGAGTATATTGATGTTGTATAATGTTGTACCCTCTGTCTGTAATAATTATGAGAGTGTGATGTGGTGTATGAAGAGAGAGATACAATTGTATAATTTAAAAAGAAATTATGATGAATTGAGAAAAAGATTACCTGTTGAAAGAGAGATAGAGAATTATTTTGGTAATATTTGTATAAATAATAATGACTTATCTGACGTGATAGTAAAGGAATATAAAAATGATAAAACAAATTACCTGACGTTAAACGATAATACTGATGTAGACTGGACAATCATAACTTATGGTGACAAGATTTATAATGGTATAATGGATGAAATAGAGTTGATAGGTTATTATAATAGTAACAATCATAACAACTGGTATGTGGATAAAAATGATGTATGTTATAAATATATTAGATATATATTGTAACGTGTAATCATAGAAGACGCCCTCGTCTTCGTTCAAGCCTCACGTTGGAGTCGTCAATCTGTAACTAATGAATTCGGTCGTACCTGCAAAATGTGTACATAAAATAATGTGTTTTGGATGATTAGTGCGTTCGCCTCGCACCGGGTCGTTACAGTAATTTTGGTGGCTAGCGATGTTCGTAGCGTAGTTCTGATCACCTGTATATTACGGCAGTAACCTTACCTGTTATTCTTAGGGGGTGTGATAATCCCGGGTGGCGCCAAGTCGTTTTTACAAAACAACTAAAAACTGTATTTGAACAAGTTATCAACGTAGCGGGTTGGTGTATTCAAATTGTTCCCGCTCGCACAGCCGTCTCAATCGTCGCTTCTGACGAATAACTGGCAACTAGCTTACTGCTACGATTTATTCTTCAATACAAGTAATTATTATATAGCACTCCCTATGAAATGATAACGCTGGTTACTCCCTGTAATGAATATTTTTTTTTAATGGTGATATCTGGAAACATTTACAATTACAACAAAATAGTTATCGTTTGATTACATGAGATCTTATTTTCAGGGCGGCGAATTAATTTAGAAACCATTTAACCTAGCGTCTGTTTACGTTAGGCTTATTACAGTTTTGGTTTCAATGATCCGTGGATTCTTTTGACTATGAGTTAGAGAACTACAATGGTTACAATAAAAATACAAATTACCTTAATCTAAGTGTACAAAAAATATAAAGTGTGCTATTACAATCTGTTGTGTTGTGTTGTAAAGTGTTCTGTAAGTTTGTGTTCAATTCTTAGGTTATTTTATGTTAACAATGTTTCATTAGGTTTTAATTTGCTTAAATACTCTATGAAAGAGAAATACTATCTTTATAGTGTGGTAATTTTACCTTTCAAAATTATTTAAAGTGATTAGGGTTGGTGGAAAATAAATAATTGGATAGTACTTAACAATTCGACGTGTACAGGCCTTTGTAGTTGGTTCGAGATAGGAATTGGCTGCATAAAATCAGTTTTCTTGGATTTTGGGCTTCATTAAAATGTGGCGTCCTTTCGTCTTGTGTTTGGACGTTCTATTTATGGATAATTTCCGTTTATTCAGGTCTTGGGTCTTGTAATATTGGTTGTAGTGGTCATCTGCTTCCTTGACGATTGGTTTTCAGCAACTTTATACTATTATTTTCATGATTTACACTGAAAAAACTTTCTCCCGAACTTCTGCATCTGTATGGCTTGATGACGCTTCGCTTCTTTTTTTCTCTACTAATTTCTAACGGTATTTTTCTGTCAACAACCGCTGTTTCCATAGTAACGGTATTTTTCGAATAGGCTTATTTTGAGTTGATGTATTGTTATCGAAACTTCGAATCCTTCGTATATCTTCTGATTACTGTTATTCCTCCATCTTCCTTCCTGGTTAATAAATATTGTCACTATAGTATTTATTCTCGTTCATAGATTATTTTGATACCCCACAAGCTTGGGTATTTTCAGATTTTAAGTTTTTACAATTATGTTAATGTTTGTTAATTACATTTCCTTTTATATAATAATGCCTATTACAATATTTTGTGTTATAAATGATCTACAATTTATCCTTGGTGATTCCTTCACCTCAGATTTTCTAAATTCTGATTCAATTTGTTATAATCTTTGTTTGTTTGGTTCTGACAGTTATGTTTTTTCTAGGCCTAAGTAGCCATTATAATAATTTACTTATTTCGTTCAAATCACATTTTGGTTCAGCCTATTGGGCTTACTTTGTTATTTATATTAGTTGTGTTGTGTTTTGAGTCTGTAGGTGTGTTGTTTATTATTCAATATTGCTCTCCTTATTTCAATCTTAAAAATATAACATTAGGTTTATGGACTGCACATTGCATTCAGCCATATCCTCTTATAACAATAACATGAACACAATTTTTTATAAGTTATTAGAGTTATTATTTTTATTAAGAAATATCATCACTCACTCCTAACTTATCCTTATTTGCTAATTTTTTAGTTTATAACACATATTATCTGTGTTGTGATAAACAACATCACTTGTTATTAAATTAATAATAGTCCTTTATAAATTAGGTATCTTTGTTAGTTTTTTGACTTCTCAGTCTCTAAACAATTTTTATATTCCCTCCATGGTAACGCCTTCAATTTATTCTATTCTGGAATCCTCCCTTTTTACTTACTACTGGCTATAATTAACTTAACTCTATTGAACATTCTTTTAAAATAAAAAGTCATTATCACTTCTAGTGTTTTTCTATCCCTTATACTATAATTCACTCTTAATACTACTTATTTATCAGTTATCTATGCACTGTTTATTTCCAACTTTTACCTTACCTTCACTTGTAAATCACTTATTGTTAATTACAATTTCACTAGTGTCACACTTCACTTTGGGGTTCTGACACCTACACTATATCACTGTTTATATCATTGGTTTGATAGTGGGTGACCCCTATACTTATTTCTCTTTCATGACTTAATCCTAATGACAATTAATACTTAATAACTAATACTTACTAACTAATAACAATTCTAATTTGTGGTTTCTGGTTGCCTTTTTAATGGGTAGTAACCGTTATCTCTCCTTCCTCCTGATAACCCTTGTTTTGGTTTCAATGCTCTTGTTGAGTGCTATTTTACTTGTGTTGGTGAACCATTCTTGGTTTTCACTTTTGCTCATCTCCCTCCTTCTTCATTTTCCTTGTTTGTTTAATATATTAGGTTTTTCATCCGTTCCTTGGCATTTTGGGGTCATTTAAACCCATAAACTTGTTTCCTTGTGGCTTAGGTTTATTATTTCCTCATTCTCGTTGTTTATTTGTGGTTCCCTTCTTTATGTTTGGGTTGTTGTCTCAATCACTTTAAAATATTTACATTGTGCTAAGTATGTTCCGTGGTTCCCTTCTTTATGTTTATGTTTTTGTCTCAATCACTTTAAAATATTTACATTTTACTAAGTATGTTCCGTGGTTCCCTTCTTTATGTTTATGTTTTTGTCTCAATCACTTGGGTTGGGTTATAGTCGTTGTATTGTCGTGTCATATTCCTTATATTTTAATTAAAATCAATCAGTTCATTAGATAAGAGGTATTTTTTACAATTATAAATATATTTTTTATCTCTGGTACGGGGTTGGCTATTTGTGTCGTGACAATATATGACGATGGAGGCTGAACTAAAAAATCAGTGAATAGACATTGTTGACTACTGTAAATTTTGGTGATGACCTTGCAGATTTGGACATACGAGGTGTGAAACAATGGAACAGTTATTGACGTATACTTTGTAAATAATATAGCGAATTCATTTGTGTGTATTATGAAATGTTAGGTGTATATGTATTAGAAAATGTTGTGTTAACAATAATAATATTATTAATATTTTTGCCGTCTAAATAAATAATAAAAATAATTATGAAGACAATAATTGATGACTTGTAAAATTTTGTGTTTTGAAATATGTTGTGTTTTAATAATCAATTGACGTAAATAATTTGAGATGTTTAGACATTGTGATTGAATGTTATGTGTTTGAATTTTTATAATGAATTTGAATTGTTTGATGAGATTTTAATTTAATAACAATTAATGAATAAATTAATAAATATTAAAAGTTATTGTGTGGAATAACATAATGGTTAAAAATATATATAGATTAATAATAAATTTTGAAATTTTGAGGAATCTAATTACAGCAAAGGCTAAATAATAATGATGATAAATAAAAAAGTTAACGAAAAATTTTCAAACAAGAATGTTTATAAGTTTTTATATAAATTATTTAAAAGAGAATTGTTTGTTTAATGTATGCTAAAAAATCAAGGTTAATGTTTATTTGTTTATTATGTTATGTAATGTATTATACAAGATGTGTGTATGTGAGGTTATCCAGATGGATAACGTATTAGAAATTTGCTATATTTTAATTAATAATGATGATTTGCTACTCAATAATTTTGTTTTGATTTGAAAAATAGATGCACTAAATACTTCCTATATTGTGTTTCTTATGTCTTATTGTGTTAATTGTATTTGGTATGTTAGGAATAAGGATTATAAAAATATAATAATATGTTTTCAATGTGTTTATAGATTTTAAATAAAAATTAAATAGATTCGTGATAGTTAAAATTTTCAATGGGTTGCAAAAGATAGAAATGGGTGATAGTAATTATTTGAATAAAATGTTTGAATCAGTTCAAGTTGAATTTTTGTGGGACATATAGATCTGTCCAAATTGAAGTCAAAGTTAAAGAAATAGTAGAGATGAAAATAATGCAAGGTTGTTTTGAGTTAATGTATGTTATAGAATTTTGAGAAGTATAAATGGAGACACAGTAGTAATGGAGAATTTATGTAGAGTTTTGAGTGATATATTGTTGTTTATTTTGTTAATGTTATTTTGTTGTAGTTGTAGTGAGGTAATGAGATTGAGATTTTTTGGGGATGGCAATTTTGTAGTAGGGGTAGTGTAATGTGGGAGTCCGCAACATAAGGGTTGGGACGGGATTTGGTATAGTTTTAGTGGGAAGGGGTTGCCTTAGGTAGAATCCAGGAACCAGAGAACGGGAATTGAGCTTTTTTTTGGGGGGGGGAAACACGTATCCTATGTACAAAGGGTTAGAGAGTATTTTTTTTTATATATTGAGAGAAGGTGGCGAATTGAGTTAAAATAGTAAGTAGTTAGAGGTAGAGAAGGGTTAGTAGATTTTTGAGAGTGGGGTGTCATACTAGTTGAAGATTTTGTAAGGGAGCGTTAGAGTAATAAAAGGGGAAGATTATGGGTAAATGCCAAGTTGATAAAGTGAATTATAATGAATAACGTAGAATCACCCAAATGAATGAAATGGAATAATAATTGCAATGTTATGGAAAAAAAAAAAAAAAAATTGGAGAAACGAAGTAATAACAGTAAAGTGAGTTTAAAAGGTAATTTTCTGATTTTTTATGCAAACTTAATGATGTAAAATGTGTAAATTTTAAATACAAGATGTTTATTTTTAGATAATGATAACAATGTGAGTTATTAATGTACTATGTTTTCTTATGTTAGGTTAAGTTGTTAGGTATTCTGGTATGTTAGGAGTAAGTAGAAACAAAACCAGTGCTTCTTAGCGCAAACCAGCACCGCTAGGGGGAAACAGATCAGTTGGGGATATGGTGTTGTATAAGGCCAATATTTGATATTTGATTTGTTGTTTCAGTGTTTGGTGATGCTGTGGCGGCGGGCCTGAGCTGGCCAGCGCGTCAGAGCAGGGGCGTTAAGTATCTGTCTGACTCTACGGTGTTGGGATCTCGAGAGAGAAGTCCAGTATTGTCATGCAGATGCGGTCACAGTCACCGGACCAAGGGTGAGTTGATTTTATTTTTTGTAAACCGTAAAGGGGGTTGTGGCGACATATCCTGGCTGATCCCTTTAGCAAGTATGAATGTGTCAATGAGATTTTTTATGCTTCGGCATAAAATATCTCATTGAGGGGGTATTGTAGCGGGGCATTTTGGGCCTACCTGAGGCAATATAACAAAATTTGTATTTTTTTTTATGATAATAAATAACATTTGTGATGATAGGGAAAAACTTAGGTAAATTTGCTGTTTGGAGCGATCGCGACGGTGGCTGCACTGCTTGAGGAGTTGAATGCAGAATTATTTAATAATATTTTATATGAACAGATTCAATAAACGACAAACTGTGCCAAGGTCAGCTCCAGTGACACAAAATCTGTCAACAAATTATGCAACGAGACGATCAGACCATGTTACGTCGGCAACTTACATAACGTTGCAATGCGGGGTGTGTCAGCGCCAGCTGCGTTGTGAAACAGAGAACAAAGACTTAGTCGGCATATAACTTCTGAACACAACTGACGCAACCAACTGTGCGTTCGCCAGTTTTAGGCAAAGTTTTGGTGTTTGCCGGCCGTGCGTAATTATCGCCCGCACGTATACAAATTTTAAATGTAAAATAGCAGCTGTCAACTTAATTAAATTGAACTAACAGTTAAATGGGTTTTTCTAAAAACATGTAAATTCAGTGATCTACGTAGTGCGCGTAGTATAAGGCGATGTCATCTGGACTCACATGTCAGTTAAGTAATCTTCAATTTTCGTCTAACATCAACAAAATCCGATATAAATTTTATAACGAAACAAAATTTTAAGCACTAAACAAATGAGATCTCATATGGGTATGGGGGAATGTAAAACAGAGTGAATGAGAGTACGTATTAAATAAAGAACGCTGGTTTGCTTAATAAGGTAGTAAATTAATTGAATAAATACCATGGTTTAGTTTTAATTGTTTCTTCTTTTAAATGTTAAACTTAGATATATATATATGGGAAAAATATAGTATTGAATAATTATAAATATGGCTAACAACCAATGTTCTAACGCTAATGAAGTAAATGGAAAGAAATAACTTGCTATAAAATGAATAAATAATTCATGAGCAACAAATAAGTTGTTGGGTAAATCATTTCAAAATAAACCATTCTGATCTCCTGAGTTCGCCTAAAAAGAACCCCAAAATGGTAAGTACACATATATTTTTTATACGTAGTTGGTAACAAGATGGTACACGACAGTAAACCGTGAATACAGTAAACGGTTCAATTATATTTATTTAATATCAAGAATATCAAACGTATCAATTTATTGACAGGTTTCATGTAAAATAGCCCATAATGAATTTGGCCAAAATAATACTTGAGGAAAACTTTCCAGCAAAATTAAAGGAAACTATTAACAGATTACCAACATACAGTTTATTACTAATATCCGACATAAAGATTTCACTCATGGATTATCCAGTACGATTATATTTATCAAAAGTTTAATGAAGAAAGTTGTGTTAGTGGTTATAATCACAAACAGAATTATCACTGTTGCGATAAGCTTGAAAGCGCTAATCGGAATAATTTTTCTATAGTGGTGTGCAACAGTGATAATTCTGTTTGTTATATTTATCAAGTTTATTGTGTATTATAAGTTCCAAACAACTTTTTTGTAAGTAGGTTTACATTATTTTTCCAAAAAGGTTTTTACTAAACAGAAATAAATTTTTGGAACATCCGAATAAAGAAATAAAATAGTCCTTGTAACGGTACAGAATTGTGTGCTAAAAAGATAATTTAAATTTCAGTTTTAAATAATAATCAGTTTTAATTTCAAAGCAGTCAGTGTTCACCTTTGTGGAACCTCGATTTAACCAACCACGCATGCAGTGTTATTACAAAACAACATGTCTGTGTTTTGTCTCTGGACTCAGACAGGCCGGACATATTACGTAATGACATACAGTTTGTGGCAGTCATGAATCACGGAAAAAATGAAGCCAAGGGGTAGATTTCACCAGGCGGCAAAATATTGCAGAATTCGCTGCCCAGCCTCTAGAACATTTTAAAAGAACCAATTGGAGCACAGACTGGCGATCACGTGATCAGACTCACCCTTGGTAATCATTACCCTAACGCCAGTTTAAGAGTTAGTCAACTCGTATCTCTGACCGCGCAGTCAACTAACTCCAAACCCAATCAGTGCTCGCGAGCAAACCTAAAGTCGGCCGACTGAAAGTAATGGTGCATTTATGTTAAAATAAACGTAAACTATGGGGTAACGAATAAGCAACAGCTGACAGAAAATTTAACTGTAAAAAACTAGTTTTGGAGTGTATTAAATGATGAAAGTGGGGAACACAAGGTGGTGAAACAACGACAGGAACACCGGATGGATGGGTAACTGTACTAAACACAATTCATTGATAAAAAAAATAGAAAATTTTAATCAAAGTTTACATACAATTTAATATTTCCAAGTTAAAATATTTTATTAATGAGATATCAGTAAGGGAGTTAAAAGAGTATGAGAGAGAGAGAGAGTGGACGCAAAGTGTTGGTTACCAAAATAACGCTATTGTTAAGTCATTTTTTATAGTAGTTTTATACTGAGTAATTAAATATCCATGTATTCTTGTTTTTTATTGAAATTGTAGTGTGAAGATAAAGTGAAAGGAAATAATTCAGTTTAATAAAAGAAAACTAATTTGTTAGAATCCGAAAAATTTGTGTTAGCGTAATTATTTTGTAACTCAAACCTAGATAATCCTTCTGCAACTTGTTCATCTGTAGAACCCTGGATTAGAACCCGAAGGTAAGAGAAAACGAAGTTTGCATAAATTTAATATATTTTATTAATTGAAATAAATTGAATAGTTTCAATGGCCCCCGAACAGTGACGGTGAGTGTAATTTATTAATTACACAAACCAGACCCAATTGAGTTGCAGACAAGGATTATTTGGGAGTGAGGGCGGTTGTGTAGGGTAGAAGCGTAACCGAATATGTAAAAACAATAATATACAAAATGGAAAATAAGAATAAAATGAATCTGACCGACTCGGCAGTTACGAGTGAGTTAGGAGGTTGCTTAACCCCAATTATGGTCCAAGAAAATGTTCTAACTGAATCAGCTGTAGCGAATGATTCGGGGTTGGAGAGAGCTCCAAGCCGAATAGATGAAAATAATTTAGATGAAAATAATTTAACACAATCAGTAGTAATTAGTGCGGCGGGAGCACAGTCTACTCACGTAGCGACCAGAATAAAAGAAAGAGAAATGTCAATAGATGATCTATTTAACTTGATAAAAAGTAGTTTCAAGGAAGTAAAAAATGATTTCATTGAAGTCAATGTTAAATTTGATGCACAAAATACAAAACTTGAAAATAATTTTAATGAATTAAATAAACGTCTTGATATAAATGATCATAAATTTGATGAACTAAAGAGAGATATTAAGATGAAACTACAAAACTTTAATATTGATAAATGTATAATGATATAGATGAACGAAGTAGCGTTATTCAAGAACAAGTAGTAGAGTCCGTAAAAGAACAAGTTAAAGAACAAATTAACGAGTTTAAAGAAAGTGCAGAAATTAAACTAAGCAATGTAAATCCACAAGTAGTAGAGAAGATAAAAGTAGTGAAATAGAACAATGTAGTGAAATAGAAAGTAATTGTGAAAGCAAAATAAATGAATACAGTGCTGATATTGAGTACAAAATAAGTGAATGTAAATTTACTACTGCAAACAAAATTGTAGAAATTAATGAGAATATTGACAGTAAGATTAGCGAAACAGAAAGTAGCTATAAGTCAGAAATACAGCTATTAAAAGGTGCTGTAGAAATGGTAAATAATGCCAGTATTCAATCTGAACGTGTAGCTAACAACAAGTTTAATTTAATTGAACAAAAACTAATCAATGTCAAAGATGATTTAAACACAGTGATAAGTAAAAAACTAGATAGCGTCAGTGAGCGAGTAGTAATCACCCGCGATGCAGATAGCGAGATAGAGTTAGAGTCATTTAATGGGGACAGTAGGGGGGTACACCCTATGCAATTCCTAAACAGAGTAAGAGACCATAATCGATTTTGTAATATTAATTGGGAGATGAAATTGTTAAAAGTTATGAAATGCTTTAAGGGAAGCCCTGCGGTTTGGGCGGAAGTGCATAAGGGAGACTGGTTAAAATTCCAAAGTTTTGAAAGGGATTTTAGAAGTAAATATTGGTCAGAGGAGGATCAAGAAGCGCTTAGAAGTAAGATAATGGGGTCGGGTAATTTCGGGACTCATGGTAACAATGTTACCATTTACATTATGGAAATGTATAATGAAGCCAAATATCTTGAACCGCCATTACCGTTTAGATCATTTGTACGCCATATAAGCAAACATTTACCAAAGGAGGTGCAAATTAACCTAATGACGCGGGAAGTGGAGGACATAAACGACCTTGAACAAATATTAGATATTTTCCAGAATATCAGGGACCGGGAGATGGGTAGGCGCCCAAACCCATCAGTGCGGCACACTAATGACAATCATAACTGATCTAATGGGACAATAACTGCATATAGAGGGACAAGGGGAGGTAACAATAATAACAATAGATGCGAGGACTGGCGGTGTGCAGAGTGCCATTGCGAAAATTACACCAGCAGAACGACCTGTTATAGGTGCAATAAAGAGAGGAACTGTCAACGAAACAACACGGTGTATGACCAAAACAATCAACACCAGAGAGGAGTAAGCAGTAGAGGAGCACCGGGAAGTAGTGGACATTCTACTAGAGGCCGTGGTGGATACACTCAAGCTGTGGCGGGTACATCTACGGGAAACTAGAAGAGACAATGGGGAACCGGGCCCAGCCATTGTCGACGGAGGACTATGGGGTCCAAGGCGACGACCAATATCAGAATAATGTCATCATAACGGACTTGTCAAAGGAGTTAATGGCGGAAGACGATGCCGGAGCAAAACGACGGGAGACTGGATTAACAGAAGCAAGAATCCAAATTGAAGGTAAGGAAATAAAAACCTTAGTAGATACAGGTAGTGAAGTATCTGTTATTTCCGAACACATACTAGAGGAATTGCAAGAAACACACAAAAATATCCCATCTTTGCCAGTTGCGGGGGTGACTACTGTAGGTATTACCGGGGTTAGGAGTAAACGTGTAACTAAACAGGTACATTTGAACATGGTAATTAACGGGGTAGGGTACGATAACACATTTCTAGTAGTACGGGTGTTAAATCTGGAGGTTATTTTGGGGAACGATTTTTTGATAAAGCATAAAGCAGTAATTGATTTTCAGAATCGGTTGTTAGTACTGAATAATGAAGTCGAACCAGTTCAGATTAGTTTTGAGCGGGTAGTAGAGACAGTGAGAATTTCGGGAGTTAAGGTGATACTAAATCGGGCTAGTAAAGTAGAAACGGAAGTTAATATGTGTGGAGAGAGAGAGAGAGAGAGAGAGAGAGAGAGAGAGAGAGAGAGAGAGAGAGAGAGAGAGAGAGAGAGAGAGAGAGAGAGAGAGAGAGAGAGAGAGAGAGAGAGAGAGAGAGAGAGAGTTAGGGGGTGACATAAATGAAGAACGAATTTGGGAGGATAGAGCGGTGAAATTTTATAGTGAGGTGATATCGTAGGGAGTTCTCAACGTGAAGCGTTGTGGCAGGTAGTAGAGTGTTTTAGAGAAGTGTTTGCCGATATACCCGGGAGGGCAAGAAATTATGAATGTGAATTAAAGGTGAGGGAACACGCACCCTATGTACAAAGAAGCTCTCCGGTGCCATATTCAATGAGAAGAGAGGTTCAGGCTGAATTAGATAAAATGTTAGAGGGGGACATAATAGAGAGATCAGTATCACCGTATCCCAACCCGTTAGTAGTAGTTATTAAAAAAGATGGTCGAGTCAGATTATGTTTAGATGCCTGCAGTATCAATCAAATAATTATTCCGGATCAAGAATCGCCCGAAGCAATAGATGAGATATTTCAAAAATTTAGCGGAGTTAAATACATGACCTCATTATATTTAACCGCAGGGTATTGGCAAGTCCCGTTAGCATGTGAAAGTAGGAAATATACAGCATTCCTCTTCAATGGAAAAAATTACCAATTTAAATGGTTACCTTTTGGGCTGAATACCAGTGTGGCCAGTTTTATAAAATGTCTAGATGAGATTCTGCAGCCACAAAATTTAGATTTTTTAACCATTTATGTAGATGATATATTGATAGCCTCACGCACATTCTCAGAACACATGGAACATTTAGAATATGTATTAGACAGATTGCATAAAGGGGGGTTGACCGACAACTGGGAGAAATCTAAATTTTTACAGAAAGAAATACATTTTTTAGGTTTCATAATAACACCAGATGGGATAAAAGCCAACCCAGAGAAGGTAGAGTCAATTTTAAAATTCCCAGAACCTAGAAATATTAAGCAATTGCAAAGTTTTTTAGGGTTATATAGGTTAGTTTAAAAAAACAAAAAATTGCGTTAGGATAAGGTATTCTTGAAAGTGAGTCAATGCATTCTATAGTAATGTTATTATGATTTATTTGTATTATATGTAATTAAATGTGTAATTTTGTGGGGAATAATGTTTTGTTAAGGGAAAAAGTACTAATATTTAATTTGTATGGAATTTATATGCATTAGATGTAAGCCTACAGTAAATTTATATTGCCATGTAAACATTGTATTTTCTATAGTCAAGCTATAGGTTTATTTAAAATCAAGGTAAAATGTTTCTGTTTAAGAGCAATGAATGTAGAACAGCTGTCTTAGTATATTAACAAATTAAACAAAAAACCAGTACTTTGAAACAAAATCGAACCAGTACGACTAAGAGGAAACGAATCAGTTGGGGATATGGAATGATGGAAGGCCATTTGTTGATATTTTAATTGAATGTTTCAGAGTCAGGTGATACTGTGGCGGGTGCCTATCTGATTTTATGGTGTTGGGATCATGAGCAGAGAAGTCCAGTAAGGTTGGATGGGTGCAGTCACAGCCACCGGACTAGGGGGGTAAGTACCCATGATTTTAGTAAAGAACTAAGAGGGGTTGCGGCGCCATATCTTCACTGATCCTCTTAGGTTTTAGGCAATGAGAGTTTTTATGCTGCAGCATAAAACCTCTCATTGGGGGGGGGTATTGTAACGGTACAGAATTGTGTGCTAAAAAGATAATTTAAATCAGTTTTAATTTCAAAGCAGTCAGTGTTCACCTTTGTGGAACCTCGATTTAACCAACCACGCATGCAGTGTTATTACAAAACAACACGTCTGTGTTTTGTCTCTGGACTCAGACACGCCGGACATATTACATAACGACATACAGTTTGTGGCAATCGTGAATCACGGAAAAAATGAAGCCAAGGGGTAGATTTCACCAGGCGGCAAAATATTGCAGAATTCGCTGCCCAGCCTCTAGAACATTTTAAAAGAACCAATTGGAGCACAGACTGGCGATCACGTGACCAGACTCACCCTTGGTAATCATTACCCTAACGCCAGTTTAAGAGTTAGTCAACTCGTATCTCTGACCGCGCGGTCAACTAACTCCAACCCCAATCAGTGCTCGTGAGCAAACCTAAAGTCGGCCGACTGAAAGTAATGGTGCATTTATGTTAAAATAAACGTAAACTATGGGGTAACGAATAAGCAACAGCTGACAGAAAATTTAACTGTAAAAAACTAGTTTTGGAGTGTATTAAATGATGAAAGTGGGGAACACAAGGTGGTGAAACAATGATAGGAACACCGGATGGATGGGTAACTGTACTGAACACAATTCATTGATAAAAAAAATAGAATATTTTAATCAAAGTTTAAATACAATTTAATATTTCCAAGTTAAAATATTTTATTAATGAGATATCAGTACGGGAGTTAAAAGAGTATGAGAGAGAGAGAGTGGACGCAAAGTGTTGGTTACCAAAATAACGCTATTGTTAAGTCATTTTTTATAGTAGTTTATACTGAGTAATTAAATATCCATGTATTCTTGTTTTTTATTGATATTGTAGTGTGAAGATAAAGTGAAAGGAAATAATTCAGTTTAATAAAAGAAAACTAATTTGTTAGAATCCGAAAAATTTGTGTTAGCGTAATTATTTCGTAACTCAAACCTAGATAATCCTTCTGCAACTTGTTCGTCTGTAGAACCCTGGATTAGAACCCGAAGGTAAGAGAAAAACGAAGTTTGCATAAATTTAATATATTTTATTAATTGAAATAAACTGAATAGTTTCATCCTAAAGATACCTTATTAAATTGAGAAAATCTACACCTTTTAAATCACTTTCTTAACATTTCATATACCTAATGTTTGTTGTTAGTGGTAATTTATGATACTTGTCAAAAATAATAGTGCTGTCCCCCTATAAATGTTCCATCTTGTTGAAATTTCATGATTATAAACAAATGTAAGTCACTACTGATTTTCCAAAACCTTAATAAAGGTTTGGAAATGATTTGGGAAATTTTCACTAGAGGAAAGTCCATGTGGTGAGGAGTAGAAGACAGGCCTAATCTACAGGCTGTGTTGCACTACTATTGAATGACATCAATGTTATTATTATCATCAGCATTGCTGTGTCAATTTTTGTACTATCTCGAGATAGCTGGTGGTGATTTGCTTTATATAATCTATTCAGCACATTTGTGATATTCTGATCAGCCTGTCACTCCTTGGTCTCCATTCCAGTAACTTTCATTTCTAACAACTGTCTCATATTTGGGCGATGTGCCCCATCTCATTCTATTCCATCTGCGACAATGTTCAGTAGTAACTTGAAAATGGTTTAATCAAAACACCTCAAGATTGAACACAGATGACGAAATAGCAACTAACATTTTAAATGCATTAACTAGGCATTTATATTTTTACAAATAACTAGGCATGGACAGAGCACAGTGCAGCCTTGAGTAGTGGATATTGGTGGGGATTTCTGGAGTTGGCTCACTGCACAAGTCTCGCGTCCCATCAGTAGCACAATGACTGGACAAGAAGTATGTTTGTCCATCGCACAATACATCATAATCAAATTTCTCACACAGAAGCCATTAAGCTTGATGAAATTTTGAGGAGACTCAAAATTGTGAACAAACTCTTTCAAAAACTCAAGTGTTTCATTGGCACAACATTTTTTACTGGATGAAAAACTGTGGAAAACCAACCCCACCAATGATGATCAAGGATGTGTTAAAGAAGAAAACATGCTGTTCATAACTTTATTGATTCAGATTGACGTATAAATATTTCATAAATTCTTCAGCAGTAGGAATACACTATGGAAATGTTAAATTGATCATCATCAATAACTTACATTATTGGAAAGTGTTTGCCAGGTGGGTTCCTCATCTCCTTAGACAGGAACAAAAATGTGTCTGTCTGGATGTTTGTGAAATCCTCCTACCTTGCTATGAGGAGAAAGAGGAGGATTTTTGCACTGTATTCTCATCTGTAATGAAATGTGGGTCCACCATATCAAAATAAGCAATAGTGGAGTGGTAGAAGAAATGAGAAGCTACGCCAGTCAAGGCCAAAACATGATTGTGAGGTGGAAAGATGCATGACTGTGACTCCACATGCATTCTGTTGACAGACTTTCTTCATGAACGAGGGACAGCGAATGCTGCCTATTATTGTAAGCTTCTGAACAATGGAAAAGCTGCCTATCACAACAAACTACTGTATGCTGGCGGCCAATGTGAGACATCATTCTTATTCATAACACAAGGCCCCATATCTCTGCTTTAACGTATGAGAAGCTGGAAAAATTTTACTACACAGCCCTAGAACATCCTCCTTACAGCCCAGATTTATCACCTTGGTCTACCATTTCTTTGGATCATTGAAAGACACTTTGGGAGGACAGTGATTTGACAATGATATTGGGGTAAAGGAGTTCATACACAACTAGCTGCAAACACACACCTCTTCTTTCTTTAAGAAAGAAATGAAAAATTCCCAATTTGATGGGAAAAAATGTGTTTTCAAATCAGGAGATTATGTAGAAAAATTATATAATATTTGTATTAATGATTCAATAAAATTTAAAAGACAAAATCCGGTTTATATTTGATCCACCCTTGTATAATTTGATACACTTCCTGCTCATACAATTTTTTAATGGTGTACTTATTATTATTATTTGAGTTATTCAACTGAGTTTTGGTAAGAGTTATTACACAAGCAACAATGAAAAATACGGAACTTTGAAGAATTCTGTTAACACAACAGATATGCTATTACGTACAGTCAAAATGCAACAAACAGTATACTTTTAAAAGGATACTCAGCAGATTCTCTGACATCTATAACTAATACTTTGGGCCGTGAGAACTTTGTGTTGATCAGTTCGACTAAGTCTGCTCCACTAATGCGAGGTGACATTTCACTTTGTAGTTCAGGAACACTCAGTGGACTTAATTGCTGAAAAATTATGTGGTATGTTATTAATTACATGTCAGTTTCACTTAGCTACTAATCTACATGTCTAAGTTCGACTCCTGGGCAGAATCATAAAAAAGTACTTTTCCAATCTGCAGATTGTCTCAGGCTTAGAAAATAAGTATTTTAGGTAAAACCCAAGGAAATAATAGTGGGTAGTGGAAGTACTTCTGGGGACACTGCCTTCTCTGTATGTGGTACAGTGTAAGTTCCCAATACATCCTGCATTTCCTAAACTCTTCCATTGTACAACAAGGAGTCTATTCCAACTTCGTCGTGCTTGTTTGCTAACTGCTAAATGTCATGTTCTGGATGAGGTCTTTCAGTGTTACCACCATTTTCAGGTCCTAAATCAAGTCACGATTTAGGACTTTGGTAACACTGAACGTGACATTTAGCAGTTTAGCAAACAAGCATGACGAAGTTGGAGTCACAGAGACTGCTAATTCAAATAACAAGATTAACAAGAAGTCTATCATCACTATTATTATTATTTTATATACCAACTTATGAGGAATAACATATACATTTAAACATAAGAAAGATAAAAACTAAATATACATAAATGTTTGAATAATCAACATTCCAAAGTATAAACATATGCTCAATGCTCAACAAGTGCTTTGCAGATTACTCAGAGCAGTCAGAATCGTACAAGCAACTAAAAAGTTATTGACCACGAAAGTAATTTGTTCTTTTCTGAATGTCTTACAATATTTTTAATGCATTATGCAACTGAAGTAATGTGTAATGTGGAGATATCTTTACAAATATGTTGGAACATATGATAGCTCACATTTTTTTTTAGGTATTATTGTATGTTTGAAAGGGCTAGCTTATATCTTTAATTTTATATTAATATTAATATATAAAGTGAGACTATTTTTACATAGCACTGTATAGCCACCAATAATGGTTCTTTATTTTCTGATGAGTGTTGTGAACATCTTTAGCCTTGGTGAAAGAATGAACTTGGTGTCATTTGTATGACCACTTAACAGCAGTCTGTAGTTTTATATGAAATTTCTAACAAGATGTATATCTAAGTTTTCAATGGTGGCAGCAGGCAACCATCAAAGCTCACTTTGTGTAATCTGAATACTGTTAATGTGATCATGACAATATTGAGGAGATGGGATCTAGTATGTTAGCTTTACCTACGTTCGGAGAATTTTCATTTAGGTTTTATATAATTCACTTACTCTGACATGTTATATACAAAACCATCTTCTTATGAAAATATCAGGTAAAATAAACTAATATTCTTACATAATATACACATAAACAGTCCATATTAATAAATGATAAGAAATTACAGATTCAGTAACTTACTAGTTCAGGGCTGACTGGAACCTTTGTGGGCGGTTGCAGCTCATGCTGGCGAAATGTTACACTGCGAGGTGTACTACGGAAAAGTTCTATTGAATCTGTTACACACTTCTCTATGTCCACTTCTGTATAAACACATGATATTACATTATTCTGTCTCTCTTACGCACATGAGTATTAGTTTAAATAAGGTTAGGCCAACAATGTTTTCATTAATTTTACTTTCACCTGGCAAAAATTAATTTCATTTCTTAATTTTCTAATTCAGAACTTTTTATACAGTGATCTAGACACTATTTCATCTAGTTACACATGCAAAACCCAGCATGAACCCCAAAGGTTTTTGCATGAAATCCAGCACTGCTTCTCCACAAGTCTTTGGCTAAACAAAATCTTAAATTTAGTGGAATAAATTGATATCACTCTCACTTAAATTAAAAATCTATATACACATTTATAATTTAGTAAGCAAGAATCTGTTTGGACGTTTCTATCCTTTTTTGGAAAACATATATTCCAGGATTACTGAAAATGAAATAAAAATTAACTACAATGTGTGCATGTTTGTGTTGTTAGGGTTTTACTATATTTCAAACTCTTAGTTAATTACTGGATGGGTTACTTTTGTGGCCACTGAACAGTGCACTTTTACAAACAACTAAAGGATAGCCACACAATAAAACTTCAAAAATTGGTTAGCATACAATTTGCATTTTGTTTTTCAGATTTTGGCATAACATTTTCCTGATGGACTGTAAACTTTAGGAATATGGAATTTTCCAAAATTTCAATTTGCTTTGTTTACATATATTTAAAAAATATAGCATGCAAACAAACAGGCATATGCACAAAGAACAAGGTATTGGCTTTATTTGGCTTTATAATTTTATAATCACCAGGCCTCGTTTGCAGATCAATGGAAGGTTGGGGAGAGGGAGATGGAAATGAAGTTTTTCAAGTAATACATCTGTTTCAAAACGTATTAGTCCCCATGCGTAATGTTACCAGTGTGTATCAGTATTGTGTAATAGTACTAATTTCTAGTCCTCTTACCCTTACAATGTATGTTATTTATTAATAGAATCGTATTCCTAAATTTCTTAATGAAATATACTCACCGTCTAATGTATAGACCTATGTATACATTTAAGCGCATATTACGCACATATACTAACGTATAAAAATATAGTAATGTTTTTGCTTTAAAATATTGTTACATAATGCAGAAAAAAATGTTACACAATTACAGAACATTCTACGTGTTTCTCGGCTCTTCCAGCTGTAATGTGTGTGTGTACATACGTATTGCTGCTACTGAGATGAAGGACAATTACATGACACTTGTCAAGCGTCTGAGACTGATCCAGATTTCACCAGACCGCATGTGCTGTGTGCAAGGCTGCAATCCATTATGTTCTGGTGTTTTCTAGTAGCATTCTTCACGCGTAGTATGGAATATTCTGGTATTTCAGTGGGGTATAAATATAGGCAGTCAGCGGCACTTAGTTCAGTTTGAGTTGCGATTGATTCAAGTGTGGTTCATAGTATTGTGGCAAGCATTATGTGTTTTTATAATTGCGTGGGAGAATTGTAATACAATTGTGTTTTATATTAGTTGAGATTTTTTACTGCGTGTGAACAATTTTTATTTGATTTGTTGTAAGAGACTATCTTGTTGATTACAAACTGTTTTATTGTGATAATTAAAGCTGGTGATTAGTGACTTAATTGGTGTCTTGTATTTTGTTTTCCACTGTACCATACGACGATAAAGTAGACCATCGTAACAATATATTTTATTGCTTTTTAAAATTATAATAAAACAGTTTTTAATTTATTTACTGAATATGGGTTACATTAAACTACTGACTGAACATGCACTGAAAATTTTATATCTTTTATAAATATGCATTTTAAGTCATAAAAATATTAATTAATTTTGTCACAATTACTAAATTGTAAGAAAAAAGTTACAAATGTGTTAGTTTATGATGGATTATTTGTTTCAATATACAATTTATTTAAGAAGTATTACAAAATGCCACAATTTTTGGACTTGGAGAACTTCACTTCACAGTTAATGTTTTGGTGATTAATTTTTACAGTTCAAGTTACAACTGCACATTTGCATTTTTTTTGTTTTACTCATATTTTGTTTCATGTTAAACTTTTAACATGCAAAAATTAATAATTCCGTTTGTGCAATTGTGTTTAATAAGGCAGGTGAAATTAGATTCACGCAACTGAATAAAGGCTTTGTTTATTAAAGAACATGTTACACGTTAATGCTTGTTTACAACGAAATGTTTAATTTTTTTACAACGTTTAAGAATTCGTTTTAACTGTTAAAGAAAAGGCGTTTAACTGTTTATAATCATTCACTTTTAGAAATTACTATATACAAACTTATGTTTATTTATTTTGTTACTAACAAAACGAAAACACATTAACAATATATGGTGTTTTACAAAGAGATCGTGATGCGTACGAATTCGGATCGTGGGCGCGCGTCACAGCAAACAGAGCAAGTGGCAGCAACACACTCCGATCAGCGGGACTCCCCAGCACACACTTCTGGAACGCTTAACATACCGCCCCCATTGAAGTAGCAGACTTCAAAGATCAGCAAGTACGCACAGCTTGACAAGGACTCTCTTCACCAGTCCCTTAGATGTCTGAATTGTAACGACACAAGGTATACCATCACTGTCGTTGTGAAGTTCCACAATGTGACCTAGGTCCCAGTGAAGTGGAGGTCGGAAGTCTTCTTTGATTAATACCAGGGAGCCTGGTGATGGTGGCGTGTAGTCCTTTACCCATTTGGTCCGTTGTTGTAGAGTTGAAAGATACTCATCTGATCATCGTTGCCAAAAAATCTGGTAGATTGTTGAATATGCTGGCAGTGGTCTAATCTATTAATGTTTAATGTACTTACATCAGGTACAGGAAAGGAAGCTAAGGACTGTCCAACAAGAAAATGAGCAGGTGTCTAAGGATTCAAATCATTTGGATCATTTGACAACTCAGTTATAGGTTTAAAGTTTACACAACCTTCAATTTTAACCAAGAGTGTTTCTAATTCATCATATGGTAATAGATAAGTTCCCAATACTCGTTTAAGGTGATGTTTTATACTTTTTACCCCTGCTTCCCATAGTCCCCCAAAATGACAATAAAATGCCACAGTATTCCTACTGATGTGCACAGTTTGTGTACTTGATACTGATGAGTGTCAGAAATGAACAAAAGTTGTAGTTCATGAAGTTCGTTTTTTGCTCCAACAAAGTTAGTAGCATTGTCACAGTATGAGGTGTGGCTAGAAAAAAAAGGATTGGTGTTTTAAAACTTTGTATTTATCATCTTTTACAATTTTGATTTTATCACCTTCAATGTACTCCGCTTTTTGATCCCTACACCGTTCCATACGAATTTTCCACTGTTCAAAGCAGTGCTTCAGGTCATCTTCTGAAAGCCCTTTCATGACCTCCACCGCCTTTGCTTTTACTGCATTTACAGTTTCAAATCTGGTTCCTTTTAGAGCTGACTTGACTTTAGGAAATAAAAAGAAGTTACTTGGGGCGAGATCAGGTGAATAGGGTTGGGTGTTCCAAGACAGTGATTCCGTGCTTGGCCAAAAACATCTTAACAGACACTGCGTTATGGGCTGGGGCATTGTCCTGGTGAAGAAGCCATGTCTGGTTTTTCCAAAAATCAGGTCGTTTCTTCCGTATGCTCTCATGTAGAGTAGTCAGGACACTTTTATAGTATTGTTGGTTGACTGTCTGACCTTTAGGTACCCAATCAACGTGCACAATCCCTCTGATGTCGAAAAAAAAACAATCATCATTGCTTTAAATTAAGATTTGCTCATCAGTGCTTTCAAGTTTGCCGCGAAAACTTGTGTACGCAACAAACACTCATCACCGTACACTTGTTGCAACATTAAATAAGTTTCTGTTGCAGATTTCCCAATTTTGAAAAGGAATTTCATATTAACATGCTGCTCCTTGTGAACACTTAGCATTTTTTCAGCAAAGCGTAACTGCACGAACCACTTCTAATGAAGGCTACGGCCGAACTAAGCGATGGACTGCATTGAAACTCGAGTAGACAGTGGAGGGGGTAACATGTGACACTGCCACGCAACAGTCGTCTGTGACGTGCTTGCCGTTCCGCTGTAACAAAAACAGTCCGGTTTTTTTCTAGCGACACCTCGTATATATGTTTAATTGCTCCTCTGTGAGCTATAATTCTTTGAAGTGCTTCTACAAATTTCTTTGTTGTCATATCCAGAACTAGTTCTATGTGTATAGCCTTGGTAGCCATGCAAACGAAGAGTGCTACATATGCCTTCACTGGCTGTGATCGGCGTTGTGATACTCTTTGATAGAGGAGCGGTCCACAATAATCAATCCCACAGTTTTCAAAGGGACGAGATGGTTGGACTCGGCATTTTGGTAGGTTTCCCATGATATGTTTAGCAGGCCTTGGCATATTTTTACTGCATGTTACGCAATTTTTTACAACTGATCGCGTTATAGTTTTACCCTTGATGGACCAATACTTAGTACGAATAGTCGCAAGAAGAGCTTGAGGACCAGAATGTAGAGTAGTAATATGAGTCTCAACAAATACCATTCGTGTAATATTATGATCTGGAGGGAGCAAAATTGGATGTTTATACTCTGGATTCACTGATGCATTCATTAGTCTGCCTCCAACATGGAGGATACCTTCGTCATCCACAAAAGGAACTAGCGACTTGATTTTATTACTTGCTTCCTTATTCTTCTGAAGTTTGTCTATATCTTCACTAAAAGCCTGTTGAACTTCTTTAATCCATGTTATTTCAGCTGTATGTATATCGCCAGGAGTAATATATCCAGTGTTCTTTTTATGTGGTTGTTTATAATTCTTAACGAAGCGTTGGCAGAGCGAAGTGATTTGTAATAATTTAGTCCAAGAGGAAAATTTGTCAATTACGTCGGAAGAGGGTAGTGTTGTTATGTGAATTATAACTTTCATTCTTCGTTCTTCAATTTCAGGGTTTATTGAAATAGTTTGAATAGTTTTGGACCAATTATTATGATCTTCTGATAACCAGTAGGGCCATGCCACCACAGGCTTCGAGTTATAAGGAGGTCTGCTAAAACTGACCTTGAAATTAAGTCTGCAGGATTATCCTGTGATCGAACATCCATCCATGTGCAATGTTTAGTGAGTTCATGAACTTGTGATACCATGTTTCCTATGAGTCTGCCAGGTATTTGGAGGTGAATTTAACCAATGAAGAACTATTGTAGAATCGGTCCAAAGAATGGTGTGTTTAATATTCAGTATTTCTGAAAGGATGTAGCACTTTTAAAACAGTTGAGCTAATAAAAGCGCTCCACATAATTGTAGTCTTGGTAAAGAAACTTGTTTCAATGCGCCTACCCGTGATTTTGAGCATAATAGGTTTACAATGGCAGTTCCATCTTCTTGATGGTTCGTATATACAAGCATGCTCCATAAGCGCGTTACAATGCATAAGAGAATCCATGTAGTTCATGTGTTTGTTTGTTGTCTCCACTTAACACATGTCGTGCAATAGGTTGCACCACTTAGCTGGTTCAAGGCTCGTAATGACAGTCGGTATTGGTTCCATTTGATCAGTAAAGCTTCGGGAACTGGTTGATCCCATCCAATGTCTTTTATAAGCCACATTTCTTGCATAAACAATTTGGCAGTAATTATCACTGGAGATAAGAGTCCGACTGGATCAAATATTCGAGAAATATCAGAAAGTATAACTCATTTTGTGATGATATTGGGAGGCTTGGGTAAACTGACTTTAAACTGAAAGGTGTCGGATAATGGCTGCCAATAAATCCCAAGTGTTTTAACTGCCTTGTTGCCTGATTCTTCTACCGTGAAGCCTGTTTCAATCTGATCACTTGGAATATTTTGTAAGATTGCTGGATGATTTGCACACCATTTGTGTAATTCGAAACCTCCGTTTTATAATACGTTTATTAGTTCTGATTGAAGTTGAATCACTTCTTCAATTGAGTCTCCTCCCATAAGAACATCATCTACGTAGAAGTCTCGCTGAATAACTTCTGCGGTGATAGGAAATTTCTCCTTCTCTTCTTGTGCAAGATGGAACAAAGTCCTAATGGCAAGAAATGGGGCTGAAGCGGTCCCATACATAACTGTTTTAAGTTTATACATTTTAATTGGATCCTTTGGATCATGACGCCAAACAATTGTTTGAAAATCCTGTTGGCTTTCATCTAGCAACACCTTACGGTACATCTGTTTAATATCTGCAGTAAATACATAAGCGTGAATGCAAAAGAATAGCAATATGGATACAAGGTCACATTGTATTGTAGGACCAATTATCAAAATGTCATTAAGAGAAGTGTTGTTAGATGTCTTTGCTGACACATCAAAAACTACACGTAAGCGTGTCGTAGTGCTAGTTTCCTTTATAACTGGATGATGAGGTAAGTAATATGCATTCTGTGGTTCACACGTTTCTGATACTAGTTCCATTTCATCATTTTCAAGATACTCATTTAAAAAATCGGTATGGAGAACCATACATAACTTCCATGTTGTAAGATTTATGTTTAAAATAATTTACTTGAATTCGGTTCAGTAATTTCTAAACAAATATCGCCCACCCTCAAACTAATTTCACTATTTATAGATATTTTTGTAATTATGGGGTAGTCGTTTAATATAATGTTATTTTCAGTCACTTTATCCATACAAATTAGGTAGGCTTACTTTATTCTTATAAAGAAACTGAACTATGCATATAATCATCCCTCCTCCGAAGCCACTCATGGACCCTGAGCATCTTGAAAAGTGTTCATTCCCTAAAGACGAAAAGTCTGTCTATGAACCGTTCCTCTGTAAACACGTGCAGTTACACTGCCCAGCAATCCACAGGAAGCAAATCGATAACAAAAGCGTGCAAATGTAAGAAAATAAACACGAGTGAGGCCAGAAATAACGCGAATTGTGTGTGCGTCTTGCCTGCCTTTTTATTGCGGTAATCATAATAATAAAATGGAAACGTAAACATTAGATAATTGAGATATGCTTGCCTGCCACGAACGATATATTTTCTCTCATACACGATTTAAATTAAAATGAAAAAATATAAAATTTTGTTAAAGTGAAATGAAATGTTTCCATAGAAACTACTTCTTTGTTGTCAATAACGTATTACACATACAAAACTTTATAAAATTTACTTTCTCCATCATGAACCAAGGCTGTAGCCTGCGGGGGGGGGGGTTTAGAACCCCCCTCCCGAAATGTTGAGGTAAAAATAGAAATTTTTTAGGATAAAAACAAACGTAAATAAAAATATAATGAAAAATGCTCTTATAAAAAAGGAACTGTGCAATAATTCAGTTATTTTGTGTTTCTGGTACGAGTCTTTCCATTATATGTCTAGTCTACATGTCATACAGTTGTGCTAGAGATATCAATGTATTGGCCTAGTATTATATTTAATTAGAACTGGGGTTATGACTATTAACTTTACGAATTTCCTCTGTAGGTTATAAAGATTTGTAATTATATAAAAAACGTTCTTGAATGCTTAATTTAATTAAGAATCTTATTGATAGGATTTTTGATCCCGGAAATATAATTAATTCATTTAATTGATTACACTCTTAAGCAGTGGCGAGTTGTGACATGCAAAATATATCGACTGTGTTTTGGTAAAATGCTGTAACCCTAATTTATAAAATTTATTTTTCAGGAGAGACAAAAAGCATAGTGCACATAATATTTGAAACTTTTCAGGTTATTGCCTACGGTTCTATTACACACATTTGTTATGTTATTTCATACATAAAGTGTACTTAAAATGTTTAGAAATTACATTTAAGGTGAAAAATGTGGGTTACAGCATTTTACTAATCAGTACATAGGCAGCACTCCTTAGATGTAACCCACTTGATGCCTTTTTCTTAACCGAAACTACACACAGTTGAACCAGGTTTTCGGGCAATAATGCTGTAAGCCTCACTACTGACACCATACAAGACAATAAGGCACCTTATTAAACTTTTATAAAAAAAAATATAATTACTTTTATAATGATAATAATGCTTCAAACATAGAGTAATGCAGTATGAAAAGTTTTACATGATGGGAGTGTATGGAATTAGAATAAAAGTCAGTAATGTCAGATAATGACAGCAAAAATATAAGGGTTACAGCCTTTTACCAAAACACCGTCGATATAAAAAACAACTTTTACACCTTCGTGGAATACAAATACTATGCAATCATTTTCAACAATGCTCTCTACCATGTGAAATTATTGTTTCTAGTTTCTTTTATTTATTTTTAGGAGACGTTAAACTATAATGGCTAAACATCCAGGCTCACAACTGTCGATAAAGAACTTTCTCGCCAAGGCTAAGAAAACCAGTGACATAGAGCCCAAAGAACCTGCAGAGCCTGTTGCAAGTACTTCTACTGTAAATGAAAAAGTAATACAGTATCAGAATTCGACTTTTATCCTACTGTAAATTCACAAACAAATCCTGAGCATGATGATTGGTATAATGTTGACGTAGGAAAATATGTGCACACTCCCGGTGATAAAATTGATCGGGAAACCAACCTAAATGTTCTGAAAAATCCATGGGTTCCTAAAATGGAATTTGAATTCCCACCTAGTGGGAAAAGAAATCTAAGATTTCAAAGACAGTGGCTACATCGTTTTCCCTGGTTTGCCTACACAAAAACTGACAGGGCTCTGTGTAAATATTGTGTGCTATTTTCAAAAGATACAGCTGGTAAAGATGGTCATCAGAAATTGAAATCGTTAGTCAAAGAACCCTATAAAAATTGGAAAGATGCTTTAGAATTATTTAAAAGTCATGAATCCAATACATACCATAAAGAAGCAATGATTTCAGGGAGCAACTTCTTAAGTGTCTCCAAAGAGCCTAACCGTGACATAAGAAACATCATTGATTCAACAAGGAAGAAACAGGTAAAAGAAAATCGAGACAAGTTATTTTCCATAGTTGAAACTATCAAGTTTTGTGGTCAACAAGAACTTGCTCTCAGGGGAACTAAAGATTCAGGACCCATATCGCTAAAAGATGAAGAGCCTTTTCATAATGATGGCAATTTTAGGGCTTTATTAAGGATGAGAATACTATGTGGTGACCGAAAATTGATCAATCACATAGAGAGTATGTCTTTAAATGCCTCTTACATGAGTCCAACAGTCCAGAACGATCTTATTCAGATATGTGGAGAAATTATTCAGAAGCAAATTGTCAATGATATAACTGAAGCCAATATGTTCTCCATTTTAGTAGATGAAACTGCAGACATTGCTGGACATGAACAGCTATCTCTCTGTGTACGATATACAAAAAAAGAAGATAATTATTATGTGTCAAAAGAGGACTTCTTAGGCTTTGTTCGTCTTCATCATACTACCGGACAAGATATAGCTAGGAATAAAACTTCATATTTGGAAGATCTTGGTTTGGATTGCAAAATGATAGTTGGGCAAGGCTATGATGGTGCCTCTGTGATGAAAGGATCATTCACTAATCAGAAAAGATTATCCAGAAGCTCTGTATGTCCATTGCTGTTCCCACTCGTTAAATCTAGCTTTATGCCACTCGTGCAATTTACAAAGTGTAAGAAACTGTGTTGGTACAGTTAAGACTACGATCACTTTTTTGAAGAGCTCTCCTAAAAGAATGAGTGTATTGCAATCAAATAAATCTGACTCCCAGTGAAAAATTTTAACATCCAAGTGCGAGACCAGATGGGTTGAAAATGATAGCAGTCTTTTGAAATTCAAGAACCTTTTCAAACCCATTCTCACCACGTTAGAAGATTTAAGCGATTATCCAGACATGGATACCTCATCCAAAGCCTCATCTTTAGTAACAGCTCTGCTTAATGGAGAGTTTGTTCTTAGTCTCTGTTTCTTAGCCAAAGTGTTTTCTTATACCTTGACTTTGTGTAAGGTATTGCAGTCACCTCTCTGTGATTTGAAATCAGCAACTGATCACGTTCAAAATATTGTTGACCTCTTTCAGAATATTCGCATGAATATTGAGTGTGAATTCTCCATTATATACAAGTCTGCAAAATCCTTACTAGCTGATGTTGGCAGAGAAATCACGTTTCCCCGTTTAACTCCATCACAACGTAACCGTTGTAACATACAAACGGAAGACCCAGAAAAGTATTTTCGCATCTCTATGGCCATTCCACTTCTCGATGATTTTAACAATCAGCTAAAAATACAATTTCTTGATCACAAAGAAGTATTTGCAAATTTAAACTCTCTTTTACCTTCCGTTTGCTGTAAGCCTACTACTTTTTTAGACACTGAAAGGTTGAAGTTGTACCAAAACAAAGTTAATTTGGATCTGTTACAATCAGAGTTTGACCTATGGAGAATTTTTTGCGAGAAGAGGGATGAGACTGACCGCCCATCCTGTGCTATCGAAGCTTTAACAAGGATGTAACGAGGAGTTTACCCAAATATCTTCATTCTGTTAAATATATTCTCCACTTTGCCAGTTACCACTTGTACACCTGAACGTACCTTTTCCATATTAAGAAGACTGAAGACCTACTTGAGAAACTCTTGTGGACAGAGTTGCCTCAGTGGATTAGCGTTGATGTCCATGCACAGAAACAGGGACATTTCAACAGATGAAGTCATAAATAAATTTGCATCGAAAAAAGATAGAAGATTGGACTTTGTTTTATAAGTTTGTCTCTTTGAAGATTTGAGACTGTTGCAATGTATTAATGCCACTGCGGTAACAAATTTAATATAAACCTTTGAACAGTAGCCTATACTCTGCAAATAAAATTAATGTTTTTGCTAAAAACACGAAAAGACGTACAGCAAACTCAATTATCCGTGTGCTGATTATCCGGTTTGTTGGTTATCTGTGCATCCCCGAGGTTTATTGTATTGTTTTATTCCTTTATTTTCGTCACGGCATTTTGAATAATGTGAACTGCTCGCTTGGAATCCGAGCGCTCTCTCGTCTGCAAGTGACCTGGCGGCATGCTTTGTTCAAGAATTAAACACCAAACAATGTACTGTATAGCAGTTCTTTGTTGCTGTTCTGTGATAACAGTCATGGAAGAATTGACGTCTTGTATAGTTTTTGTACCTCAAGTGTTTTACCAACAATAGACGTAAACAATTTTTATTTCGGCTTACCATATTGCTAACAGTGATAATTGAATGTGTTAAATGTTTGACATTATTGCACTTTCAAACAGTATTGTATGTTCCCTATTATTAAAAGTTTCGTTGTGCATTAAAAAGCACAAACTCGCATTATCCGTGTTTTTAGCTATCCGTGCGCATTTGTCCGGTGATTAGCCTAGATAATCGAGAGTTTGCTGTATTTTTTTAATAATATACCTATTTCCAATGGAAACTCCTGGGCATCTGGGAGGTATGACTCCTACTCCTAGAAGAATATCCATACTCCCCAAACCTCTCGGTAACCCCCCCCCCCCCGAAAATTTTTTCTAGCTACGGCGTTGTCATCAACTATCATTTTAATTTATAGAAAATTGCCCCCTTCCCCTTCAACTTCCCCCTTTCCATTTATAGATATTTCATCTACCTTTCTACAGTGGATTATTATGACCTTCTTTTAAGGATACTTTATTTATCAAAATTAAGCACTTTACTCTTGTTAAAACGTAAAACGCTGCAGGTAAACTACCCCTTTCCCTTAACCGATCTTCACCAAAATCAATAGGCCTCGAGTCCTCTACAATTCAGAACTGTATGCAAAAAATTAATTTATTCTGTTTGAATTTGTGGCAGTTATCGTTTGACAGAAAAATTCTACACACAGACACTTTTCGAAAAATGACTTTTTTTCATGTTTTGAGGGTAGTACAATCAGAATTTGCCATTATCTCGAACATGATTTTTTTTTGCCATGACCATACTTCCTTTTCCTTATGGAACATGGAAGTAAAAATCAGTATAGTCTTGTTTCAGTTTTATGTCTCGAGACAACTTGTTTTCAAGTGACATAAATCGTTTGATAGCGTGGTCCTTAGACTTACCCAAGGTGATTCCAGGGTCACTGGAGAAAGGTAGATTAATGATGTATCTCCCATCTGCCAGACGCTTGACAGTAGATGTAAAGTGGTCTTCACAAACTTGTTCTTCATACGATTTAATATGTTTGCCGGTGATACCTTCTATTTCCCAAAAGGATGCTACACGATTTTCTAAGTCGTCTTCTGTAGTTGTACTGGGCAATGTAGTACGTACTGAATGAGTTCTGTTTATCGAGTGATTCAATAAGATCTTCCTGCTGACAATCCATCCAAATACTGTATTTTTTAGAACGGATAAATTATCACCTAGCTTAACATGTCCTTCCTTTAACATGTTGTAAAAGATACTGGCACCAAGTAGTACTTCAATACTCCTGGATTGACTGAATGTGTCGTCTGCTAATTCGATGTCATTTGGAATGTCTAAGCTCCCATTTATAGAAGAAGTTGGTATAAGTCATTTGTGATCTTACTTAAAACTAGAAAGTCTAAGTATTCTTCACAATTTTTGAACTTCGATTTAATTTTTGTGTGTACAGAAAATTTAGCTGATACTCCGGAACTGCCAATTCCAGACACTGAAGTGTGTGCTTTATTATGCCTGAGACCTAAGGACGATGCAAGTGATTGACATATTAAGTTTGATTGACTTACGCTGTCCAAGAGGGCATGACAAGGATAATCTACTACTCCTTGAGAGTCTGTTATTAAAATGATAGCTGTAGCAAGAATCACTTCTTCATTATGGTTCGAACAGGCCGAAATAGTGACCTGTTCAGCAGCTGGCTGCTTTGATTCCTCTTTTGACACAGAGTTTGAATTATCGATATGGATCGAAGAATGATGACGTTTATTACAGTGTTTGCAAGAATATGGACTTTTACACTGTATGGTTTTATGGCCGGATCTTAAACAGTTTAAGCACAAATTTAGTTTTTTAACTTTCGTATAACGCTGTGAGGAACTAAGACTTGAAAGCTGTTTGCACAAGAATGTAGCATGATCTTCATTACATATGGCACATCGCCGATTGGGTGTATCTGCTGCATGACATACAGTTATGTACCCGCTGGAGAAATTTAGAACTCCTTTGGTTATCTCGGAAGGGTGATTTTTCAGTGTTTTGGGTAAGATTTTCTTCCCTGAATCAAAGATTGTTCATGAATAAATGTCATTAACATTGGAAATGAATAACGACGGGGATAGTGTGATGAGTTTGAATGTCTGCTGGCGGATTCGCCTACTTCATCTTTGTCATCGTTTAGATTATGTTTTGCCTGATACGTCTCCCATCGATCTCATGTTTCTGGATCGAGTTTTCTCATAACTACGAACACTAACAGTGTGCTCCACTGTTCGGTTGGTTCTCCGAGATTTTTAGTGCCATTAGGTGATTAGTAATTGTGTCATGTAGGTTTCTTAATCCTACTGCAGAAGACTTTTCCATACATTTATAATTTAAAATTCCTTGTACGTGTGCTTTGATTATGAGTCTAATTATTTTTGTAATGCTGCTTAAGTAGTGTCCAAGCCGAATCGTAATTGTTAGCTGCTATTTTAATTTCCTTTATAGTATGCAATGCTTCATCAGTTAAGCATGAACGTAAATAATAGAATTTTTGAATATTTGTTAGTTTAGATGAATTATTTATTAAAGCCTGAAAAATATCACAGAAATCTGTCCACTCTTCATATTTAGCAGACAATGTGGGGAGGGGAATATCTGGAAGTTTTATGTTATCAGATATGTTTGATTGTTGTGAAGACTGTTTTGGTTCTAAGACAGTTTGTTTATTGGCTTGAGTAGATAATAGATCTTCAATTTTCGCATGGACTTCAAAATCACTGTCTTCAAATATAGAATATTCTTCGTCTGAAGTGACAGCATCTTCATCATAACCTTGAATATCCGTCTGGACAGAGTTACATTCTGACCAGCATTCGTCTAATTTCTGTAGTCTAGATTTTAAGTTTGAAAATGATGGACGTCTACATCAAACGAGTCGAGAAAATTCTTAATTCTAGTGACTCTGCCCTTTATTTGGGCACGTTTACGAATTAAAGCTTTGTAATCGTATTTTGTATTGTGATTTTCATTATCTGAACCCACTGTATCTAATAAATGAGTATTGAGATTACAAATTGAAAACTCTTAACGACTACAGTAATACTAACCAAATACAAATTCATCAACAGATTACACTATTGTTGAGTACAGTACAAGAGTGTTATTGAGGAATTTACTAATGTTTCTGAAATAGTTCTAAGAAATGAATGACTTGTTTGTGTTGTTATCAACAATGACCAACGTTGTTGCGGCACACAACTGCGTTCTTCAATTATGTGTGACCTTGTGGTTGCACAATGTTACACAAAGGATTGACTCTGTTCATAATTTATATTTTTACGTTAATGTGTACATATTAATACGTATCTTTACAATTGTTACGTTTTTCCGTTTACACTTGACACATAAATAATTGTAACTCCTCTACACTTTCACTTTCAATGATATTTGGGAATTTAACTTTCATTTGGCCTTTCACTGATAACACTATTTCCAGAAATATGTTCCGCAACAGTTTTTCGTAGTTCACTAAGATTTTAATGTACCAGTTTCGTATCATATCACGTGAAAACTGTCCGTTTAATAATACGTTTAGTCCAGATCATGTCTGGGTCACCAAAAATATGTTTAATAAGGCAGGTGAAATTAGATTCACGCAACTGAATAAAGGCTTTGTTTATTAAAGAACATGTTACACGTTTATGCTTGTTTACAACGAAATGTTTAATTTTTTTACAATGTTTAAGAATTTGTTTTAACTGTTAAAGAAAAGGTGTTTAACTGTTTATGATCCATCTTCACTTTTAAAAATTACTATATAAAAACTTACGTTTATTTATTTTGTTAATAACGAAACGAAAACACATTAACAATATATGGTGTTTTACAAAGAGATCGTGATGCGTACGAATTCGGATCGCGGGCGCGCGTCACATCACACAGAGCGAGCGGCAGCAAAACACTTCGATCAGCGGGACTCCCCAGCACACACTTCTGGAACGCTTAACAAATTGTTAACTTTCCTCCATTTAGTCTGATCTGTGTTAATTTTTGCGCACACTGGCAACTGGCACAAACTATATACATTACTATGTATATCTATATGAATGAAATGAAATGAAATTTCAATAATCAGAAAATGAAATAATTATTTTAATGTTACTTTCAATTTTTATTAATTATTTATTATGATATGATTATATTTCTACCATAGTAATCATGATCACTATCATTATCACTATTATCCTGTCAATGAATATTCATTATCACTATGATGTTATTATAAAATGATTTATTACCAGGAAAAAGGTTTTAAAGTGACCCCTGTCAACATTTGTCACTGACATGTCTATTGTTATAGGCTTTGCTGGGTTTTCCAACAGTTATAAATGTATGTGGCTACTTCTAGCTGTTTAAGAGATATTTGTAGTCGATTCATTGGTTAGTGTTGTACCCATCCATACAGTGGTTTCAAATACATTTATCATACATTCATTCATTAGTGTTGTGTACATCTGTACTTTACTGAAATGGAGTTAAAAAGTGTTTATAATTTTCGGCTTTTCATTGAAAAATAAAGGTTTCAGAAAACGTGTTCATGATTATAATCTTCTTCCGGATTCAGTACAATGCGTAAAGTGTGATGGTAATATGTTAATAAATGTGAAAGGATAAAGAAACTTCACCTTCAGATGTGATAGACAGAAAACAGAGCTACAAAAAATATATGTGATAACACTTTTTTTGGAGTAGTGTGTATTCCTCCCTTATCTTATTGTGTGTGTTAATCGCTTGGATTTTAAAATATCCAACTTCAGTCATTTCAAGAGAGATCAACATAAACAGAAAAACTATGTGAACATTTATAAATGAGTTCAGGGAGATCCTTACTCTCTGGGTGATGGAGAACAGCTCAAAAATTGGCAGCCCAGGAGATATTGAAATTGATAAAAGTACGTTCGGTAGAAGGAAGTATAACAAGAGCCGAATAACTGAACTCGGTGGGTACTTGGGGTTATTTGCAGAAGAAAAAAAGAAGTGCTTCCTAAAAATGTTGGATAAACATGATGCAAACACACTAAATCTTGTACTTTTAGATAATATAGAACCAGGGACCATTATAGTTACAGATATGTGGCGCGGCTACAACTCGCTCGAACAATGTGGGTATACACATTTGTCTGTGAACCATTCGCTTAATTTTGTATGTCCTCGCAACTCTGCTGTTCACACCCAAACAATCGAGAGCCACTGGTCCAAAATTAAGATTGATATGCGGAGGAGAGTTGGCCGAATGTCTGTTAGTATTAGTATATTTCAAACATACTTAATTACATATATTTGGAGAAATATGTTTTTTCTGCAGAAGAATTGTTTAATGTTTTTTGGGGCTATTTTTACCAGAAATGTTTAAAATTAATATACTGTAATTTGTAGTTAATAAATTTAGCTAAAAAGAAGTAAATTAGAAAAATCTACAAATAAATAATATTAAAAAAATAAAAATAGATTTAATATACAGATAATAAATAGATGTAAGAAATGACAAGGTCTCACTGGCTGCTTTTAGTAAGTGAAGCAAATGCTGTTGAAATACGAGTAGCAACATTTCTCTCTTATCATTAGTGGCTGTGAGCATACTCTGCATGAAAATATCTGCCTGCATGAAAATGTTAGGCCACTGGAGGTAGCCACAAATGTTTATAACCCTTGGAGAAACCACAAAAATATATAACAATAGACGTGTCGGAGAACAGTATCATAAAATAACTAGTCCTGGTTCCTGGTTTGATAACTAGTGCAGGCATGCAGCGATTTCTAGTACCCTCAACCCTTATATAATACAATATAATTACTGAATTATTATCATTGTATCATCATAAAATAAAATGTTTTTCAACCAACCACGTAAAAGGTCTCTTAAACCACTGTACGTGCCCATCGCAACAGACTCTACTGCAAAGCCTCTTAACAACAGCTGCACCTTTTTAGGGGCCATAAAAACAACATTGTTTCCACTCAAGAGGACAAGCAAACAGATAGATGGCTCAGAAACACCCAGTATGTCAAGCCTGACAAGCTGAGTAGGATTAAAATAATATTGTTTAAAAAATAATAGTATGTTAATTTTGAAATGTTATGAAAATTATCCAGTGCACAATAGAAGATATAGTCAACAACAACACGTGCTATAGGCAACAGTGCACGTCCTACCTTCTATACATATAAATATGAACACACTTGAAAATAATATTAAAAAATCTCGTATATACATTAAAAAACTGCCTTCTGTCAATTTGGTGATGTTTTGAACAGGGTATCTTTTTAGACAGTGACATTTTTGCAGTGATATTTTAATGTGGAACTCTAGAAAATACAGCAAAAGAAAATTATTTCAGCATCTTGGATTAGACTGTTTAAATATAAGAACCTCATTATGCAGAATCTCTGTTGAATCACTTTCAGCAAACGCTATTGTAATACACAATGATTTATGCTCAGTTTTTCTAAGTAATATTTTTTAAAAATAAAAGTGTTTTTTCTTAACATTCTTTCTATATTGATTCCTACATTAATTTCTATAATGTACACAAAAAATTGTGTATCTATAATTTCTAATAGCATAGAAAAACTTAGTTTATTTTGCATTAAACAAAAAAATCTTTCAAAATTTACACACATCTCAAAAAATATAACACATACCTGGTAAATCGGAGAAAAGTAAAATACACTCATTGAAACCTGAAGAAAGAAGTGTATCTCTTAATTGTTGTAAAATTGCTAGACCAACAAACAGGGGAAATGATGCATCGCCCAATAGTAGTTTATCCCATAGGTGAAATATCTTGTGTAATGGAAAAACATCTGAAACATAATCATAATTAATTCATGATTAATTATAATTTATATATAAGTTAATTCAATCAAATATTCTAGGCTCTATTTATATCATAACAAATGTGTTATGATGTATCATATTAGCTTTTTGTGTTTGTTTACAAATTGTGTTCTTCACTTAATACTTTATATTCTCTAACAGCGAAGTATTTTAAATACAGACCATATTCTATAATATTTTAATTTCACATTTTTTTAAACTGTAAGACATTGCCATTTTCACAACAAACACAGACAATACATTTCTCTGAATATTGAATATAGGATAGTATTATTTAAAGGAATACCATTAAATAAACATGGTCATCAGAGTTTGTTGTGTTTACTTTATCTAACAATTCATCCAACTTGTTCCAAGTATTTCAGTGTTACAAAGTGATGACATAATGAAACATAGTGATAAGATCTTTAAAATCCCTAATTGATGCCTCCAATATTTCAAGTAATTATCTCAGCTTGAACATCCACTATCACTGGTTTAATTTGATCTAATTGTTTATATTGACCTCCACTGAATTTCAGTTATAATACATTTCATTCTATGTTTGATTCTAGATATTGAAGGTCAAAATTCAAAAAAAAAAAGTAAAATAAATAACACAACTTTAGACTCACCCCTAATTTTCAATTGTTTTGGTGGCACTTGTCACCATCTTCACTGGTGAGCACCACTTGTAACGGTACAGAATTGTGTGCTCCCTTAGTTTTAAGTTAGATCAGTTTTAATTTTTAATTGTCAGTATTCACCTTTGAGGTGCCCCAGTGCAACATACAATGTTAGCATAAACAACTGATGTCTAGACAGCCAGACTAGACGTATTACGTAATAGCCCCAGCAGCAGTCTTTGTGAATCACAGTAGGCAGATTGTCATCATAGTGTCAGCATCAGACAGAAGCAGCATACAGTACATTAATAAGTTAACCGGTGGCCTCGGGCGTATAAGATAGGCTGAAATATAAGTAGGCCTCTCCAATACAATCAATAAAGGCTATAAACAATATAGCGCGGCCAGCCTATAAAACATCTAAGTGCGAGTAAAATTACGTCGGCCGACTTTATCTTACATTTATAATGTGGAACCATTAAACAAATCAGTGAGAACTTAATTAAACAAAAAAACAGTAAACTTAGTAACAACGGTGGCGTGAGTGCGCGAGAACCAAGAAAACGGTCAACACAGTACAACAAACCACAGACACACACACGGTGGATGGGTAACTAACAACCTTAAATATTGTAACAGAACTTACAACGATAAGAGATTATATGATTAAATTATTATTATTATTATAGTGTTGATTATTAATAAAGTTTGTGTGGGTGTTCACGTTTAAGGTTTGTCGTTTGAAAGAGTATTTATCACTTCACTGTCAACCTCCCCACTTACCATATGTGGATGTCTTCACTAATCTCGTTGGTGACTTCTTCTACTGCAAGAACACTGAATATACATTAGGGTGGAACGAAAATGGCCTTTTTTTAATTTTTTTTTTTTTAGTTTTGTAATAGTGGGGAAAAGTTGCCTTTTAGGTTCAAAAAGAAGGAAAAAAAATTTGGTTGCTATACTACAACATCTTGAGGTGCCGCAAAGAGCTTAAAGTTTGTAAAAAAATTGAAAAATTATAAACTTTGATAAATTATTTTTTATGGTTTTCTCGTACATATAATGTTACAAAAGATAGTTGTAAATACATATATAAGCATTAGAATTGGAAAAAATTATTAATTACAAAATATAATAATAATAAAAAAATATTTTTTAATGTCAAAAAGTTTGTATTTTTGCTAATTTTGAAACTTTTGCGAACATTTTGGTTGTTACAAATAGTAGTAAATAAGGTTGAAATAAAAGCTCGTCAAATCAATTATATATTTTTTTTATTAGAGCACACGTAAAAAAATATCATAATACACTTTTAAAGACATTGAAAGTTCATTTTTTATGATTTAAAAAACCCTTAATAATTACAAATATTACAGCTGCAAAATGTTTGTTTCTACTTCATTGACACATTAAAATGTTTTTTTTGTATCAAATTTTGGCATGTTCTCATGTGAGTCAATTTTTGCTCTTATATATCCTTCTCTTACGATTGAACCACAGACATTTTGAGCCGATTCGGTCACCAGTTTCACAGCTCTTTCCACTGCTTGCGTGTGACAAGGAAGCCGGGGAAAGTCGATAAGCGGGTCCACTTTACTATTTGGTTGAGCTTCAGATGTCTTCTGTATAAAGTCTTTGAGAGAGTCAATGGAAACATGTTTTACCAAGGGGGGTTCAGTTACGTCATTTTCAGCCCATGAGATCATGTCGATGTAATCCTTTGCGTCAAAGTTTATCTTTGGAACTTTAAACTTCCTGACTCCGCCTCTACTTTCTGTTCTTGCTTTTAAAACACGTCGTAAACCAAGTTCTCTTACATTTTTGCGCTCATCACATAGCATGGACAAAAGGAGATTTTCTCCAGCAGCAAAGTACCCATTTCTTTGAATAACCGGGTTTAGAACGTTCTTGAAATCATCAGAGAGATAGCGTGAATATGAGATAAGCTTAAACTGATGTTTGGAACCATAAGTACATGAAGGTTTTAACTTAATGTTAAACCACACAGGTGCATACACTTTCACAATGTACTCAGCCAGAGTCTTAAGGTTTTCAGTTGGATTTTCAGTTGCCACATACAATCTAAGTATACGGTTTGCTAATGTAAGCCACCTGGAGTGAGCAAGTTTTCCAGGGTTTCTTAAAGATAAATCTAGTGAGCAATTTCCACTTGATACAGCGATACACATATCCAATAAATACTTCTGATCTGTACTTAAATCATTTATGTTTTCCAAAAGAGGAAGGTTATTTTCAATTGGCAAGAAAGTAACCACAGGAAGATTAGCACAGTTTTCCAGCTGCTGACCTATTTCGCCTTTAAACTCATTGGGTCCCTATGTTTTACCATCTAAATGACAAAAAAGATGTCGCAAAGGTAGCTCATTTCCATGGAACAAACAAACTAACCATTGTAAAGGTTTTCCTATTTCATTTTCCATCAAAGAAATCACACCATTTATGTCCAGTGTTTACAACGGTTCCATCACACCCAATAGCAGTAAAGTTCAAAAGTTGTTCGTTGTGTTCTCTATCTTCAAGAAACACATAATACTGTCTGCTATGTCTTTTCCAGTGCCAGATTTAGGTGTTACGTGGCCTAAAAACTTTGAGTTTGGTTCCTCTATTAGTGAAACGTGGTCTTCTGAAATAACTTTTTTGTACAACTTAATTACTTTCTTTTCTTGATGCAATATGTTTTTATCAGTAGTTACACTATTGATGGAATGCAATAGTTAAACTGTTTTTATCTTTCTATTCATATTAAAACGCCTATTTGAAACTTTTTTTGCATAATCGAGACACGTAAAATCTTTGAAAAAGTTACAAAAAGTGTGTTTTTATAAAATTTTACCGCTCTTGCGGCACCTCAAGACATAATCCAAAAAGTTAAAAAAAAAATTGTATGTCTTTTTTGATATAAAAACTGCTTTTTTGACAGTATTTGAAATAAAAAAAAATGTTTGACAACTTCTTAAAAAAACTTAAAAATGTAGCGAAAATTGCAATTTTATGAAAATTTATCGTCCTTGCGGCACCTCAAGACGTGCTCCAATATTTTTCATATTTTTTTTTTATCTTATCTACACCAAAAGGCAACTTTTCCGCGCTATTACAAATTAAAAATCCAAACTTGGTTTTTTCGTTCCACCCTAATATACATACATGGATATTCCGTTTGAATATCATAAATAATGCACATATACAACAAAATCAATTAAAAGTTTAACTGCAATTTGAATGATATTGGTCATTCAAATCCTACCGCCACCTTATGTTAGAACCGTTCATGAAAAATTAAACTACTTTATTTATTATAAAAAAAAATCAAAAACTCTGTTCCACTGGTAAATAAATTGGGGTTTATTAACAATTATTAAATGCAATGAACTCTTTTAAAAAACAATCAATAATATCTTTACAAACAATAATTACTTTAAACAATTCCTGAGATCTTTGTACCTCAAGGCTGGTAACACTGATGTATGGTATAATGTCTTTGGTGAACGAGGTTATGTCCACTTTATTCAGTTATATTACCAAATTAGTGAGTTCTTGGAAGACACATGATACCAGATTACAAGATGTGATTTCATTTAACAATATTTAATAATGTATTACTACAAAAACAAACAAAGATTTAAAATTAGAAAATTTGGTACCATAACCGATATATCATACTATTGTACGCTAGGCTAACGCATACAGCAGTTGTGGTCAAAACACGTGCTCTGTGCTTGCACTGTTAAAAATATTATTATTATTTATTCATTAACTATTAAAATCATGTACTGGCAAGAGAAAAAATTTATAGAAAAAAAACTCTTGTTATAGCTTTCATTTAATTAAAATTATTTGAGAACAGAATTATTACTTGGTGACAAAATTATAATCGTCAGTTCTAGGTTAGTTACCTAGCAAACGTAAGTAATTATTTTGAATAAGTATATTACTTATTAAATTCTTAATAATATGAACATAAACATTCTATTTATAAGTCATCTGACGTATAATTATCAGTCATTTAGAATATTGGCACAATAAAACAGTTATTCGTTAATTTAAAAAGTTTAGTCAAATGAGCGACTATACACTATACATTAGTGATCGGTATTTAAATTAATTCTGATCTTTTCAATTATTATTAAATTGTAAAATATTTATTTTTTAAATTAATTATTGCGCTATGATTCATTTATTCAGTTCTGATAATTCTTCATCATAATTTAAGCACTTTGGTACTTTTGACTAGTGCAGTCCAAAACAATATCGTTCGTTTACTAACGAAGGTTATTATTTTAATTCATTTCGTTAAAATAATTAAAATATAGTACTCCCTGATTTAAAAACACAAAACACGACCTTTATTATACACTGGTCGAGTTATTTTCACTGTTCACTTAATGCACTGGACACTCGGCAGTATATTGTTGTTTATAGGTTAGTGTATGTAGGCTTACTACTGTTAGTGACGCGCACATTTTGAAATAATTTTGACAACTTCTTGCGTGAACCTTGCGTGTTGAGTGATACAGAACGAATGAGTCCTTCATCAGAGCGTCTCCTTCTCGTCTGGTTATTTTAAGCCATTTGATTGGTTCAAAAGTCAAACTCTCAACCCCAAAACACTTTGGTTAAATAAAACTTTTAATTTTTTACAATTTATAGCGTGGGTTCGAGACTACGAGTGACGTATGCATCGATACACAAAATGACTGAAAAGTTTATAATTGTCATAACTTTTTTATCAATTGTCGTGTCGTCGAATGGTTAGTGGCATTAAATCGCGGACACTTGTGGCTTTATTTTAAGTCTAAACAAGGATTGAATCCGTTCATTATTAACTCACTTAGCCATTTCACAAACTCATATGGTGATTCTTAATATAAATAAGTTTGTTTCACCATATTTTGTTACAATTACACTATAATACTTACTACTAAACATCTCGAGTCCATTTCTCTTTCGTTTTAGTACTTAAAATAGTTGTAATGACAATTTAAACAATATCTGGTAATGGCGTCCCTATCAACCATATTCGATTATTTATAATTATATGTAACGCTATTATTCCTTACCTAATTACATTTGTTTGACATCCTAACATTAATATATACATCTTTTTACAGTGATTCACATTTTATTTTGCAAAAATGTTATTTTTTATATACTTATAGTATTATCAAAGATATCTTCTGTTCTCATTTCTCTAATTTGTCACTTTTTTAATTATTTTATCACACAAGGTATATAATGTTATTAATTAAAATAGTGTACAACTGTAGTACCTTGTTGGTTTAATGTATTTATCAACCTTTCGTTATCTGAAAGCTCTCCAATTCTTAGTATAGTGTTTGTTTACATTTGGTTTTACAATGGTAGTTAGTTAGTTTCTAATATTTCAATTACTAAACTACTACTACTACATTTGTGAGGTGTTCTCATAGCAGTATCAGACATTTCTCTAACTACTGGTAACACTTTTCTTAATCTTTTGATAAGTTTTGATAGTGCATTTTGATTAACTATCTTGTCACATTGGGTTTCTGTTCTTTTGGCTTTATGATATCATATTCAATCTGATTCATTTGCTGTGTATTTCAGTACATATGTTACTTATTGGTTTGCATTACTATTCATAATTAGTCTTTGTTCGAAACAATTGTTGATAGTTGCTTGGTTTAACTAATATACATGATCTTATGTTATAGGTGCACTTTCCATGAGGTTATGTGTCAGTTGTCTGACAACAATGTTCAACATATTCTTATGCAGTATTTGACTCTACTATTACCATTTCATTATGGCATTCTACTACAATGGTTTAATTATTAAGTAATACACATGTTTACACTATTTGTTGAAACAATAACACAAGTATTCTTAGTCTAATAATATTACATTTCTGGTTGGGTTGTACCTAGTTTTTGGTACATTGATTGTTTTATACCTAACAAACTAGCTTATTTGCTACTATTTGTTCTGGAATTTATTTATATTTTGTTCTGTCTTGCTGTGGCATTCAGTCACATTTCATTTTAAGGCTTACAAAGCTTTTATTATCAGTCCCTATGAACAATTAATTTACTGTTCTGTCTCATATTTCGTTTGGTGGTCTTAATGATTATCTATGTTGAGTCACAATCTTGATTAAACTGGTCACACTAATTGTCGGTGCATTTTAACTAGTTAATCTTGGATTCTTTCACTTATAATGGTTACTCATTTTCCTCTGTTATAAACATTCTCACTTGTATTGTCTGTGGTGTTTAATTGGGGTAAAAATGGTTATCATATTACAGGTTGTCACACTTATATTAAGTTTTCACTGTTATTGTTTGTGATTACTCAATTATGCTAAACATTGGTTTCTTAGTACTTGATCTTCGAATAATCATTACACTTCTTCCGGTCATTAATATAGTTCCTTGTATACCTTGTGAATGTTGATTTCTTGTACTGTCCATACATTATCTTCATTCTTCGTGGTATGTTTCCTTTGCTCTTCTTCTTCCTTTCTTCTTCTGGTTAATTGTTGTTCACTATCGGTGTTCTCCTGGGTTATCCATTACTTGTGATAATCAATGTTCCCATAGTCTTGTCATATTCTTCAATATTTTTATTCGTGGTATTCATTGTTCCATAGTATTTTATACTAATAAACAAATTTGTTTGTTTTATCTTCATTGTGGTTGTACTTGAGTTGGCTCCTCTTCATTTTAATGATTATTTTCATTGTTTCCCCTCACTATTTTGGACCTATTGGCTCCTCTTCATCTTAATGATTATTTTCATTGTTTCCCCTCACTATTTTGGACCTATTGGCCTGGATTCTAACATATTATATTGGCTCGCTGTCATTTTCTCTCTCTTTTGTACTTGATGATATCCATATTATTTTTCCTTCTTCTTTGTTGGGTTGTTTCGATAATATACGTTCGTATATACACACTTTGTCTATATTCTCCTGTTCCTTATTTTATGCACTTTGAAATATTTTCATGGTCTCCCTTTACTTGACGTAATAGATAGTTATTTTATGTAACTGCCAATTTGGTACGTTACATATGCCTTCCTATAAGAATTGATTAATTCTGAATTAGTATATTTATTTTTTATTGAAGAATTCATCAATTGTTGTACATTTCCATGTCGACTCTTATGCTTTTTTTTATATATCCCTTCACTTTCTTCTGTTTGAATCATAATTATTTCTTTTCTATGTAGTTATCTCCCTTGTTTATTTAGTTCCCTAATTCCCTAACATAAGTTTAGCTGGGGCAGTTCAGAGTGGCTCACTTTGGCATACAACTCCACTGGCCATACTAACATCAATAAATACAGAGGCACATCATCTCCGTCAATAATATAAATGATTGCTGGCATTTTTCATCAGTCAATTCATCTCAAATTAATTCAAAATATAAAGTGGTCGTTCTTTCGACAAATAATAAATATCCTTGGGATCATCTCACGCATCTGCGGTTTATACATTGTTATATCCTCTTCTTCTTGATTCAACTTAACTAAATTCTTCACATTTTACAGGGATAGTTTGTTTACATTTCTTCACTGGTATACTCTCATGATCATCTTCGTTAATATATTATTTCTTCATTCTTCTTTGTCATCAATTAATCTTTTCTCTTGGTATTACATTAAACGTCATTTCATAATCTTCTTCATTTTCATGATTCACTTCTCTGGATATAATTCATGAATATATTTTCATGATGTCAAATGAAATATAACTCATTTGATATAGGCTCTCTTCTAGTGTCTCGCCTCGTGGTTGTGTGTCATCTATTATCTACAGCAATGATATTTATTCGCTTTCGTTCCTCCAACTTCTTATTTTCTTCTCGTTCGGTATATCATCTCGTCCATCGTCTCCTCTTTTATCTGTACGGGTGAGTTGTTATTTTACATGTTGACTTGGCTCTTGGAATTTATAATATGTTTATATTAGTGCCATGGATCTTGTGTGTCTTTCTCGTATAGTTATTTTTCTTATGTAGTACGGGTAAGTTGGTAATTAACTGGTTGACTTGGCTCTTGGATATATTGATTCATGCCGTAGATCTTGTGTGTCTGTCTCGTATAGTTATATTTTTCTTATGTAGTACGGGTAATTTGGTAATTAACTGGTTGACTTGGCTCTTGGATATATTGATTCATGCCGTAGATCTTGTGTGTCTGTCTCGTATAGTTATTTTTCTTATGTAGTACGGGTAAATACAATTTTCTTCATCCTTTACATAATTTCTTTAGAACACATTTTTATATTAGAAAATCACAATATAGTCAACAGTCATTCTCACAGTTATATATTCACTTCTTATTTAGTATAAATAACAAATATTCTTTATCGCAATATTTCACTCTTTCTTCATAATTTAATTTTCAATATACCGTTTCATGGAAGTTTGGTTGTAGGTGCCCTTTATTTTCTTAGTTACAGGGTCTTGTAACTCATAAGTGTTGTTCATGTTATTCTTGGTAACAGTATATGGTAGCATTAGTCGTTATCAAAATAATCCGTCCCATATTTCAATGTATTTTCACTCAGTTTAACCATAGTCATTGCTCTCCTCTCTTCTCGTCGTTCGAACTTTTTCAGTGTTCATGCTCCCATCTGTTCTCGACATATACCTTGCTATCATTTGGTTTTTCCATTTGGATGATGTCAGGGCTTCATCTGCTTTCCGTTCTTCCGTCTTCTTCTTCTCTCTGTCTTTGGTGTACACGTGTCCAGTGTTCCCCTGGTTGTTGTTAGTACTGACGTTTGGTATCTCTTCTAATTCTGTTTGACCGTCATCTGTCTTCTGATTGGGTCCTTCCATTAACTGGCTCCTCTTCTTCCTCACTTCTCTTATTTCTCTGGCGTACTCTTCAATGATCCGGTCCCATTTCTCTTGATAGCCTTCCTTTTTCTTAAAATATCTCACTCTTCTTTTGGAAATCTTCGTTTGAAATATTTTATTGGTTATATTCTTCTTTGTTGTCACATAATTCTCCTCCTCGTCCATCTTCATGAAGCTCCTTCGGCACTCCTTCCTAAAGATTCCTTCTTCATGGTTGACGATTGGTAAGTTGATCATATTAATCAGACCACCTCGAGTCATTTCAATTAATTCTTTTGTAACCCTTGTCTTCTTCGGACGCATGGTTCTTCTTTCTTCCATCTTCACCTCTTCCGTTTCCTTAATTATTTGGATCTTCTTTTCTCCACTCTCTTCAGGCTTTGGACTCACTTGTTCCGAGGTTTTATCTTCGGGTACTTCTTCAGTTTCTGCTATGACTTCGTCTATCTTCGGGCTGGGTTGTTCCCTCTCCCTTCTTAATTTTTCTAGGAATAATCGGTTGTTTTCCTTGATTGATTGGAAACCTTCATTCATACTATTATGGTAATCATCCAATTTTTTACTCAATGATTCCACCATCTCCTTCCTATCTTCTTCCATTTTCTTTATCATTTGCCTGAACATTTCCATTATTTCTATCTCTTGTGCTCTTGTTAATCCCGACATCTTTGTATCTTGGTAATGTACTTGCTGTCTTGCGGTCGAATTAGGTTAGGAAATTATTTGTTTAATTAATTAAATTGTTAAGTGGTTTCGTCCAAATTCACGCTCAGACGTTGGGCGCCATGTTGTAACAGAACTTACAACGATAAGAGATTATATGATTAAATTATTATTATTATTATAGTGTTGATTATTAATAAAGTTTGTGTGGGTGTTCACGTTTTAGGTTTGTCGTTTAAAAGAGTATTTATCACTTCACTGTCAACCTCCCCACTTACCATATGTGGATGTCTTCACTAATCTCGTTGGTGACTTCTTCTACTGCAAGAACACTGAATATACATACATGAATCCATGTATGTATATTCTGTTTGAATATCATAAATAATGCACATATACAACAAAATCAATTAAAAGTTTAACTGCAATTTGAATGATATTGGTCATTCAAATCCTACCGCCACCTTATGTTAGAACCGTTCATGAAAAATTAAACTACTTTATTTATTATAAAAAAAAAATCAAAAACTCTGTTCCACTGGTAAATAAATTGGGGTTTATTAACAATTATTAAATGCAATGAACTCTTTTAAAAAACAATCAATAATATCTTTACAAACAATAATTACTTTAAACAATTCCTGAGATCTTTGTACCTCAAGGCTGGTAACACTGATGTATGGTATAATGTCTTTGGTGAACGAGGTTATGTCCACTTTATTCAGTTATATTACCAAATTAGTGAGTTCTTGGAAGACACATGATACCAGATTACAAGATGTGATTTCATTTAACAATATTTAATAATGTATTACTACAAAAACAAACAAAGATTTAAAATTAGAAAATTCGGTACCATAACCGATATATCATACTATTGTACGCTAGGCTAACGCATACAGCAGTTGTGGTCAAAACACGTGCTCTGTGCTTGCACTGTTAAAAATATTATTATTATTTATTCATTAACTATTAAAATCATGTACTGGCAAGAGAAAAAATTTATAGAAAAAAAAACTCTTGTTATAGCTTTCATTTAATTAAAATTATTTGAGAACAGAATTATTACTTGGTGACAAAATTATAATCGTCAGTTCTAGGTTAGTTACCTAGCAAACGTAAGTAATTATTTTGAATAAGTATATTACTTATTAAATTCTTAATAATATGAACATAAACATTCTATTTATAAGTCATCTGACGTTTAATTATTAGTCATTTAGAATATTGGCACAATAAAACAGTTATTCGTTAATTTAAAAAGTTTAGTCAAATGAGCGACTATACACTATACATTAGTGATCGGTATTTAAATTAATTCCGATCTTTTCAATTATTATTAAATTGTAAAATATTTATTTTTTAAATTAATTATTGCGCTATGATTCATTTATTCAGTTCTGATAATTCTTCATCATAATTTAAGCACTTTGGTACTTTTGACTAGTGCAGTCCAAAACAATATCGTTCGTTTACTAACGAAGGTTATTATTTTAATTCATTTCGTTAAAATAATTAAAATATAGTACTCCCTCATTTAAAAACACAAAACACGACCTTTATTATACACTGGTCGAGTTATTTTCACTGTTCACTTAATGCACTGGACACTCGGCAGTATTGTCGTTTATAGGTTAGTGTATGTAGGCTTACTACTGTTAGTGACGCGCACATTTTGAAATAATTCTGACGACTTCTTGCGTGAACCTTGCATGTTGAGTGATACAGAACGAATGATTCCTTCACCAGAGCATCTCCTTCTCGTCTGGTTATTTTAAGCCATTTGATTGGTTCAAAAGGTCAAACTCTCAACCCCAAAACACTTTGGTTAAATAAAACTTTTAATTTTTTACAATTTATAGCGTGGGTTCGAGGCTACGAGTGACGTATGCATCGATACACAAAATGACTGAAAAGTTTATAATTGTCATAACTTTTTTAGAAAATTGTCGTGTCGTCGAATGGTTAGTGGCATTAAATCGCGGACACTTGTGGCTTTATTTTAAGTCTAAACAAGGATTGAATCCGTTCATTATTAACTCACTTAGCCATTTCACAAACTCATATGGTGATTCTTAATATAAATAAGTTTGTTTCACCATATTTTGTTACAATTACACTATAATACTTACTACTAAACATCTCGAGTCCATTTCTCTTTCGTTTTAGTACTTAAAATAGTTGTAATGACAATTTAAACAATATCTGGTAATGGCGTCCCTATCAACCATATTCGATTATTTATAATTATATGTAACGCTATTATTCCTTACCTAATTACATTTGTTTGACATCCTAACATTAATATATACATCTATTTACAGTGGTTCACATTTTATTTTGCAAAAATGTTATTTTTTATATACTTATAGTATTATCAAAGATATCTTCTGTTCTCATTTCTCTAATTTGTCACTTTTTTAATTATTTTATCACACAAGGTGTATAATGTTATTAATTAAAATAGTGTACAATTGTAGTACCTTGTTGGTTTAATGTATTTATCAACCTTTCGTTATCTGAAAGCTCTCCAATTCTTAGTATAGTGTTTGTTTACATTTGGTTTTACAATGGTAGTTAGTTAGTTTCTAATATTTCAATTACTAAACTACTACTATTACATTTGTGAGGTGTTCTCATAGCAGTATCAGACATTTCTCTAACTACTGGTAACACTTTTCTTAATCTTTTGATAAGTTTTGATAGTGCATTTTGATTAACTATCTTGTCACATTGGGTTTCTGTTCTTTTGGCTTTATGATATCATATTCAATCTGATTCATTTGCTGTGTATTTCAGTACATATGTTATTTATTGGTTTGCATTACTATTCATAATTAGTCTTTGTTCGAAACAATTGTTGATAGTTGCTTGGTTTAACTAATATACATGATCTTATGTTATAGGTGCACTTTCCATGAGGTTATGTGTCAGTTGTCTGACAACAATGTTCAACATATTCTTATGCAGTATTTGACTCTACTATTACCATTTCATTATGGCATTCTACTACAATGGTTTAATTATTAAGTAATACACATGTTTACACTATTTGTTGAAACAATAACACAAGTATTCTTAGTCTAATAATATTACATTTCTGGTTGGGTTGTACCTAGTTTTTGGTACATTGATTGTTTTATACCTAACAAACTAGCTTATTTGCTACTATTTGTTCTGGAATTTATTTATATTTTGTTCTGTCTTGCTGTGGCATTCAGTCACATTTCATTTTAAGGCTTACAAAGCTTTTATTATCAGTCCCTATGAACAATTAATTTACTGTTCTGTCTCATATTTCGTTTGGTGGTCTTAATGATTATCTATGTTGAGTCACAATCTTGATTAAACTGGTCACACTAATTGTCGGTGCATTTTAACTAGTTAATCTTGGATTCTTTCACTTATAATGGTTACTCATTTTCCTCTGTTATAAACATTCTCACTTGTATTGTCTGTGGTGTTTAATTGGGGTAAAAATGGTTATCATATTACAGGTTGTCACACTTATATTAAGTTTTCACTGTTATTGTTTGTGATTACTCAATTATGCTAAACATTGGTTTCTTAGTACTTGATCTTCGAATAATCATTACACTTCTTCCGGTCATTAATATAGTTCCTTGTATACCTTGTGAATGTTGATTTCTTGTACTGTCCATACATTATCTTCATTCTTCGTGGTATGTTTCCTTTGCTCTTCTTCTTCCTTTCTTCTTCTGGTTAATTGTTGTTCACTATCGGTGTTCTCCTGGGTTATCCATTACTTGTGATAATCAATGTTCCCATAGTCTTGTCATATTCTTCAATATTTTTATTCGTGGTATTCATTGTTCCATAGTATTTTATACTAATAAACAAATTTGTTTGTTTTATCTTCATTGTGGTTGTACTTGAGTTGGCTCCTCTTCATTTTAATGATTATTTTCATTGTTTCCCCTCACTATTTTGGACCTATTGGCTCCTCTTCATCTTAATGATTATTTTCATTGTTTCCCCTCACTATTTTGGACCTATTGGCCTGGATTCTAACATATTATATTGGCTCGCTGTCATTTTCTCTCTCTTTTGTACTTGATGATATCCATATTATTTTTCCTTCTTCTTTGTTGGGTTGTTTCGATAATATACGTTCGTATATACACACTTTGTCTATATTCTCCTGTTCCTTATTTTATGCACTTTGAAATATTTTCATGGTCTCCCTTTACTTGACGTAATAGATAGTTATTTTATGTAACTGCCAATTTGGTACGTTACATATGCCTTCCTATAAGAATTGATTAATTCTGAATTAGTATATTTATTTTTTATTGAAGAATTCATCAATTGTTGTACATTTCCATGTCGACTCTTATGCTTTTTTTTATATATCCCTTCACTTTCTTCTGTTTGAATCATAATTATTTCTTTTCTATGTAGTTATCTCCCTTGTTTATTTAGTTCCCTAATTCCCTAACATAAGTTTAGCTGGGGCAGTTCAGAGTGGCTCACTTTGGCATACAACTCCACTGGCCATACTAACATCAATAAATACAGAGGCACATCATCTCCGTCAATAATATAAATGATTGCTGGCATTTTTCATCAGTCAATTCATCTCAAATTAATTCAAAATATAAAGTGGTCGTTCTTTCGACAAATAATAAATATCCTTGGGATCATCTCACGCATCTGCGGTTTATACATTGTTATATCCTCTTCTTCTTGATTCAACTTAACTAAATTCTTCACATTTTACAGGGATAGTTTGTTTACATTTCTTCACTGGTATACTCTCATGATCATCTTCGTTAATATATTATTTCTTCATTCTTCTTTGTCATCAATTAATCTTTTCTCTTGGTATTACATTAAACGTCATTTCATAATCTTCTTCATTTTCATGATTCACTTCTCTGGATATAATTCATGAATATATTTTCATGATGTCAAATGAAATATAACTCATTTGATATAGGCTCTCTTCTAGTGTCTCGCCTCGTGGTTGTGTGTCATCTATTATCTACAGCAATGATATTTATTCGCTTTCGTTCCTCCAACTTCTTATTTTCTTCTCGTTCGGTATATCATCTCGTCCATCGTCTCCTCTTTTATCTGTACGGGTGAGTTGTTATTTTACATGTTGACTTGGCTCTTGGAATTTATAATATGTTTATATTAGTGCCATGGATCTTGTGTGTCTTTCTCGTATAGTTATTTTTCTTATGTAGTACGGGTAAGTTGGTAATTAACTGGTTGACTTGGCTCTTGGATATATTGATTCATGCCGTAGATCTTGTGTGTCTGTCTCGTATAGTTATATTTTTCTTATGTAGTACGGGTAATTTGGTAATTAACTGGTTGACTTGGCTCTTGGATATATTGATTCATGCCGTAGATCTTGTGTGTCTGTCTCGTATAGTTATTTTTCTTATGTAGTACGGGTAAATACAATTTTCTTCATCCTTTACATAATTTCTTTAGAACACATTTTTATATTAGAAAATCACAATATAGTCAACAGTCATTCTCACAGTTATATATTCACTTCTTATTTAGTATAAATAACAAATATTCTTTATCGCAATATTTCACTCTTTCTTCATAATTTAATTTTCAATATACCGTTTCATGGAAGTTTGGTTGTAGGTGCCCTTTATTTTCTTAGTTACAGGGTCTTGTAACTCATAAGTGTTGTTCATGTTATTCTTGGTAACAGTATATGGTAGCATTAGTCGTTATCAAAATAATCCGTCCCATATTTCAATGTATTTTCACTCAGTTTAACCATAGTCATTGCTCTCCTCTCTTCTCGTCGTTCGAACTTTTTCAGTGTTCATGCTCCCATCTGTTCTCGACATATACCTTGCTATCATTTGGTTTTTCCATTTGGATGATGTCAGGGCTTCATCTGCTTTCCGTTCTTCCGTCTTCTTCTTCTCTCTGTCTTTGGTGTACACGTGTCCAGTGTTCCCCTGGTTGTTGTTAGTACTGACGTTTGGTATCTCTTCTAATTCTGTTTGACCGTCATCTGTCTTCTGATTGGGTCCTTCCATTAACTGGCTCCTCTTCTTCCTCACTTCTCTTATTTCTCTGGCGTACTCTTCAATGATCCGGTCCCATTTCTCTTGATAGCCTTCCTTTTTCTTAAAATATCTCACTCTTCTTTTGGAAATCTTCGTTTGAAATATTTTATTGGTTATATTCTTCTTTGTTGTCACATAATTCTCCTCCTCGTCCATCTTCATGAAGCTCCTTCGGCACTCCTTCCTAAAGATTCCTTCTTCATGGTTGACGATTGGTAAGTTGATCATATTAATCAGACCACCTCGAGTCATTTCAATTAATTCTTTTGTAACCCTTGTCTTCTTCGGACGCATGGTTCTTCTTTCTTCCATCTTCACCTCTTCCGTTTCCTTAATTATTTGGATCTTCTTTTCTCCACTCTCTTCAGGCTTTGGACTCACTTGTTCCGAGGTTTTATCTTCGGGTACTTCTTCAGTTTCTGCTATGACTTCGTCTATCTTCGGGCTGGGTTGTTCCCTCTCCCTTCTTAATTTTTCTAGGAATAATCGGTTGTTTTCCTTGATTGATTGGAAACCTTCATTCATACTATTATGGTAATCATCCAATTTTTTACTCAATGATTCCACCATCTCCTTCCTATCTTCTTCCATTTTCTTTATCATTTGCCTGAACATTTCCATTATTTCTATCTCTTGTGCTCTTGTTAATCCCGACATCTTTGTATCTTGGTAATGTACTTGCTGTCTTGCGGTCGAATTAGGTTAGGAAATTATTTGTTTAATTAATTAAATTGTTAAGTGGTTTCGTCCAAATTCACGCTCAGACGTTGGGCGCCATGTTGTAACAGAACTTACAACGATAAGAGATTATATGATTAAATTATTATTATTATTATAGTGTTGATTATTAATAAAGTTTGTGTGGGTGTTCACGTTTTAGGTTTGTCGTTTAAAAGAGTATTTATCACTTCACTGTCAACCTCCCCACTTACCATATGTGGATGTCTTCACTAATCTCGTTGGTGACTTCTTCTACTGCAAGAACACTGAATATACATACATGAATCCATGTATGTATATTCTGTTTGAATATCATAAATAATGCACATATACAACAAAATCAATTAAAAGTTTAACTGCAATTTGAATGATATTGGTCATTCAAATCCTACCGCCACCTTATGTTAGAACCGTTCATGAAAAATTAAACTACTTTATTTATTATAAAAAAAAAATCAAAAACTCTGTTCCACTGGTAAATAAATTGGGGTTTATTAACAATTATTAAATGCAATGAACTCTTTTAAAAAACAATCAATAATATCTTTACAAACAATAATTACTTTAAACAATTCCTGAGATCTTTGTACCTCAAGGCTGGTAACACTGATGTATGGTATAATGTCTTTGGTGAACGAGGTTATGTCCACTTTATTCAGTTATATTACCAAATTAGTGAGTTCTTGGAAGACACATGATACCAGATTACAAGATGTGATTTCATTTAACAATATTTAATAATGTATTACTACAAAAACAAACAAAGATTTAAAATTAGAAAATTCGGTACCATAACCGATATATCATACTATTGTACGCTAGGCTAACGCATACAGCAGTTGTGGTCAAAACACGTGCTCTGTGCTTGCACTGTTAAAAATATTATTATTATTTATTCATTAACTATTAAAATCATGTACTGGCAAGAGAAAAAATTTATAGAAAAAAAAACTCTTGTTATAGCTTTCATTTAATTAAAATTATTTGAGAACAGAATTATTACTTGGTGACAAAATTATAATCGTCAGTTCTAGGTTAGTTACCTAGCAAACGTAAGTAATTATTTTGAATAAGTATATTACTTATTAAATTCTTAATAATATGAACATAAACATTCTATTTATAAGTCATCTGACGTTTAATTATTAGTCATTTAGAATATTGGCACAATAAAACAGTTATTCGTTAATTTAAAAAGTTTAGTCAAATGAGCGACTATACACTATACATTAGTGATCGGTATTTAAATTAATTCCGATCTTTTCAATTATTATTAAATTGTAAAATATTTATTTTTTAAATTAATTATTGCGCTATGATTCATTTATTCAGTTCTGATAATTCTTCATCATAATTTAAGCACTTTGGTACTTTTGACTAGTGCAGTCCAAAACAATATCGTTCGTTTACTAACGAAGGTTATTATTTTAATTCATTTCGTTAAAATAATTAAAATATAGTACTCCCTCATTTAAAAACACAAAACACGACCTTTATTATACACTGGTCGAGTTATTTTCACTGTTCACTTAATGCACTGGACACTCGGCAGTATTGTCGTTTATAGGTTAGTGTATGTAGGCTTACTACTGTTAGTGACGCGCACATTTTGAAATAATTCTGACGACTTCTTGCGTGAACCTTGCATGTTGAGTGATACAGAACGAATGATTCCTTCACCAGAGCATCTCCTTCTCGTCTGGTTATTTTAAGCCATTTGATTGGTTCAAAAGGTCAAACTCTCAACCCCAAAACACTTTGGTTAAATAAAACTTTTAATTTTTTACAATTTATAGCGTGGGTTCGAGGCTACGAGTGACGTATGCATCGATACACAAAATGACTGAAAAGTTTATAATTGTCATAACTTTTTTAGAAAATTGTCGTGTCGTCGAATGGTTAGTGGCATTAAATCGCGGACACTTGTGGCTTTATTTTAAGTCTAAACAAGGATTGAATCCGTTCATTATTAACTCACTTAGCCATTTCACAAACTCATATGGTGATTCTTAATATAAATAAGTTTGTTTCACCATATTTTGTTACAATTACACTATAATACTTACTACTAAACATCTCGAGTCCATTTCTCTTTCGTTTTAGTACTTAAAATAGTTGTAATGACAATTTAAACAATATCTGGTAATGGCGTCCCTATCAACCATATTCGATTATTTATAATTATATGTAACGCTATTATTCCTTACCTAATTACATTTGTTTGACATCCTAACATTAATATATACATCTATTTACAGTGGTTCACATTTTATTTTGCAAAAATGTTATTTTTTATATACTTATAGTATTATCAAAGATATCTTCTGTTCTCATTTCTCTAATTTGTCACTTTTTTAATTATTTTATCACACAAGGTGTATAATGTTATTAATTAAAATAGTGTACAATTGTAGTACCTTGTTGGTTTAATGTATTTATCAACCTTTCGTTATCTGAAAGCTCTCCAATTCTTAGTATAGTGTTTGTTTACATTTGGTTTTACAATGGTAGTTAGTTAGTTTCTAATATTTCAATTACTAAACTACTACTATTACATTTGTGAGGTGTTCTCATAGCAGTATCAGACATTTCTCTAACTACTGGTAACACTTTTCTTAATCTTTTGATAAGTTTTGATAGTGCATTTTGATTAACTATCTTGTCACATTGGGTTTCTGTTCTTTTGGCTTTATGATATCATATTCAATCTGATTCATTTGCTGTGTATTTCAGTACATATGTTATTTATTGGTTTGCATTACTATTCATAATTAGTCTTTATTTGAAACAATTGTTGATAGTTGCTTGGTTTAACTAATATACATGATCTTATGTTATAGGTGCACTTTCCATGAGGTTATGTGTCAGTTGTCTGACAACAATGTTCAACATATTCTTATGCAGTATTTGACTCTACTATTACCATTTCATTATGGCATTCTACTACAATGGTTTAATTATTAAGTAATACACATGTTTACACTATTTGTTGAAACAATAACACAAGTATTCTTAGTCTAATAATATTACATTTCTGGTTGGGTTGTACCTAGTTTTTGGTACATTGATTGTTTTATACCTAACAAACTAGCTTATTTGCTACTATTTGTTCTGGAATTTATTTATATTTTGTTCTGTCTTGCTGTGGCATTCAGTCACATTTCATTTTAAGGCTTACAAAGCTTTTATTATCAGTCCCTATGAACAATTAATTTACTGTTCTGTCTCATATTTCGTTTGGTGGTCTTAATGATTATCTATGTTGTGTCACAATCTTGATTAAACTGGTCACACTAATTGTCGGTGCATTTTAACTAGTTAATCTTGGATTCTTTCACTTATAATGGTTACTCATTTTCCTCTGTTATAAACATTCTCACTTGTATTGTCTGTGGTGTTTAATTGGGGTAAAAATGGTTATCATATTACAGGTTGTCACACTTATATTAAGTTTTCACTGTTATTGTTTGTGATTACTCAATTATGCTAAACATTGGTTTCTTAGTACTTGATCTTCGAATAATCATTACACTTCTTCCGGTCATTAATATAGTTCCTTGTATACCTTGTGAATGTTGATTTCTTGTACTGTCCATACATTATCTTCATTCTTCGTGGTATGTTTCCTTTGCTCTTCTTCTTCCTTTCTTCTTCTGGTTAATTGTTGTTCACTATCGGTGTTCTCCTGGGTTATCCATTACTTGTGATAATCAATGTTCCCATAGTCTTGTCATATTCTTCAATATTTTTATTCGTGGTATTCATTGTTCCATAGTATTTTATACTAATAAACAAATTTGTTTGTTTTGTCTTCATTGTGGTTGTACTTGAGTTGGCTCCTCTTCATTTTAATGATTATTTTCATTGTTTCCCCTCACTATTTTGGACCTATTGGCTCCTCTTCATCTTAATGATTATTTTCATTGTTTCCCCTCACTATTTTGGACCTATTGGGCCTGGATTCTAACATATTATATTGGCTCGCTGTCATTTTCTCTCTCTTTTGTACTTGATGATATCCATATTATTTTTCCTTCTTCTTTGTTGGGTTGTTTCGATAATATACGTTCATATATACACACTTTGTCTATATTCTCCTGTTCCTTATTTTATGCACTTTGAAATATTTTCATGATCTCCCTTTACTTGACGTAATAGATAGTTATTTTATGTAACTGCCAATTTGGTACGTTACAATATGCATATTAAAGAATCAGTATATAAAAAATGTTGATGGTTACATGTAAACCCAAATAATTGAGACCTCTAAGGGAAAGGTTTTTTTTTGCTTTTATAAAAGAAAATAAGAAGGGGAAGAGATATAAATACGTATTGGTTCATACAAAAAATGTATAATTTGTACTAGGTTAGAATTAAGAAAGATTCCATTTGTTAATCTATGTGATTTTATGTTATTTGTCACTTATTCCATGCATTCTTAATACAACAATATACCAGAAAAGCAATTAGAACTTTAATTGTTATAAAAGTAGTCTAAAACAAAATAATTAACTTGTTCAATAAACCAGAAACATTTGTTTGAATATAAACTGCATATTTATATTTGTACCGTTCATCTCAAATAATCCTTTCTGCAGCTGTGTTCGTCTGTAGAACCTTGGAGAAGCACCCTAAGGTAAGAGTTTAATATAAATTGAATTAACTTATATTGTTTCAGTGACGCCCGAAAATAGGGACTCGACGAGTATTTTATTATTTGCACTAAGTAATATTGTTTCATTGGCGCCTGAACAGGGACTGCGAGTGTAATTTTTTATTACATTCGCCACACCTAAGTAAGCTGCAGAACACCTTATTTGGAAGTAAGGGCGTGGTTAGAAATGTTTTAGAGTGTAACTAGAAAGTAAAAGTGATAAGTTTTAATAACTGTGCATGCAATTGATAATCATTTAATTAAAAACAATTTTGTAATGGAGAACACAGAGAATAAAGTAAATACAGCTGATGTAACTGTTATGAGTGAGTCGGGAAATCAGTCACTGACTGAATCAGCGGTAATGGACGAGGCAAGAGTTCATTCAACTCCAGTCTCAACTAGGGAAAGTAATGAAACGGATGACGAAACGAGAAATTGGTTTCGTGAGATAATGGGGGAGATTAAAATGATGTCTAATCAAATGTCTAATCGTTTTGACACCAAATTTGACGAACAAAATAGTAAATTTGACAAATTGAGCAATGACTTTGATAGAAAATTTAACGAACAAAAGAATAGTTTTGATGATAAACTTAATGAATTAAATGTTAAGCTAATACAACAACTAGATAAACTTCGGAGAAACATTGAAAACAAAGTGAGTAATAATGTTAGTTATGATGACGTAAACAAGAGTGAAATGTTTGTAACATGACGGATTTGGAGGGATTTTATTTTATTAAAATTTTGGGGTTTATTAAAAATATTCATAAATATAATTTCCATCTGTGACCAGGCCACGTGTTGAATTAAAACAGTGCGCTAACAAAGGAACAGTACGCATTATCAGTTGTGTAACCGTTACAAAAGAATGTACCAGGGCGTCAATTCTAAGAACTCTACATTTGTGTGGCAGTACGCCCGAACGCACCATACGAGTAGGTGCGCAGACCGACGTGGAATGGTAAAACTAAAAATGGCTGTGAGACGAAAGTTTGGACGTACATGATATCAAGACGATGGATGTAAAGTTTAAGCCCAACCTCTTTTGTGACGTCGACCAGTAAGCATCTAAAACTCCTATGTGTCAGGTGCATAGCCACTAGACTTTGACAACTGAGGCTGTGTGCGGAGACGAAATTTGTTCGCTGGCAAGGCATTGATGTCCGTCCGCATGTAATAAGTGAGTCTACATAGGGCCGCGGCGGCGGCCGGACGCAAGCCGAGACTCGTGGTCACACGAAACTTTAAGTTTACCGGAAAGTTATAAAATGATATAAGTAAGCGGAACAATATCCAGAAATGGATTAAGTGAAGTGCCGAAGAAAGAAACAATTAAAAGTGTATGGGACTAACAAACATTCGGATGTAACTGGTGCAACACGCGGCGAATAGACACCATGACCTTATGTAACTAACCAACGATTTTTCAATTATCCAATATTTAAATAATTTCAACAGTTTAAGTCTCGAGCAATAAAAAAAAAAGGATATAAAAGAATGTATGTATGTGTGAATGGCAAACTGGGTTCGTCTTGTTTAAATTAAGGTTTTGACTAGGAATATGTAAAAAGAATCTTAAGTGAAAGTTTTGTGTTAGTACAGTTTTATTTTGTTTTCATAAAATGAGGTTTTGGTTAAAATAAATTAAGAAGTTCGTCTGTAGATAACCATGTGTTAGTATAATTATTTCGTCATTACCACTTCCTCATTTCTGTGCTGCAAGATTCGTCTAAACGTTCCCGGATTTCTTCTGAATTATTATTGGGGGTAGTCAGATTGCAAAATTGTCCCATATTTTAATTAAGGTAGAGTGTAAAGGTTTCCATATCTGTCCTTCAAAGATATTGGTGGCGACTCTGAGCTTCTGATCGAAATTTAAAAAGGTAGGTAAGTGAAAAAGATCGCAGGTAAGTTTCTGGCAGTATTTTTATTATTTATTTATGTCGATTAAGTTTGTTTATTTACAATTGGCGACGCGCTGCCAGGATCCTGATATAATTTTATACGAGGTAGACCTATTTTAATGCACAGAAAATAGGATTTGGTAATGACATATTTATATAAAATTTATTGTATATAATTACGTATGTGTGAATAGGTTATGTTTGGGTTATTATGGTTTACAGTTGTGTTAGGTGTTTTTGTTTTATAATAATAGTGGTTTTTATACATAAAAGTGTTATATAAATAAATTTTGAATATGGGTGAAGTACAAGGTAATGATATTGGTTTCACGTGGGATGAGTGGGAGAGTGAATTTCGAGGGGTTGTAGGTGAGATGACAGACGAGGAGTGGGGTAATTTAGATAATAACTCAACACGAATGGAAGAACAAGAAGAAGGAATATTCGCAGAAATCAATAAACATAGTGAGGTGACAAATGATAAAGGTAAGATAGTTGAAGTAACAGTGGTAGAAAATAACACGGTGAATAGGCCTAGTGATAAGGATGATAGTATAATGGGAGTAGAAAGTGGTGAAGAGATAGACCAATTTAACTATAAGCAAGTCTGATTATAAGATGAATATGTTGCAAATGATTATGGAAATGATGAACAAGGGTTTTGATATGATTAATAAACGGTTTGACGAAAGTGACAAAATGTTGGATGAAAGGGCGGAAATGATGAACAAACATTTTGATAGGATGGATAAACATTTTGATGAGTTAAAAACAGAATTAGATGAAACAAAGGAAGTAATGGATAAGGGTTTCAAAAAAGTAAAAAATGCTCTTAATAAACAAGACGAGAAGTGGGAGGGAGATAGATGTCAATTAAAAGAGAGTACAGAAGTTGAATTAAAACAGGTAAGTGAGAATAATGTTGTTAATGACAGTGAAGAAATAATTAACCAGGTGAGTGATAACGATAATGAATTAATAAATAACAGTGACAAAATAATGAGAGAGGTAGTGTTGACTAGTGAAGATAATGATGGTGATTACAATTCTGAGGTAAGTGGTGATGTTAATATAATTAATTCTAATGATGAAATAATGTTAAATAATAATAATGATATAGTTGAGAATAAAGTATTGGATAGTGATGAGATAGAGATAGTGAGTGAGAGAGAGAGAGTAATAGATTGTAAAGGCGTAGTAATTAGTGTTGATGAATTAGATAATGAGTGGAAAGAGAGTTATATTGTGGGTATGAAACAGAGGGTAAATTTTTTCCGAGGTGTTAAGGGGGGTGAAGAAAGGTCTTCACGAAAGTATTGGGTAGAAAAGTGTTCTACTGATAATTATTTTTTGAAGTTTTTTGTTGTTCCTGGAGAACTCAGGAAATGTTTAAATGAGTTAGTACCCTCTGCATGGAATGAGAGAAAGTGTGATATGGCATTATGATGAGGGAGGTTTAGATAGAGAATGGTGTATTGAAAGAGAGACAGAATTGTATAAATTAAAGAGAGACTATAATGAGCTGAAAGAGATGTTAAATGATATGAAATACTTACCGGTTAAAATAGAGAGTGAAGATTATTTTGATGATACAGGTTTAAATAATAATAATGTAATTTATGATGATAAAATAATTGAGTTGGTGTTGAGAAAAATTACTTTCGGAGACGGGACAAAAATAATTGATAGTGACAAGTTTTATGACATAGTAAAAGGGATAACGAAGGATATAGAGGTAATGGTTTATTATAATAATAATAATAAATTTGAGGTAAATAAAAATGATTTATGCTACAAATATGTTAGATATCTATACGATGATGGAGGGTGAATTAAGAAATTAGGGAAGGAACAGTTTAAATATGTTAATATATGGCAATGACCTAGCTGATTTTTGACATTGAAGTGTGATATAACTGAATAATAATGATGAAGATTTGTAAATAAATGTCTAGTGAATTTAATTGTGTGTATTGTAAAGTGTTAGGTAAACAAGGTGTATGTAGGTAATTGTTGTGAGAATAATAATATTAATATTTTGCAGCCTAAACAAATAACAAAATAATTTGGAAGAAGATAATAAATGTATTGTAATTGGTGGAAGTAATTAAATTGTTGTGTTTTCAATAAGTAATTTAATTAAAATAATTTGAAATGTTTAAATATTTTTGATTGATTTAAATGTTATATAATTGAATTTTCTAATGGATTTAAATTATTTCAGGAGATGTGAATTTGGCAATTAATTAATAAATAAATGTTAAATTGTTGAATATGAAATAACACTGTGGTTAAATGTTTCAGAGGTTACGTGGAGTTATTGGTGTGTATATTTTGTGTTTATGTCAGTAGGTGAATAAGGTGCTGTAAGTATAAAATTTAGAATACCAAGTAAAATGTTTGCAGATGTAAAGATAGAATTTTAAATTCAATAATGACAATAACTGGAGATAATTGTTTTAAATAGAAACAATAATTAAAAAACAATAGAGTGTGTGGTTTGGGAGGTTGCTCAAGTGAGCAACGAATTTAAATTTCATAACGTAAAAATGATAACTCAATTTTGCTCTAATTAAATGCTTGTATTATGCTTGATAAATAGGTGTTCATATGTTCAGTATACTGTGTTTATTCTGTTTTATAAATGTATTATTTTATAGTATGTTAGATATAAGGATTGATAAAAATATGTATTTCAGATAATGTGTATAATTTTGAAATGTGGTTATAACAAAGTAAGGTCATTCACCTTGCTAAGAAAGTCAGCTGATCAGTAGTAGAATGTCACTGATAAATTGTTTACTAATTTCCAAGGTAATTAATGTTCAATATGATGTTAATGTGGTAAAAGATTTTATTTGAATGATAGACTGAATTGATATAGTTGAGAATTTTGAATGATTTGTGAAAAAATAATAAAAGGTTGTACTCAATCAAACAAATTGATATTTAATTCAATTTAATTTAACCTAAGGGAACTTAAACACTTTCTAAATAATCTCTTCGGGCGCCATCTTTATTGCCAACTGTGAATATTTACCCAGGTTCGGTTCAGCGGACCGGGAAGTGCAGAACAGGTTATTTAAGAAAATACAATTGACTTACCATGACAACTATTTTAATTCATTTTCGTATTAAATAAAGAAAAAACATGACAGTATATCACGTAACCTAATTGCAAATGTTATATAGAAAAATGTTCCCCCTCCCTTCTCCTACTTTGGTGATCTTATAGAAAAAAAAAGAACAATAACAACATTTATTATGCATGATTAGAACTTAGAACTAAATACATATTATAAACTTAGTATTCGTTTACAAAACGGAAACCAGCACTTTACGTTATATTAATTTAGGTACCTACACACACACTCTCACGCAAACATATACCCCATACTAGGTCATACTGTATTTTTTATTTATTGAGCTCAATTTTTGAAAAAGAAAAGAATTTAGTATTTTGAATGATTTAAGAAAAAAAATGTCTACTTTCCTGCTATTGCGGCGTAGATATTAACTTGTGGTTTACAGTCCTCGTGCTTCACATTTTATGTCCGAACTGTTAATTTATATTCAATTGTACTCACTGCCTCTACTTCATTGTTGTAAAATAAAGAAACTGTTTAAATACTGAAATTTACATTTTTGTGGTTCTGCGGGCCAAAAGTACACACTGCCGGCGAACACACCAAACTTCGCCCAAAACCGGCGCGAGCCGGGCAGACGCGACAGTTGTTTTTTGCGTCTAGTCTGCTGAGATGTTGATTTCCGACTAACTCTTTGTTCTGTGTGTCACACAGCTGCTGGCTCTGACACACCCTGCATTCTTAGTTGTGTAATGCGCTGACGTAACGCTCGCCTGATGTTTCATTGCATAATTTGTTTACTGGTTTCGTGTTCGTCATCTGTTGACCTTGGTACAGTTTGTTGGCTGTTTATTAATTCTGCGTCTGTTGAATCTGTTTTTACAAAATATCATCGAATAACCTTCACAGTCAATGCTGCCACTGTTGTTTTCGTTTCAAACAGGAAATTTACCTAAGTTTTGTATGTTTTATCCCAAATGAAGATTTTTATTTATTTATTACAAAAAATATACAAATTTCTGTAGATTGCCTCAGGTAGGCCCCCAAAATGCCCCGCTAAAAGGTAGATTTTGGGTGATCAATATTTTGTTGGGACATGTAGATCAGTCCAAGTTGAGTTAAAGTGGTAATAGAGATGAAAATGTTGTTATGAATTAATGTAATCTAATAGAATTTGAGAAGTACTGATAGTGACACAGTAGATATGGGGAATATATGTAGAGTAATGATTGATATATTGAGGTAATAAGTAAATGTTGATATTTTGTTGTAATTGAAGTGAGGTAATGAGAATGTTAATTAGGGGATGGTAATTTTGTAAGAGGGGATAGTGTAGTGTAGGAGTCCGCAACAAAGAGGTTGGGACGGGAAGGGACCGATTCGCGGGAAGGGGTTGCCTTAGGTAGAATCCAGGGACCAGATTAAGGGAATGAGCTTTTGGGGGGGGGACACATCATAAGTACAAAGGGTTAGAGATTATTTTTTTATTATAACGAGAGAATGATGCGATTTGAGTTTAGTAGTAAGTTGGGTTTAGAGATTGTTTGATAGATGTTTTGGTAGAGATGGGTGTCATGTTAGTTAAAGTTGTTAGTGATATTAGAGTCAAAGAGGTAAAGAGTATATGCGTATACATATCAAGTGGTATATCGAGTTATTATAAATAATTAAATCACCCAAACTAATGGAGATTAAGAATAGTAAAGAAAAGAGAGTTACAGTGAAAATATAAAATTTTGATTGAAACAAGTGACAATTTTAATAAAATTTGAAAATGTAAAGTTATAAGGTGTTTACTTTGAGTAATTTAAATATTAATGTTATTCTTGGTCATAATAATATTTTGTTATTTTAAATGTTTTATTTTATTGTATTTTTGTGTTTAAAGATGGAAGTTTAAAGATGTTCAATGTATTTTCAGATGTAACTTGTGTATAACTTATGTAGGTCAAGGTTCTTGACTTGACCCAGTTTGATCAGCTGATGGGTGATGTTCTATACTAGACCCGTTTTGGCAATGCAGTGATGCCAATTTTGCTTTTTAATTAATTTGGAATAGTTTTAAATAATTTCCATATTGAGAAAAAATATATGGTAATAAATTTAAATTTTTTGAATTAAAATTTTGTTTTGAAAAAAAAAAAATTTGATTTTTGCCTGCCATCCAACTGATGTGTTCAACTCTGATTATATTATTGTTTGTGTGTATTAATAGTGTTTTTATTGAATTGTATTGTTTAGAATATATGTATAATCACATGTTAGGATAAGGGTATTCCTGGTTTTAATAAATGTTCAACTTGTTTATTTTCTAATGATGTTACAAAACAGATTCTGTAGATGGTTGTAGAGTATATATATTTGATAATTAGTCGAAGAGTTATCTTCTGTCAATCCTGCCCCGCGTTGGGCGCCAATCTGTTACTGATCAGATAATGATAGATGTGTGTATGTGTGTAGATACTCTCCGGTATCCACAACGATATAAGATAATAAGATATTAAAATTTTAAAATGGAATTATTATTATTAGTGTTGATTATTAATAATAGTTGTGTGGGTATTCCCGTTTAAATCTTTCAATTAAAAAATATTTTAGCACTTCACTGTTCACCTCCCCACTTACCATATGTGGATGTTATTACTGTTCTGTTTGGTGACTGCTTCTGCTCAACATACACTTTATACATACATGTGGATATTCTACTTGAATACCCTAAGTAATACGCATGCACAATAAAATAAAATAAGGGCTTAATTGTGATTTGAATTATAATGAATATTCAAAATCTGCCGCCACCTTCTGATAGAACTAGTTATGAGAATTAAACTATTTTATTTTGAAATCAAAAACTCTTTCCACTGGTAAAAATAATTGAGATTTATTAACAGTTCTGAAACGCCATTAACTCTTTTAAATAAACAATCAATCACTAATATCTTTACAAAATAATAGTTATTATGAACAATTTTTAAAAAAGAAACTCTTTTAACCTCAAGGCTGGTAACACTGAGGGTTGATACAATAATTTTAGTTAGAGAGGTTATGTCCTCTTCACACAGTTAAATTACCAAGTTCGTGTGATCTTGGAAGTTGCATGATATCAGATACAAGATGTTATCTTTTATAACAATATTTAATAAAGAATTAATACAAAAAAAAAACAAACAAATATTAAAATTAAAAGTCGGTACCATAAAACCGATAATTATCGTACTATCGTACGCTGGATATAAGGGACACAGCAGTTACTTTAATAACACGTGCGTTGAGCTGCACTGCTAAAAATTACTATTATTATTTAATAGTTGGTTATAAAAATCATTTATTGGCAAGAGAAAAAAATCTATAATAAGAAAAAAACTCTTGTGATAGCTTTCATTTGATTTATACTACTTGAGAACAGACTTATGAACAGGTGACAAAGTTGTCGTTATTATTTCTAGGTTAGCTAATAAACGTAAGTAGTTATTGTGGATAAGTAAATTATTCATTGAGTTCTTAGTAATCTAAACACATATATTTTATTTATAATGCGTCTGATGTGTAACTATCAGTTAATTAGAATATCTTTCGCAAAAAAATTATTTATTAGTCAAATCAAACAAAATGAGTCAACTGAGCGACTAATCATTTCACTCCTATTTGTAATATTTAAATTAATATTGACTTCTTTAGTTACGATAAAATCGTAAAACCATTTATTTTTTAAGTTAATAAATGCGAGATAATTCTTTTATTTAATTCTGATAATTTTCATCATAATTAATGCACTTCGATACTACTGACTAGAGTAGTACCCAAACAATAATTCTCCGTTCATTAACAGAAATTATTATTTCCATTTTATTTGTTAAATAATGAAAATATAGTACTCCCTGGTTTTTATAAAACACAAAACTCGAAAATACGACCGTTATTATACACTGGTCGTATTTATTATTTGAATTCACTCCGCACTGTACACTCGTTATTTCTATGTTATGTATAGGTTATGTGTGTATAGCGTGACTCATGAACGTGTCGCGCACAATTTAAATACAACTTCATACATTTCTTCATCGACCTTGCCCGTCGAATTATGCTGGTAGACTCTTTGACGACTGAATGATGACTGGGACGCTTCACCTAAGCGTCTCTTGCTTGTCTGGTTGGTTTAATTCATTTGATTGGTTTAAATTGTCGAACTCTCCACCCCAAAACACCTCGGTTAAATAAAACTTTTAATTTTTTACCAATTTCTTATATGGGTTGGAGATTATAGTGACGTAAGCGTTGATACACAAATGATTAAAAAGTTTATAATTGCTATAACTTTTTTATTAATTGTCATATCGTTGAATAGTTAGTGGCAATAGATCGCGGACACCTTGGGCTTTAAATAAAGTCTAAACAAGGATAAAATCCGTCCATTATTAACTCACTACAACTATTTCACAAATTCCTATGGTGAATCTTAAAATTAATAAGTTTATTTTACCAGATCTTATTCTAATTACACAATAACACTCCTTATTAAACGTTTTGAGTCCATTTCTCAATTGTTTAATACAGAAAATAGGTGCAATTACTATTCAAACAATATTTGGTAATGGCGTCTTCAAACGTCCATATTCGATTATTTATAATCGCTTATAACACTATTATTTCTTACCTAATGACATTTGTTTGGTATTCTAACAATATTATATACATTTATTTACATCGGTTTACACTTTGTTATATGAAAAATGTTGTTTTTCATATACTAATAGTCTTATCAAGATACCTTCTGTTCTCTTTTCTTTAAATTGTCACTTTGTCAATCATTTTACCATATAAGGTATATAATGTTACAAATGAAAATAGTGTACAGCTATAGTACCTTGTTAATTTAATGTATTTATTAGTCTTTCGCTATCTGAAAGCTTTCCAACTCTTAGTATTGGGTTTGTTTACATCAGGTTATGACATGGCAGTCAGTTATTTTTTAATAAATCAACAACTAAATTGCTATTATTACATTTGATATATATTCTCATAGTAGTATCAGATATCCTTCTGACTACTGATAATATTTTTATTTACCTTTGAACAAGTTTGGATGGTGCATTTTGCTTAACTAACTTGTTACATAGTGTTTGTTTACATTTGATTCCACAATCATAGTCATTTAGTTTTCTATAATTTGTCTATAAACTTACTATTCTTATACTTATGATCTGTTCTCATAGTAGTACTAGATATTTTTCTAACTACTGGTAACACTTTCAGTGATCTTTGTGTAAGTTTTAATAATGTATTTTGCTTAACTAGCTTGTCATATTGGGTTTCTTTTCATCTAGCTTTGTGCTATCATATTTAATCTGCTTTATGTGCTGTGTATTTCAGTATAAAATATTACTTATTAGTGTGCATCATTATTTATAATGAATCTTTGACTGAAACAATTGTTGATGGTTATTTGGTTTAATTAACATATATGATTTTGTGTTATAGGTGCACTCCCTATGGGGTTATGTATCAATGTGCAACATATTCTTATGCAGTATTTGCTTCTACTATTATGACTTCATTATGGTATTCTATTACAATGGTTTAATTGTTGATTAATACACATGTTTACACTATTTTTCTAAACAATAACACAAATATTCTTAATCTAATGGTATTACATTTCTTGTTGTGTTGTACCTAATTTCTGGTACCTTTGTTGTTCGATACTTAACAAACTAGCTTGTTTGTTATTATTTTTTCTGGACTTTCTTTATATTGTATTCTGTCTTGCCGTGGCATTCAGTTATATTTCATTTTAAAACTTAACAAAGCTTTTATTATCAGTTTCTATGAACAATGATTTTACTGTTCTATCTTACATTTCTCTTGGTGGTCTTATGATTATCTATTTTGGATTACAATCTTGATTAAATTGGTCACACTAATTGTCTGTGCATTTTAACTATTTAATCTTTGATGTTTCCACTATAAAGGTAACACATTTTCCTCTGTTATAAACCTTCTCACTTGTATTGTCTGTGGGGTTTATTTAGGTTAAAATTGGTTAACTTGTTACAGGTTCTCACACTTACATTAAGTATTCACTATTTTGTTTGTGATTTCTTAAATATGCTAGACACTGTTTCTTCATAGTTGATAATCGTTATTCTTCTTCTGGTCACTAGTATAGTTCCTTGTATACTTGGTGAATGGTGATTTCTTGTATTGTACATACATTATCTTCACTCTTCGTGTCATGTTTCCTTGCTCTTCTTCTTTCTTTCTTCTTTTGGTTCAAACGTCTTCTTCAATATTTCCATTTGTAGTAGTCGTTGTTCCATAGTATTTATATTCATAAATAGATTGGTTGGTTTGCCATCGTTGTGGTTGCTCTTGAGTTGTCTCTTTTCATTTTACATAGTTATTATTTTTGTTGTTTCCCCTCACTGTTGGGAATCTGTTGTCTTCTTTTCATCTTACATAGTTATTATTTTTGTTGTTTCCCCTCACTGTTGGAATCTATTGGGTCTGGTTTCTAACATTTTATGTTGGCTTGTGGTCATTTTCTTTCCCTCTTTTGTACTCGATGATGTTATATTACACTTCCTTCTTCTTTGTTTACACTTCCTTCTTCTTTGTTGGAAATTTACAATAATGTATCTGTAGATACTCACTTTTTGTTTCCATTGCTTTACGTACTTAGAACTATTTTCATGATTTCCCGTCACTTGACGTAATAATTGTTTACTCTATGTAACTACCAAATTTGGTACGTTACATATGCCTTCCTATAAGAATTGATTAATTCTGAATCAGTATACTTATATTGTTTTTTATTGAAGAATTCATCAATTGTACGTTCCATGTCGACTCATATGCTTTTTTATATATCCCTTCACTTTCTTCTATTTGAATCATAATTATTTCTCTTCTATGTAATTATCTCCCTTGTTTATTTAGTTCCCTAATTCCCTAACATAAGTTTAGCTGGGGCAGTTCAGAGCGGCTCACTTTGGCATACAACTCCACTGGCCACACTAACATCAATAAATACGGAGGCACATCATCTCCATCAATAATAATAAATGATTGCTGGCATTATTCATCAGTCAATTCATCTCAAATAATCAAAAAACATAAAGTGGTCGTTCTTTCGACAAATAATAAATATCCTTGGGATTATCTCACGCATCTGCGGTTTATACATTGTTATACTCTCTTCTTCTTGATTCAACTCAACTAAATTCTTCACATATTACAGGGATAGTTTGTTTTACATTTCATCACTGGTATACTCTCATGATCATCTTCGTTAATATATTATTTTTTCATTCTTCTTCGTCATCAATTAATCTCTTCTCTTTGTATTACATTAAACGTCATTTCATAATCTTCTTTGTTTTCGGGGTTTACTTCTCTGGATACAATTCATGAATATATTTTCTCATGGTTTCAATTGAGATATAGTCCATTTGGTATAGGCTCTCTTCTAGTAAAAGACACTAGAAAACACTATGGTTGTGTGTTATCTCTTATCTACATTAATGATACTTATTCGGTTTTGTTCCTCCAACTTCTTATTTTCTTCTTCTTCTTTTATATATCATCTAGTTCACTATCTCCTCTTTTATCAGTACGGGTATGTTGTTGTTTTTACTTGTTGACGTGGCTCTTGGAATTAATTTGTGCCAAAGATCTTGGGTGTCAGTCTCGTATAGTTATATTTTTCTTTCATTGGTAGTACGGGTAGGTTGGTAAATTACTGTTGACTTGGCTCTAGGAATTATATTGTGTTATACATATATTTGTGCCATGGTTGTAGGGTGTCGATCTCGTATAGTATTATTTTTTTCTTTCTTTGGTAGTACGGGTAGGATGGTATTTTACTTGTTGACGTGGCTCTAGGAAGTAAATTGTGCAAAAGATCTTGGGTGTCAGTCTCGTATAGTATTATTTTTTCTTTCATTGGTAGTACGGGTAGGATGGTATTTTACTTGTTGACGTGGCTCTAGGAAGTATATATATTCATGCCGTAGTTGTTGTGTGTCGATCTCGTATATTATTTTTTCATGTAGTAGCAGTATTACTTGTAAATACAATTTTCTTTATCCTTTACATAACTTCTTTGGAACATATTTTTACATTACAAAATTACAATATAGTCAACGTTCATTTTCATAGTTATATATTCACTTCCTATTTAATATAAACAACAAATAATCTTCATAGCAATATTTCACTTTTATCATATAGTCAACATTTATTTTAACAATTATATTTTCACTTTTCACTTATTAATAATCAATAATCTTCATCGCTATATTTCACTTTTATCTTATAATTTAATCTTCGATATACCGTTTCATTGAAGCTTGTGTCAGCATTATTGGTTATCAAAATAGTCTGTCCCATAATTCAATGTATTTTTTATTCATTTTTATCCGTAGTCATCGCTCTCCTCTCTTCTTGTTGTTCGAACTTCTTCAGTGTTCATACTCCTGTCCGTTCTCAACATATATCAGGCTATCACTTGGTTTTTCCATTTGAATGCTATTAGGGCTTCATCTGCCTTCCGTTCTTCTGTCTTCTTCTTCTCTTTCTCTTCAATGTACTCGTGTCCATCGTTCTGCTGGTTGTTGTTAGTACTGACGTTTGGTATCTCTTCCAGTTCTGTTTGACCGTCATCCGTCTTCTGATTGGGTGCTTCCATTAATTGACTCCTCTTCTTCCTCAGTTCTCTTATTTCTCTGGCGTACCCTTCGATAATCCGGTCCCATTGATCTTGATAGCCTCCCTTTTTCTTAAAATATCTCACTCTTCTTTTGGAAATTTTTGGTTGTAATATTTTATTGGTCATCTTCTTCTTCATTGTTACATAATCTTCCTCCTCGTCCATCTCCATGAAACTCCTCCGATACTCCTTCCTGAAAACCCCTTCTTCATGGTTGATGATTGGTACGTTGATCATATTAATCAGGCCGCCTTGAGTCATTTCAATTAATTCTTTTGTGACCCTTGCCTTCCTGGGACGCATGGTTCGTCTTTCTTCCATTTTCACCTCTTCCGTTACCTTAATTATTTGGATCCTCTTTTCTTCACTATCTTCAGGCTCTGGACTCGCTTGTTCCATGTTTTTATCTTCAGGTACTTCTTCAACTTCCATTTGATTGTCTATTATTAATTCTCTTCTTATCTTCTTAACACTCTCTTTTGTCTCTTCACAACGTCTTTTGGTTGCCTCTCCCGATCGCTTACTATCATCATCCACTACCGGGTTTATCGACTCCACGCTCTCCTTGTAATCTCCCTTTATTTTCTTATTCATTCGGTCTAATCTCCCATTGATTTCGTCAATCTTCTTATTGGTCTGATCAATTTTAATCCCCAACTCCGCGGATAAATTCTCCTTCATTACTTCCATCTTCCTTTCCAATAGCTCTTCAGTCCTTTGGTTGATGGATTCTTCCGTCTTCTTAATGGTTTCGTTTATTTTATTATTTAAATCCTCCTTCAATAATTCTATATTTTTCTGGCTCTCTTTCTGACCTTCTTCTATCTTCTTACTTAACTCCTCCTTTGTGGATCGGCTGGTCTCGTCCATCTTCTTATTCATTGTCTCTATTTTCTGGTATGTTGATCGACTGTTCTCATCCATCTTGCTATTCAAGTCTTCCTTCAGTGACTCTATTTTTTGGTCCGTGGATTTCTGGCCTTCCTTCAAAGATCGATTGTCCTCCTTCAATGATCGTAATATTTCTAAAATGCTGGCCTCCATTGTTGACATTGGTCTCTCGGGTTGGCTTATTTCCTGTTGAACTTCTTGGGGTATGACTTCCGGTTCATCATCGGGTTGCTGAACCTCCTCCGCCGGTTCAAGTTGTTTATCTTCGATTTCTAACAAAATCTCTTCAACATCTTCTGCCGATGTTGCCTCTTTTTCTTCTACTCTGGCCTCCCTCTCTGCCTCTGCTGCTTGCTTTTTTGAAGTCGATCTTCTGTACATCTTGTCGCTCTGGTAATGCACTTGCTGTCTCTCGACGAATTAGGTGAGGAAATTATTGGTTTAATTGCCTAAATTGCTAATTGTTTTCTCCCTAATCCACGCTCAGACGTTGGGCGCCAATCTGTTACATAACAGATTCTGTAGATGGTTGTAGAGTATATATATTTGATAATTAATCGAAGAGTTATCTTCTGTCAATCCTGCCCCGCGTTGGGCGCCAATCTGTTACTGATCAGATAATGATAGATGTGTGTGTGTGTGTGTGTGTGTGTGTGTGTGTAGATACTCTCCGGTATCCACAACGATATAAGATAATAAGATATTAAAATTTTAAAATGGAATTATTATTATTAGTGTTGATTATTAATAATAGTTGTGTGGGTATTCCCGTTTAAATCTTTCAATTAAAAAATATTTTAGCACTTCACTGTTCACCTCCCCACTTACCATATGTGGATGTTATTACTGTTCTGTTTGGTGACTGCTTCTGCTCAACATACACTTTATACATACATGTGGATATTCTACTTGAATACCCTAAGTAATACGCATGCACAATAAAATAAAATAAGGGCTTAATTGTGATTTGAATTATAATGAATATTCAAATTCTGCCGCCACCTTCTGTTAGAACTAGTTATGAGAATTAAACTATTTTATTTTGAAATCAAAAAACTCTTTCCACTGGTAAAAATAATTGAGATTTATTAACAGTTCTGAAATGCCATTAACTCTTTTAAATAAACAATCAAACACTAATATCTTTACAAAATAATAGTTATTATGAACAATTTTTAAAAACGAAACTCTTTTAACCTCAAGGCTGGTAACACTGAGGGTTGATACAATAATTTTAGTTAGAGAGGTTATGTCCTCTTCACACAGTTAAATTACCAAGTTCGTGTGATCTTGGAAGTTGCATGATACCAGATACAAGATGTTATCTTTTATAACAATATTTAATAAAGAATTAATACAAAAAAAAAACAAACAAATATTAAAATTAAAAGTCGGTACCATAAAACCGATAATTATCGTACTATCGTACGCTGGATATAAGGGACACAGCAGTTACTTTAATAACACGTGCGTTGAGCTGCACTGCTAAAAATTACTATTATTATTTAATAGTTGGTTATAAAAATCATTTATTGGCAAGAGAAAAAAATCTATAATAAGAAAAAAACTCTTGTGATAGCTTTCATTTGATTTATACTACTTGAGAACAGACTTATGAACAGGTGACAAAGTTGTCGTTATTATTTCTAGGTTAGCTAATAAACGTAAGTAGTTATTGTCGATAAGTAAATTATTCATTGAGTTCTTAGTAATCTAAACACATATATTTTATTCATAATGCGTCTGATGTGTATCTATCAGTTAATTAGAATATCTTTCGCAAAAAAATTATTTATTAGTCAAATCAAACGAAATGAGTCAATTGAGCGACTAATCATTTCACTCCTATTTGTAATATTTAAATTAATATTGACTTCTTTAGTTACGATAAAATCGTAAAACCATTTATTTTTTAAGTTAATAAATGCGAGATAATTCTTTTATTTAATTCTGATAATTTTCATCATAATTAATGCACTTCGATACTACTGACTAGAGCAGTACCCAAACAATAATTCTCCGTTCATTAACAGAAATTATTATTTCCATTTTATTTGTTAAATAATGAAAATATAGTACTCCCTGGTTTTTATAAAACACAAAACTCGAAAATACGACCGTTATTATACACTGGTCGTATTTATTCTTTGAATTCACTCCGCACTGTACACTCGTTATTTCTATGTTATGTATAGGTTATGTGTGTATAGCGTGACTCATGAACGTGTCGCGCACAATTTAAATACAACTTCATACATTTCTTCATCGACCTTGCCCGTCGAATTATGCTGGTAGACTCTTTGACGACTGAATGATGACTGGGACGCTTCACCTAAGCGTCTCTTGCTTGTCTGGTTGGTTTAATTCATTTGATTGGTTTAAATTGTCGAACTCTCCACCCCAAAACACCTCGGTTAAATAAAACTTTTAATTTTTTACCAATTTCTTATATGGGTTGGAGATTATAGTGACGTAAGCGTTGATACACAAATGATTAAAAAGTTTATAATTGCTATAACTTTTTTATTAATTGTCATATCGTTGAATAGTTAGTGGCAATAGATCGCGGACACCTTGGGCTTTAAATAAAGTCTAAACAAGGATAAAATCTGTCCATTATTAACTCACTACAACTATTTCACAAATTCCTATGGTGAATCTTAAAATTAATAAGTTTATTTCACCAGATCTTATTCTAATTACACAATAACACTCCTTATTAAACGTTTTGAGTCCATTTCTCAATTGTTTATTACAGAAAATAGGTGCAATTACTATTCAAACAATATTTGGTAATGGCGTCTTCAAACGTCCATATTCGATTATTTATAATCGCTTATAACACTATTATTTCTTACCTAATGACATTTGTTTGGTATTCTAACAATATTATATACATTTATTTACATCGGTTTACACTTTGTTATATGAAAAATGTTGTTTTTCATATACTAATAGTCTTATCAAGATACCTTCTGTTCTCTTTTCTTTAAATTGTCACTTTGTCAATCATTTTACCATATAAGGCATATAATGTTACAAATGAAAATAGTGTACAACTATAGTACCTTGTTAATTTAATGTATTTATTAGTCTTTCGCTATCTGAAAGCTTTCCAACTCTTAGTATTGGGTTTGTTTACATCAGGTTATGACATGGCAGTCAGTTATTTTTTAATAAATCAACAACTAAATTGCTATTATTACATTTGATATATATTCTCATAGTAGTATCAGATATCCTTCTGACTACTGATAATATTTTTATTTACCTTTGAACAAGTTTGGATGGTGCATTTTGCTTAACTAACTTGTTACATAGTGTTTGTTTACATTTGATTCCACAATCATAGTCATTTAGTTTTCTATAATTTGTCTATAAACTTACTATTCTTATACTTATGATCTGTTCTCATAGTAGTACTAGATATTTTTCTAACTACTGGTAACACTTTCAGTGATCTTTGTGTAAGTTTTAATAATGTATTTTGCTTAACTAGCTTGTCATATTGGGTTTCTTTTCATCTAGCTTTGTGCTATCATATTTAATCTGCTTTATGTGCTGTGTATTTCAGTATAAAATATTACTTATTAGTGTGCATCATTATTTATAATGAATCTTTGACTGAAACAATTGTTGATGGTTGTTTGGTTTAATTAACATATATGATTTTGTGTTATAGGTGCACTCCCTATGGGGTTATGTATCAATGTGCAACATATTCTTATGGAGTATTTGCTTCTACTATTACGACTTCATTATGGTATTCTATTACAATGGTTTAATTGTTGATTAATACACATGTTTACACTATTTTTCTAAACAATAACACAAATATTCTTAATCTAATGGTATTACATTTCTTGTTGTGTTGTACCTAATTTCTGGTACCTTTGTTGTTCGATACTTAACAAACTAGCTTGTTTGTTATTATTTTTTCTGGACTTTCTTTATATTGTATTCTGTCTTGCCGTGGCATTCAGTTATATTTCATTTTAAAACTTAACAAAGCTTTTATTATCAGTTTCTATGAACAATGATTTTACTGTTCTATCTTACATTTCTCTTGGTGGTCTTATGATTATCTATTTTGGATTACAATCTTGATTAAATTGGTCACACTAATTGTCTGTGCATTTTAACTATTTAATCTTTGATGTTTCCACTATAAAGGTAACACATTTTCCTCTGTTATAAACCTTCTCACTTGTATTGTCTGTGGGGTTTATTTAGGTTAAAATTGGTTAACTTGTTACAGGTTCTCACACTTACATTAAGTATTCACTATTTTGTTTGTGATTTCTTAAATATGCTAGACACTGTTTCTTCATAGTTGATAATCGTTATTCTTCTTCTGGTCACTAGTATAGTTCCTTGTATACTTGGTGAATGGTGATTTCTTGTATTGTACATACATTATCTTCACTCTTCGTGTCATGTTTCCTTGCTCTTCTTCTTTCTTTCTTCTTTTGGTTCAAACGTCTTCTTCAATATTTCCATTTGTAGTAGTCGTTGTTCCATAGTATTTATATTCATAAATAGATTGGTTGGTTTGCCATCGTTGTGGTTGCTCTTGAGTTGTCTCTTTTCATTTTACATAGTTATTATTTTTGTTGTTTCCCCTCACTGTTGGGAATCTGTTGTCTTCTTTTCATCTTACATAGTTATTATTTTTGTTGTTTCCCCTCACTGTTGGAATCTATTGGGTCTGGTTTCTAACATTTTATGTTGGCTTGTGGTTATTTTCTTTCCCTCTTTTGTACTCGATGATGCTATATTACACTTCCTTCTTCTTTGTTGGAAATTTACAATAATGTATCTGTAGATACTCACTTTTTGTTTCCATTGCTTTATGTACTTAGAACTATTTTCATGATTTCCCGTCACTTGACGTAATAATTGTTTACTCTATGTAACTACCAAATTTGGTATGTTACAATGATCAAAAATAATGAAGAGAATTATTCAGTTTAGATAAAAGATTTGTATTTTGATTTTGAAACTTGGTTTTAATGTAAGGAAAATTCCTAAATGTAACAAGATTTTATAGGATGTAGTTATAAGTGTGTGTGCGAGCCCAGTAACTGCTAAAGGCAGCCCAGTGTGCATGATAAGGGGAAACATATCGGTTGAGGATCTGGCATGATATAAGACCAGGGATTTGGATTTTGGGGTGGCATGTTAGGTGAGGTGCACTGTGGGGCGTATCTGTTCGATTTTACAGTGTTGGGATCTCGTACAGAGAAGTCCAGTGATCTTGTTCAGATGCGGCCATAGTCGCCAGGGGGGTTGTTTACCAATGAAGTATAAGAGCTAAAGGGGTTGTTGGCACCAGTTCCTCACCGGTCCTCTTAGGGGTTAGCAATGAGATTTCTTCTGTTTCGGCAGAAGATATCTCATTGGGGGGGGGGGTATTGTAACATGACGGATTTGGAGGGATTTTATTTTATTAAAATTTTGGGGTTTATTAAAAATATTCATAAATATAATTTCCATCTGTGACCAGGCCACGTGTTGAATTAAAACAGTGCGCTAACAAAGGAACAGTACGCATTATCAGTTGTGTAACCGTTACAAAAGAATGTACCAGGGCGTCAATTCTAAGAACTCTACATTTGTGTGGCAGGACGCCCGAACGCACCATACGAGCAGGTGCGCAGACTGACGTGGAATGGTAAAACTAAAAATGGCTATGAGACGAAAGTTTGGACGTACATGATATCAAGACGACGGATGTAAAGTTTAAGCCCAACCTCTTTTGTGACGTCGACCAGTAAGCATCTAAATATCGTCGACGTACAGCACCCAAAACTCCTATGTGTCAGGTGCATAGCCACTAGACTTTGACAACTGAGGTTGTGTGAGGCGACGAAATTTGTTCGCCGGCAAGGCATTGATGTCCGTCCACATGTAATAAGTGAGTCTACATAGGGCCGCGGCGGCGGCCGGACGCAAGCCGAGACTCGTGGTCACCACGAAACTTTAAGTTTACCGGAAAGTTATAAAATGATATAAGTAAGCGGAACAATATCCAGGAATGGATTAAGTGAAGTGCCGAATAAAGAAACAATTAAAAGTAAAAAGTTAACACAATTAAAGTAAAAGGACTAACAAACATTTGGATGTAACTGGTGCAACACGCGGCGAATAGACACCATGACCTTACGTAACTAACCAACGATTTTTCAATTATCCAATATTTAAATAATTTCAACAGTTTAAGTCTCGAGCAATAAAAAAAAAGGATATAAAAGAATGTATGTATGTGTGAATGGTAAACTGGGTTCGTCTTGTTTAAATTAAGGTTTTGACTAGGAATATGTAAAAAGAATCTTAATTGAAAGTTTTGTGTTAGTACAGTTTTATTTTGTTTTCATAAAATGAGGTTTTGGTTAAAATAAATTAAGAAGTTCGTCTGTAGATAACCATGTGTTAGTATAATTATTTCGTCATTACCACTTCCTCATTTCTGTGCTGCAACATTCGTCTAAACGTTCCCGGATTTCTTCTGAATTATTATTGGGGGGTAGTCAGATTGCAAAATTGTCCCATATTTTAATTAAGGTAGAGTGTAAAGGTTTCATATCTGTCCTTCAAAGATATTGGTGGCGACTCTGAGCTTCTGATCGAAATTTAAAAAGGTAGGTAAGTGAAAAAGATCGCAGGTAAGTTTCTGGCAGTATTTTCATTATTTATTTATGTCGATAAAGTTTGTTTATTAACATGTTGTTGAAGAAAATAAATGGTGAAATGTTGAATAATAGTTGTAGTGATAATGAGAGCAGAAAGTTAGTTGACGTTAGTAATGAAGCAGTAATAAGTACTGATGAGTTGGAGAAAGAATGGAGAGATAGTTTAAATGTAGAGTATGAACAGAGGGCAAATTTTTCTTGTAGTACAGGTGAAGAAAAAGCTTCACCAGTGTTGTATGAGGACAGAGTTTCCTCCTGTAGTTGTGTGGAAGACGAGGTGTCTTCAAATGGTCCCTTTATTTTTTGTGATGGTCTTTCTGGAAGTGCCAAGACGAATAGTAAGTTTTTGTTGCCCTCTGTGTGGAATGAGAATGTGAAATGTTGTGAGAAGTATTGTGATGAAATTGATTATGAGAGAGAGAAAGAGTTAAGAGGTTTCAAGTTAAATAGAGGTTATGGAGAGTTGATAGAGAAGATGAATATTAAGAGAATTATAATAAATAATGTAGATTTACCTTGTTCAGTAGTTAACAATGATAATGATTATATTGATGATAAACATTTACCTGTGGGGAGAGTTAATGTACTTGTAGTAGCAGAATATTGTGATAATGATGTAATTGTATTAACAAACACTGACGGAGACTTTATAAAAAATACTAATGCAGACTTGATTTATGATATAGTAATAATGGGAGATAACCCTACATATTATTATTATTGTGGTACAATGGAAAAAACAAATTTTTATGGGTATTACACAAATGATATCCATATGAGACTTATAAATAAAAATGAGAAATGTTATGTGAAGAAAAGACTAATTTTCGATGATGGGGGTTGAGAAATACGGAATGAACATTTAACTATGTGAGTAATGGTAAAATGACCTGGCTGATTTAGGTATTGAAGTGTGGTAAATAATAAAAACTATGATGAAAATTTGTAAATAAATGTGTTAGTGTTAAATGTATTGTCAATATTATTTTGTTGTAATGTACATTATAGCTTATGTGTAACACATGTTTGTAATAAGAAGGAAAGGTATAATAATTTTGCTAACTAAGGAACAAAAGGTAATAATGAATTTAATTTTGCATTGTGTGTTTGTATCAAAAACGTGTTAAATAATGTAACCAAATTATTTTGAGTGGAGGTGGAATTAAAGTAATTTAAAATTATATTTGATCTGAATTATAATAAATAGTAATTGATAAATATGTTAACATTACAAGATTTATAGAAATTAAAAATTGAAGGAAGTATTTAGTAGTGATGTAATCATGAATGTTGAGACAGAGTTAGTGTTTATAAAACAAGTCTGGTAGACCACTGTTAATGTAAACAGGTATGTTTACAGATTGATGTTTATAGTCATGTTGGAGTTGACAACAAGAATGTTGTAGTCTGATGAATCATTGCTAGGAGTAAATCCTATTATGAAATAAAAGTTATGCAAGATGTGTTGAAATGGAGGTAGCTTTTTATGAACAATATAAGGAAATGACTTAATGTTTTGATTGTAAGACAGTTAATATTTGTGTGATAGGACTTTGTTAATGGAGAATCATTTTGAAAAAATGTAATTAATTCTGAAATTGTTAATTAAATAAGATAAAATTAAATTGGTAATTAAATTAATGGAAAAGGTGAAGTTTAATAATGAATTTAAATTTATTTTGATCTGGATTTTGACCATAATTGTAAAATAAATAACTGATGAAAAAATAATGAGTAAAATATGTACTTTACTTAAATGGAAAATGAAGGAAATTTTTGGGTAACAATAATAAAAAATGTTTGTATAATCAATGTGCTATTTTGGAGGGGTAATATTGTACGGGGAACATTATTTAATTTGTTTGATGGAATACATATGTACTAAGGCTAGGATACTGTAAACTTACATGATTCTGTTAACCTTGTATCTTTTAGGGTTAAGCTATATTGTTGAGTGAAACAATGTAACTTGTTGAAGATGAGTCATGCGTATGGGCCTGATGATTAAATTCGAATTAATCAATGTAACCGATGGACAATTTAGAAGTTATATTACAATGTAGTCAGATGCATGTTATATTTTGTAAAAAACATGAACCAGTACTTTGTTAATGAACCAGTATGGCTAAGAGGAAACAAATCAGTGGTGGATATGATATAATGGAAGGCCTTTTTGTTAAATTTTAATTAAATGTTTCAGAGTCAGGCAATACTGTGGCGGGTACCTGTCCGAGCTTATGGTGTTGGGATCTCGTGAAGAGAAGTCCAGTAAGATCGAATGGGTGCTGCCACAGCCGCCGGACTAGGGGGGTAAGTACCCATGATTTTAGTAGAGAGTTCAGGGGGGTTGCAGTGCCATATCCCCACTGATCCTCTTAGGTTTTAGGCAATGAGAGTCTGTGTGCTTCGGCATACAACCTCTCATTGGGGGGGGGTATTGCAACGGTACAGAATTGTGTGCTCCCTTAGTTTCAAGTTAGATCAGTTTTAATTTTTAATTGTCAGTATTCACCTGTGAGGTGCCCCAGTGCAACATACAATGTTAGCATAAACAACTGACATCTAGACAGCCAGACTAGACGTATTACGTAATAGCCCCAGCAGCAGTCTTTGTGAATCACAGTAGGCAGATTGTCATCATAGTGTCAGCATCAGACAGAAGCAGCATACAGTACATTAATAAGTTAACCGGTGGCATCGGGCGTGTAAGATAGGCTGAAATATAAGTAGGCCTCTCCAATACAATCAATAAAGGCTATAAACAATATAGTGCAGCCAGCCTATAAAACATCTAAGTGCGAGTAAAATTACGTCGGCCGACTTTATCTTACATTTATAATGTGGAACCATTAAACAAATCAGTGAGAACTTAATTAAACAAAAAAACAGTAAACTTAGTACCAACGGCGGCGTGAGTGCGCGAGAACCAAGAAAACGGTCAACACAGTACAACAAACCACAGACACACACACGGTGGATGGGTAACTAACAACCTTAAATATACATATTAAAGAATCAGTATATAAAAAATGTTGATGGTTACATGTAAACCCAAATAATTGAGATCTCTAAGGGAAAGGTTTTTTTTGCTTTTATAAAAGAAAATAAGAAGGGGAAGAGATATAAATACGTATTGGTTCATACAAAAAATGTATAATTTGTACTAGGTTAGAATTAAGAAAGATTCCATTTGTTAATCTGTGTGATTTTATGTTATTTGTCACTTATTCCATGCATTCTTAATACAACAATATACCAGAAAAGCAATTAGAACTTTAATTGTTATAAAAGTAGTCTAAAACGAAATAATTAACTTGTTCAATAAACCAGAAACATTTGTTTGAATATAAACTGCATATTTATATTTGTACCGTTCATCTCAAATAATCCTTTCTGCAGCTGTGTTCGTCTGTAGAACCTTGGAGAAGCACCCTAAGGTAAGAGTTTAATATAAATTGAATTAACTTATATTGTTTCAGTGACGCCCAAAAATAGGGACTCGACGAGTATTTTATTATTTGCACTAAGTAATATTGTTTCATTGGCGCCCGAACAGGGACTGCGAGTGTAATTTTTTATTACATTCGCCAGACCTAAGTAAGCTGCATAATGCCTTATTTGGAAGTAAGGGCGTGGTTAGAAATGTTTTTGAGTGTAACTAGAAAGTAAAAGTGATAAGTTTTAATAACTGTGCATGCAATTGATAATCATTTAATTAAAAACAATTTTATAATGGAGAACACAGAGAATAAAGTAAATACAGCTGATGTAACTGTTATGAGTGAGTCAGGAAATCAGTCACTGACTGAATCAGCGGTAATGGACGAGGCGAGAGTTCATTCAACTCCAGTCTCGACTAGGAAAAGTGATGAAACGGACGACGAAACGAGAAATTGGTTTCGTGAGATAATGGGGGAGATTAAAAAGATGTCTAATCAAATGTCTAATCGTTTTGACACGAAATTTGACGAACAAAATAGTAAATTTGACAAATTGAGCAATGACTTTGATAGAAAATTTAACGAACAAAAGAATAGTTTTGATGATAAACTTAATGAATTAAATGTTAAGCTAATACAACAGCTAGATAAACTTGGGAGAAACATTGAAAACAAAGTGAGTAATAATGTTAGTTATGATGACGTTGTAACGGTACAGAAATGGGAATTTTATTTTATATAAATCAGTATTTAATTCAGTAATTCAATAATTAACTTTCACCTGTATGGAGCCCCAATGCAACATACATACAGTCAGCCTAAACAATTGCCCAGACGGATTGCGTAACCGCCCAGCAGCAGGCTCTGTGTGAAACCCAGTCTGCAGTGTGTCATTAGAGAGTGAACAACAGACAGCCAGCATCAGATAGTAAAGTTCGTGAATTAAAACCAGTAGCCTCGGGCATAAGATAGGCCTAGATTAAATGGGCCTATCTATTTAAACAACTTAAAAAACAAGTTCTATTGCAACTCATGGTCGCGCGACCGTTAAAATTCTAAGTGCCTGGGCGAATCTCAAAAGCCGACCGGCTATATATATATATAAAAACATACAGTGTACATCTTACAGTGCATAAAGTATTTAACAACAACCAAACTCAATGTCAATAGTGCCGGAGTGCGAAAAAACGTGTAAAACTGTTATCACGAGACGACGTAGCAAACCAGAAGAAAACGTAATGGATGGGTAACTAAAATCACAGCCTATTAACATTTAAACCAATGTTTAGTAAATTTCGATTACCAAAAGCTTAAAAAGTAAGAAACAAAGAGATCTTTAAGAAAAAGGTTTTAATAAAGCAAGGTGAAAGAATAAAAAATAAACGTACTGGTTTATTCAAAAAGATATAATTTGTTATAGGTTAAGAAAGATTTCATTTATTAATTTGTTTGAATATAATGTATTACCAATATCAAGCCTAGTGTTTAATTGATGAGGAAATAATGGGGCTAATAAATTGGAAGCAATTTGTTTTATAAATGAACTGCATATTTATATGTGTACTGGTAACCTTCAAATAATCCTCTCTGCAACCGTTTCGTCTGAAGGACTCTTGGAAAAAACCCGAAGGTAAGAAATAATTATTAATAAGAGTTAATTATAATTTTGTAATTAATTGAGTAGTTTCAATGGCCCCGAACTAGGGACCCGAGTATTTTATAATTTGGCGTAAATTCATAAAGTTTCAATGGCCCCCGTACAGTGACGCGAGTATAGGGTTTATAACCTATATTCACCAGACCTAACCAAGCTGCAGAACGGGTCATTTGAGAGGGAGAACGTAATTCTTATGTGACACTTTATAAACTCTTATGTAACATTTTATAAATTTAGAAAAATGGCAGGAAAGAATGAGAGCAATATACATGAAACGACTAGTGTCGAAAACTATAATGAATCCAATAGCATGAGCGATTTTGAAATCCACTCGACTCCAAACGTGAGTCAGGAAAATAAAACAAAAAATAATGCAAATGAAACAAAGAGTACAGACGATTCGGGGATACAAATAACCCCAAAATCGAGTAGGGAAAGTGAAACGAATAATGAAGTCAGCTTCACTGACAAAAATGTAGCAGCACAATTTACTCCAACGACAACACGAGTCAAAGAGTTGTCGATGGACGATATATTTACTTTAATGAAAACAATGTCTGAGAGTTTGAGTAGTGATATCAATAAAATGAATAGCAGTATCAATGTAAAATTCGATGTTCAAAAGAATAGTTTTTACAGCAAATTAGATATACAGAATGACAAATTTAACGAATTAAATAATCGTTTTGATGAAATTAAGACCGAAATTAAAAGCGAATTTAATTGCAAATTTGATGTACTTAAATTTGACATTGATGAAGTAAAAACAAAATGCGAAAATAGTTGTAATGAATTGAAACGAGACATTGAGAAAATAGTAGAGTCAGTAGCAGAACAGATTAAAAGTAAAAATACAAATGATGACAATAATGAGAATATAGTTAACAATGTGGTAGTAGAGAGTAAGATAACAAATAGTAACAATGATATTGAAAGTGGTAATGTAATTGAAAAGGTGGTATCAGAGAGTGAAATGTTGAAAATAGATAGTGAAATAGTGAGTGAGAAAGAGAGCGTTATATGTTGTAACGAAGTAGTAATTAGTGTTAATGAATTGGAAAAAGAATGGAGAAAGAGAGTAGATGAATGTGTAGGGCAGAGGGTAAATTTTCCCCTTATTTGTGATGAACCAAGGTGTTCAAAAATGTTATTATTGGAGGGCAAGAGACCCTTATTAGTGAAAGATTTGAATTGTTTCCCTTTTCTGTATAAATTAGTACCCTCTGTGTGGAATGATGTTGAAAGTAGGATATGGTGTTATGATGAGAGAGATTTAGATGGAGAGTTGTGTGTTGACAAAGAGATAGAATTATATAAACTAATGAGAGATTATAATGAGTTGAAAGAGATGCTAAATGATTTGAAATACTTACTTGTTAAAATAGAGAGTGAGAATTGTTTTGATGATACATGTTTAATGAATAATAATTTACCTTATGATGAAAAAATAACTGACTTGATAATGAATGTAATTACTGATGGAGACATAACCGATGTACTTAATGTTGACTTGTTTTATGATTATTTTGGTAAAATGAATGAATTTGGTTTTTATGGTGACGACACACAAAACAGTAATTTGTGTGTTAATGAAATTGAACAATGCTATATAAAACAAAGACTTATCTATGACGATGGAGGTTGAGCCTTAAATTCACAAATGGACACTTTTAAATATATTGTTTTATGGTAATGACCTAGCTGATTTTTGACATTGAAGTGTGACATAACTGAATAATTAATGATGACGATTTGTACATAAATGTTTAGTAAATATATTTGTGTGTTGTAAAATGTTAGATAAACAATGTATGTATGTAGGAGAAATTGTTGAGATAATAATGTTAATATTTTGCAGCTTAAGTAAATAACAAAAATAATTTGGAAGAAGATAATGAATGAGTCGTAATTATTGTACTTAGTGAAAATAACTAAAAATATTGTTTTCAATAATTGATCTAATTAAAATAATTTGAAATGTTTAAATATTTTGCTTGACTTAAATGTTATATGGTTGAATTTCCAATGGATTTAAATTGTTTTATGAGATTTGATATCAATAAATAAATAATAACATTGTTGTTAAATGTTTCAGAGGTTACACGGAGACATTGGTGTGTGTGTGTGTGTGTGTGTGTGTGTGTGTATGGTGTGTATTTTGTACTCATGTCAATAGGTGGATAATGTACTGTAAGTATAAAGTCTATAATACCACTTAGAGAGAATAAAATGCTTACAGGTGTGAAACGAGTTTAATTCAATAATAAAAATGAATTGAGATAATGGTGTTAAATGAAAACTGTAATTAAAAGGTAATAATAACTGAAAGGTGAATTAAAATTATATTTGGTTTGAACTGTAAGAAATAGACATTGATAAATATGTTATCTAAAAGATTTATAAAAAATTGAAAAGTGCAGTACAGGTATGAGTGGTGAGGTAACTAGAATGTTTAGACTGTGGGAGTGTTTATAACAGTGCTTACAAAACAAGTCTTGCAGACGACTGTTTATGTAAACAGTGTGTTGTATGTTTTGACTAATGTTTACAGCCAGAGGTGTTGAAGCTGAGTTGACAATAACAAAAAATGTTGTAGTCTGCTGAATCATGGCCAGTAGGGAAATCCTATGATGAAATAAAAAGAAATGCCAGGTGTGAAGAAATGAAGGTCAATTTTTTGAATGATGTAAGGAAATGACTTAATGTTTTGATTGTGAGACAGTGAATATGTGTGTGATAGGATGTTGTTAATGTAAAATCATTTACAAATGATTAAATGTAATTAATTTTGAAACTGTTAATTAAATAAAAAGTAACTTAATTTGGTAATTAAATTGATTGAAAAGATGATTTTTGATAATAAAGTTAAACCCATTTTGGACTAAATTTCAAAGGTAACGGTAGATTAAATAGTGATTGATGAAAATAATGATTAAAATAAATTATTTTAACTGTCCATATAGACTTTTCATATGTCATGAATTTTTTGTCCTATACATAGATAGTAGTTAAGGATACCTTGTATAATCTATGTATTATTTTGGAGGGCAATATTGTACAGGGAATATTATTCAATTTAACTGGAATTTATGTGTACTACTGTAAATCTATATTGTTTTATTAACACTATTTTTTTTAGGGTCTATAATATAAAATGAGCCAGTACGCTGTCAATGAACCAGTACGGCTAAGAGGAAACAAATCAGTTGCGGAATATGGAGTAATGGAAGGCCGTTTATTAAATTTTAAGTGAATGTTTCAAAGTCAGGCGATACTGTGGTGGGTATCTGTCCGAGCTTATGGTGGTGGGATCTCGAGTAGAGAAGTCCCGTAAGATCGGATGGGTGCTGCCACAGTCGCCAGACTAGGGGGGTAAGAACCCATGATTTAGTAGTGTTCAAGGGGGTTGCGGCGCCATATCCTCACTGATCCTCTTAGGGTTTAGGCAATAAGAGTTTGAACGCTCCAGCCTTCAACCTCTTATTGGGGGGGTATTGTAACGGTACAGAAATGGGAATTTCATTTTATATAAATCAGTATTTAATTCAGTAATTCAATAGTTAACTTTCACCTGTGGGGAGCCCCAATGCAACATACATACAGTCAGCCTAAACAATTGCCCAGACGGATTGCGTAACCGCCCAGCAGCAGGCTCTGTGTGAAACCCAGTCTGCAGTGTGTCATTAGAGAGTGAACAACAGACAGCCAGCATCAGGTAGTAAAGTTCGTGAATTAAAACCAGTGGCCTCAGGCATAAGATAGGCCTAGATTAAATGGGCCTATCTATTTAAACAACTTAAAAAACAAGTTCTATTGCAACTCATGGTCGCGCGACCGTTAAAATTCTAAGTGCCCGGGCGAATCTCAAAAGCCGACCGGCTATATATATATATAAAAAAAAAAACATACAGTGTACATCTTACAGTGCATAAAGTATTTAACAACAACCAAACTCAATGTCAATAGTGCCGGAGTGGAGTGCGAAAAAACGTGTAAAACTGTTATCACGAGACGACGTAGCAAGCCAGAAGAAAACGTAATGGATGGGTAACTAAAATCACAGCCTATTAACATTTAAACCAATGTTTAGTAAATTTTGATTACCAAAAGCTTAAAAAGTAAGAAACAAAGAGATTTCTAAGAAAAAGGTTTTAATAAAGCAAGGTGAAAGAATAAAAAATAAACGCACTGGTTTATTCAAAAAGATATAATTTGTTATAGGTTAAGAAAGATTTCATTTATTAATTTGTTTGAATATAATGTATTACCAATATCAAGCCTAGTGTTTAATTGATGAGGAAATAATGGGGCTAATAAATTGGAAGCAATTTGTTTTATAAATGAACTGCATATTTATATGTGTACTGGTAACCTTCAAATAATCCTCTCTGCAACCGTTTCGTCTGAAGGACTCTTGGAAAAAACCCGAAGGTAAGAAATAATTATTAATAAGAGTTAATTATAATTTTGTAATTAATTGAGTAGTTTCAATGGCCCTAAACTAGGGACCCAAGTATTTTATAATTTGGCGTAAATTCATAAAGTTTCAATGGCCCCCGTACAGTGACGCGAGTATAGGGTTTATAACCTATATTCGCCAGACCTAACCAAGCTGCAGAACGGGTCATTTGAGAGGGAGAACGTAATTCTTATGTGACACTTTATAAACTCTTATGTAACATTTTATAAATTTAGAAAAATGGCAGGAAAGAATGAGAGCAATATACATGAAACGACTAGTGTCGAAAACTATAATGAATCCAATAGCATGAGCGATTTTGAAATCCACTCGACTCCAAACGTGAGTCAGGAAAATAAAACAAAAAATAATGCAAATGAAACAAAGAGTACAGACGATTCGGGGATACAAATAACCCCAAAATCGAGTAGGGAAAGTGAAACGAATAATGAAGTCAGCTTCACTGACAAAAATGTAGCATCACAATTTACTCCAACGACAACACGAGTCAAAGAGTTGTCGATGGACGATATATTTACTTTAATGAAAACAATGTCTGAGAGTTTGAGTAGTGATATCAATAAAATGAATAGCAGTATCAATGTAAAATTCGATGTTCAAAAGAATAGTTTTTACAGCAAATTAGATATACAGAATGACAAATTTAACGAATTAAATAATCGTTTTGATGAAATTAAGACCGAAATTAAAAGCGAATTTAATTGCAAATTTGATGTACTTAAATTTGACATTGATGAAGTAAAAACAAAATGCGAAAATAGTTGTAATGAATTGAAACGAGACATTGAGAAAATAGTAGAGTCAGTAGCAGAACAGATTAAAAGTAAAAATACAAATGATGACAATAATGAGAATATAGTTAACAATGTGGTAGTAGAGAGTAAGATAACAAATAGTAACAATGATATTGAAAGTGGTAATGTAATTGAAAAGGTGGTATCAGAGAGTGAAATGTTGAAAATAGATAGTGAAATAGTGAGTGAGAAAGAGAGCGTTATATGTTGTAACGAAGTAGTAATTAGTGTTAATGAATTGGAAAAAGAATGGAGAAAGAGAGTAGATGAATGTGTAGGGCAGAGGGTAAATTTTCCCCTTATTTGTGATGAACCAAGGTGTTCAAAAATGTTATTATTGGAGGGCAAGAGACCCTTATTAGTGAAAGATTTGAATTGTTTCCCTTTTCTGTATAAATTAGTACCCTCTGTGTGGAATGATGTTGAAAGTAGGATATGGTGTTATGATGAGAGAGATTTAGATGGAGAGTTGTGTGTTGACAAAGAGATAGAATTATATAAACTAATGAGATATTATAATGAGTTGAAAGAGATGCTAAATGATTTGAAATACTTACTTGTTAAAATAGAGAGTGAGAATTGTTTTGATGATACATGTTTAACGAATAATAATTTACCTTATGATGAAAAAATAACTGACTTGATAATGAATGTAATTACTGATGGAGACATAACCGATGTACTTAACGTTGACTTGTTTTATGATTATTTTGGTAAAATGAATGAATTTGGTTTTTATGGTGACGACACACAAAACAGTAATTTGTGTGTTAATGAAATTGAACAATGCTATATAAAACAAAGACTTATCTATGACGATGGAGGTTGAGCCTTAAATTCACAAATGGACACTTTTAAATATATTGTTTTATGGTAATGACCTAGCTGATTTTTGACATTGAAGTGTGATATAACTGAATAATTAATGATGACGATTTGTACATAAATGTTTAGTAAATGTATTTGTGTGTTGTAAAATGTTAGATAAACAATGTATGTATGTAGGAGAAATTGTTGAGATAATAATGTTAATATTTTGCAGCTTAAGTAAATAACAAAAATAATTTGGAAGAAGATAATGAATGAGTCGTAATTATTGTACTTAGTGAAAATAACTAAAAATATTGTTTTCAATAATTGATCTAATTAAAATAATTTGAAATGTTTAAATATTTTGCTTGACTTAAATGTTATATGGTTGAATTTCCAATGGATTTAAATTGTTTTATGAGATTTGATATTAATAAATAAATAATAACATTGTTGTTAAATGTTTCAGAGGTTACACGGAGACATTGGTGTGTGTGTGTGTGTGTGTGTGTGTGTGTATTTTGTACTCATGTCAATAGGTGGATAATGTACTGTAAGTATAAAGTCTATAATACCACTTAGAGAGAATAAAATGCTTACAGGTGTGAAACGAGTTTAATTCAATAATAAAAATGAATTGAGATAATGGTGTTAAATGAAAACTGTAATTAAAAGGTAATAATAACTGAAAGGTGAATTAAAATTATATTTGGTTTGAACTGTAAGAAATAGACATTGATAAATATGTTATCTAAAAGATTTATAAAAAATTGAAAAGTGCAGTACAGGTATGAGTGGTGAGGTAACTAGAATGTTTAGACTGTGGGAGTGTTTATAACAGTGCTTACAAAACAAGTCTTGCAGACGACTGTTTATGTAAACAGTGTGTTGTATGTTTTGACTAATGTTTACAGCCAGAGGTGTTGAAGCTGAGTTGACAATAACAAAAAATGTTGTAGTCTGCTGAATCATGGCCAGTAGGGAAATCCTATGATGAAATAAAAAGAAATCCCAGGTGTGAAGAAATGAAGGTCAATTTTTTGAATGATGTAAGGAAATGACTTAATGTTTTGATTGTGAGACAGTGAATATGTGTGTGATAGGATGTTGTTAATGTAAAATCATTTACAAATGATTAAATGTAATTAATTTTGAAACTGTTAATTAAATAAAAAGTAACTTAATTTGGTAATTAAATTGATTGAAAAGATGATTTTTGATAATAAAGTTAAACCCATTTTGGACTAAATTTCAAAGGTAACGGTAGATTAAATAGTGATTGATGAAAATAATGATTAAAATAAATTATTTTAACTGTCCATATAGACTTTTCATATGTCATGAATTTTTTGTCCTATACATATATAGTAGTTAAGGATACCTTGTATAATCTATGTATTATTTTGGAGGGCAATATTGTACAGGGAATATTATTCAATTTAACTGGAATTTATGTGTACTACTGTAAATCTATATTGTTTTATTAACACTATTTTTTTTAGGGTCTATAATATAAAATGAGCCAGTACGCTGTCAATGAACCAGTACGGCTAAGAGGAAACAAATCAGTTGCGGGATATGGAGTAATGGAAGGCCGTTTATTAAATTTTAAGTGAATGTTTCAAAGTCAGGCGATACTGTGGTGGGTATCTGTCCGAGCTTATGGTGGTGGGATCTCGAGTAGAGAAGTCCCGTAAGATCGGATGGGTGCTGCCACAGTCGCCAGACTAGGGGGGTAAGAACCCATGATTTAGTAGTGTTCAAGGGGGTTGCGGCGCCATATCCTCACTGATCCTCTTAGGGTTTAGGCAATAAGAGTTTGAACGCTCCAGCCTTCAACCTCTTATTGGGGGGGTATTGTAACGGTACAGAAATGGGAATTTCATTTTATATAAATCAGTATTTAATTCGGTAATCAATAGTTAACTTTCACCTGTGGGGAGCCCCAATGCAACATACATACAGTCAGCCTAAACAATTGCCCAGACGGATTGCGTAACCGCCCAGCAGCAGGCTCTGTGTGAAACCCAGTCTGCAGTGTGTCATTAGAGAGTGAACAACAGACAGCCAGCATCAGATAGTAAAGTTCGTGAATTAAAACCAGTGGCCTCAGGCATAAGATAGGCCTAGATTAAATGGGCCTATCTATTTAAACAACTTAAAAAACAAGTTCTATTGCAACTCATGGTCGCGCGACCGTTAAAATTCTAAGTGCCCGGGCGAATCTCAAAAGCCGACCGGCTATATATATATATAAAAAAAAAAACATACAGTGTACATCTTACAGTGCATAAAGTATTTAACAACAACCAAACTCAATGTCAATAGTGCCGGAGTGGAGTGCGAAAAAACGTGTAAAACTGTTATCACGAGACGACGTAGCAAGCCAGAAGAAAACGTAATGGATGGGTAACTAAAATCACAGCCTATTAACATTTAAACCAATGTTTAGTAAATTTTGATTACCAAAAGCTTAAAAAGTAAGAAACAAAGAGATTTCTAAGAAAAAGGTTTTAATAAAGCAAGGTGAAAGAATAAAAAATAAACGTACTGGTTTATTCAAAAAGATATAATTTGTTATAGGTTAAGAAAGATTTCATTTATTAATTTGTTTGAATATAATGTATTACCAATATCAAGCCTAGTGTTTAATTGATGAGGAAATAATGGGGCTAATAAATTGGAAGCAATTTGTTTTATAAATGAACTGCATATTTATATGTGTACTGGTAACCTTCAAATAATCCTCTCTGCAGCCGTTTCGTCTGAAGGACTCTTGGAAAAAACCCGAAGGTAAGAAATAATTATTAATAAGAGTTAATTATAATTTTGTAATTAATTGAGTAGTTTCAATGGCCCCGAACTAGGGACCCGAGTATTTTATAATTTGGCGTAAATTCATAAAGTTTCAATGGCCCCCGTACAGTGACGCGAGTATAGGGTTTATAACCTATATTCGCCAGACCTAACCAAGCTGCAGAACGGGTCATTTGAGAGGGAGAACGTAATTCTTATGTGACACTTTATAAACTCTTATGTAACATTTTATAAATTTAGAAAAATGGCAGGAAAGAATGAGAGCAATATACATGAAACGACTAGTGTCGAAAACTATAATGAATCCAATAGCATGAGCGATTTTGAAATCCACTCGACTCCAAACGTGAGTCAGGAAAATAAAACAAAAAATAATGCAAATGAAACAAAGAGTACAGACGATTCGGGGATACAAATAACCCCAAAATCGAGTAGGGAAAGTGAAACGAATAATGAAGTCAGCTTCACTGACAAAAATGTAGCAGCACAATTTACTCCAACGACAACACGAGTCAAAGAGTTGTCGATGGACGATATATTTACTTTAATGAAAACAATGTCTGAGAGTTTGAGTAGTGATATCAATAAAATGAATAGCAGTATCAATGTAAAATTCGATGTTCAAAAGAATAGTTTTTACAGCAAATTAGATATACAGAATGACAAATTTATCGAATTAAATAATCGTTTTGATGAAATTAAGACCGAAATTAAAAGCGAATTTAATTGCAAATTTGATGTACTTAAATTTGACATTGATGAAGTAAAAACAAAATGCGAAAATAGTTGTAATGAATTGAAACGAGACATTGAGAAAATAGTAGAGTCAGTAGCAGAACAGATTAAAAGTAAAAATACAAATGATGACAATAATGAGAATATAGTTAACAATGTGGTAGTAGAGAGTAAGATAACAAATAGTAACAATGATATTGAAAGTGGTAATGTAATTGAAAAGGTGGTATCAGAGAGTGAAATGTTGAAAATAGATAGTGAAATAGTGAGTGAGAAAGAGAGCGTTATATGTTGTAACGAAGTAGTAATTAGTGTTAATGAATTGGAAAAAGAATGGAGAAAGAGAGTAGATGAATGTGTAGGGCAGAGGGTAAATTTTCCCCTTATTTGTGATGAACCAAGGTGTTCAAAAATGTTATTATTGGAGGGCAAGAGACCCTTATTAGTGAAAGATTTGAATTGTTTCCCTTTTCTGTATAAATTAGTACCCTCTGTGTGGAATGATGTTGAAAGTAGGATATGGTGTTATGATGAGAGAGATTTAGATGGAGAGTTGTGTGTTGACAAAGAGATAGAATTATATAAACTAATGAGAGATTATAATGAGTTGAAAGAGATGCTAAATGATTTGAAATACTTACTTGTTAAAATAGAGAGTGAGAATTGTTTTGATGATACATGTTTAACGAATAATAATTTACCTTATGATGAAAAAATAACTGACTTGATAATGAATGTAATTACTGATGGAGACATAACCGATGTACTTAACGTTGACTTGTTTTATGATTATTTTGGTAAAATGAATGAATTTGGTTTTTATGGTGACGACACACAAAACAGTAATTTGTGTGTTAATGAAATTGAACAATGCTATATAAAACAAAGACTTATCTATGACGATGGAGGTTGAGCCTTAAATTCACAAATGGACACTTTTAAATATATTGTTTTATGGTAATGACCTAGCTGATTTTTGACATTGAAGTGTGATATAACTGAATAATTAATGATGACGATTTGTACATAAATGTTTAGTAAATGTATTTGTGTGTTGTAAAATGTTAGATAAACAATGTATGTATGTAGGAGAAATTGTTGAGATAATAATGTTAATATTTTGCAGCTTAAGTAAATAACAAAAATAATTTGGAAGAAGATAATGAATGAGTCGTAATTATTGTACTTAGTGAAAATAACTAAAAATATTGTTTTCAATAATTGATCTAATTAAAATAATTTGAAATGTTTAAATATTTTGCTTGACTTAAATGTTATATGGTTGAACTTCCAATGGATTTAAATTGTTTTATGAGATTTGATATTAATAAATAAATAATAACATTGTTGTTAAATGTTTCAGAGGTTACACGGAGACATTGGTGTGTGTGTGTGTGTGTGTGTGTGGTGTGTATTTTGTACTCATGTCAATAGGTGGATAATGTACTGTAAGTATAAAGTCTATAATACCACTTAGAGAGAATAAAATGCTTACAGGTGTGAAACGAGTTTAATTCAATAATAAAAATGAATTGAGATAATGGTGTTAAATGAAAACTGTAATTAAAAGGTAATAATAACTGAAAGGTGAATTAAAATTATATTTGGTTTGAACTGTAAGAAATAGACATTGATAAATATGTTATCTAAAAGATTTATAAAAAATTGAAAAGTGCAGTACAGGTATGAGTGGTGAGGTAACTAGAATGTTTAGACTGTGGGAGTGTTTATAACAGTGCTTACAAAACAAGTCTTGCAGGCGACTGTTTATGTAAACAGTGTGTTGTATGTTTTGACTAATGTTTACAGCCAGAGGTGTTGAAGCTGAGTTGACAATAACAAAAAATGTTGTAGTCTGCTGAATCATGGCCAGTAGGGAAATCCTATGATGAAATAAAAAGAAATGCCAGGTGTGAAGAAATGAAGGTCAATTTTTTGAATGATGTAAGGAAATGACTTAATGTTTTGATTGTGAGACAGTGAATATGTGTGTGATAGGATGTTGTTAATGTAAAATCATTTACAAATGATTAAATGTAATTAATTTTGAAACTGTTAATTAAATAAAAAGTAACTTAATTTGGTAATTAAATTGATTGAAAAGATGATTTTTGATAATAAAGTTAAACCCATTTTGGACTAAATTTCAAAGGTAACGGTAGATTAAATAGTGATTGATGAAAATAATGATTAAAATAAATTATTTTAACTGTCCATATAGACTTTTCATATGTCATGAATTTTTTGTCCTATACATATATAGTAGTTAAGGATACCTTGTATAATCTATGTATTATTTTGGAGGGCAATATTGTACAGGGAATATTATTCAATTTAACTGGAATTTATGTGTACTACTGTAAATCTATATTGTTTTATTAACACTATTTTTTTTAGGGTCTATAATATAAAATGAGCCAGTACGCTGTCAATGAACCAGTACGGCTAAGAGGAAACAAATCAGTTGCGGAATATGGAGTAATGGAAGGCCGTTTATTAAATTTTAAGTGAATGTTTCAAAGTCAGGCGATACTGTGGTGGGTATCTGTCCGAGCTTATGGTGGTGGGATCTCGAGTAGAGAAGTCCCGTAAGATCGGATGGGTGCTGCCACAGTCGCCAGACTAGGGGGGTAAGAACCCATGATTTAGTAGTGTTCAAGGGGGTTGCGGCGCCATATCCTCACTGATCCTCTTAGGGTTTAGGCAATAAGAGTTTGAACGCTCCAGCCTTCAACCTCTTATTGGGGGGGTATTGTAACGGTACAGAAATGGGAATTTCATTTTATATAAATCAGTATTTAATTCAGTAATTCAATAGTTAACTTTCACCTGTGGGGAGCCCCAATGCAACATACATACAGTCAGCCTAAACAATTGCCCAGACGGATTGCGTAACCGCCCAGCAGCAGGCTCTGTGTGAAACCCAGTCTGCAGTGTGTCATTAGAAAGTGAACAACAGACAGCCAGCATCAGATAGTAAAGTTCGTGAATTAAAACCAGTGGCCTCAGGCATAAGATAGGCCTAGATTAAATGGGCCTATCTATTTAAACAACTTAAAAAACAAGTTCTATTGCAACTCATGGTCGCGCGACCGTTAAAATTCTAAGTGCCCGGGCGAATCTCAAAAGCCGACCGGCTATATATATATATATAAAAAAAAAAATACAGTGTACATCTTACAGTGCATAAAGTATTTAACAACAACCAAACTCAATGTCAATAGTGCCGGAGTGGAGTGCGAAAAAACGTGTAAAACTGTTATCACGAGACGACGTAGCAAGCCAGAAGAAAACGTAATGGATGGGTAACTAAAATCACAGCCTATTAACATTTAAACCAATGTTTAGTAAATTTTGATTACCAAAAGCTTAAAAAGTAAGAAACAAAGAGATTTCTAAGAAAAAGGTTTTAATAAAGCAAGGTGAAAGAATAAAAAATAAACGTACTGGTTTATTCAAAAAGATATAATTTGTTATAGGTTAAGAAAGATTTCATTTATTAATTTGTTTGAATATAATGTATTACCAATATCAAGCCTAGTGTTTAATTGATGAGGAAATAATGGGGCTAATAAATTGGAAGCAATTTGTTTTATAAATGAACTGCATATTTATATGTGTACTGGTAACCTTCAAATAATCCTCTCTGCAGCCGTTTCGTCTGAAGGACTCTTGGAAAAAACCCGAAGGTAAGAAATAATTATTAATAAGAGTTAATTATAATTTTGTAATTAATTGAGTAGTTTCAATGGCCCCAAACTAGGGACCCGAGTATTTTATAATTTGGCGTAAATTCATAAAGTTTCAATGGCCCCCGTACAGTGACGCGAGTATAGGGTTTATAACCTATATTCGCCAGACCTAACCAAGCTGCAGAACGGGTCATTTGAGAGGGAGAACGTAATTCTTATGTGACACTTTATAAACTCTTATGTAACATTTTATAAATTTAGAAAAATGGCAGGAAAGAATGAGAGCAATATACATGAAACGACTAGTGTCGAAAACTATAATGAATCTAATAGCATGAGCGATTTTGAAATCCACTCGACTCCAAACATGAGTCAGGAAAATAAAACAAAAAATAATGCAAATGAAACAAAGAGTACAGACGATTCGGGGATACAAATAACCCCAAAATCGAGTAGGGAAAGTGAAAAGAATAATGAAGTCAGCTTCACTGACAAAAATGTAGCAGCACAATTTACTCCAACGACAACACGAGTCAAAGAGTTGTCGATGGACGATATATTTACTTTAATGAAAACAATGTCTGAGAGTTTGAGTAGTGATATCAATAAAATGAATAGCAGTATCAATGTAAAATTCGATGTTCAAAAGAATAGTTTTTACAGCAAATTAGATATACAGAATGACAAATTTAACGAATTAAATAATCGTTTTGATGAAATTAAGACCGAAATTAAAAGCGAATTTAATTGCAAATTTGATGTACTTAAATTTGACATTGATGAAGTAAAAACAAAATGCGAAAATAGTTGTAATGAATTGAAACGAGACATTGAGAAAATAGTAGAGTCAGTAGCAGAACAGATTAAAAGTAAAAATACAAATGATGACAATAATGAGAATATAGTTAACAATGTGGTAGTAGAGAGTAAGATAACAAATAGTAACAATGATATTGAAAGTGGTAATGTAATTGAAAAGGTGGTATCAGAGAGTGAAATGTTGAAAATAGATAGTGAAATAGTGAGTGAGAAAGAGAGCGTTATATGTTGTAACGAAGTAGTAATTAGTGTTAATGAATTGGAAAAAGAATGGAGAAAGAGAGTAGATGAATGTGTAGGGCAGAGGGTAAATTTTCCCCTTATTTGTGATGAACCAAGGTGTTCAAAAATGTTATTATTGGAGGGCAAGAGACCCTTATTAGTGAAAGATTTGAATTGTTTCCCTTTTCTGTATAAATTAGTACCCTCTGTGTGGAATGATGTTGAAAGTAGGATATGGTGTTATGATGAGAGAGATTTAGATGGAGAGTTGTGTGTTGACAAAGAGATAGAATTATATAAACTAATGAGAGATTATAATGAGTTGAAAGAGATGCTAAATGATTTGAAATACTTACTTGTTAAAATAGAGAGTGAGAATTGTTTTGATGATACATGTTTAACGAATAATAATTTACCTTATGATGAAAAAATAACTGACTTGATAATGAATGTAATTACTGATGGAGACATAACCGATGTACTTAACGTTGACTTGTTTTATGATTATTTTGGTAAAATGAATGAATTTGGTTTTTATGGTGACGACACACAAAACAGTAATTTGTGTGTTAATGAAATTGAACAATGCTATATAAAACAAAGACTTATCTATCACGATGGAGGTTGAGCCTTAAATTCACAAATGGACACTTTTAAATATATTGTTTTATGGTAATGACCTAGCTGATTTTTGACATTGAAGTGTGATATAACTGAATAATTAATGATGACGATTTGTACATAAATGTTTAGTAAATGTATTTGTGTGTTGTAAAATGTTAGATAAACAATGTATGTATGTAGGAGAAATTGTTGAGATAATAATGTTAATATTTTGCAGCTTAAGTAAATAACAAAAATAATTTGGAAGAAGATAATGAATGAGTCGTAATTATTGTACTTAGTGAAAATAACTAAAAATATTGTTTTCAATAATTGATCTAATTAAAATAATTTGAAATGTTTAAATATTTTGCTTGACTTAAATGTTATATGGTTGAATTTCCAATGGATTTAAATTGTTTTATGAGATTTGATATTAATAAATAAATAATAACATTGTTGTTAAATGTTTCAGAGGTTACACGGAGACATTGGTGTGTGTGTGTGTGTGTGTGTGGTGTGTATTTTGTACTCATGTCAATAGGTGGATAATGTACTGTAAGTATAAAGTCTATAATACCACTTAGAGAGAATAAAATGCTTACAGGTGTGAAACGAGTTTAATTCAATAATAAAAATGAATTGAGATAACGGTGTTAAATGAAAACTGTAATTAAAAGGTAATAACAACTGAAAGGTGAATTAAAATTATATTTGGTTTGAACTGTAAGAAATAGACATTGATAAATATGTTATCTAAAAGATTTATAAAAAATTGAAAAGTGCAGTACAGGTATGAGTGGTGAGGTAACTAGAATGTTTAGACTGTGGGAGTGTTTATAACAGTGCTTACAAAACAAGTCTTGCAGGCGACTGTTTATGTAAACAGTGTGTTGTATGTTTTGACTAATGTTTACAGCCAGAGGTGTTGAAGCTGAGTTGACAATAACAAAAAATGTTGTAGTCTGCTGAATCATGGCCAGTAGGGAAATCCTATGATGAAATAAAAAGAAATGCCAGGTGTGAAGAAATGAAGGTCAATTTTTTGAATGATGTAAGGAAATGACTTAATGTTTTGATTGTGAGACAGTGAATATGTGTGTGATAGGATGTTGTTAATGTAAAATCATTTACAAATGATTAAATGTAATTAATTTTGAAACTGTTAATTAAATAAAAAGTAACTTAATTTGGTAATTAAATTGACTGAAAAGATGATTTTTGATAATAAAGTTAAACCCATTTTGGACTAAATTTCAAAGGTAACGGTAGATTAAATAGTGATTGATGAAAATAATGATTAAAATAAATTATTTTAACTGTCCATATAGACTTTTCATATGTCATGAATTTTTTGTCCTATACATATATAGTAGTTAAGGATACCTTGTATAATCTATGTATTATTTTGGAGGGCAATATTGTACAGGGAATATTATTCAATTTAACTGGAATTTATGTGTACTACTGTAAATCTATATTGTTTTATTAACACTATTTTTTTTAGGGTCTATAATATAAAATGAGCCAGTACGCTGTCAATGAACCAGTACGGCTAAGAGGAAACAAATCAGTTGCGGGATATGGAGTAATGGAAGGCCGTTTATTAAATTTTAAGTGAATGTTTCAAAGTCAGGCGATACTGTGGTGGGTATCTGTCCGAGCTTATGGTGGTGGGATCTCGAGTAGAGAAGTCCCGTAAGATCGGATGGGTGCTGCCACAGTCGCCAGACTAGGGGGGTAAGAACCCATGATTTAGTAGTGTTCAAGGGGGTTGCGGCGCCATATCCTCACTGATCCTCTTAGGGTTTAGGCAATAAGAGTTTGAACGCTCCAGCCTTCAACCTCTTATTGGGGGGGTATTGTAACGGTACAGAAATGGGAATTTCATTTTATATAAATCAGTATTTAATTCAGTAATTCAATAGTTAACTTTCACCTGTGGGGAGTCCCAATGCAACATACATACAGTCAGCCTAAACAATTGGCCAGACGGATTGCGTAACCGCCCAGCAGCAGGCTCTGTGTGAAACCCAGTCTGCAGTGTGTCATTAGAGAGTGAACAACAGACAGCCAGCATCAGATAGTAAAGTTCGTGAATTAAAACCAGTGGCCTCAGGCATAAGATAGGCCTAGATTAAATGGGCCTATCTATTTAAACAACTTAAAAAACAAGTTCTATTGCAACTCATGGTCGCGCGACCGTTAAAATTTTAAGTGCCCGGGCGAATCTCAAAAGCCGACCGGCTATATATATATATATATATATATAAAAAAAACATACAGTGTACATCTTACAGTGCATAAAGTATTTAACAACAACCAAACTCAATGTCAATAGTGCCGGAGTGGAGTGCGAAAAAACGTGTAAAACTGTTATCACGAGACGACGTAGCAAGCCAGAAGAAAACGTAATGGATGGGTAACTAAAATCACAGCCTATTAACATTTAAACCAATGTTTAGTAAATTTTGATTACCAAAAGCTTAAAAAGTAAGAAACAAAGAGATTTCTAAGAAAAAGGTTTTAATAAAGCAAGGTGAAAGAATAAAAAATAAACGTACTGGTTTATTCAAAAAGATATAATTTGTTATAGGTTAAGAAAGATTTCATTTATTAATTTGTTTGAATATAATGTATTACCAATATCAAGCCTAGTGTTTAATTGATGAGGAAATAATGGGGCTAATAAATTGGAAGCAATTTGTTTTATAAATGAACTGCATATTTATATGTGTACTGGTAACCTTCAAATAATCCTCTCTGCAGCCGTTTCGTCTGAAGGACTCTTGGAAAAAACCCGAAGGTAAGAAATAATTATTAATAAGAGTTAATTAAAATTTTGTAATTAATTGAGTAGTTTCAATGGCCCCGAACTAGGGACCCGAGTATTTTATAATTTGGCATAAATTCATAAAGTTTCAATGGCCCCCGTACAGTGACGCGAGTATAGGGTTTATAACCTATATTCGCCAGACCTAACCAAGCTGCAGAACGGGTCATTTGAGAGGGAGAACGTAATTCTTATGTGACACTTTATAAACTCTTATGTAACATTTTATAAATTTAGAAAAATGGCAGGAAAGAATGAGAGCAATATACATGAAACGACTAGTGTCGAAAACTATAATGAATCCAATAGCATGAGCAATTTTTAAATCCACTCGACTCCAAACGTGAGTCAGGAAAATAAAACAAAAAATAATGCAAATGAAACAGAGTACAGACGATTCGGGGATACAAATAACCCCAAAATCGAGTAGGGAAAGTGAAACGAATAATGAAGTCAGCTTCACTGACAAAAATGTAGCAGCACAATTTACTCCAACGACAACACGAGTCAAAGAGTTGTCGATGGACGATATATTTACTTTAATGAAAACAATGTCTGTGAGTTTGAGTAGTGATATCAATAAAATGAATAGCAGTATCAATGTAAAATTCGATGTTCAAAAGAATAGTTTTGACAGCAAATTAGATATACAGAATGACAAATTTAACGAATTAAATAATCGTTTTGATGAAATTAAGACCGAAATTAAAAGCGAATGCAAATTTGATGTACTTAAATTTGACATTGATGAAGTAAAAACAAAATGCGAAAATAGTTGTAATGAATTGAAAAGAGACATTGAGAAAATAGTAGAGTCAGTAGCAGAACAGATTAAAAGTAAAAATACAAATGATGACAATAATGAGAATATAGCTAACAATGTGGTAGTAGAGAGTAAGATAACAAATAGTAACAATGATATTGAAAGTGGTAATGTAATTGAAAAGGTGGTATCAGAGAGTGAAATGTTGAAAATAGATAGTGAAATAGTGAGTGAGAAAGAGAGCGTTATATGTTGTAACGAAGTAGTAATTAGTGTTAATGAATTGGAAAAAGAATGGAGAAAGAGAGTAGATGAATGTGTAGGGCAGAGGGTAAATTTTCCCCTTATTTGTGATGAACCAAGGTGTTCAAAAATGTTATTATTGGAGGGCAAGAGACCCTTATTAGTGAAAGATTTGAATTGTTTCCCTTTTCTGTATAAATTAGTACCCTCTGTGTGGAATGATGTTGAAAGTAGGATATGGTGTTATGATGAGAGAGATTTAGATGGAGAGTTGTGTGTTGACAAAGAGATAGAATTATATAAACTAATGAGAGATTATAATGAGTTGAAAGAGATGCTAAATGATTTGAAATACTTACTTGTTAAAATAGAGAGTGAGAATTGTTTTGATGATACATGTTTAACGAATAATAATTTACCTTATGATGAAAAAATAACTGACTTGATAATGAATGTAATTACTGATGGAGACATAACCGATGTACTTAACGTTGACTTGTTTTATGATTATTTTGGTAAAATGAATGAATTTGGTTTTTATGGTGACGACACACAAAACAGTAATTTGTGTGTTAATGAAATTGAACAATGCTATATAAAACAAAGACTTATCTATGACGATGGAGGTTGAGCCTTAAATTCACAAATGGACACTTTTAAATATATTGTTTTATGGTAATGACCTAGCTGATTTTTGACATTGAAGTGTGATATAACTGAATAATTAATGATGACGATTTGTACATAAATGTTTAGTAAATGTATTTGTGTGTTGTAAAATGTTAGATAAACAATGTATGTATGTAGGAGAAATTGTTGAGATAATAATGTTAATATTTTGCAGCTTAAGTAAATAACAAAAATAATTTGGAAGAAGATAATGAATGAGTCGTAATTATTGTACTTAGTGAAAATAACTAAAAATATTGTTTTCAATAATTGATCTAATTAAAATAATTTGAAATGTTTAAATATTTTGCTTGACTTAAATGTTATATGGTTGAATTTCCAATGGATTTAAATTGTTTTATGAGATTTGATATTAATAAATAAATAATAACATTGTTGTTAAATGTTTCAGAGGTTACACGGAGACATTGGTGTGTGTGTGTGTGTGTGTGTGTGTGTGTGTGTGGTGTGTATTTTGTACTCATGTCAATAGGTGGATAATGTACTGTAAGTATAAAGTCTATAATACCACTTAGAGAGAATAAAATGCTTACAGGTGTGAAACGAGTTTAATTCAATAATAAAAATGAATTGAGATAATGGTGTTAAATGAAAACTGTAATTAAAAGGTAATAATAACTGAAAGGTGAATTAAAATTATATTTGGTTTGAACTGTAAGAAATAGACATTGATAAATATGTTATCTAAAAGATTTATAAAAAATTGAAAAGTGCAGTACAGGTATGAGTGGTGAGGTAACTAGAATGTTTAGACTGTGGGAGTGTTTATAACAGTGCTTACAAAACAAGTCTTGCAGACGACTGTTTATGTAAACAGTGTGTTGTATGTTTTGACTAATGTTTACAGCCAGAGGTGTTGAAGCTGAGTTGACAATAACAAAAAATGTTGTAGTCTGCTGAATCATGGCCAGTAGGGAAATCCTATGATGAAATAAAAAGAAATGCCAGGTGTGAAGAAATGAAGGTCAATTTTTTGAATGATGTAAGGAAATGACTTAATGTTTTGATTGTGAGACAGTGAATATGTGTGTGATAGGATGTTGTTAATGTAAAATCATTTACAAATGATTAAATGTAATTAATTTTGAAACTGTTAATTAAATAAAAAGTAACTTAATTTGGTAATTAAATTGACTGAAAAGATGATTTTTGATAATAAAGTTAAACCCATTTTGGACTAAATTTCAAAGGTAACGGTAGATTAAATAATGATTGATGAAAATAATGATTAAAATAAATTATTTTAACTGTCCATATAGACTTTTCATATGTCATGAATTTTTTGTCCTATACATATATAGTAGTTAAGGATACCTTGTATAATCTATGTATTATTTTGGAGGGCAATATTGTACAGGGAATATTATTCAATTTAACTGGAATTTATGTGTACTACTGTAAATCTATATTGTTTTATTAACACTATTTTTTTTAGGGTCTATAATATAAAATGAGCCAGTACGCTGTCAATGAACCAGTACGGCTAAGAGGAAACAAATCAGTTGCGGGATATGGAGTAATGGAAGGCCGTTTATTAAATTTTAAGTGAATGTTTCAAAGTCAGGCGATACTGTGGTGGGTATCTGTCCGAGCTTATGGTGGTGGGATCTCGAGTAGAGAAGTCCCGTAAGATCGGATGGGTGCTGCCACAGTCGCCAGACTAGGGGGGTAAGAACCCATGATTTAGTAGTGTTCAAGGGGGTTGCGGCGCCATATCCTCACTGATCCTCTTAGGGTTTAGGCAATAAGAGTTTGAACGCTCTAGCCTTCAATCTCTTATTGGGGGGGGGGTATTGTAACGGTACAGAAATGGGAATTTCATTTTATATAAATCAGTATTTAATTCAGTAATTCAATAGTTAACTTTCACCTGTGGGGAGCCCCAATGCAACATACATACAGTCAGCCTAAACAATTGCCCAGACGGATTGCGTAACCGCCCAGCAGCAGGCTCTGTGTGAAACCCAGTCTGCAGTGTGTCATTAGAGAGTGAACAACAGACAGCCAGCATCAGATAGTAAAGTTCGTGAATTAAAACCAGTGGCCTCAGGCATAAGATAGGCCTAGATTAAATGGGCCTATCTATTTAAACAACTTAAAAAACAAGTTCTATTGCAACTCATGGTCGCGCGACCGTTAAAATTCTAAGTGCCCGGGCGAATCTCAAAAGCCGACCGGCTATATATATATATAAAAAAAAAAACATACAGTGTACATCTTACAGTGCATAAAGTATTTAACAACAACCAAACTCAATGTCAATAGTGCCGGAGTGGACTGCGAAAAAACGTGTAAAACTGTTATCACGAGACGACGTAGCAAGCCAGAAGAAAACGTAATGGATGGGTAACTAAAATCACAGCCTATTAACATTTAAACCAATGTTTAGTAAATTTTGATTACCAAAAGCTTAAAAAGTAAGAAACAAAGAGATTTCTAAGAAAAAGGTTTTAATAAAGCAAGGTGAAAGAATAAAAAATAAACGTACTGGTTTATTCAAAAAGATATAATTTGTTATAGGTTAAGAAAGATTTCATTTATTAATTTGTTTGAATATAATGTATTACCAATATCAAGCCTAGTGTTTAATTGATGAGGAAATAATGGGGCTAATAAATTGGAAGCAATTTGTTTTATAAATGAACTGCATATTTATATGTGTACTGGTAACCTTCAAATAATCCTCTCTGCAGCCGTTTCGTCTGAAGGACTCTTGGAAAAAACCCGAAGGTAAGAAATAATTATTAATAAGAGTTAATTAAAATTTTGTAATTAATTGAGTAGTTTCAATGGCCCCGAACTAGGGACCCGAGTATTTTATAATTTGGCATAAATTCATAAAGTTTCAATGGCCCCCGTACAGTGACGCGAGTATAGGGTTTATAACCTATATTCGCCAGACCTAACCAAGCTGCAGAACGGGTCATTTGAGAGGGAGAACGTAATTCTTATGTGACACTTTATAAACTCTTATGTAACATTTTATAAATTTAGAAAAATGGCAGGAAAGAATGAGAGCAATATACATGAAACGACTAGTGTCGAAAACTATAATGAATCCAATAGCATGAGCAATTTTTAAATCCACTCGACTCCAAACGTGAGTCAGGAAAATAAAACAAAAAATAATGCAAATGAAACAGAGTACAGACGATTCGGGGATACAAATAACCCCAAAATAGAGTAGGGAAAGTGAAACGAATAATGAAGTTAGCTTCACTGACAAAAATGTAGCAGCACAATTTACTCCAACGACAACACGAGTCAAAGAGTTGTCGATGGACGATATATTTACTTTAATGAAAACAATGTCTGTGAGTTTGAGTAGTGATATCAATAAAATGAATAGCAGTATCAATGTAAAATTCGATGTTCAAAAGAATAGTTTTGACAGCAAATTAGATATACAGAATGACAAATTTAACGAATTAAATAATCGTTTTGATGAAATTAAGACCGAAATTAAAAGCGAATTTAATTGCAAATTTGATGTACTTAAATTTGACATTGATGAAGTAAAAACAAAATGCGAAAATAGTTGTAATGAATTGAAAAGAGACATTGAGAAAATAGTAGAGTCAGTAGCAGAACAGATTAAAAGTAAAAATACAAATGATGACAATAATGAGAATATAGTTAACAATGTGGTAGTAGAGAGTAAGATAACAAATAGTAACAATGATATTGAAAGTGGTAATGTAATTGAAAAGGTGGTATCAGAGAGTGAAATGTTGAAAATAGATAGTGAAATAGTGAGTGAGAAAGAGAGCGTTATATGTTGTAACGAAGTAGTAATTAGTGTTAATGAATTGGAAAAAGAATGGAGAAAGAGAGTAGATGAATGTGTAGGGCAGAGGGTAAATTTTCCCCTTATTTGTGATGAACCAAGGTGTTCAAAAATGTTATTATTGGAGGGCAAGAGACCCTTATTAGTGAAAGATTTGAATTGTTTCCCTTTTCTGTATAAATTAGTACCCTCTGTGTGGAATGATGTTGAAAGTAGGATATGGTGTTATGATGAGAGAGATTTAGATGGAGAGTTGTGTGTTGACAAAGAGATAGAATTATATAAACTAATGAGAGATTATAATGAGTTGAAAGAGATGCTAAATGATTTGAAATACTTACTTGTTAAAATAGAGAGTGAGAATTGTTTTGATGATACATGTTTAACGAATAATAATTTACCTTATGATGAAAAAATAACTGACTTGATAATGAATGTAATTACTGATGGAGACATAACCGATGTACTTAACGTTGACTTGTTTTATGATTATTTTGGTAAAATGAATGAATTTGGTTTTTATGGTGACGACACACAAAACAGTAATTTGTGTGTTAATGAAATTGAACAATGCTATATAAAACAAAGACTTATCTATGACGATGGAGGTTGAGCCTTAAATTCACAAATGGACACTTTTAAATATATTGTTTTATGGTAATGACCTAGCTGATTTTTGACATTGAAGTGTGATATAACTGAATAATTAATGATGACGATTTGTACATAAATGTTTAGTAAATGTATTTGTGTGTTGTAAAATGTTAGATAAACAATGTATGTATGTAGGAGAAATTGTTGAGATAATAATGTTAATATTTTGCAGCTTAAGTAAATAACAAAAATAATTTGGAAGAAGATAATGAATGAGTCGTAATTATTGTACTTAGTGAAAATAACTAAAAATATTGTTTTCAATAATTGATCTAATTAAAATAATTTGAAATGTTTAAATATTTTGCTTGACTTAAATGTTATATGGTTGAATTTCCAATGGATTTAAATTGTTTTATGAGATTTGATATTAATAAATAAATAATAACATTGTTGTTAAATGTTTCAGAGGTTACACGGAGACATTGGTGTGTGTGTGTGTGTGTGTGTGGTGTGTATTTTGTACTCATGTCAATAGGTGGATAATGTACTGTAAGTATAAAGTCTATAATACCACTTAGAGAGAATAAAATGCTTACAGGTGTGAAACGAGTTTAATTCAATAATAAAAATGAATTGAGATAATGGTGTTAAATGAAAACTGTAATTAAAAGGTAATAATAACTGAAAGGTGAATTAAAATTATATTTGGTTTGAACTGTAAGAAATAGACATTGATAAATATGTTATCTAAAAGATTTATAAAAAATTGAAAAGTGCAGTACAGGTATGAGTGGTGAGGTAACTAGAATGTTTAGACTGTGGGAGTGTTTATAACAGTGCTTACAAAACAAGTCTTGCAGACGACTGTTTATGTAAACAGTGTGTTGTATGTTTTGACTAATGTTTACAGCCAGAGGTGTTGAAGCTGAGTTGACAATAACAAAAAATGTTGTAGTCTGCTGAATCATGGCCAGTAGGGAAATCCTATGATGAAATAAAAAGAAATGCCAGGTGTGAAGAAATGAAGGTCAATTTTTTGAATGATGTAAGGAAATGACTTAATGTTTTGATTGTGAGACAGTGAATATGTGTGTGATAGGATGTTGTTAATGTAAAATCATTTACAAATGATTAAATGTAATTAATTTTGAAACTGTTAATTAAATAAAAAGTAACTTAATTTGGTAATTAAATTGACTGAAAAGATGATTTTTGATAATAAAGTTAAACCCATTTTGGACTAAATTTCAAAGGTAACGGTAGATTAAATAATGATTGATGAAAATAATGATTAAAATAAATTATTTTAACTGTCCATATAGACTTTTCATATGTCATGAATTTTTTGTCCTATACATATATAGTAGTTAAGGATACCTTGTATAATCTATGTATTATTTTGGAGGGCAATATTGTACAGGGAATATTATTCAATTTAACTGGAATTTATGTGTACTACTGTAAATCTATATTGTTTTATTAACACTATTTTTTTTAGGGTCTATAATATAAAATGAGCCAGTACGCTGTCAATGAACCAGTACGGCTAAGAGGAAACAAATCAGTTGCGGGATATGGAGTAATGGAAGGCCGTTTATTAAATTTTAAGTGAATGTTTCAAAGTCAGGCGATACTGTGGTGGGTATCTGTCCGAGCTTATGGTGGTGGGATCTCGAGTAGAGAAGTCCCGTAAGATCGGATGGGTGCTGCCACAGTCGCCAGACTAGGGGGGTAAGAACCCATGATTTAGTAGTGTTCAAGGGGGTTGCGGCGCCATATCCTCACTGATCCTCTTAGGGTTTAGGCAATAAGAGTTTGAACGCTCTAGCCTTCAATCTCTTATTGGGGGGGGGGTATTGTAACGGTACAGAAATGGGAATTTCATTTTATATAAATCAGTATTTAATTCAGTAATTCAATAGTTAACTTTCACCTGTGGGGAGCCCCAATGCAACATACATACAGTCAGCCTAAACAATTGCCCAGACGGATTGCGTAACCGCCCAGCAGCAGGCTCTGTGTGAAACCCAGTCTGCAGTGTGTCATTAGAGAGTGAACAACAGACAGCCAGCATCAGATAGTAAAGTTCGTGAATTAAAACCAGTGGCCTCAGGCATAAGATAGGCCTAGATTAAATGGGCCTATCTATTTAAACAACTTAAAAAACAAGTTCTATTGCAACTCATGGTCGCGCGACCGTTAAAATTCTAAGTGCCCGGGCGAATCTCAAAAGCCGACCGGCTATATATATATATAAAAAAAAAAACATACAGTGTACATCTTACAGTGCATAAAGTATTTAACAACAACCAAACTCAATGTCAATAGTGCCGGAGTGGACTGCGAAAAAACGTGTAAAACTGTTATCACGAGACGACGTAGCAAGCCAGAAGAAAACGTAATGGATGGGTAACTAAAATCACAGCCTATTAACATTTAAACCAATGTTTAGTAAATTTTGATTACCAAAAGCTTAAAAAGTAAGAAACAAAGAGATTTCTAAGAAAAAGGTTTTAATAAAGCAAGGTGAAAGAATAAAAAATAAACGTACTGGTTTATTCAAAAAGATATAATTTGTTATAGGTTAAGAAAGATTTCATTTATTAATTTGTTTGAATATAATGTATTACCAATATCAAGCCTAGTGTTTAATTGATGAGGAAATAATGGGGCTAATAAATTGGAAGCAATTTGTTTTATAAATGAACTGCATATTTATATGTGTACTGGTAACCTTCAAATAATCCTCTCTGCAGCCGTTTCGTCTGAAGGACTCTTGGAAAAAACCCGAAGGTAAGAAATAATTATTAATAAGAGTTAATTAAAATTTTGTAATTAATTGAGTAGTTTCAATGGCCCCGAACTAGGGACCCGAGTATTTTATAATTTGGCATAAATTCATAAAGTTTCAATGGCCCCCGTACAGTGACGCGAGTATAGGGTTTATAACCTATATTCGCCAGACCTAACCAAGCTGCAGAACGGGTCATTTGAGAGGGAGAACGTAATTCTTATGTGACACTTTATAAACTCTTATGTAACATTTTATAAATTTAGAAAAATGGCAGGAAAGAATGAGAGCAATATACATGAAACGACTAGTGTCGAAAACTATAATGAATCCAATAGCATGAGCAATTTTTAAATCCACTCGACTCCAAACGTGAGTCAGGAAAATAAAACAAAAAATAATGCAAATGAAACAGAGTACAGACGATTCGGGGATACAAATAACCCCAAAATAGAGTAGGGAAAGTGAAACGAATAATGAAGTTAGCTTCACTGACAAAAATGTAGCAGCACAATTTACTCCAACGACAACACGAGTCAAAGAGTTGTCGATGGACGATATATTTACTTTAATGAAAACAATGTCTGTGAGTTTGAGTAGTGATATCAATAAAATGAATAGCAGTATCAATGTAAAATTCGATGTTCAAAAGAATAGTTTTGACAGCAAATTAGATATACAGAATGACAAATTTAACGAATTAAATAATCGTTTTGATGAAATTAAGACCGAAATTAAAAGCGAATTTAATTGCAAATTTGATGTACTTAAATTTGACATTGATGAAGTAAAAACAAAATGCGAAAATAGTTGTAATGAATTGAAAAGAGACATTGAGAAAATAGTAGAGTCAGTAGCAGAACAGATTAAAAGTAAAAATACAAATGATGACAATAATGAGAATATAGTTAACAATGTGGTAGTAGAGAGTAAGATAACAAATAGTAACAATGATATTGAAAGTGGTAATGTAATTGAAAAGGTGGTATCAGAGAGTGAAATGTTGAAAATAGATAGTGAAATAGTGAGTGAGAAAGAGAGCGTTATATGTTGTAACGAAGTAGTAATTAGTGTTAATGAATTGGAAAAAGAATGGAGAAAGAGAGTAGATGAATGTGTAGGGCAGAGGGTAAATTTTCCCCTTATTTGTGATGAACCAAGGTGTTCAAAAATGTTATTATTGGAGGGCAAGAGACCCTTATTAGTGAAAGATTTGAATTGTTTCCCTTTTCTGTATAAATTAGTACCCTCTGTGTGGAATGATGTTGAAAGTAGGATATGGTGTTATGATGAGAGAGATTTAGATGGAGAGTTGTGTGTTGACAAAGAGATAGAATTATATAAACTAATGAGAGATTATAATGAGTTGAAAGAGATGCTAAATGATTTGAAATACTTACTTGTTAAAATAGAGAGTGAGAATTGTTTTGATGATACATGTTTAACGAATAATAATTTACCTTATGATGAAAAAATAACTGACTTGATAATGAATGTAATTACTGATGGAGACATAACCGATGTACTTAACGTTGACTTGTTTTATGATTATTTTGGTAAAATGAATGAATTTGGTTTTTATGGTGACGACACACAAAACAGTAATTTGTGTGTTAATGAAATTGAACAATGCTATATAAAACAAAGACTTATCTATGACGATGGAGGTTGAGCCTTAAATTCACAAATGGACACTTTTAAATATATTGTTTTATGGTAATGACCTAGCTGATTTTTGACATTGAAGTGTGATATAACTGAATAATTAATGATGACGATTTGTACATAAATGTTTAGTAAATGTATTTGTGTGTTGTAAAATGTTAGATAAACAATGTATGTATGTAGGAGAAATTGTTGAGATAATAATGTTAATATTTTGCAGCTTAAGTAAATAACAAAAATAATTTGGAAGAAGATAATGAATGAGTCGTAATTATTGTACTTAGTGAAAATAACTAAAAATATTGTTTTCAATAATTGATCTAATTAAAATAATTTGAAATGTTTAAATATTTTGCTTGACTTAAATGTTATATGGTTGAATTTCCAATGGATTTAAATTGTTTTATGAGATTTGATATTAATAAATAAATAATAACATTGTTGTTAAATGTTTCAGAGGTTACACGGAGACATTGGTGTGTGTGTGTGTGTGTGTGTGGTGTGTATTTTGTACTCATGTCAATAGGTGGATAATGTACTGTAAGTATAAAGTCTATAATACCACTTAGAGAGAATAAAATGCTTACAGGTGTGAAACGAGTTTAATTCAATAATAAAAATGAATTGAGATAATGGTGTTAAATGAAAACTGTAATTAAAAGGTAATAATAACTGAAAGGTGAATTAAAATTATATTTGGTTTGAACTGTAAGAAATAGACATTGATAAATATGTTATCTAAAAGATTTATAAAAAATTGAAAAGTGCAGTACAGGTATGAGTGGTGAGGTAACTAGAATGTTTAGACTGTGGGAGTGTTTATAACAGTGCTTACAAAACAAGTCTTGCAGACGACTGTTTATGTAAACAGTGTGTTGTATGTTTTGACTAATGTTTACAGCCAGAGGTGTTGAAGCTGAGTTGACAATAACAAAAAATATTGTAGTCTGCTGAATCATGGCCAGTAGGGAAATCCTATGATGAAATAAAAAGAAATGCCAGGTGTGAAGAAATGAAGGTCAATTTTTTGAATGATGTAAGGAAATGACTTAATGTTTTGATTGTGAGACAGTGAATATGTGTGTGATAGGATGTTGTTAATGTAAAATCATTTACAAATGATTAAATGTAATTAATTTTGAAACTGTTAATTAAATAAAAAGTAACTTAATTTGGTAATTAAATTGACTGAAAAGATGATTTTTGATAATAAAGTTAAACCCATTTTGGACTAAATTTCAAAGGTAACGGTAGATTAAATAGTGATTGATGAAAATAATGATTAAAATAAATTATTTTAACTGTCCATATAGACTTTTCATATGTCATGAATTTTTTGTCCTATACATATATAGTAGTTAAGGATACCTTGTATAATCTATGTATTATTTTGGAGGGCAATATTGTACAGGGAATATTATTCAATTTAACTGGAATTTATGTGTACTACTGTAAATCTATATTGTTTTATTAACACTATTTTTTTAGGGTCTATAATATAAAATGAGCCAGTACGCTGTCAATGAACCAGTACGGCTAAGAGGAAACAAATCAGTTGCGGGATATGGAGTAATGGAAGGCCGTTTATTAAATTTTAAGTGAATGTTTCAAAGTCAGGCAATACTGTGGTGGGTATCTGTCCGAGCTTATGGTGGTGGGATCTCGAGTAGAGAAGTCCCGTAAGATCGGATGGGTGCTGCCACAGTCGCCAGACTAGGGGGGTAAGAACCCATGATTTAGTAGTGTTCAAGGGGGTTGCGGCGCCATATCCTCACTGATCCTCTTAGGGTTTAGGCAATAAGAGTTTGAACGCTCCAGCCTTCACCTCTTATTGGGGGGGGTATTGTAACGGTACAGAAATGGGAATTTCATTTTATATAAATCAGTATTTAATTCAGTAATTCAATAGTTAACTTTCACCTGTGGGGAGTCCCAATGCAACATACATACAGTCAGCCTAAACAATTGCCCAGACGGATTGCGTAACCGCCCAGCAGCAGGCTCTGTGTGAAACCCAGTCTGCAGTGTGTCATTAGAGAGTGAACAACAGACAGCCAGCATCAGATAGTAAAGTTCGTGAATTAAAACCAGTGGCCTCAGGCATAAGATAGGCCTAGATTAAATGGGCCTATCTATTTAAACAACTTAAAAAACAAGTTCTATTGCAACTCATGGTCGCGCGACCGTTAAAATTCTTAGTGCCCGGGCGAATCTCAAAAGCCGACCGGCTATATATATATATATATATATATATATATATAAAAAAACATACAGTGTACATCTTACAGTGCATAAAGTATTTAACAACAACCAAACTCAATGTCAATAGTGCCGGAGTGGAGTGCGAAAAAACATGTAAAACTGTTATCACGAGACGACGTAGCAAGCCAGAAGAAAACGTAATGGATGGGTAACTAAAATCACAGCCTATTAACATTTAAACCAATGTGTAGTAAATTTTGATTACCAAAAGCTTAAAAAGTAAGAAACAAAGAGATTTCTAAGAAAAAGGTTTTAATAAAGCAAGGTGAAAGAATAAAAAATAAACGTACTGGTTTATTCAAAAAGATATAATTTGTTATAGGTTAAGAAAGATTTCATTTATTAATTTGTTTGAATATAATGTATTACCAATATCAAGCCTAGTGTTTAATTGATGAGGAAATAATGGGGCTAATAAATTGGAAGCAATTTGTTTTATAAATGAACTGCATATTTATATGTGTACTGGTAACCTTCAAATAATCCTCTCTGCAGCCGTTTCGTCTGAAGGACTCTTGGAAAAAACCCGAAGGTAAGAAATAATTATTAATAAGAGTTAATTATAATTTTGTAATTAATTGAGTAGTTTCAATGGCCCCAAACTAGGGACCCGAGTATTTTATAATTTGGCGTAAATTCATAAAGTTTCAATGGCCCCCGTACAGTGACGCGAGTATAGGGTTTATAACCTATATTCGCCAGACCTAACCAAGCTGCAGAACGGGTCATTTGAGAGGGAGAACGTAATTCTTATGTGACACTTTATAAACTCTTATGTAACATTTTATAAATTTAGAAAAATGGCAGGAAAGAATGAGAGCAATATACATGAAACGACTAGTGTCGAAAACTATAATGAATCCAATAGCATGAGCGATTTTGAAATCCACTCGACTCCAAACGTGAGTCAGGAAAATAAAACAAAAAATAATGCAAATGAAACAAAGAGTACAGACGATTCGGGGATACAAATAACCCCAAAATCGAGTAGGGAAAGTGAAACGAATAATGAAGTCAGCTTCACTGACAAAAATGTAGCAGCACAATTTACTCCAACGACAACACGAGTCAAAGAGTTGTCGATGGACGATATATTTACTTTAATGAAAACAATGTCTGAGAGTTTGAGTAGTGATATCAATAAAATGAATAGCAGTATCAATGTAAAATTCGATGTTCAAAAGAATAGTTTTGACAGCAAATTAGATATACAGAATGACAAATTTAACGAATTAAATAATCGTTTTGATGAAATTAAGACCGAAATTAAAAGCGAATTTAATTGCAAATTTGATGTACTTAAATTTGACATTGATGAAGTAAAAACAAAATGCGAAAATAGTTGTAATGAATTGAAACGAGACATTGAGAAAATAGTAGAGTCAGTAGCAGAACAGATTAAAAGTAAAAATACAAATGATGACAATAATGAGAATATAGTTAACAATGTGGTAGTAGAGAGTAAGATAACAAATAGTAACAATGATATTGAAAGTGGTAATGTAATTGAAAAGGTGGTATCAGAGAGTGAAATGTTGAAAATAGATAGTGAAATAGTGAGTGAGAAAGAGAGCGTTATATGTTGTAACGAAGTAGTAATTAGTGTTAATGAATTGGAAAAAGAATGGAGAAAGAGAGTAGATGAATGTGTAGGGCAGAGGGTAAATTTTCCCCTTATTTGTGATGAACCAAGGTGTTCAAAAATGTTATTATTGGAGGGCAAGAGACCCTTATTAGTGAAAGATTTGAATTGTTTCCCTTTTCTGTATAAATTAGTACCCTCTGTGTGGAATGATGTTGAAAGTAGGATATGGTGTTATGATGAGAGAGATTTAGATGGAGAGTTGTGTGTTGACAAAGAGATAGAATTATATAAACTAATGAGAGATTATAATGAGTTGAAAGAGATGCTAAATGATTTGAAATACTTACTTGTTAAAATAGAGAGTGAGAATTGTTTTGATGATACATGTTTAACGAATAATAATTTACCTTATGATGAAAAAATAACTGACTTGATAATGAATGTAATTACTGATGGAGACATAACCGATGTACTTAACGTTGACTTGTTTTATGATTATTTTGGTAAAATGAATGAATTTGGTTTTTATGGTGACGACACACAAAACAGTAATTTGTGTGTTAATGAAATTGAACAATGCTATATAAAACAAAGACTTATCTATGACGATGGAGGTTGAGCCTTAAATTCACAAATGGACACTTTTAAATATATTGTTTTATGGTAATGACCTAGCTGATTTTTGACATTGAAGTGTGATATAACTGAATAATTAATGATGACGATTTGTACATAAATGTTTAGTAAATGTATTTGTGTGTTGTAAAATGTTAGATAAACAATGTATGTATGTAGGAGAAATTGTTGAGATAATAATGTTAATATTTTGCAGCTTAAGTAAATAACAAAAATAATTTGGAAGAAGATAATGAATGAGTCGTAATTATTGTACTTAGTGAAAATAACTAAAAATATTGTTTTCAATAATTGATCTAATTAAAATAATTTGAAATGTTTAAATATTTTGCTTGACTTAAATGTTATATGGTTGAATTTCCAATGGATTTAAATTGTTTTATGAGATTTGATATTAATAAATAAATAATAACATTGTTGTTAAATGTTTCAGAGGTTACACGGAGACATTGGTGTGTGTGTGTGTGTGTGGTGTGTATTTTGTACTCATGTCAATAGGTGGATAATGTACTGTAAGTATAAAGTCTATAATACCACTTAGAGAGAATAAAATGCTTACAGGTGTGAAACGAGTTTAATTCAATAATAAAAATGAATTGAGATAATGGTGTTAAATGAAAACTGTAATTAAAAGGTAATAATAACTGAAAGGTGAATTAAAATTATATTTGGTTTGAACTGTAAGAAATAGACATTGATAAATATGTTATCTAAAAGATTTATAAAAAATTGAAAAGTGCAGTACAGGTATGAGTGGTGAGGTAACTAGAATGTTTAGACTGTGGGAGTGTTTATAACAGTGCTTACAAAACAAGTCTTGCAGACGACTGTTTATGTAAACAGTGTGTTGTATGTTTTGACTAATGTTTACAGCCAGAGGTGTTGAAGCTGAGTTGACAATAACAAAAAATGTTGTAGTCTGCTGAATCATGGCCAGTAGGGAAATCCTATGATGAAATAAAAAGAAATGCCAGGTGTGAAGAAATGAAGGTCAATTTTTTGAATGATGTAAGGAAATGACTTAATGTTTTGATTGTGAGACAGTGAATATGTGTGTGATAGGATGTTGTTAATGTAAAATCATTTACAAATGATTAAATGTAATTAATTTTGAAACTGTTAATTAAATAAAAAGTAACTTAATTTGGTAATTAAATTGATTGAAAAGATGATTTTTGATAATAAAGTTAAACCCATTTTGGACTAAATTTCAAAGGTAACGGTAGATTAAATAGTGATTGATGAAAATAATGATTAAAATAAATTATTTTAACTGTCCATATAGACTTTTCATATGTCATGAATTTTTTGTCCTATACATATATAGTAGTTAAGGATACCTTGTATAATCTATGTATTATTTTGGAGGGCAATATTGTACAGGGAATATTATTCAATTTAACTGGAATTTATGTGTACTACTGTAAATCTATATTGTTTTATTAACACTATTTTTTTTAGGGTCTATAATATAAAATGAGCCAGTACGCTGTCAATGAACCAGTACGGCTAAGAAGAAACAAATCAGTTGCGGGATATGGAGTAATGGAAGGCCGTTTATTAAATTTTAAGTGAATGTTTCAAAGTCAGGCGATACTGTGGTGGGTATCTGTCCGAGCTTATGGTGGTGGGATCTCGAGTAGAGAAGTCCCGTAAGATCGGATGGGTGCTGCCACAGTCGCCAGACTAGGGGGGTAAGAACCCATTATTTAGTAGTGTTCAAGGGGGTTGCGGCGCCATATCCTCACTGATCCTCTTAGGGTTTAGGCAATAAGAGTTTGAACGCTCCAGCCTTCAACCTCTTATTGGGGGGGTATTGTAACGGTACAGAAATGGGAATTTCATTTTATATAAATCAGTATTTAATTCAGTAATTCAATAGTTAACTTTCACCTGTGGGGAGCCCCAATGCAACATACATACAGTCAGCCTAAACAATTGCCCAGACGGATTGCGTAACCGCCCAGCAGCAGGCTCTGTGTGAAACCCAGTCTGCAGTGTGTCATTAGAGAGTGAACAACAGACAGCCAGCATCAGATAGTAAAGTTCGTGAATTAAAACCAGTGGCCTCAGGCATAAGATAGGCCTAGATTAAATGGGCCTATCTATTTAAACAACTTAAAAAACAAGTTCTATTGCAACTCATGGTCGCGCGACCATTAAAATTCTAAGTGCCCGGGCGAATCTCAAAAGCCGACCGGCTATATATATATATATAAAAAAAAAACATACAGTGTACATCTTACAGTGCATAAAGTATTTAACAACAACCAAACTCAATGTCAATAGTGCCGGAGTGCGAAAAAACGTGTAAAACTGTTATCACGAGACGACGTAGCAAGCCAGAAGAAAACGTAATGGATGGGTAACTAAAATCACAGCCTATTAACATTTAAACCAATGTTTAGTAAATTTTGATTACCAAAAGCTTAAAAAGTAAGAAACAAAGAGATTTCTAAGAAAAAGGTTTTAATAAAGCAAGGTGAAAGAATAAAAAATAAACGTACTGGTTTATTCAAAAAGATATAATTTGTTATAGGTTAAGAAAGATTTCATTTATTAATTTGTTTGAATATAATGTATTACCAATATCAAGCCTAGTGTTTAATTGATGAGGAAATAATGGGGCTAATAAATTGGAAGCAATTTGTTTTATAAATGAACTGCATATTTATATGTGTACTGGTAACCTTCAAATAATCCTCTCTGCAGCCGTTTCGTCTGAAGGACTCTTGGAAAAAACCCAAAGGTAAGAAATAATTATTAATAAGAGTTAATTATAATTTTGTAATTAATTGAGTAGTTTCAATGGCCCCGAACTAGGGACCCGAGTATTTTATAATTTGGCGTAAATTCATAAAGTTTCAATGGCCCCCGTACAGTGACGCGAGTATAGGGTTTATAACCTATATTCGCCAGACCTAACCAAGCTGCAGAACGGGTCATTTGAGAGGGAGAACGTAATTCTTATGTGACACTTTATAAACTCTTATGTAACATTTTATAAATTTAGAAAAATGGCAGGAAAGAATGAGAGCAATATACATGAAACGACTAGTGTCGAAAACTATAATGAATCCAATAGCATGAGCGATTTTGAAATCCACTCGACTCCAAACGTGAGTCAGGAAAATAAAACAAAAAATAATGCAAATGAAACAAAGAGTACAGACGATTCGGGGATACAAATAACCCCAAAATCGAGTAGGGAAAGTGAAACGAATAATGAAGTCAGCTTCACTGACAAAAATGTAGCAGCACAATTTACTCCAAAGACAACACGAGTCAAAGAGTTGTCGATGGACGATATATTTACTTTAATGAAAACAATGTCTGAGAGTTTGAGTAGTGATATCAATAAAATGAATAGCAGTATCAATGTAAAATTCGATGTTCAAAAGAATAGTTTTTACAGCAAATTAGATATACAGAATGACAAATTTAACGAATTAAATAATCGTTTTGATGAAATTAAGACCGAAATTAAAAGCGAATTTAATTGCAAATTTGATGTACTTAAATTTGACATTGATGAAGTAAAAACAAAATGCGAAAATAGTTGTAATGAATTGAAACGAGACATTGAGAAAATAGTAGAGTCAGTAGCAGAACAGATTAAAAGTAAAAATACAAATGATGACAATAATGAGAATATAGTTAACAATGTGGTAGTAGAGAGTAAGATAACAAATAGTAACAATGATATTGAAAGTGGTAATGTAATTGAAAAGGTGGTATCAGAGAGTGAAATGTTGAAAATAGATAGTGAAATAGTGAGTGAGAAAGAGAGCGTTATATGTTGTAACGAAGTAGTAATTAGTGTTAATGAATTGGAAAAAGAATGGAGAAAGAGAGTAGATGAATGTGTAGGGCAGAGGGTAAATTTTCCCCTTGTTTGTGATGAACCAAGGTGTTCAAAAATGTTATTATTGGAGGGCAAGAGACCCTTATTAGTGAAAGATTTGAATTGTTTCCCTTTTCTGTATAAATTAGTACCCTCTGTGTGGAATGATGTTGAAAGTAGGATATGGTGTTATGATGAGAGAGATTTAGATGGAGAGTTGTGTGTTGACAAAGAGATAGAATTATATAAACTAATGAGAGATTATAATGAGTTGAAAGAGATGCTAAATGATTTGAAATACTTACTTGTTAAAATAGAGAGTGAGAATTGTTTTGATGATACATGTTTAACGAATAATAATTTACCTTATGATGAAAAAATAACTGACTTGATAATGAATGTAATTACTGATGGAGACATAACCGATGTACTTAACGTTGACTTGTTTTATGATTATTTTGGTAAAATGAATGAATTTGGTTTTTATGGTGACGACACACAAAACAGTAATTTGTGTGTTAATGAAATTGAACAATGCTATATAAAACAAAGACTTATCTATGACGATGGAGGTTGAGCCTTAAATTCACAAATGGACACTTTTAAATATATTGTTTTATGGTAATGACCTAGCTGATTTTTGACATTGAAGTGTGATATAACTGAATAATTAATGATGACGATTTGTACATAAATGTTTAGTAAATGTATTTGTGTGTTGTAAAATGTTAGATAAACAATGTATGTATGTAGGAGAAATTGTTGAGATAATAATGTTAATATTTTGCAGCTTAAGTAAATAACAAAAATAATTTGGAAGAAGATAATGAATGAGTCGTAATTATTGTACTTAGTGAAAATAACTAAAAATATTGTTTTCAATAATTGATCTAATTAAAATAATTTGAAATGTTTAAATATTTTGCTTGACTTAAATGTTATATGGTTGAATTTCCAATGGATTTAAATTGTTTTATGAGATTTGATATTAATAACATTGTTGTTAAACGTTTCAGAGGTTACACGGAGACATTGGTGTGTGTGTGTGTGTGTGGTGTGTATTTTGTACTCATGTCAATAGGTGGATAATGTACTGTAAGTATAAAGTCTATAATACCACTTAGAGAGAATAAAATGCTTACAGGTGTGAAACGAGTTTAATTCAATAATAAAAATGAATTGAGATAATGGTGTTAAATGAAAACTGTAATTAAAAGGTAATAATAACTGAAAGGTGAATTAAAATTATATTTGGTTTGAACTGTAAGAAATAGACATTGATAAATATGTTATCTAAAAGATTTATAAAAAATTGAAAAGTGCAGTACAGGTATGAGTGGTGAGGTAACTAGAATGTTTAGACTGTGGGAGTGTTTATAACAGTGCTTACAAAACAAGTCTTGCAGACGACTGTTTATGTAAACAGTGTGTTGTATGTTTTGACTAATGTTTACAGCCAGAGGTGTTGAAGCTGAGTTGACAATAACAAAAAATGTTGTAGTCTGCTGAATCATGGCCAGTAGGGAAATCCTATGATGAAATAAAAAGAAATGCCAGGTGTGAAGAAATGAAGGTCAATTTTTTGAATGATGTAAGGAAATGACTTAATGTTTTGATTGTGAGACAGTGAATATGTGTGTGATAGGATGTTGTTAATGTAAAATCATTTACAAATGATTAAATGTAATTAATTTTGAAACTGTTAATTAAATAAAAAGTAACTTAATTTGGTAATTAAATTGATTGAAAAGATGATTTTTGATAATAAAGTTAAACCCATTTTGGACTAAATTTCAAAGGTAACGGTAGATTAAATAGTGATTGATGAAAATAATGATTAAAATAAATTATTTTAACTGTCCATATAGACTTTTCATATGTCATGAATTTTTTGTCCTATACATATATAGTAGTTAAGGATACCTTGTATAATCTATGTATTATTTTGGAGGGCAATATTGTACAGGGAATATTATTCAATTTAACTGGAATTTATGTGTACTACTGTAAATCTATATTGTTTTATTAACACTATTTTTTTTAGGGTCTATAATATAAAATGAGCCAGTACGCTGTCAATGAACCAGTACGGCTAAGAAGAAACAAATCAGTTGCGGGATATGGAGTAATGGAAGGCCGTTTATTAAATTTTAAGTGAATGTTTCAAAGTCAGGCGATACTGTGGTGGGTATCTGTCCGAGCTTATGGTGGTGGGATCTCGAGTAGAGAAGTCCCGTAAGATCGGATGGGTGCTGCCACAGTCGCCAGACTAGGGGGGTAAGAACCCATTATTTAGTAGTGTTCAAGGGGGTTGCGGCGCCATATCCTCACTGATCCTCTTAGGGTTTAGGCAATAAGAGTTTGAACGCTCCAGCCTTCAACCTCTTATTGGGGGGGTATTGTAACGGTACAGAAATGGGAATTTCATTTTATATAAATCAGTATTTAATTCAGTAATTCAATAGTTAACTTTCACCTGTGGGGAGCCCCAATGCAACATACATACAGTCAGCCTAAACAATTGCCCAGACGGATTGCGTAACCGCCCAGCAGCAGGCTCTGTGTGAAACCCAGTCTGCAGTGTGTCATTAGAGAGTGAACAACAGACAGCCAGCATCAGATAGTAAAGTTCGTGAATTAAAACCAGTGGCCTCAGGCATAAGATAGGCCTAGATTAAATGGGCCTATCTATTTAAACAACTTAAAAAACAAGTTCTATTGCAACTCATGGTCGCGCGACCATTAAAATTCTAAGTGCCCGGGCGAATCTCAAAAGCCGACCGGCTATATATATATATATAAAAAAAAAACATACAGTGTACATCTTACAGTGCATAAAGTATTTAACAACAACCAAACTCAATGTCAATACTGCCGGAGTGCGAAAAAACGTGTAAAACTGTTATCACGAGACGACGTAGCAAGCCAGAAGAAAACGTAATGGATGGGTAACTAAAATCACAGCCTATTAACATTTAAACCAATGTTTAGTAAATTTTGATTACCAAAAGCTTAAAAAGTAAGAAACAAAGAGATTTCTAAGAAAAAGGTTTTAATAAAGCAAGGTGAAAGAATAAAAAATAAACGTACTGGTTTATTCAAAAAGATATAATTTGTTATAGGTTAAGAAAGATTTCATTTATTAATTTGTTTGAATATAATGTATTACCAATATCAAGCCTAGTGTTTAATTGATGAGGAAATAATGGGGCTAATAAATTGGAAGCAATTTGTTTTATAAATGAACTGCATATTTATATGTGTACTGGTAACCTTCAAATAATCCTCTCTGCAGCCGTTTCGTCTGAAGGACTCTTGGAAAAAACCCAAAGGTAAGAAATAATTATTAATAAGAGTTAATTATAATTTTGTAATTAATTGAGTAGTTTCAATGGCCCCGAACTAGGGACCCGAGTATTTTATAATTTGGCGTAAATTCATAAAGTTTCAATGGCCCCCGTACAGTGACGCGAGTATAGGGTTTATAACCTATATTCGCCAGACCTAACCAAGCTGCAGAACGGGTCATTTGAGAGGGAGAACGTAATTCTTATGTGACACTTTATAAACTCTTATGTAACATTTTATAAATTTAGAAAAATGGCAGGAAAGAATGAGAGCAATATACATGAAACGACTAGTGTCGAAAACTATAATGAATCCAATAGCATGAGCGATTTTGAAATCCACTCGACTCCAAACGTGAGTCAGGAAAATAAAACAAAAAATAATGCAAATGAAACAAAGAGTACAGACGATTCGGGGATACAAATAACCCCAAAATCGAGTAGGGAAAGTGAAACGAATAATGAAGTCAGCTTCACTGACAAAAATGTAGCAGCACAATTTACTCCAACGACAACACGAGTCAAAGAGTTGTCGATGGACGATATATTTACTTTAATGAAAACAATGTCTGAGAGTTTGAGTAGTGATATCAATAAAATGAATAGCAGTATCAATGTAAAATTCGATGTTCAAAAGAATAGTTTTTACAGCAAATTAGATATACAGAATGACAAATTTAACGAATTAAATAATCGTTTTGATGAAATTAAGACCGAAATTAAAAGCGAATTTAATTGCAAATTTGATGTACTTAAATTTGACATTGATGAAGTAAAAACAAAATGCGAAAATAGTTGTAATGAATTGAAACGAGACATTGAGAAAATAGTAGAGTCAGTAGCAGAACAGATTAAAAGTAAAAATACAAATGATGACAATAATGAGAATATAGTTAACAATGTGGTAGTAGAGAGTAAGATAACAAATAGTAACAATGATATTGAAAGTGGTAATGTAATTGAAAAGGTGGTATCAGAGAGTGAAATGTTGAAAATAGATAGTGAAATAGTGAGTGAGAAAGAGAGCGTTATATGTTGTAACGAAGTAGTAATTAGTGTTAATGAATTGGAAAAAGAATGGAGAAAGAGAGTAGATGAATGTGTAGGGCAGAGGGTAAATTTTCCCCTTATTTGTGATGAACCAAGGTGTTCAAAAATGTTATTATTGGAGGGCAAGAGACCCTTATTAGTGAAAGATTTGAATTGTTTCCCTTTTCTGTATAAATTAGTACCCTCTGTGTGGAATGATGTTGAAAGTAGGATATGGTGTTATGATGAGAGAGATTTAGATGGAGAGTTGTGTGTTGACAAAGAGATAGAATTATATAAACTAATGAGAGATTATAATGAGTTGAAAGAGATGCTAAATGATTTGAAATACTTACTTGTTAAAATAGAGAGTGAGAATTGTTTTGATGATACATGTTTAACGAATAATAATTTACCTTATGATGAAAAAATAACTGACTTGATAATGAATGTAATTACTGATGGAGACATAACCGATGTACTTAACGTTGACTTGTTTTATGATTATTTTGGTAAAATGAATGAATTTGGTTTTTATGGTGACGACACACAAAACAGTAATTTGTGTGTTAATGAAATTGAACAATGCTATATAAAACAAAGACTTATCTATGACGATGGAGGTTGAGCCTTAAATTCACAAATGGACACTTTTAAATATATTGTTTTATGGTAATGACCTAGCTGATTTTTGACATTGAAGTGTGATATAACTGAATAATTAATGATGACGATTTGTACATAAATGTTTAGTAAATGTATTTGTGTGTTGTAAAATGTTAGATAAACAATGTATGTATGTAGGAGAAATTGTTGAGATAATAATGTTAATATTTTGCAGCTTAAGTAAATAACAAAAATAATTTGGAAGAAGATAATGAATGAGTCGTAATTATTGTACTTAGTGAAAATAACTAAAAATATTGTTTTCAATAATTGATCTAATTAAAATAATTTGAAATGTTTAAATATTTTGCTTGACTTAAATGTTATATGGTTGAATTTCCAATGGATTTAAATTGTTTTATGAGATTTGATATTAATAAATAAATAATAACATTGTTGTTAAACGTTTCAGAGGTTACACGGAGACATTGGTGTGTGTGTGTGTGTGTGTGTGTGGTGTGGTGTGTATTTTGTACTCATGTCAATAGGTGGATAATGTACTGTAAGTATAAAGTCTATAATACCACTTAGAGAGAATAAAATGCTTACAGGTGTGAAACGAGTTTAATTCAATAATAAAAATGAATTGAGATAATGGTGTTAAATGAAAACTGTAATTAAAAGGTAATAATAACTGAAAGGTGAATTAAAATTATATTTGGTTTGAACTGTAAGAAATAGACATTGATAAATATGTTATCTAAAAGATTTATAAAAAATTGAAAAGTGCAGTACAGGTATGAGTGGTGAGGTAACTAGAATGTTTAGACTGTGGGAGTGTTTATAACAGTGCTTACAAAACAAGTCTTGCAGACGACTGTTTATGTAAACAGTGTGTTGTATGTTTTGACTAATGTTTACAGCCAGAGGTGTTGAAGCTGAGTTGACAATAACAAAAAATGTTGTAGTCTGCTGAATCATGGCCAGTAGGGAAATCCTATGATGAAATAAAAAGAAATGCCAGGTGTGAAGAAATGAAGGTCAATTTTTTGAATGATGTAAGGAAATGACTTAATGTTTTGATTGTGAGACAGTGAATATGTGTGTGATAGGATGTTGTTAATGTAAAATCATTTACAAATGATTAAATGTAATTAATTTTGAAACTGTTAATTAAATAAAAAGTAACTTAATTTGGTAATTAAATTGATTGAAAAGATGATTTTTGATAATAAAGTTAAACCCATTTTGGACTAAATTTCAAAGGTAATGGTAGATTAAATAGTGATTGATGAAAATAATGATTAAAATAAATTATTTTAACTGTCCATATAGACTTTTCATATGTCATGAATTTTTTGTCCTATACATATATAGTAGTTAAGGATACCTTGTATAATCTATGTATTATTTTGGAGGGCAATATTGTACAGGGAATATTATTCAATTTAACTGGAATTTATGTGTACTACTGTAAATCTATATTGTTTTATTAACACTATTTTTTTTAGGGTCTATAATATAAAATGAGCCAGTACGCTGTCAATGAACCAGTACGGCTAAGAAGAAACAAATCAGTTGCGGGATATGGAGTAATGGAAGGCCGTTTATTAAATTTTAAGTGAATGTTTCAAAGTCAGGCGATACTGTGGTGGGTATCTGTCCGAGCTTATGGTGGTGGGATCTCGAGTAGAGAAGTCCCGTAAGATCGGATGGGTGCTGCCACAGTCGCCAGACTAGGGGGGTAAGAACCCATTATTTAGTAGTGTTCAAGGGGGTTGCGGCGCCATATCCTCACTGATCCTCTTAGGGTTTAGGCAATAAGAGTTTGAACGCTCCAGCCTTCAACCTCTTATTGGGGGGGTATTGTAACGGTACAGAAATGGGAATTTCATTTTATATAAATCAGTATTTAATTCAGTAATTCAATAGTTAACTTTCACCTGTGGGGAGCCCCAATGCAACATACATACAGTCAGCCTAAACAATTGCCCAGACGGATTGCGTAACCGCCCAGCAGCAGGCTCTGTGTGAAACCCAGTCTGCAGTGTGTCATTAGAGAGTGAACAACAGACAGCCAGCATCAGATAGTAAAGTTCGTGAATTAAAACCAGTGGCCTCAGGCATAAGATAGGCCTAGATTAAATGGGCCTATCTATTTAAACAACTTAAAAAACAAGTTCTATTGCAACTCATGGTCGCGCGACCATTAAAATTCTAAGTGCCCGGGCGAATCTCAAAAGCCGACCGGCTATATATATATATATAAAAAAAAAACATACAGTGTACATCTTACAGTGCATAAAGTATTTAACAACAACCAAACTCAATGTCAATAGTGCCGGAGTGCGAAAAAAAATGTAAAACTGTTATCACGAGACGACGTAGCAAGCCAGAAGAAAACGTAATGGATGGGTAACTAAAATCACAGCCTATTAACATTTAAACCAATGTTTAGTAAATTTTGATTACCAAAAGCTTAAAAAGTAAGAAACAAAGAGATTTCTAAGAAAAAGGTTTTAATAAAGCAAGGTGAAAGAATAAAAAATAAACGTACTGGTTTATTCAAAAAGATATAATTTGTTATAGGTTAAGAAAGATTTCATTTATTAATTTGTTTGAATATAATGTATTACCAATATCAAGCCTAGTGTTTAATTGATGAGGAAATAATGGGGCTAATAAATTGGAAGCAATTTGTTTTATAAATGAACTGCATATTTATATGTGTACTGGTAACCTTCAAATAATCCTCTCTGCAGCCGTTTCGTCTGAAGGACTCTTGGAAAAAACCCGAAGGTAAGAAATAATTATTAATAAGAGTTAATTAAAATTTTGTAATTAATTGAGTAGTTTCAATGGCCCCGAACTAGGGACCCGAGTATTTTATAATTTGGCATAAATTCATAAAGTTTCAATGGCCCCCGTACAGTGACGCGAGTATAGGGTTTATAACCTATATTCGCCAGACCTAACCAAGCTGCAGAACGGGTCATTTGAGAGGGAGAACGTAATTCTTATGTGACACTTTATAAACTCTTATGTAACATTTTATAAATTTAGAAAAATGGCAGGAAAGAATGAGAGCAATATACATGAAACGACTAGTGTCGAAAACTATAATGAATCCAATAGCATGAGCAATTTTTAAATCCACTTGACTCCAAACGTGAGTCAGGAAAATAAAACAAAAAATAATGCAAATGAAACAGAGTACAGACGATTCGGGGATGCAAATAACCCCAAAATCGAGTAGGGAAAGTGAAACGAATAATGAAGTCAGCTTCACTGACAAAAATGTAGCAGCACAATTTACTCCAACGACAACACGAGTCAAAGAGTTGTCGATGGACGATATATTTACTTTAATGAAAACAATGTCTGTGAGTTTGAGTAGTGATATCAATAAAATGAATAGCAGTATCAATGTAAAATTCGATGTTCAAAAGAATAGTTTTGACAGCAAATTAGATATACAGAATGTCAAATTTAACGAATTAAATAATCGTTTTGATGAAATTAAGACCGAAATTAAAAGCGAATTTAATTGCAAATTTGATGTACTTAAATTTGACATTGATGAAGTAAAAACAAAATGCGAAAATAGTTGTAATGAATTGAAAAGAGACATTGAGAAAATAGTAGAGTCAGTAGCAGAACAGATTAAAAGTAAAAATACAAATGATGACAATAATGAGAATATAGTTAACAATGTGGTAGTAGAGAGTAAGATAACAAATAGTAACAATGATATTGAAAGTGGTAATGTAATTGAAAAGGTGGTATCAGAGAGTGAAATGTTGAAAATAGATAGTGAAATAGTGAGTGAGAAAGAGAGCGTTATATGTTGTAACGAAGTAGTAATTAGTGTTAATGAATTGGAAAAAGAATGGAGAAAGAGAGTAGATGAATGTGTAGGGCAGAGGGTAAATTTTCCCCTTATTTGTGATGAACCAAGGTGTTCAAAAATGTTATTATTGGAGGGCAAGAGACCCTTATTAGTGAAATATTTGAATTGTTTCCCTTTTCTGTATAAATTAGTACCCTCTGTGTGGAATGATGTTGAAAGTAGGATATGGTGTTATGATGAGAGAGATTTAGATGGAGAGTTGTGTGTTGACAAAGAGATAGAATTATATAAACTAATGAGAGATTATAATGAGTTGAAAGAGATGCTAAATGATTTGAAATACTTACTTGTTAAAATAGAGAGTGAGAATTGTTTTGATGATACATGTTTAACGAATAATAATTTACCTTATGATGAAAAAATAACTGACTTGATAATGAATGTAATTACTGATGGAGACATAACCGATGTACTTAATGTTGACTTGTTTTATGATTATTTTGGTAAAATGAATGAATTTGGTTTTTATGGTGATGACACACAAAACAGTAATTTGTGTGTTAATGAAATTGAACAATGCTATATAAAACAAAGACTTATCTATGACGATGGAGGTTGAGCCTTAAATTCACAAATGGACACTTTTAAATATATTGTTTTATGGTAATGACCTAGCTGATTTTTGACATTGAAGTGTGATATAACTGAATAATTAATGATGACGATTTGTACATAAATGTTTAGTAAATGTATTTGTGTGTTGTAAAATGTTAGATAAACAATGTATGTATGTAGGAGAAATTGTTGAGATAATAATGTTAATATTTTGCAGCTTAAGTAAATAACAAAAATAATTTGGAAGAAGATAATGAATGAGTCGTAATTATTGTACTTAGTGAAAATAACTAAAAATATTGTTTTCAATAATTGATCTAATTAAAATAATTTGAAATGTTTAAATATTTTGCTTGACTTAAATGTTATATGGTTGAATTTCCAATGGATTTAAATTGTTTTATGAGATTTGATATTAATAAATAAATAATAACATTGTTGTTAAATGTTTCAGAGGTTACACGGAGACATTGGTGTGTGTGTGTGTGGTGTGTATTTTGTACTCATGTCAATAGGTGGATAATGTACTGTAAGTATAAAGTCTATAATACCACTTAGAGAGAATAAAATGCTTACAGGTGTGAAACGAGTTTAATTCAATAATAAAAATGAATTGAGATAATGGTGTTAAATGAAAACTGTAATTAAAAGGTAATAATAACTGAAAGGTGAATTAAAATTATATTTGGTTTGAACTGTAAGAAATAGACATTGATAAATATGTTATCTAAAAGATTTATAAAAAATTGAAAAGTGCAGTACAGGTATGAGTGGTGAGGTAACTAGAATGTTTAGACTGTGGGAGTGTTTATAACAGTGCTTACAAAACAAGTCTTGCAGACGACTGTTTATGTAAACAGTGTGTTGTATGTTTTGACTAATGTTTACAGCCAGAGGTGTTGAAGCTGAGTTGACAATAACAAAAAATGTTGTAGTCTGCTGAATCATGGCCAGCAGGGAAATCCTATGATGAAATAAAAAGAAATGCCAGGTGTGAAGAAATGAAGGTCAATTTTTTGAATGATGTAAGGAAATGACTTAATGTTTTGATTGTGAGACAGTGAATATGTGTGTGATAGGATGTTGTTAATGTAAAATCATTTACAAATGATTAAATGTAATTAATTTTGAAACTGTTAATTAAATAAAAAATAACTTAATTTGGTAATTAAATTGATTGAAAAGATGATTTTTGATAATAAAGTTAAACCCATTTTGGACTAAATTTCAAAGGTAACGGTAGATTAAATAGTGATTGATGAAAATAATGATTAAAATAAATTATTTTAACTGTCCATATAGACTTTTCATATGTCATGAATTTTTTGTCCTATACATATATAGTAGTTAAGGATACCTTGTATAATCTATGTATTATTTTGGAGGGCAATATTGTACAGGGAATATTATTCAATTTAACTGGAATTTATGTGTACTACTGTAAACCTATATTGTTTTATTAACACTATTTTTTTTTAGGGTCTATAATATAAAATGAGCCAGTACGCTGTCAATGAACCAGTACGGCTAAGAGGAAACAAATCAGTTGCGGGATATGGAGTAATGGAAGGCCGTTTATTAAATTTTAAGTGAATGTTTCAAAGTCAGGCGATACTGTGGTGGGTATCTGTCCGAGCTTATGGTGGTGGGATCTCGAGTAGAGAAGTCCCGTAAGATCGGATGGGTGCTGCCACAGTCGCCAGACTAGGGGGGTAAGAACCCATGATTTAGTAGTGTTCAAGGGGGTTGCGGCGCCATATCCTCACTGATCCTCTTAGGGTTTAGGCAATAAGAGTTTGAACGCTCCAGCCTTCAACCTCTTATTGGGGGGGTATTGTAACGGTACAGAAATGGGAATTTCATTTTATATAAATCAGTATTTAACTCAGTAATTCAATAGTTAACTTTCACCTGTGGGGAGCCCCAATGCAACATACATACAGTCAGCCTAAACAATTGCCCAGACGGATTGCGTAACCGCCCAGCAGCAGGCTCTGTATGAAACCCAGTCTGCAGTGTGTCATTAGAGAGTGAACAACAGACAGCCAGCATCAGATAGTAAAGTTCGTGAATTAAAACCAGTGGCCTCGGGCATAAGATAGGCCTAGACTAAATGGGCCTATCTATTTAAACAACTTAAAAAACAAGTTCTATTGCAACTCATGGTCGCGCGACGATTAAAATTCTAAGTGCCCGGGCGAATCTCAAAAGCCGACCGGCTATATATATATATATATATATATATATTAAAAAAAAAACATACAGTGTACATCTTACAGTGCATAAAGTATTTAACAACAACCAAACTCAATGTCAATAGTGCCGGAGTGCGAAAAAACGTGTAAAACTGTTATCACGAGACGACGTAGCAAACCAGAAGAAAACGTAATGGATGGGTAACTAAAATCACAGCCTATTAACATTTAAACCAATGTTTAGTAAATTTTGATTACCAAAAGCTTAAAAAGTAAGAAACAAAGAGATCTCTAAGAAAAAGGTTTTAATAAAGCAAGGTGAAAGAATAAAAAATAAACGTACTGGTTTATTCAAAAAGATATAATTTGTTATAGGTTAAGAAAGATTTCATTTATTAATTTGTTTGAATATAATGTATTACCAATATCAAGCCTAGTGTTTAATTGATGAGGAAATAATGGGGCTAATAAATTGGAAGCAATTTGTTTTATAAATGAACTGCATATTTATATGTGTACTGGTAACCTTCAAATAATCCTCTCTGCAGCCGTTTCGTCTGAAGGACTCTTGGAAAAAACCCGAAGGTAAGAAATAATTATTAATAAGAGTTAATTATAATTTTGTAATTAATTGAGTAGTTTCAATGGCCCCAAACTAGGGACCCGAGTATTTTATAATTTGGCGTAAATTCATAAAGTTTCAATGGCCCCCGTACAGTGACGCGAGTATAGGGTTTATAACCTATATTCGCCAGACCTAACCAAGCTGCAGAACGGGTCATTTGAGAGGGAGAACGTAATTCTTATGTGACACTTTATAAACTCTTATGTAACATTTTATAAATTTAGAAAAATGGCAGGAAAGAATGAGAGCAATATACATGAAACGACTAGTGTCGAAAACTATAATGAATCCAATAGCATGAGCGATTTTGAAATCCACTCGACTCCAAACGTGAGTCAGGAAAATAAAACAAAAAATAATGCAAATGAAACAAAGAGTACAGACGATTCGGGGATACAAATAACCCCAAAATCGAGTAGGGAAAGTGAAACGAATAATGAAGTCAGCTTCACTGACAAAAATGTAGCAGCACAATTTACTCCAACGACAACACGAGTCAAAGAGTTGTCGATGGACGATATATTTACTTTAATGAAAACAATGTCTGAGAGTTTGAGTAGTGATATCAATAAAATGAATAGCAGTATCAATGTAAAATTCGATGTTCAAAAGAATAGTTTTTACAGCAAATTAGATATACAGAATGACAAATTTAACGAATTAAATAATCGTTTTGATGAAATTAAGACCGAAATTAAAAGCGAATTTAATTGCAAATTTGATGTACTTAAATTTGACATTGATGAAGTAAAAACAAAATGCGAAAATAGTTGTAATGAATTGAAACGAGACATTGAGAAAATAGTAGAGTCAGTAGCAGAACAGATTAAAAGTAAAAATACAAATGATGACAATAATGAGAATATAGTTAACAATGTGGTAGTAGAGAGTAAGATAACAAATAGTAACAATGATATTGAAAGTGGTAATGTAATTGAAAAGGTGGTATCAGAGAGTGAAATGTTGAAAATAGATAGTGAAATAGTGAGTGAGAAAGAGAGCGTTATATGTTGTAACGAAGTAGTAATTAGTGTTAATGAATTGGAAAAAGAATGGAGAAAGAGAGTAGATGAATGTGTAGGGCAGAGGGTAAATTTTCCCCTTATTTGTGATGAACCAAGGTGTTCAAAAATGTTATTATTGGAGGGCAAGAGACCCTTATTAGTGAAAGATTTGAATTGTTTCCCTTTTCTGTATAAATTAGTACCCTCTGTGTGGAATGATGTTGAAAGTAGGATATGGTGTTATGATGAGAGAGATTTAGATGGAGAGTTGTGTGTTGACAAAGAGATAGAATTATATAAACTAATGAGAGATTATAATGAGTTGAAAGAGATGCTAAATGATTTGAAATACTTACTTGTTAAAATAGAGAGTGAGAATTGTTTTGATGATACATGTTTAACGAATAATAATTTACCTTATGATGAAAAAATAACTGACTTGATAATGAATGTAATTACTGATGGAGACATAACCGATGTACTTAACGTTGACTTGTTTTATGATTATTTTGGTAAAATGAATGAATTTGGTTTTTATGGTGACGACACACAAAACAGTAATTTGTGTGTTAATGAAATTGAACAATGCTATATAAAACAAAGACTTATCTATGACGATGGAGGTTGAGCCTTAAATTCACAAATGGACACTTTTAAATATATTGTTTTATGGTAATGACCTAGCTGATTTTTGACATTGAAGTGTGATATAACTGAATAATTAATGATGACGATTTGTACATAAATGTTTAGTAAATGTATTTGTGTGTTGTAAAATGTTAGATAAACAATGTATGTATGTAGGAGAAATTGTTGAGATAATAATGTTAATATTTTGCAGCTTAAGTAAATAACAAAAATAATTTGGAAGAAGATAATGAATGAGTCGTAATTATTGTACTTAGTGAAAATAACTAAAAATATTGTTTTCAATAATTGATCTAATTAAAATAATTTGAAATGTTTAAATATTTTGCTTGACTTAAATGTTATATGGTTGAATTTCCAATGGATTTAAATTGTTTTATGAGATTTGATATTAATAAATAAATAATAACATTGTTGTTAAACGTTTCAGAGGTTACACGGAGACATTGGTGTGTGTGTGTGTGTGTGTGTGTGGTGTGGTGTGTATTTTGTACTCATGTCAATAGGTGGATAATGTACTGTAAGTATAAAGTCTATAATACCACTTAGAGAGAATAAAATGCTTACAGGTGTGAAACGAGTTTAATTCAATAATAAAAATGAATTGAGATAATGGTGTTAAATGAAAACTGTAATTAAAAGGTAATAATAATTGAAAGGTGAATTAAAATTATATTTGGTTTGAACTGTAAGAAATAGACATTGATAAATATGTTATCTAAAAGATTTATAAAAAATTGAAAAGTGCAGTACAGGTATGAGTGGTGAGGTAACTAGAATGTTTAGACTGTGGGAGTGTTTATAACAGTGCTTACAAAACAAGTCTTGCAGACGACTGTTTATGTAAACAGTGTGTTGTATGTTTTGACTAATGTTTACAGCCAGAGGTGTTGAAGCTGAGTTGACAATAACAAAAAATGTTGTAGTCTGCTGAATCATGGCCAGTAGGGAAATCCTATGATGAAATAAAAAGAAATGCCAGGTGTGAAGAAATGAAGGTCAATTTTTTGAATGATGTAAGGAAATGACTTAATGTTTTGATTGTGAGACAGTGAATATGTGTGTGATAGGATGTTGTTAATGTAAAATCATTTACAAATGATTAAATGTAATTAATTTTGAAACTGTTAATTAAATAAAAAGTAACTTAATTTGGTAATTAAATTGATTGAAAAGATGATTTTTGATAATAAAGTTAAACCCATTTTGGACTAAATTTCAAAGGTAATGGTAGATTAAATAGTGATTGATGAAAATAATGATTAAAATAAATTATTTTAACTGTCCATATAGACTTTTCATATGTCATGAATTTTTTGTCCTATACATATATAGTAGTTAAGGATACCTTGTATAATCTATGTATTATTTTGGAGGGCAATATTGTACAGGGAATATTATTCAATTTAACTGGAATTTATGTGTACTACTGTAAATCTATATTGTTTTATTAACACTATTTTTTTTAGGGTCTATAATATAAAATGAGCCAGTACGCTGTCAATGAACCAGTACGGCTAAGAAGAAACAAATCAGTTGCGGGATATGGAGTAATGGAAGGCCGTTTATTAAATTTTAAGTGAATGTTTCAAAGTCAGGCGATACTGTGGTGGGTATCTGTCCGAGCTTATGGTGGTGGGATCTCGAGTAGAGAAGTCCCGTAAGATCGGATGGGTGCTGCCACAGTCGCCAGACTAGGGGGGTAAGAACCCATTATTTAGTAGTGTTCAAGGGGGTTGCGGCGCCATATCCTCACTGATCCTCTTAGGGTTTAGGCAATAAGAGTTTGAACGCTCCAGCCTTCAACCTCTTATTGGGGGGGTATTGTAACGGTACAGAAATGGGAATTTCATTTTATATAAATCAGTATTTAATTCAGTAATTCAATAGTTAACTTTCACCTGTGGGGAGCCCCAATGCAACATACATACAGTCAGCCTAAACAATTGCCCAGACGGATTGCGTAACCGCCCAGCAGCAGGCTCTGTGTGAAACCCAGTCTGCAGTGTGTCATTAGAGAGTGAACAACAGACAGCCAGCATCAGATAGTAAAGTTCGTGAATTAAAACCAGTGGCCTCAGGCATAAGATAGGCCTAGATTAAATGGGCCTATCTATTTAAACAACTTAAAAAACAAGTTCTATTGCAACTCATGGTCGCGCGACCATTAAAATTCTAAGTGCCCGGGCGAATCTCAAAAGCCGACCGGCTATATATATATATATATAAAAAAAAAACATACAGTGTACATCTTACAGTGCATAAAGTATTTAACAACAACCAAACTCAATGTCAATAGTGCCGGAGTGCGAAAAAAAATGTAAAACTGTTATCACGAGACGACGTAGCAAGCCAGAAGAAAACGTAATGGATGGGTAACTAAAATCACAGCCTATTAACATTTAAACCAATGTTTAGTAAATTTTGATTACCAAAAGCTTAAAAAGTAAGAAACAAAGAGATTTCTAAGAAAAAGGTTTTAATAAAGCAAGGTGAAAGAATAAAAAATAAACGTACTGGTTTATTCAAAAAGATATAATTTGTTATAGGTTAAGAAAGATTTCATTTATTAATTTGTTTGAATATAATGTATTACCAATATCAAGCCTAGTGTTTAATTGATGAGGAAATAATGGGGCTAATAAATTGGAAGCAATTTGTTTTATAAATGAACTGCATATTTATATGTGTACTGGTAACCTTCAAATAATCCTCTCTGCAGCCGTTTCGTCTGAAGGACTCTTGGAAAAAACCCGAAGGTAAGAAATAATTATTAATAAGAGTTAATTAAAATTTTGTAATTAATTGAGTAGTTTCAATGGCCCCGAACTAGGGACCCGAGTATTTTATAATTTGGCATAAATTCATAAAGTTTCAATGGCCCCCGTACAGTGACGCGAGTATAGGGTTTATAACCTATATTCGCCAGACCTAACCAAGCTGCAGAACGGGTCATTTGAGAGGGAGAACGTAATTCTTATGTGACACTTTATAAACTCTTATGTAACATTTTATAAATTTAGAAAAATGGCAGGAAAGAATGAGAGCAATATACATGAAACGACTAGTGTCGAAAACTATAATGAATCCAATAGCATGAGCAATTTTTAAATCCACTTGACTCCAAACGTGAGTCAGGAAAATAAAACAAAAAATAATGCAAATGAAACAGAGTACAGACGATTCGGGGATGCAAATAACCCCAAAATCGAGTAGGGAAAGTGAAACGAATAATGAAGTCAGCTTCACTGACAAAAATGTAGCAGCACAATTTACTCCAACGACAACACGAGTCAAAGAGTTGTCGATGGACGATATATTTACTTTAATGAAAACAATGTCTGTGAGTTTGAGTAGTGATATCAATAAAATGAATAGCAGTATCAATGTAAAATTCGATGTTCAAAAGAATAGTTTTGACAGCAAATTAGATATACAGAATGTCAAATTTAACGAATTAAATAATCGTTTTGATGAAATTAAGACCGAAATTAAAAGCGAATTTAATTGCAAATTTGATGTACTTAAATTTGACATTGATGAAGTAAAAACAAAATGCGAAAATAGTTGTAATGAATTGAAAAGAGACATTGAGAAAATAGTAGAGTCAGTAGCAGAACAGATTAAAAGTAAAAATACAAATGATGACAATAATGAGAATATAGTTAACAATGTGGTAGTAGAGAGTAAGATAACAAATAGTAACAATGATATTGAAAGTGGTAATGTAATTGAAAAGGTGGTATCAGAGAGTGAAATGTTGAAAATAGATAGTGAAATAGTGAGTGAGAAAGAGAGCGTTATATGTTGTAACGAAGTAGTAATTAGTGTTAATGAATTGGAAAAAGAATGGAGAAAGAGAGTAGATGAATGTGTAGGGCAGAGGGTAAATTTTCCCCTTATTTGTGATGAACCAAGGTGTTCAAAAATGTTATTATTGGAGGGCAAGAGACCCTTATTAGTGAAATATTTGAATTGTTTCCCTTTTCTGTATAAATTAGTACCCTCTGTGTGGAATGATGTTGAAAGTAGGATATGGTGTTATGATGAGAGAGATTTAGATGGAGAGTTGTGTGTTGACAAAGAGATAGAATTATATAAACTAATGAGAGATTATAATGAGTTGAAAGAGATGCTAAATGATTTGAAATACTTACTTGTTAAAATAGAGAGTGAGAATTGTTTTGATGATACATGTTTAACGAATAATAATTTACCTTATGATGAAAAAATAACTGACTTGATAATGAATGTAATTACTGATGGAGACATAACCGATGTACTTAATGTTGACTTGTTTTATGATTATTTTGGTAAAATGAATGAATTTGGTTTTTATGGTGATGACACACAAAACAGTAATTTGTGTGTTAATGAAATTGAACAATGCTATATAAAACAAAGACTTATCTATGACGATGGAGGTTGAGCCTTAAATTCACAAATGGACACTTTTAAATATATTGTTTTATGGTAATGACCTAGCTGATTTTTGACATTGAAGTGTGATATAACTGAATAATTAATGATGACGATTTGTACATAAATGTTTAGTAAATGTATTTGTGTGTTGTAAAATGTTAGATAAACAATGTATGTATGTAGGAGAAATTGTTGAGATAATAATGTTAATATTTTGCAGCTTAAGTAAATAACAAAAATAATTTGGAAGAAGATAATGAATGAGTCGTAATTATTGTACTTAGTGAAAATAACTAAAAATATTGTTTTCAATAATTGATCTAATTAAAATAATTTGAAATGTTTAAATATTTTGCTTGACTTAAATGTTATATGGTTGAATTTCCAATGGATTTAAATTGTTTTATGAGATTTGATATTAATAAATAAATAATAACATTGTTGTTAAATGTTTCAGAGGTTACACGGAGACATTGGTGTGTGTGTGTGTGGTGTGTATTTTGTACTCATGTCAATAGGTGGATAATGTACTGTAAGTATAAAGTCTATAATACCACTTAGAGAGAATAAAATGCTTACAGGTGTGAAACGAGTTTAATTCAATAATAAAAATGAATTGAGATAATGGTGTTAAATGAAAACTGTAATTAAAAGGTAATAATAACTGAAAGGTGAATTAAAATTATATTTGGTTTGAACTGTAAGAAATAGACATTGATAAATATGTTATCTAAAAGATTTATAAAAAATTGAAAAGTGCAGTACAGGTATGAGTGGTGAGGTAACTAGAATGTTTAGACTGTGGGAGTGTTTATAACAGTGCTTACAAAACAAGTCTTGCAGACGACTGTTTATGTAAACAGTGTGTTGTATGTTTTGACTAATGTTTACAGCCAGAGGTGTTGAAGCTGAGTTGACAATAACAAAAAATGTTGTAGTCTGCTGAATCATGGCCAGCAGGGAAATCCTATGATGAAATAAAAAGAAATGCCAGGTGTGAAGAAATGAAGGTCAATTTTTTGAATGATGTAAGGAAATGACTTAATGTTTTGATTGTGAGACAGTGAATATGTGTGTGATAGGATGTTGTTAATGTAAAATCATTTACAAATGATTAAATGTAATTAATTTTGAAACTGTTAATTAAATAAAAAATAACTTAATTTGGTAATTAAATTGATTGAAAAGATGATTTTTGATAATAAAGTTAAACCCATTTTGGACTAAATTTCAAAGGTAACGGTAGATTAAATAGTGATTGATGAAAATAATGATTAAAATAAATTATTTTAACTGTCCATATAGACTTTTCATATGTCATGAATTTTTTGTCCTATACATATATAGTAGTTAAGGATACCTTGTATAATCTATGTATTATTTTGGAGGGCAATATTGTACAGGGAATATTATTCAATTTAACTGGAATTTATGTGTACTACTGTAAACCTATATTGTTTTATTAACACTATTTTTTTTTAGGGTCTATAATATAAAATGAGCCAGTACGCTGTCAATGAACCAGTACGGCTAAGAGGAAACAAATCAGTTGCGGGATATGGAGTAATGGAAGGCCGTTTATTAAATTTTAAGTGAATGTTTCAAAGTCAGGCGATACTGTGGTGGGTATCTGTCCGAGCTTATGGTGGTGGGATCTCGAGTAGAGAAGTCCCGTAAGATCGGATGGGTGCTGCCACAGTCGCCAGACTAGGGGGGTAAGAACCCATGATTTAGTAGTGTTCAAGGGGGTTGCGGCGCCATATCCTCACTGATCCTCTTAGGGTTTAGGCAATAAGAGTTTGAACGCTCCAGCCTTCAACCTCTTATTGGGGGGGTATTGTAACGGTACAGAAATGGGAATTTCATTTTATATAAATCAGTATTTAACTCAGTAATTCAATAGTTAACTTTCACCTGTGGGGAGCCCCAATGCAACATACATACAGTCAGCCTAAACAATTGCCCAGACGGATTGCGTAACCGCCCAGCAGCAGGCTCTGTATGAAACCCAGTCTGCAGTGTGTCATTAGAGAGTGAACAACAGACAGCCAGCATCAGATAGTAAAGTTCGTGAATTAAAACCAGTGGCCTCGGGCATAAGATAGGCCTAGACTAAATGGGCCTATCTATTTAAACAACTTAAAAAACAAGTTCTATTGCAACTCATGGTCGCGCGACGATTAAAATTCTAAGTGCCCGGGCGAATCTCAAAAGCCGACCGGCTATATATATATATATATATATATATATTAAAAAAAAAACATACAGTGTACATCTTACAGTGCATAAAGTATTTAACAACAACCAAACTCAATGTCAATAGTGCCGGAGTGCGAAAAAACGTGTAAAACTGTTATCACGAGACGACGTAGCAAACCAGAAGAAAACGTAATGGATGGGTAACTAAAATCACAGCCTATTAACATTTAAACCAATGTTTAGTAAATTTTGATTACCAAAAGCTTAAAAAGTAAGAAACAAAGAGATCTCTAAGAAAAAGGTTTTAATAAAGCAAGGTGAAAGAATAAAAAATAAACGTACTGGTTTATTCAAAAAGATATAATTTGTTATAGGTTAAGAAAGATTTCATTTATTAATTTGTTTGAATATAATGTATTACCAATATCAAGCCTAGTGTTTAATTGATGAGGAAATAATGGGGCTAATAAATTGGAAGCAATTTGTTTTATAAATGAACTGCATATTTATATGTGTACTGGTAACCTTCAAATAATCCTCTCTGCAGCCGTTTCGTCTGAAGGACTCTTGGAAAAAACCCGAAGGTAAGAAATAATTATTAATAAGAGTTAATTATAATTTTGTAATTAATTGAGTAGTTTCAATGGCCCCAAACTAGGGACCCGAGTATTTTATAATTTGGCGTAAATTCATAAAGTTTCAATGGCCCCCGTACAGTGACGCGAGTATAGGGTTTATAACCTATATTCGCCAGACCTAACCAAGCTGCAGAACGGGTCATTTGAGAGGGAGAACGTAATTCTTATGTGACACTTTATAAACTCTTATGTAACATTTTATAAATTTAGAAAAATGGCAGGAAAGAATGAGAGCAATATACATGAAACGACTAGTGTCGAAAACTATAATGAATCCAATAGCATGAGCGATTTTGAAATCCACTCGACTCCAAACGTGAGTCAGGAAAATAAAACAAAAAATAATGCAAATGAAACAAAGAGTACAGACGATTCGGGGATACAAATAACCCCAAAATCGAGTAGGGAAAGTGAAACGAATAATGAAGTCAGCTTCACTGACAAAAATGTAGCAGCACAATTTACTCCAACGACAACACGAGTCAAAGAGTTGTCGATGGACGATATATTTACTTTAATGAAAACAATGTCTGAGAGTTTGAGTAGTGATATCAATAAAATGAATAGCAGTATCAATGTAAAATTCGATGTTCAAAAGAATAGTTTTTACAGCAAATTAGATATACAGAATGACAAATTTAACGAATTAAATAATCGTTTTGATGAAATTAAGACCGAAATTAAAAGCGAATTTAATTGCAAATTTGATGTACTTAAATTTGACATTGATGAAGTAAAAACAAAATGCGAAAATAGTTGTAATGAATTGAAACGAGACATTGAGAAAATAGTAGAGTCAGTAGCAGAACAGATTAAAAGTAAAAATACAAATGATGACAATAATGAGAATATAGTTAACAATGTGGTAGTAGAGAGTAAGATAACAAATAGTAACAATGATATTGAAAGTGGTAATGTAATTGAAAAGGTGGTATCAGAGAGTGAAATGTTGAAAATAGATAGTGAAATAGTGAGTGAGAAAGAGAGCGTTATATGTTGTAACGAAGTAGTAATTAGTGTTAATGAATTGGAAAAAGAATGGAGAAAGAGAGTAGATGAATGTGTAGGGCAGAGGGTAAATTTTCCCCTTATTTGTGATGAACCAAGGTGTTCAAAAATGTTATTATTGGAGGGCAAGAGACCCTTATTAGTGAAATATTTGAATTGTTTCCCTTTTCTGTATAAATTAGTACCCTCTGTGTGGAATGATGTTGAAAGTAGGATATGGTGTTATGATGAGAGAGATTTAGATGGAGAGTTGTGTGTTGACAAAGAGATAGAATTATATAAACTAATGAGAGATTATAATGAGTTGAAAGAGATGCTAAATGATTTGAAATACTTACTTGTTAAAATAGAGAGTGAGAATTGTTTTGATGATACATGTTTAACGAATAATAATTTACCTTATGATGAAAAAATAACTGACTTGATAATGAATGTAATTACTGATGGAGACATAACCGATGTACTTAACGTTGACTTGTTTTATGATTATTTTGGTAAAATGAATGAATTTGGTTTTTATGGTGATGACACACAAAACAGTAATTTGTGTGTTAATGAAATTGAACAATGCTATATAAAACAAAGACTTATCTATGACGATGGAGGTTGAGCCTTAAATTCACAAATGGACACTTTTAAATATATTGTTTTATGGTAATGACCTAGCTGATTTTTGACATTGAAGTGTGATATAACTGAATAATTAATGATGACGATTTGTACATAAATGTTTAGTAAATGTATTTGTGTGTTGTAAAATGTTAGATAAACAATGTATGTATGTAGGAGAAATTGTTGAGATAATAATGTTAATATTTTGCAGCTTAAGTAAATAACAAAAATAATTTGGAAGAAGATAATGAATGAGTCGTAATTATTGTACTTAGTGAAAATAACTAAAAATATTGTTTTCAATAATTGATCTAATTAAAATAATTTGAAATGTTTAAATATTTTGCTTGACTTAAATGTTATATGGTTGAATTTCCAATGGATTTAAATTGTTTTATGAGATTTGATATTAATAAATAAATAATAACATTGTTGTTAAATGTTTCAGAGGTTACACGGAGACATTGGTGTGTGTGTGTGTGGTGTGTATTTTGTACTCATGTCAATAGGTGGATAATGTACTGTAAGTATAAAGTCTATAATACCACTTAGAGAGAATAAAATGCTTACAGGTGTGAAACGAGTTTAATTCAATAATAAAAATGAATTGAGATAATGGTGTTAAATGAAAACTGTAATTAAAAGGTAATAATAACTGAAAGGTGAATTAAAATTATATTTGGTTTGAACTGTAAGAAATAGACATTGATAAATATGTTATCTAAAAGATTTATAAAAAATTGAAAAGTGCAGTACAGGTATGAGTGGTGAGGTAACTAGAATGTTTAGACTGTGGGAGTGTTTATAACAGTGCTTACAAAACAAGTCTTGCAGACGACTGTTTATGTAAACAGTGTGTTGTATGTTTTGACTAATGTTTACAGCCAGAGGTGTTGAAGCTGAGTTGACAATAACAAAAAATGTTGTAGTCTGCTGAATCATGGCCAGTAGGGAAATCCTATGATGAAATAAAAAGAAATGCCAGGTGTGAAGAAATGAAGGTCAATTTTTTGAATGATGTAAGGAAATGACTTAATGTTTTGATTGTGAGACAGTGAATATGTGTGTGATAGGATGTTGTTAATGTAAAATCATTTACAAATGATTAAATGTAATTAATTTTGAAACTGTTAATTAAATAAAAAGTAACTTAATTTGGTAATTAAATTGACTGAAAAGATGATTTTTGATAATAAAGTTAAACCCATTTTGGACTAAATTTCAAAGGTAACGGTAGATTAAATAGTGATTGATGAAAATAATGATTAAAATAAATTATTTTAACTGTCCATATAGACTTTTCATATGTCATGAATTTTTTGTCCTATACATATATAGTAGTTAAGGATACCTTGTATAATCTATGTATTATTTTGGAGGGCAATATTGTACAGGGAATATTATTCAATTTAACTGGAATTTATGTGTACTACTGTAAATCTATATTGTTTTATTAACACTATTTTTTTTAGGGTCTATAATATAAAATGAGCCAGTACGCTGTCAATGAACCAGTACGGCTAAGAGGAAACAAATCAGTTGCGGGATATGGAGTAATGGAAGGCCGTTTATTAAATTTTAAGTGAATGTTTCAAAGTCAGGCGATACTGTGGTGGGTATCTGCCCGAGCTTATGGTGGTGGGATCTCGAGTAGAGAAGTCCCGTAAGATCGGATGGGTGCTGCCACAGTCGCCAGACTAGGGGGGTAAGAACCCATGATTTAGTAGTGTTCAAGGGGGTTGCGGCGCCATATCCTCACTGATCCTCTTAGGGTTTAGGCAATAAGAGTTTGAACGCTCCAGCCTTCAACCTCTTATTGGGGGGGTATTGTAACGGTACAGAAATGGGAATTTCATTTTATATAAATCAGTATTTAATTCAGTAATTCAATAGTTAACTTTCACCTGTGGGGAGTCCCAATGCAACATACATACAGTCAGCCTAAACAATTGCCCAGACGGATTGCGTAACCGCCCAGCAGCAGGCTCTGTGTGAAACCCAGTCTGCAGTGTGTCATTAGAGAGTGAACAACAGACAGCCAGCATCAGATAGTAAAGTTCGTGAATTAAAACCAGTGGCCTCAGGCATAAGATAGGCCTAGATTAAATGGGCCTATCTATTTAAACAACTTAAAAAACAAGTTCTATTGCAACTCATGGTCGCGCGACCGTTAAAATTCTAAGTGCCCGGGCGAATCTCAAAAGCCGACGGGCTATATATATATATATATATATATATATATATATTAAAAAAAAAAATACAGTGTACATCTTACAGTGCATAAAGTATTTAACAACAACCAAACTCAATGTCAATAGTGCCGGAGTGGAGTGCGAAAAAACGTGTAAAACTGTTATCACGAGACGACGTAGCAAGCCAGAAGAAAACGTAATGGATGGGTAACTAAAATTACAGCCTATTAACATTTAAACCAATGTTTAGTAAATTTTGATTACCAAAAGCTTAAAAAGTAAGAAACAAAGAGATTTCTAAGAAAAAGGTTTTAATAAAGCATGGTGAAAGAATAAAAAATAAACGTACTGGTTTATTCAAAAAGATATAATTTGTTATAGGTTAAGAAAGATTTCATTTATTAATTTGTTTGAATATAATGTATTACCAATATCAAGCCTAGTGTTTAATTGATGAGGAAATAATGGGGCTAATAAATTGGAAGCAATTTGTTTTATAAATGAACTGCATATTTATATGTGTACTGGTAACCTTCAAATAATCCTCTCTGCAGCCGTTTCGTCTGAAGGACTCTTGGAAAAAACCCGAAGGTAAGAAATAATTATTAATAAGAGTTAATTATAATTTTGTAATTAATTGAGTAGTTTCAATGGCCCCAAACTAGGGACCCGAGTATTTTATAATTTGGCGTAAATTCATAAAGTTTCAATGGCCCCCGTACAGTGACGCGAGTATAGGGTTTATAACCTATATTCGCCAGACCTAACCAAGCTGCAGAACGGGTCATTTGAGAGGGAGAACGTAATTCTTATGTGACACTTTATAAACTCTTATGTAACATTTTATAAATTTAGAAAAATGGCAGGAAAGAATGAGAGCAATATACATGAAACGACTAGTGTCGAAAACTATAATGAATCCAATAGCATGAGCGATTTTGAAATCCACTCGACTCCAAACGTGAGTCAGGAAAATAAAACAAAAAATAATGCAAATGAAACAAAGAGTACAGACGATTCGGGGATACAAATAACCCCAAAATCGAGTAGGGAAAGTGAAACGAATAATGAAGTCAGCTTCACTGACAAAAATGTAGCAGCACAATTTACTCCAACGACAACACGAGTCAAAGAGTTGTCGATGGACGATATATTTACTTTAATGAAAACAATGTCTGAGAGTTTGAGTAGTGATATCAATAAAATGAATAGCAGTATCAATGTAAAATTCGATGTTCAAAAGAATAGTTTTTACAGCAAATTAGATATACAGAATGACAAATTTAACGAATTAAATAATCGTTTTGATGAAATTAAGACCGAAATTAAAAGCGAATTTAATTGCAAATTTGATGTACTTAAATTTGACATTGATGAAGTAAAAACAAAATGCGAAAATAGTTGTAATGAATTGAAACGAGACATTGAGAAAATAGTAGAGTCAGTAGCAGAACAGATTAAAAGTAAAAATACAAATGATGACAATAATGAGAATATAGTTAACAATGTGGTAGTAGAGAGTAAGATAACAAATAGTAACAATGATATTGAAAGTGGTAATGTAATTGAAAAGGTGGTATCAGAGAGTGAAATGTTGAAAATAGATAGTGAAATAGTGAGTGAGAAAGAGAGCGTTATATGTTGTAACGAAGTAGTAATTAGTGTTAATGAATTGGAAAAAGAATGGAGAAAGAGAGTAGATGAATGTGTAGGGCAGAGGGTAAATTTTCCCCTTATTTGTGATGAACCAAGGTGTTCAAAAATGTTATTATTGGAGGGCAAGAGACCCTTATTAGTGAAAGATTTGAATTGTTTCCCTTTTCTGTATAAATTAGTACCCTCTGTGTGGAATGATGTTGAAAGTAGGATATGGTGTTATGATGAGAGAGATTTAGATGGAGAGTTGTGTGTTGACAAAGAGATAGAATTATATAAACTAATGAGAGATTATAATGAGTTGAAAGAGATGCTAAATGATTTGAAATACTTACTTGTTAAAATAGAGAGTGAGAATTGTTTTGATGATACATGTTTAACGAATAATAATTTACCTTATGATGAAAAAATAAATGACTTGATAATGAATGTAATTACTGATGGAGACATAACCGATGTACTTAACGTTGACTTGTTTTATGATTATTTTGGTAAAATGAATGAATTTGGTTTTTATGGTGATGACACACAAAACAGTAATTTGTGTGTTAATGAAATTGAACAATGCTATATAAAACAAAGACTTATCTATGACGATGGAGGTTGAGCCTTAAATTCACAAATGGACACTTTTAAATATATTGTTTTATGGTAATGACCTAGCTGATTTTTGACATTGAAGTGTGATATAACTGAATAATTAATGATGACGATTTGTACATAAATGTTTAGTAAATGTATTTGTGTGTTGTAAAATGTTAGATAAACAATGTATGTATGTAGGAGAAATTGTTGAGATAATAATGTTAATATTTTGCAGCTTAAGTAAATAACAAAAATAATTTGGAAGAAGATAATGAATGAGTCGTAATTATTGTACTTAGTGAAAATAACTAAAAATATTGTTTTCAATAATTGATCTAATTAAAATAATTTGAAATGTTTAAATATTTTGCTTGACTTAAATGTTATATGGTTGAATTTCCAATGGATTTAAATTGTTTTATGAGATTTGATATTAATAAATAAATAATAACATTGTTGTTAAATGTTTCAGAGGTTACACGGAGACATTGGTGTGTGTGTGTGTGGTGTGTATTTTGTACTCATGTCAATAGGTGGATAATGTACTGTAAGTATAAAGTCTATAATACCACTTAGAGAGAATAAAATGCTTACAGGTGTGAAACGAGTTTAATTCAATAATAAAAATGAATTGAGATAATGGTGTTAAATGAAAACTGTAATTAAAAGGTAATAATAACTGAAAGGTGAATTAAAATTATATTTGGTTTTAACTGTAAGAAATAGACATTGATAAATATGTTATCTAAAAGATTTATAAAAAATTGAAAAGTGCAGTACAGGTATGAGTGGTGAGGTAACTAGAATGTTTAGACTGTGGGAGTGTTTATAACAGTGCTTACAAAACAAGTCTTGCAGACGACTGTTTATGTAAACAGTGTGTTGTATGTTTTGACTAATGTTTACAGCCAGAGGTGTTGAAGCTGAGTTGACAATAACAAAAAATGTTGTAGTCTGCTGAATCATGGCCAGCAGGGAAATCCTATGATGAAATAAAAAGAAATGCCAGGTGTGAAGAAATGAAGGTCAATTTTTTGAATGATGTAAGGAAATGACTTAATGTTTTGATTGTGAGACAGTGAATATGTGTGTGATAGGATGTTGTTAATGTAAAATCATTTACAAATGATTAAATGTAATTAATTTTGAAACTGTTAATTAAATAAAAAATAACTTAATTTGGTAATTAAATTGATTGAAAAGATGATTTTTGATAATAAAGTTAAACCCATTTTGGACTAAATTTCAAAGGTAACGGTAGATTAAATAGTGATTGATGAAAATAATGATTAAAATAAATTATTTTAACTGTCCATATAGACTTTTCATATGTCATGAATTTTTTGTCCTATACATATATAGTAGTTAAGGATACCTTGTATAATCTATGTATTATTTTGGAGGGCAATATTGTACAGGGAATATTATTCAATTTAACTGGAATTTATGTGTACTACTGTAAACCTATATTGTTTTATTAACACTATTTTTTTTTAGGGTCTATAATATAAAATGAGCCAGTACGCTGTCAATGAACCAGTACGGCTAAGAGGAAACAAATCAGTTGCGGGATATGGAGTAATGGAAGGCCGTTTATTAAATTTTAAGTGAATGTTTCAAAGTCAGGCGATACTGTGGTGGGTATCTGTCCGAGCTTATGGTGGTGGGATCTCGAGTAGAGAAGTCCCGTAAGATCGGATGGGTGCTGCCACAGTCGCCAGACTAGGGGGGTAAGAACCCATGATTTAGTAGTGTTCAAGGGGGTTGCGGCGCCATATCCTCACTGATCCTCTTAGGGTTTAGGCAATAAGAGTTTGAACGCTCCAGCCTTCAACCTCTTATTGGGGGGGTATTGTAACGGTACAGAAATGGGAATTTCATTTTATATAAATCAGTATTTAATTCAGTAATTCAATAGTTAACTTTCACCTGTGGGGAGCCCCAATGCAACATACATACAGTCAGCCTAAACAATTGCCCAGACGGATTGCGTAACCGCCCAGCAGCAGGCTCTGTGTGAAACCCAGTCTGCAGTGTGTCATTAGAGAGTGAACAACAGACAGCCAGCATCAGATAGTAAAGTTCGTGAATTAAAACCAGTGGCCTCAGGCATAAGATAGGCCTAGATTAAATGGGCCTATCTATTTAAACAACTTAAAAAACAAGTTCTATTGCAACTCATGGTCGCGCGACCGTTAAAATTCTAAGTGCCCGGGCGAATCTCAAAAGCCGACCGGCTATATATATATATATATAAAAAAAAAACATACAGTGTACATCTTACAGTGCATAAAGTATTTAACAACAACCAAACTCAATGTCAATAGTGCCGGAGTGGAGTGCGAAAAAACGTGTAAAACTGTTATCACGAGACGACGTAGCAAGCCAGAAGAAAACGTAATGGATGGGTAACTAAAATCACAGCCTATTAACATTTAAACCAATGTTTAGTAAATTTTGATTACCAAAAGCTTAAAAAGTAAGAAACAAAGAGATTTCTAAGAAAAAGGTTTTAATAAAGCAAGGTGAAAGAATAAAAAATAAACGTACTGGTTTATTCAAAAAGATATAATTTGTTATAGGTTAAGAAAGATTTCATTTATTAATTTGTTTGAATATAATGTATTACCAATATCAAGCCTAGTGTTTAATTGATGAGGAAATAATGGGGCTAATAAATTGGAAGCAATTTGTTTTATAAATGAACTGCATATTTATATGTGTACTGGTAACCTTCAAATAATCCTCTCTGCAGCCGTTTCGTCTGAAGGACTCTTGGAAAAAACCCGAAGGTAAGAAATAATTATTAATAAGAGTTAATTAAAATTTTGTAATTAATTGAGTAGTTTCAATGGCCCCGAACTAGGGACCCGAGTATTTTATAATTTGGCATAAATTCATAAAGTTTCAATGGCCCCCGTACAGTGACGCGAGTATAGGGTTTATAACCTATATTCGCCAGACCTAACCAAGCTGCAGAACGGGTCATTTGAGAGGGAGAACGTAATTCTTATGTGACACTTTATAAACTCTTATGTAACATTTTATAAATTTAGAAAAATGGCAGGAAAGAATGAGAGCAATATACATGAAACGACTAGTGTCGAAAACTATAATGAATCCAATAGCATGAGCAATTTTTAAATCCACTTGACTCCAAACGTGAGTCAGGAAAATAAAACAAAAAATAATGCAAATGAAACAGAGTACAGACGATTCGGGGATACAAATAACCCCAAAATCGAGTAGGGAAAGTGAAACGAATAATGAAGTCAGCTTCACTGACAAAAATGTAGCAGCACAATTTACTCCAACGACAACACGAGTCAAAGAGTTGTCGATGGACGATATATTTACTTTAATGAAAACAATGTCTGTGAGTTTGAGTAGTGATATCAATAAAATGAATAGCAGTATCAATGTAAAATTCGATGTTCAAAAGAATAGTTTTGACAGCAAATTAGATATACAGAATGTCAAATTTAACGAATTAAATAATCGTTTTGATGAAATTAAGACCGAAATTAAAAGCGAATTTAATTGCAAATTTGATGTACTTAAATTTGACATTGATGAAGTAAAAACAAAATGCGAAAATAGTTGTAATGAATTGAAAAGAGACATTGAGAAAATAGTAGAGTCAGTAGCAGAACAGATTAAAAGTAAAAATACAAATGATGACAATAATGAGAATATAGTTAACAATGTGGTAGTAGAGAGTAAGATAACAAATAGTAACAATGGTATTGAAAGTGGTAATGTAATTGAAAAGGTGGTATCAGAGAGTGAAATGTTGAAAATAGATAGTGAAATAGTGAGTGAGAAAGAGAGCGTTATATGTTGTAACGAAGTAGTAATTAGTGTTAATGAATTGGAAAAAGAATGGAGAAAGAGAGTAGATGAATGTGTAGGGCAGAGGGTAAATTTTCCCCTTATTTGTGATGAACCAAGGTGTTCAAAAATGTTATTATTGGAGGGCAAGAGACCCTTATTAGTGAAATATTTGAATTGTTTCCCTTTTCTGTATAAATTAGTACCCTCTGTGTGGAATGATGTTGAAAGTAGGATATGGTGTTATGATGAGAGAGATTTAGATGGAGAGTTGTGTGTTGACAAAGAGATAGAATTATATAAACTAATGAGAGATTATAATGAGTTGAAAGAGATGCTAAATGATTTGAAATACTTACTTGTTAAAATAGAGAGTGAGAATTGTTTTGATGATACATGTTTAACGAATAATAATTTACCTTATGATGAAAAAATAACTGACTTGATAATGAATGTAATTACTGATGGAGACATAACCGATGTACTTAATGTTGACTTGTTTTATGATTATTTTGGTAAAATGAATGAATTTGGTTTTTATGGTGATGACACACAAAACAGTAATTTGTGTGTTAATGAAATTGAACAATGCTATATAAAACAAAGACTTATCTATGACGATGGAGGTTGAGCCTTAAATTCACAAATGGACACTTTTAAATATATTGTTTTATGGTAATGACCTAGCTGATTTTTGACATTGAAGTGTGATATAACTGAATAATTAATGATGACGATTTGTACATAAATGTTTAGTAAATGTATTTGTGTGTTGTAAAATGTTAGATAAACAATGTATGTATGTAGGAGAAATTGTTGAGATAATAATGTTAATATTTTGCAGCTTAAGTAAATAACAAAAATAATTTGGAAGAAGATAATGAATGAGTCGTAATTATTGTACTTAGTGAAAATAACTAAAAATATTGTTTTCAATAATTGATCTAATTAAAATAATTTGAAATGTTTAAATATTTTGCTTGACTTAAATGTTATATGGTTGAATTTCCAATGGATTTAAATTGTTTTATGAGATTTGATATTAATAAATAAATAATAACATTGTTGTTAAATGTTTCAGAGGTTACACGGAGACATTGGTGTGTGTGTGTGTGGTGTGTATTTTGTACTCATGTCAATAGGTGGATAATGTACTGTAAGTATAAAGTCTATAATACCACTTAGAGAGAATAAAATGCTTACAGGTGTGAAACGAGTTTAATTCAATAATAAAAATGAATTGAGATAATGGTGTTAAATGAAAACTGTAATTAAAAGGTAATAATAACTGAAAGGTGAATTAAAATTATATTTGGTTTGAACTGTAAGAAATAGACATTGATAAATATGTTATCTAAAAGATTTATAAAAAATTGAAAAGTGCAGTACAGGTATGAGTGGTGAGGTAACTAGAATGTTTAGACTGTGGGAGTGTTTATAACAGTGCTTACAAAACAAGTCTTGCAGACGACTGTTTATGTAAACAGTGTGTTGTATGTTTTGACTAATGTTTACAGCCAGAGGTGTTGAAGCTGAGTTGACAATAACAAAAAATGTTGTAGTCTGCTGAATCATGGCCAGTAGGGAAATCCTATGATGAAATAAAAAGAAATGCCAGGTGTGAAGAAATGAAGGTCAATTTTTTGAATGATGTAAGGAAATGACTTAATGTTTTGATTGTGAGACAGTGAATATGTGTGTGATAGGATGTTGTTAATGTAAAATCATTTACAAATGATTAAATGTAATTAATTTTGAAACTGTTAATTAAATAAAAAGTAACTTAATTTGGTAATTAAATTGACTGAAAAGATGATTTTTGATAATAAAGTTAAACCCATTTTGGACTAAATTTCAAAGGTAACGGTAGATTAAATAGTGATTGATGAAAATAATGATTAAAATAAATTATTTTAACTGTCCATATAGACTTTTCATATGTCATGAATTTTTTTGTCCTATACATATATAGTAGTTAAGGATACCTTGTATAATCTATGTATTATTTTGGAGGGCAATATTGTACAGGGAATATTATTCAATTTAACTGGAATTTATGTGTACTACTGTAAATCTATATTGTTTTATTAACACTATTTTTTTTAGGGTCTATAATATAAAATGAGCCAGTACGCTGTCAATGAACCAGTACGGCTAAGAGGAAACAAATCAGTTGCGGGATATGGAGTAATGGAAGGCCGTTTATTAAATTTTAAGTGAATGTTTCAAAGTCAGGCGATACTGTGGTGGGTATCTGCCCGAGCTTATGGTGGTGGGATCTCGAGTAGAGAAGTCCCGTAAGATCGGATGGGTGCTGCCACAGTCGCCAGACTAGGGGGGTAAGAACCCATGATTTAGTAGTGTTCAAGGGGGTTGCGGCGCCATATCCTCACTGATCCTCTTAGGGTTTAGGCAATAAGAGTTTGAACGCTCCAGCCTTCAACCTCTTATTGGGGGGGTATTGTAACGGTACAGAAATGGGAATTTCATTTTATATAAATCAGTATTTAATTCAGTAATTCAATAGTTAACTTTCACCTGTGGGGAGTCCCAATGCAACATACATACAGTCAGCCTAAACAATTGCCCAGACGGATTGCGTAACCGCCCAGCAGCAGGCTCTGTGTGAAACCCAGTCTGCAGTGTGTCATTAGAGAGTGAACAACAGACAGCCAGCATCAGATAGTAAAGTTCGTGAATTAAAACCAGTGGCCTCAGGCATAAGATAGGCCTAGATTAAATGGGCCTATCTATTTAAACAACTTAAAAAACAAGTTCTATTGCAACTCATGGTCGCGCGACCGTTAAAATTCTAAGTGCCCGGGCGAATCTCAAAAGCCGACGGGCTATATATATATATATATATATATATATTAAAAAAAAAAATACAGTGTACATCTTACAGTGCATAAAGTATTTAACAACAACCAAACTCAATGTCAATAGTGCCGGAGTGGAGTGCGAAAAAACGTGTAAAACTGTTATCACGAGACGACGTAGCAAGCCAGAAGAAAACGTAATGGATGGGTAACTAAAATTACAGCCTATTAACATTTAAACCAATGTTTAGTAAATTTTGATTACCAAAAGCTTAAAAAGTAAGAAACAAAGAGATTTCTAAGAAAAAGGTTTTAATAAAGCATGGTGAAAGAATAAAAAATAAACGTACTGGTTTATTCAAAAAGATATAATTTGTTATAGGTTAAGAAAGATTTCATTTATTAATTTGTTTGAATATAATGTATTACCAATATCAAGCCTAGTGTTTAATTGATGAGGAAATAATGGGGCTAATAAATTGGAAGCAATTTGTTTTATAAATGAACTGCATATTTATATGTGTACTGGTAACCTTCAAATAATCCTCTCTGCAGCCGTTTCGTCTGAAGGACTCTTGGAAAAAACCCGAAGGTAAGAAATAATTATTAATAAGAGTTAATTATAATTTTGTAATTAATTGAGTAGTTTCAATGGCCCCAAACTAGGGACCCGAGTATTTTATAATTTGGCGTAAATTCATAAAGTTTCAATGGCCCCCGTACAGTGACGCGAGTATAGGGTTTATAACCTATATTCGCCAGACCTAACCAAGCTGCAGAACGGGTCATTTGAGAGGGAGAACGTAATTCTTATGTGACACTTTATAAACTCTTATGTAACATTTTATAAATTTAGAAAAATGGCAGGAAAGAATGAGAGCAATATACATGAAACGACTAGTGTCGAAAACTATAATGAATCCAATAGCATGAGCGATTTTGAAATCCACTCGACTCCAAACGTGAGTCAGGAAAATAAAACAAAAAATAATGCAAATGAAACAAAGAGTACAGACGATTCGGGGATACAAATAACCCCAAAATCGAGTAGGGAAAGTGAAACGAATAATGAAGTCAGCTTCACTGACAAAAATGTAGCAGCACAATTTACTCCAACGACAACACGAGTCAAAGAGTTGTCGATGGACGATATATTTACTTTAATGAAAACAATGTCTGAGAGTTTGAGTAGTGATATCAATAAAATGAATAGCAGTATCAATGTAAAATTCGATGTTCAAAAGAATAGTTTTTACAGCAAATTAGATATACAGAATGACAAATTTAACGAATTAAATAATCGTTTTGATGAAATTAAGACCGAAATTAAAAGCGAATTTAATTGCAAATTTGATGTACTTAAATTTGACATTGATGAAGTAAAAACAAAATGCGAAAATAGTTGTAATGAATTGAAACGAGACATTGAGAAAATAGTAGAGTCAGTAGCAGAACAGATTAAAAGTAAAAATACAAATGATGACAATAATGAGAATATAGTTAACAATGTGGTAGTAGAGAGTAAGATAACAAATAGTAACAATGATATTGAAAGTGGTAATGTAATTGAAAAGGTGGTATCAGAGAGTGAAATGTTGAAAATAGATAGTGAAATAGTGAGTGAGAAAGAGAGCGTTATATGTTGTAACGAAGTAGTAATTAGTGTTAATGAATTGGAAAAAGAATGGAGAAAGAGAGTAGATGAATGTGTAGGGCAGAGGGTAAATTTTCCCCTTATTTGTGATGAACCAAGGTGTTCAAAAATGTTATTATTGGAGGGCAAGAGACCCTTATTAGTGAAAGATTTGAATTGTTTCCCTTTTCTGTATAAATTAGTACCCTCTGTGTGGAATGATGTTGAAAGTAGGATATGGTGTTATGATGAGAGAGATTTAGATGGAGAGTTGTGTGTTGACAAAGAGATAGAATTATATAAACTAATGAGAGATTATAATGAGTTGAAAGAGATGCTAAATGATTTGAAATACTTACTTGTTAAAATAGAGAGTGAGAATTGTTTTGATGATACATGTTTAACGAATAATAATTTACCTTATGATGAAAAAATAAATGACTTGATAATGAATGTAATTACTGATGGAGACATAACCGATGTACTTAACGTTGACTTGTTTTATGATTATTTTGGTAAAATGAATGAATTTGGTTTTTATGGTGATGACACACAAAACAGTAATTTGTGTGTTAATGAAATTGAACAATGCTATATAAAACAAAGACTTATCTATGACGATGGAGGTTGAGCCTTAAATTCACAAATGGACACTTTTAAATATATTGTTTTATGGTAATGACCTAGCTGATTTTTGACATTGAAGTGTGATATAACTGAATAATTAATGATGACGATTTGTACATAAATGTTTAGTAAATGTATTTGTGTGTTGTAAAATGTTAGATAAACAATGTATGTATGTAGGAGAAATCGTTGAGATAATAATGTTAATATTTTGCAGCTTAAGTAAATAACAAAAATAATTTGGAAGAAGATAATGAATGAGTCGTAATTATTGTACTTAGTGAAAATAACTAAAAATATTGTTTTCAATAATTGATCTAATTAAAATAATTTGAAATGTTTAAATATTTTGCTTGACTTAAATGTTATATGGTTGAATTTCCAATGGATTTAAATTGTTTTATGAGATTTGATATTAATAAATAAATAATAACATTGTTGTTAAATGTTTCAGAGGTTACACGGAGACATTGGTGTGTGTGTGTGTGGTGTGTATTTTGTACTCATGTCAATAGGTGGATAATGTACTGTAAGTATAAAGTCTATAATACCACTTAGAGAGAATAAAATGCTTACAGGTGTGAAACGAGTTTAATTCAATAATAAAAATGAATTGAGATAATGGTGTTAAATGAAAACTGTAATTAAAAGGTAATAATAACTGAAAGGTGAATTAAAATTATATTTGGTTTGAACTGTAAGAAATAGACATTGATAAATATGTTATCTAAAAGATTTATAAAAAATTGAAAAGTGCAGTACAGGTATGAGTGGTGAGGTAACTAGAATGTTTAGACTGTGGGAGTGTTTATAACAGTGCTTACAAAACAAGTCTTGCAGACGACTGTTTATGTAAACAGTGTGTTGTATGTTTTGACTAATGTTTACAGCCAGAGGTGTTGAAGCTGAGTTGACAATAACAAAAAATGTTGTAGTCTGCTGAATCATGGCCAGCAGGGAAATCCTATGATGAAATAAAAAGAAATGCCAGGTGTGAAGAAATGAAGGTCAATTTTTTGAATGATGTAAGGAAATGACTTAATGTTTTGATTGTGAGACAGTGAATATGTGTGTGATAGGATGTTGTTAATGTAAAATCATTTACAAATGATTAAATGTAATTAATTTTGAAACTGTTAATTAAATAAAAAATAACTTAATTTGGTAATTAAATTGATTGAAAAGATGATTTTTGATAATAAAGTTAAACCCATTTTGGACTAAATTTCAAAGGTAACGGTAGATTAAATAGTGATTGATGAAAATAATGATTAAAATAAATTATTTTAACTGTCCATATAGACTTTTCATATGTCATGAATTTTTTGTCCTATACATATATAGTAGTTAAGGATACCTTGTATAATCTATGTATTATTTTGGAGGGCAATATTGTACAGGGAATATTATTCAATTTAACTGGAATTTATGTGTACTACTGTAAACCTATATTGTTTTATTAACACTATTTTTTTTTAGGGTCTATAATATAAAATGAGCCAGTACGCTGTCAATGAACCAGTACGGCTAAGAGGAAACAAATCAGTTGCGGGATATGGAGTAATGGAAGGCCGTTTATTAAATTTTAAGTGAATGTTTCAAAGTCAGGCGATACTGTGGTGGGTATCTGTCCGAGCTTATGGTGGTGGGATCTCGAGTAGAGAAGTCCCGTAAGATCGGATGGGTGCTGCCACAGTCGCCAGACTAGGGGGGTAAGAACCCATGATTTAGTAGTGTTCAAGGGGGTTGCGGCGCCATATCCTCACTGATCCTCTTAGGGTTTAGGCAATAAGAGTTTGAACGCTCCAGCCTTCAACCTCTTATTGGGGGGGTATTGTAACGGTACAGAAATGGGAATTTCATTTTATATAAATCAGTATTTAACTCAGTAATTCAATAGTTAACTTTCACCTGTGGGGAGCCCCAATGCAACATACATTCAGTCAGCCTAAACAATTGTACAGACGGATTGCGTAACCGCCCAGCAGCAGGCTCTGTATGAAACCCAGTCTGCAGTGTGTCATTAGAGAGTGAACAACAGACAGCCAGCATCAGATAGTAAAGTTCGTGAATTAAAACCAGTGGCCTCGGGCATAAGATAGGCCTAGACTAAATGGGCCTATCTATTTAAACAACTTAAAAAACAAGTTCTATTGCAACTCATGGTCGCGCGACGATTAAAATTCTAAGTGCCCGGGCGAATCTCAAAAGCCGACCGGCTATATATATATATATATATATATATATATATATTAAAAAAAAAACATACAGTGTACATCTTACAGTGCATAAAGTATTTAACAACAACCAAACTCAATGTCAATAGTGCCGGAGTGCGAAAAAACGTGTAAAACTGTTATCACGAGACGACGTAGCAAACCAGAAGAAAACGTAATGGATGGGTAACTAAAATCACAGCCTATTAACATTTAAACCAATGTTTAGTAAATTTTGATTACCAAAAGCTTAAAAAGTAAGAAACAAAGAGATCTCTAAGAAAAAGGTTTTAATAAAGCAAGGTGAAAGAATAAAAAATAAACGTACTGGTTTATTCAAAAAGATATAATTTGTTATAGGTTAAGAAAGATTTCATTTATTAATTTGTTTGAATATAATGTATTACCAATATCAAGCCTAGTGTTTAATTGATGAGGAAATAATGGGGCTAATAAATTGGAAGCAATTTGTTTTATAAATGAACTGCATATTTATATGTGTACTGGTAACCTTCAAATAATCCTCTCTGCAGCCGTTTCGTCTGAAGGACTCTTGGAAAAAACCCGAAGGTAAGAAATAATTATTAATAAGAGTTAATTATAATTTTGTAATTAATTGAGTAGTTTCAATGGCCCCTAAACTAGGGACCCGAGTATTTTATAATTTGGCGTAAATTCATAAAGTTTCAATGGCCCCCGTACAGTGACGCGAGTATAGGGTTTATAACCTATATTCGCCAGACCTAACCAAGCTGCAGAATGGGTCATTTGAGAGGGAGAACGTAATTCTTATGTGACACTTTATAAACTCTTATGTAACATTTTATAAATTTAGAAAAATGGCAGGAAAGAATGAGAGCAATATACATGAAACGACTAGTGTCGAAAACTATAATGAATCCAATAGCATGAGCGATTTTGAAATCCACTCGACTCCAAACGTGAGTCAGGAAAATAAAACAAAAAATAATGCAAATGAAACAAAGAGTACAGACGATTCGGGGATACAAATAACCCCAAAATCGAGTAGGGAAAGTGAAACGAATAATGAAGTCAGCTTCACTGACAAAAATGTAGCAGCACAATTTACTCCAACGACAACACGAGTCAAAGAATTGTCGATGGACGATATATTTACTTTAATGAAAACAATGTCTGAGAGTTTGAGTAGTGATATCAATAAAATGAATAGCAGTATCAATGTAAAATTCGATGTTCAAAAGAATAGTTTTGACAGCAAATTAGATATACAGAATGTCAAATTTAACGAATTAAATAATCGTTTTGATGAAATTAAGACCGAAATTAAAAGCGAATTTAATTGCAAATTTGATGTACTTAAATTTGACATTGATGAAGTAAAAACAAAATGCGAAAATAGTTGTAATGAATTGAAACGAGACATTGAGAAAATAGTAGAGTCAGTAGCAGAACAGATTAAAAGTAAAAATACAAATGATGACAATAATGAGAATATAGTTAACAATGTGGTAGTAGAGAGTAAGATAACAAATAGTAACAATGATATTGAAAGTGGTAATGTAATTGAAAAGGTGGTATCAGAGAGTGAAATGTTGAAAATAGATAGTGAAATAGTGAGTGAGAAAGAGAGCGTTATATGTTGTAACGAAGTAGTAATTAGTGTTAATGAATTGGAAAAAGAATGGAGAAAGAGAGTAGATGAATGTGTAGGGCAGAGGGTAAATTCTCCCCTTATTTGTGATGAACCAAGGTGTTCAAAAATGTTATTATTGGAGGGCAAGAGACACTTATTAGTGAAAGATTTGAATTGTTTCCCTTTTCTGTATAAATTAGTACCCTCTGTGTGGAATGATGTTGAAAGTAGGATATGGTGTTATGATGAGAGAGATTTAGATGGAGAGTTGTGTGTTGACAAAGAGATAGAATTATATAAACTAATGAGAGATTATAATGAGTTGAAAGAGATGCTAAATGATTTGAAATACTTACTTGTTAAAATAGAGAGTGAGAATTGTTTTGATGATACATGTTTAACGAATAATAATTTACCTTATGATGAAAAAATAACTGACTTGATAATGAATGTAATTACTGATGGAGACATAACCGATGTACTTAACGTTGACTTGTTTTATGATTATTTTGGTAAAATGAATGAATTTGGTTTTTATGGTGATGACACACAAAACAGTAATTTGTGTGTTAATGAAATTGAACAATGCTATATAAAACAAAGACTTATCTATGACGATGGAGGTTGAGCCTTAAATTCACAAATGGACACTTTTAAATATATTGTTTTATGGTAATGACCTAGCTGATTTTTGACATTGAAGTGTGATATAACTGAATAATTAATGATGACGATTTGTACATAAATGTTTAGTAAATGTATTTGTGTGTTGTAAAATGTTAGATAAACAATGTATGTATGTAGGAGAAATTGTTGAGATAATAATGTTAATATTTTGCAGCTTAAGTAAATAACAAAAATAATTTGGAAGAAGATAATGAATGAGTCGTAATTATTGTACTTAGTGAAAATAACTAAAAATATTGTTTTCAATAATTGATCTAATTAAAATAATTTGAAATGTTTAAATATTTTGCTTGACTTAAATGTTATATGGTTGAATTTCCAATGGATTTAAATTGTTTTATGAGATTTGATATTAATAAATAAATAATAACATTGTTGTTAAATGTTTCAGAGGTTACACGGAGACATTGGTGTGTGTGTGTGTGTGTGTGTGTGTGGTGTGTATTTTGTACTCATGTCAATAGGTGGATAATGTACTGTAAGTATAAAGTCTATAATACCACTTAGAGAGAATAAAATGCTTACAGGTGTGAAACGAGTTTAATTCAATAATAAAAATGAATTGAGATAATGGTGTTAAATGAAAACTGTAATTAAAAGGTAATAATAACTGAAAGGTGAATTAAAATTATATTTGGTTTGAACTGTAAGAAATAGACATTGATAAATATGTTATCTAAAAGATTTATAAAAAATTGAAAAGTGCAGTACAGGTATGAGTGGTGAGGTAACTAGAATGTTTAGACTGTGGGAGTGTTTATAACAGTGCTTACAAAACAAGTCTTGCAGACGACTGTTTATGTAAACAGCGTGTTGTATGTTTTGACTAATGTTTACAGCCAGAGGTGTTGAAGCTGAGTTGACAATAACAAAAAATGTTGTAGTCTGCTGAATCATGGCCAGTAGGGAAATCCTATGATGAAATAAAAAGAAATGCCAGGTGTGAAGAAATGAAGGTAAATTTTTTGAATGATGTAAGGAAATGACTTAATGTTTTGATTGTGAGACAGTGAATATGTGTGTGATAGGATGTTGTTAATGTAAAATCATTTACAAATGATTAAATGTAATTAATTTTGAAACTGTTAATTAAATAAAAAGTAACTTAATTTGGTAATTAAATTGACTGAAAAGATGATTTTTGATAATAAAGTTAAACCCATTTTGGACTAAATTTCAAAGGTAACGGTAGATTAAATAGTGATTGATGAAAATAATGATTAAAATAAATTATTTTAACTGTCCATATAGACTTTTCATATGTCATGAATTTTTTGTCCTATACATATATAGTAGTTAAGGATACCTTGTATAATCTATGTATTATTTTGGAGGGCAATATTGTACAGGGAATATTATTCAATTTAACTGGAATTTATGTGTACTACTGTAAATCTATATTGTTTTATTAACACTATTTTTTTTAGGGTCTATAATATAAAATGAGCCAGTACGCTGTCAATGAACCAGTACGGCTAAGAGGAAACAAATCAGTTGCGGGATATGGAGTAATGGAAGGCCGTTTATTAAATTTTAAGTGAATGTTTCAAAGTCAGGCGATACTGTGGTGGGTATCTGTCCGAGCTTATGGTGGTGGGATCTCGAGTAGAGAAGTCCCGTAAGATCGGATGGGTGCTGCCACAGTCGCCAGACTAGGGGGGTAAGAACCCATGATTTAGTAGTGTTCAAGGGGGTTGCGGCGCCATATCCTCACTGATCCTCTTAGGGTTTAGGCAATAAGAGTTTGAACGCTCCAGCCTTCAACCTCTTATTGGGGGGGTATTGTAACGGTACAGAAATGGGAATTTCATTTTATATAAATCAGTATTTAATTCAGTAATTCAATAGTTAACTTTCACCTGTGGGGAGTCCCAATGCAACATACATACAGTCAGCCTAAACAATTGCCCAGACGGATTGCGTAACCGCCCAGCAGCAGGCTCTGTGTGAAACCCAGTCTGCAGTGTGTCATTAGAGAGTGAACAACAGACAGCCAGCATCAGATAGTAAAGTTCGTGAATTAAAACCAGTGGCCTCAGGCATAAGATAGGCCTAGATTAAATGGGCCTATCTATTTAAACAACTTAAAAAACAAGTTCTATTGCAACTCATGGTCGCGCGACCGTTAAAATTCTAAGTGCCCGGGCGAATCTCAAAAGCCGACCGGCTATATATATATATATATAAAAAAACATACAGTGTACATCTTACAGTGCATAAAGTATTTAACAACAACCAAACTCAATGTCAATAGTGCCGGAGTGGAGTGCGAAAAAACGTGTAAAACTGTTATCACGAGACGACGTAGCAAGCCAGAAGAAAACGTAATGGATGGGTAACTAAAATTACAGCCTATTAACATTTAAACCAATGTTTAGTAAATTTTGATTACCAAAAGCTTAAAAAGTAAGAAACAAAGAGATTTCTAAGAAAAAGGTTTTAATAAAGCAAGGTGAAAGAATAAAAAATAAACGTACTGGTTTATTCAAAAAGATATAATTTGTTATAGGTTAAGAAAGATTTCATTTATTAATTTGTTTGAATATAATGTATTACCAATATCAAGCCTAGTGTTTAATTGATGAGGAAATAATGGGGCTAATAAATTGAAAGCAATTTGTTTTATAAATGAACTGCATATTTATATGTGTACTGGTAACCTTCAAATAATCCTCTCTGCAGCCGTTTCGTCTGAAGGACTCTTGGAAAAAACCCGAAGGTAAGAAATAATTATTAATAAGAGTTAATTATAATTTTGTAATTAATTGAGTAGTTTCAATGGCCCCTAAACTAGGGACCCGAGTATTTTATAATTTGGCGTAAATTCATAAAGTTTCAATGGCCCCCGTACAGTGACGCGAGTATAGGGTTTATAACCTATATTCGCCAGACCTAACCAAGCTGCAGAACGGGTCATTTGAGAGGGAGAACGTAATTCTTATGTGACACTTTATAAACTCTTATGTAACATTTTATAAATTTAGAAAAATGGCAGGAAAGAATGAGAGCAATATACATGAAACGACTAGTGTCGAAAACTATAATGAATCCAATAGCATGAGCGATTTTGAAATCCACTCGACTCCAAACGTGAGTCAGGAAAATAAAACAAAAAATAATGCAAATGAAACAAAGAGTACAGACGATTCGGGGATACAAATAACCCCAAAATCGAGTAGGGAAAGTGAAACGAATAATGAAGTCAGCTTCACTGACAAAAATGTAGCAGCACAATTTACTCCAACGACAACACGAGTCAAAGAGTTGTCGATGGACGATATATTTACTTTAATGAAAACAATGTCTGAGAGTTTGAGTAGTGATATCAATAAAATGAATAGCAGTATCAATGTAAAATTCGATGTTCAAAAGAATAGTTTTTACAGCAAATTAGATATACAGAATGACAAATTTAACGAATTAAATAATCGTTTTGATGAAATTAAGACCGAAATTAAAAGCGAATTTAATTGCAAATTTGATGTACTTAAATTTGACATTGATGAAGTAAAAACAAAATGCGAAAATAGTTGTAATGAATTGAAACGAGACATTGAGAAAATAGTAGAGTCAGTAGCAGAACAGATTAAAAGTAAAAATACAAATGATGACAATAATGAGAATATAGTTAACAATGTGGTAGTAGAGAGTAAGATAACAAATAGTAACAATGATATTGAAAGTGGTAATGTAATTGAAAAGGTGGTATCAGAGAGTGAAATGTTGAAAATAGATAGTGAAATAGTGAGTGAGAAAGAGAGCGTTATATGTTGTAACGAAGTAGTAATTAGTGTTAATGAATTGGAAAAAGAATGGAGAAAGAGAGTAGATGAATGTGTAGGGCAGAGGGTAAATTTTCCCCTTATTTGTGATGAACCAAGGTGTTCAAAAATGTTATTATTGGAGGGCAAGAGACCCTTATTAGTGAAAGATTTGAATTGTTTCCCTTTTCTGTATAAATTAGTACCCTCTGTGTGGAATGATGTTGAAAGTAGGATATGGTGTTATGATGAGAGAGATTTAGATGGAGAGTTGTGTGTTGACAAAGAGATAGAATTATATAAACTAATGAGAGATTATAATGAGTTGAAAGAGATGCTAAATGATTTGAAATACTTACTTGTTAAAATAGAGAGTGAGAATTGTTTTGATGATACATGTTTAACGAATAATAATTTACCTTATGATGAAAAAATAACTGACTTGATAATGAATGTAATTACTGATGGAGACATAACCGATGTACTTAACGTTGACTTGTTTTATGATTATTTTGGTAAAATGAATGAATTTGGTTTTTATGGTGATGACACACAAAACAGTAATTTGTGTGTTAATGAAATTGAACAATGCTATATAAAACAAAGACTTATCTATGACGATGGAGGTTGAGCCTTAAATTCACAAATGGACACTTTTAAATATATTGTTTTATGGTAATGACCTAGCTGATTTTTGACATTGAAGTGTGATATAACTGAATAATTAATGATGACGATTTGTACATAAATGTTTAGTAAATGTATTTGTGTGTTGTAAAATGTTAGATAAACAATGTATGTATGTAGGAGAAATTGTTGAGATAATAATGTTAATATTTTGCAGCTTAAGTAAATAACAAAAATAATTTGGAAGAAGATAATGAATGAGTCGTAATTATTGTACTTAGTGAAAATAACTAAAAATATTGTTTTCAATAATTGATCTAATTAAAATAATTTGAAATGTTTAAATATTTTGCTTGACTTAAATGTTATATGGTTGAATTTCCAATGGATTTAAATTGTTTTATGAGATTTGATATTAATAAATAAATAATAACATTGTTGTTAAATGTTTCAGAGGTTACACGGAGACATTGGTGTGTGTGTGTGTGTGTGTGTGTGTGTGTGTGTGTGTGGTGTGTATTTTGTACTCATGTCAATAGGTGGATAATGTACTGTAAGTATAAAGTCTATAATACCACTTAGAGAGAATAAAATGCTTACAGGTGTGAAACGAGTTTAATTCAATAATAAAAATGAATTGAGATAATGGTGTTAAATGAAAACTGTAATTAAAAGGTAATAATAACTGAAAGGTGAATTAAAATTATATTTGGTTTGAACTGTAAGAAATAGACATTGATAAATATGTTATCTAAAAGATTTATAAAAAATTGAAAAGTGCAGTACAGGTATGAGTGGTGAGGTAACTAGAATGTTTAGACTGTGGGAGTGTTTATAACAGTGCTTACAAAACAAGTCTTGCAGACGACTGTTTATGTAAACAGTGTGTTGTATGTTTTGACTAATGTTTACAGCCAGAGGTGTTGAAGCTGAGTTGACAATAACAAAAAATGTTGTAGTCTGCTGAATCATGGCCAGCAGGGAAATCCTATGATGAAATAAAAAGAAATGCCAGGTGTGAAGAAATGAAGGTCAATTTTTTGAATGATGTAAGGAAATGACTTAATGTTTTGATTGTGAGACAGTGAATATGTGTGTGATAGGATGTTGTTAATGTAAAATCATTTACAAATGATTAAATGTAATTAATTTTGAAACTGTTAATTAAATAAAAAGTAACTTAATTTGGTAATTAAATTGATTGAAAAGATGATTTTTGATAATAAAGTTAAACCCATTTTGGACTAAATTTCAAAGGTAACGGTAGATTAAATAGTGATTGATGAAAATAATGATTAAAATAAATTATTTTAACTGTCCATATAGACTTTTCATATGTCATGAATTTTTTGTCCTATACATATATAGTAGTTAAGGATACCTTGTATAATCTATGTATTATTTTGGAGGGCAATATTGTACAGGGAATATTATTCAATTTAACTGGAATTTATGTGTACTACTGTAAACCTATATTGTTTTATTAACACTATTTTTTTTTAGGGTCTATAATATAAAATGAGCCAGTACGCTGTCAATGAACCAGTACGGCTAAGAGGAAACAAATCAGTTGCGGGATATGGAGTAATGGAAGGCCGTTTATTAAATTTTAAGTGAATGTTTCAAAGTCAGGCGATACTGTGGTGGGTATCTGTCCGAGCTTATGGTGGTGGGATCTCGAGTAGAGAAGTCCCGTAAGATCGGATGGGTGCTGCCACAGTCGCCAGACTAGGGGGGTAAGAACCCATGATTTAGTAGTGTTCAAGGGGGTTGCGGCGCCATATCCTCACTGATCCTCTTAGGGTTTAGGCAATAAGAGTTTGAACGCTCCAGCCTTCAACCTCTTATTGGGGGGGTATTGTAACGGTACAGAAATGGGAATTTCATTTTATATAAATCAGTATTTAACTCAGTAATTCAATAGTTAACTTTCACCTGTGGGGAGCCCCAATGCAACATACATTCAGTCAGCCTAAACAATTGTACAGACGGATTGCGTAACCGCCCAGCAGCAGGCTCTGTATGAAACCCAGTCTGCAGTGTGTCATTAGAGAGTGAACAACAGACAGCCAGCATCAGATAGTAAAGTTCGTGAATTAAAACCAGTGGCCTCGGGCATAAGATAGGCCTAGACTAAATGGGCCTATCTATTTAAACAACTTAAAAAACAAGTTCTATTGCAACTCATGGTCGCGCGACGATTAAAATTCTAAGTGCCCGGGCGAATCTCAAAAGCCGACCGGCTATATATATATATATATATATATATATATATATTAAAAAAAAAACATACAGTGTACATCTTACAGTGCATAAAGTATTTAACAACAACCAAACTCAATGTCAATAGTGCCGGAGTGCGAAAAAACGTGTAAAACTGTTATCACGAGACGACGTAGCAAACCAGAAGAAAACGTAATGGATGGGTAACTAAAATCACAGCCTATTAACATTTAAACCAATGTTTAGTAAATTTTGATTACCAAAAGCTTAAAAAGTAAGAAACAAAGAGATCTCTAAGAAAAAGGTTTTAATAAAGCAAGGTGAAAGAATAAAAAATAAACGTACTGGTTTATTCAAAAAGATATAATTTGTTATAGGTTAAGAAAGATTTCATTTATTAATTTGTTTGAATATAATGTATTACCAATATCAAGCCTAGTGTTTAATTGATGAGGAAATAATGGGGCTAATAAATTGGAAGCAATTTGTTTTATAAATGAACTGCATATTTATATGTGTACTGGTAACCTTCAAATAATCCTCTCTGCAGCCGTTTCGTCTGAAGGACTCTTGGAAAAAACCCGAAGGTAAGAAATAATTATTAATAAGAGTTTATTATAATTTTGTAATTAATTGAGTAGTTTCAATGGCCCCTAAACTAGGGACCCGAGTATTTTATAATTTGGCGTAAATTCATAAAGTTTCAATGGCCCCCGTACAGTGACGCGAGTATAGGGTTTATAACCTATATTCGCCAGACCTAACCAAGCTGCAGAATGGGTCATTTGAGAGGGAGAACGTAATTCTTATGTGACACTTTATAAACTCTTATGTAACATTTTATAAATTTAGAAAAATGGCAGGAAAGAATGAGAGCAATATACATGAAACGACTAGTGTCGAAAACTATAATGAATCCAATAGCATGAGCGATTTTGAAATCCACTCGACTCCAAACGTGAGTCAGGAAAATAAAACAAAAAATAATGCAAATGAAACAAAGAGTACAGACGATTCGGGGATACAAATAACCCCAAAATCGAGTAGGGAAAGTGAAACGAATAATGAAGTCAGCTTCACTGACAAAAATGTAGCAGCACAATTTACTCCAACGACAACACGAGTCAAAGAATTGTCGATGGACGATATATTTACTTTAATGAAAACAATGTCTGAGAGTTTGAGTAGTGATATCAATAAAATGAATAGCAGTATCAATGTAAAATTCGATGTTCAAAAGAATAGTTTTGACAGCAAATTAGATATACAGAATGTCAAATTTAACGAATTAAATAATCGTTTTGATGAAATTAAGACCGAAATTAAAAGCGAATTTAATTGCAAATTTGATGTACTTAAATTTGACATTGATGAAGTAAAAACAAAATGCGAAAATAGTTGTAATGAATTGAAACGAGACATTGAGAAAATAGTAGAGTCAGTAGCAGAACAGATTAAAAGTAAAAATACAAATGATGACAATAATGAGAATATAGTTAACAATGTGGTAGTAGAGAGTAAGATAACAAATAGTAACAATGATATTGAAAGTGGTAATGTAATTGAAAAGGTGGTATCAGAGAGTGAAATGTTGAAAATAGATAGTGAAATAGTGAGTGAGAAAGAGAGCGTTATATGTTGTAACGAAGTAGTAATTAGTGTTAATGAATTGGAAAAAGAATGGAGAAAGAGAGTAGATGAATGTGTAGGGCAGAGGGTAAATTCTCCCCTTATTTGTGATGAACCAAGGTGTTCAAAAATGTTATTATTGGAGGGCAAGAGACACTTATTAGTGAAAGATTTGAATTGTTTCCCTTTTCTGTATAAATTAGTACCCTCTGTGTGGAATGATGTTGAAAGTAGGATATGGTGTTATGATGAGAGAGATTTAGATGGAGAGTTGTGTGTTGACAAAGAGATAGAATTATATAAACTAATGAGAGATTATAATGAGTTGAAAGAGATGCTAAATGATTTGAAATACTTACTTGTTAAAATAGAGAGTGAGAATTGTTTTGATGATACATGTTTAACGAATAATAATTTACCTTATGATGAAAAAATAACTGACTTGATAATGAATGTAATTACTGATGGAGACATAACCGATGTACTTAACGTTGACTTGTTTTATGATTATTTTGGTAAAATGAATGAATTTGGTTTTTATGGTGATGACACACAAAACAGTAATTTGTGTGTTAATGAAATTGAACAATGCTATATAAAACAAAGACTTATCTATGACGATGGAGGTTGAGCCTTAAATTCACAAATGGACACTTTTAAATATATTGTTTTATGGTAATGACCTAGCTGATTTTTGACATTGAAGTGTGATATAACTGAATAATTAATGATGACGATTTGTACATAAATGTTTAGTAAATGTATTTGTGTGTTGTAAAATGTTAGATAAACAATGTATGTATGTAGGAGAAATTGTTGAGATAATAATGTTAATATTTTGCAGCTTAAGTAAATAACAAAAATAATTTGGAAGAAGATAATGAATGAGTCGTAATTATTGTACTTAGTGAAAATAACTAAAAATATTGTTTTCAATAATTGATCTAATTAAAATAATTTGAAATGTTTAAATATTTTGCTTGACTTAAATGTTATATGGTTGAATTTCCAATGGATTTAAATTGTTTTATGAGATTTGATATTAATAAATAAATAATAACATTGTTGTTAAATGTTTCAGAGGTTACACGGAGACATTGGTGTGTGTGTGTGTGTGTGTGTGTGTGTGGTGTGTATTTTGTACTCATGTCAATAGGTGGATAATGTACTGTAAGTATAAAGTCTATAATACCACTTAGAGAGAATAAAATGCTTACAGGTGTGAAACGAGTTTAATTCAATAATAAAAATGAATTGAGATAATGGTGTTAAATGAAAACTGTAATTAAAAGGTAATAATAACTGAAAGGTGAATTAAAATTATATTTGGTTTGAACTGTAAGAAATAGACATTGATAAATATGTTATCTAAAAGATTTATAAAAAATTGAAAAGTGCAGTACAGGTATGAGTGGTGAGGTAACTAGAATGTTTAGACTGTGGGAGTGTTTATAACAGTGCTTACAAAACAAGTCTTGCAGACGACTGTTTATGTAAACAGCGTGTTGTATGTTTTGACTAATGTTTACAGCCAGAGGTGTTGAAGCTGAGTTGACAATAACAAAAAATGTTGTAGTCTGCTGAATCATGGCCAGTAGGGAAATCCTATGATGAAATAAAAAGAAATGCCAGGTGTGAAGAAATGAAGGTAAATTTTTTGAATGATGTAAGGAAATGACTTAATGTTTTGATTGTGAGACAGTGAATATGTGTGTGATAGGATGTTGTTAATGTAAAATCATTTACAAATGATTAAATGTAATTAATTTTGAAACTGTTAATTAAATAAAAAGTAACTTAATTTGGTAATTAAATTGACTGAAAAGATGATTTTTGATAATAAAGTTAAACCCATTTTGGACTAAATTTCAAAGGTAACGGTAGATTAAATAGTGATTGATGAAAATAATGATTAAAATAAATTATTTTAACTGTCCATATAGACTTTTCATATGTCATGAATTTTTTGTCCTATACATATATAGTAGTTAAGGATACCTTGTATAATCTATGTATTATTTTGGAGGGCAATATTGTACAGGGAATATTATTCAATTTAACTGGAATTTATGTGTACTACTGTAAATCTATATTGTTTTATTAACACTATTTTTTTTAGGGTCTATAATATAAAATGAGCCAGTACGCTGTCAATGAACCAGTACGGCTAAGAGGAAACAAATCAGTTGCGGGATATGGAGTAATGGAAGGCCGTTTATTAAATTTTAAGTGAATGTTTCAAAGTCAGGCGATACTGTGGTGGGTATCTGTCCGAGCTTATGGTGGTGGGATCTCGAGTAGAGAAGTCCCGTAAGATCGGATGGGTGCTGCCACAGTCGCCAGACTAGGGGGGTAAGAACCCATGATTTAGTAGTGTTCAAGGGGGTTGCGGCGCCATATCCTCACTGATCCTCTTAGGGTTTAGGCAATAAGAGTTTGAACGCTCCAGCCTTCAACCTCTTATTGGGGGGGTATTGTAACGGTACAGAAATGGGAATTTCATTTTATATAAATCAGTATTTAATTCAGTAATTCAATAGTTAACTTTCACCTGTGGGGAGTCCCAATGCAACATACATACAGTCAGCCTAAACAATTGCCCAGACGGATTGCGTAACCGCCCAGCAGCAGGCTCTGTGTGAAACCCAGTCTGCAGTGTGTCATTAGAGAGTGAACAACAGACAGCCAGCATCAGATAGTAAAGTTCGTGAATTAAAACCAGTGGCCTCAGGCATAAGATAGGCCTAGATTAAATGGGCCTATCTATTTAAACAACTTAAAAAACAAGTTCTATTGCAACTCATGGTCGCGCGACCGTTAAAATTCTAAGTGCCCGGGCGAATCTCAAAAGCCGACCGGCTATATATATATATATATAAAAAAACATACAGTGTACATCTTACAGTGCATAAAGTATTTAACAACAACCAAACTCAATGTCAATAGTGCCGGAGTGGAGTGCGAAAAAACGTGTAAAACTGTTATCACGAGACGACGTAGCAAGCCAGAAGAAAACGTAATGGATGGGTAACTAAAATTACAGCCTATTAACATTTAAACCAATGTTTAGTAAATTTTGATTACCAAAAGCTTAAAAAGTAAGAAACAAAGAGATTTCTAAGAAAAAGGTTTTAATAAAGCAAGGTGAAAGAATAAAAAATAAACGTACTGGTTTATTCAAAAAGATATAATTTGTTATAGGTTAAGAAAGATTTCATTTATTAATTTGTTTGAATATAATGTATTACCAATATCAAGCCTAGTGTTTAATTGATGAGGAAATAATGGGGCTAATAAATTGAAAGCAATTTGTTTTATAAATGAACTGCATATTTATATGTGTACTGGTAACCTTCAAATAATCCTCTCTGCAGCCGTTTCGTCTGAAGGACTCTTGGAAAAAACCCGAAGGTAAGAAATAATTATTAATAAGAGTTAATTATAATTTTGTAATTAATTGAGTAGTTTCAATGGCCCCTAAACTAGGGACCCGAGTATTTTATAATTTGGCGTAAATTCATAAAGTTTCAATGGCCCCCGTACAGTGACGCGAGTATAGGGTTTATAACCTATATTCGCCAGACCTAACCAAGCTGCAGAACGGGTCATTTGAGAGGGAGAACGTAATTCTTATGTGACACTTTATAAACTCTTATGTAACATTTTATAAATTTAGAAAAATGGCAGGAAAGAATGAGAGCAATATACATGAAACGACTAGTGTCGAAAACTATAATGAATCCAATAGCATGAGCGATTTTGAAATCCACTCGACTCCAAACGTGAGTCAGGAAAATAAAACAAAAAATAATGCAAATGAAACAAAGAGTACAGACGATTCGGGGATACAAATAACCCCAAAATCGAGTAGGGAAAGTGAAACGAATAATGAAGTCAGCTTCACTGACAAAAATGTAGCAGCACAATTTACTCCAACGACAACACGAGTCAAAGAGTTGTCGATGGACGATATATTTACTTTAATGAAAACAATGTCTGAGAGTTTGAGTAGTGATATCAATAAAATGAATAGCAGTATCAATGTAAAATTCGATGTTCAAAAGAATAGTTTTTACAGCAAATTAGATATACAGAATGACAAATTTAACGAATTAAATAATCGTTTTGATGAAATTAAGACCGAAATTAAAAGCGAATTTAATTGCAAATTTGATGTACTTAAATTTGACATTGATGAAGTAAAAACAAAATGCGAAAATAGTTGTAATGAATTGAAACGAGACATTGAGAAAATAGTAGAGTCAGTAGCAGAACAGATTAAAAGTAAAAATACAAATGATGACAATAATGAGAATATAGTTAACAATGTGGTAGTAGAGAGTAAGATAACAAATAGTAACAATGATATTGAAAGTGGTAATGTAATTGAAAAGGTGGTATCAGAGAGTGAAATGTTGAAAATAGATAGTGAAATAGTGAGTGAGAAAGAGAGCGTTATATGTTGTAACGAAGTAGTAATTAGTGTTAATGAATTGGAAAAAGAATGGAGAAAGAGAGTAGATGAATGTGTAGGGCAGAGGGTAAATTTTCCCCTTATTTGTGATGAACCAAGGTGTTCAAAAATGTTATTATTGGAGGGCAAGAGACCCTTATTAGTGAAAGATTTGAATTGTTTCCCTTTTCTGTATAAATTAGTACCCTCTGTGTGGAATGATGTTGAAAGTAGGATATGGTGTTATGATGAGAGAGATTTAGATGGAGAGTTGTGTGTTGACAAAGAGATAGAATTATATAAACTAATGAGAGATTATAATGAGTTGAAAGAGATGCTAAATGATTTGAAATACTTACTTGTTAAAATAGAGAGTGAGAATTGTTTTGATGATACATGTTTAACGAATAATAATTTACCTTATGATGAAAAAATAACTGACTTGATAATGAATGTAATTACTGATGGAGACATAACCGATGTACTTAACGTTGACTTGTTTTATGATTATTTTGGTAAAATGAATGAATTTGGTTTTTATGGTGATGACACACAAAACAGTAATTTGTGTGTTAATGAAATTGAACAATGCTATATAAAACAAAGACTTATCTATGACGATGGAGGTTGAGCCTTAAATTCACAAATGGACACTTTTAAATATATTGTTTTATGGTAATGACCTAGCTGATTTTTGACATTGAAGTGTGATATAACTGAATAATTAATGATGACGATTTGTACATAAATGTTTAGTAAATGTATTTGTGTGTTGTAAAATGTTAGATAAACAATGTATGTATGTAGGAGAAATTGTTGAGATAATAATGTTAATATTTTGCAGCTTAAGTAAATAACAAAAATAATTTGGAAGAAGATAATGAATGAGTCGTAATTATTGTACTTAGTGAAAATAACTAAAAATATTGTTTTCAATAATTGATCTAATTAAAATAATTTGAAATGTTTAAATATTTTGCTTGACTTAAATGTTATATGGTTGAATTTCCAATGGATTTAAATTGTTTTATGAGATTTGATATTAATAAATAAATAATAACATTGTTGTTAAATGTTTCAGAGGTTACACGGAGACATTGGTGTGTGTGTGTGTGTGTGTGTGTGTGTGTGTGTGTGTGTGGTGTGTATTTTGTACTCATGTCAATAGGTGGATAATGTACTGTAAGTATAAAGTCTATAATACCACTTAGAGAGAATAAAATGCTTACAGGTGTGAAACGAGTTTAATTCAATAATAAAAATGAATTGAGATAATGGTGTTAAATGAAAACTGTAATTAAAAGGTAATAATAACTGAAAGGTGAATTAAAATTATATTTGGTTTGAACTGTAAGAAATAGACATTGATAAATATGTTATCTAAAAGATTTATAAAAAATTGAAAAGTGCAGTACAGGTATGAGTGGTGAGGTAACTAGAATGTTTAGACTGTGGGAGTGTTTATAACAGTGCTTACAAAACAAGTCTTGCAGACGACTGTTTATGTAAACAGTGTGTTGTATGTTTTGACTAATGTTTACAGCCAGAGGTGTTGAAGCTGAGTTGACAATAACAAAAAATGTTGTAGTCTGCTGAATCATGGCCAGCAGGGAAATCCTATGATGAAATAAAAAGAAATGCCAGGTGTGAAGAAATGAAGGTCAATTTTTTGAATGATGTAAGGAAATGACTTAATGTTTTGATTGTGAGACAGTGAATATGTGTGTGATAGGATGTTGTTAATGTAAAATCATTTACAAATGATTAAATGTAATTAATTTTGAAACTGTTAATTAAATAAAAAATAAATTAATTTGGTAATTAAATTGATTGAAAAGATGATTTTTGATAATAAAGTTAAACCCATTTTGGACTAAATTTCAAAGGTAACGGTAGATTAAATAGTGATTGATGAAAATAATGATTAAAATAAATTATTTTAACTGTCCATATAGACTTTTCATATGTCATGAATTTTTTGTCCTATACATATATAGTAGTTAAGGATACCTTGTATAATCTATGTATTATTTTGGACGGCAATATTGTACAGGGAATATTATTCAATTTAACTGGAATTTATGTGTACTACTGTAAACCTATATTGTTTTATTAACACTATTTTTTTTTAGGGTCTATAATATAAAATGAGCCAGTACGCTGTCAATGAACCAGTACGGCTAAGAGGAAACAAATCAGTTGCGGGATATGGAGTAATGGAAGGCCGTTTATTAAATTTTAAGTGAATGTTTCAAAGTCAGGCGATACTGTGGTGGGTATCTGTCCGAGCTTATGGTGGTGGGATCTCGAGTAGAGAAGTCCCGTAAGATCGGATGGGTGCTGCCACAGTCGCCAGACTAGGGGGGTAAGAACCCATGATTTAGTAGTGTTCAAGGGGGTTGCGGCGCCATATCCTCACTGATCCTCTTAGGGTTTAGGCAATAAGAGTTTGAACGCTCCAGCCTTCAACCTCTTATTGGGGGGGTATTGTAACGGTACAGAAATGGGAATTTCATTTTATATAAATCAGTATTTAACTCAGTAATTCAATAGTTAACTTTCACCTGTGGGGAGCCCCAATGCAACATACATACAGTCAGCCTAAACAATTGCCCAGACGGATTGTGTAACCGCCCAGCAGCAGGCTCTGTATGAAACCCAGTCTGCAGTGTGTCATTAGAGAGTGAACAACAGACAGCCAGCATCAGATAGTAAAGTTCGTGAATTAAAACCAGTGGCCTCGGGCATAAGATAGGGCTAGACTAAATGGGCCTATCTATTTAAACAACTTAAAAAACAAGTTCTATTGCAACTCATGGTCGCGCAAACCATTAAAATTCTAAGTGCCCGGGCGAATCTCAAAAGCCGACCGGCTATATATATATATATTAAAAAAAAACATACAGTGTACATCTTACAGTGCATAAAGTATTTAACAACAACCAAACTCAATGTCAATAGTGCCGGAGTGGAGTGCGAAAAAACGTGTAAAACTGTTATCACGAGACGACGTAGCAAACCAGAAGAAAACGTAATGGATGGGTAACTAAAATCACAGCCTATTAACATTTAAACCAATGTTTAGTAAATTTTGATTACCAAAAGCTTAAAAAGTAAGAAACAAAGAGATCTCTAAGAAAAAGGTTTTAATAAAGCAAGGTGAAAGAATAAAAAATAAACGTACTGGTTTATTCAAAAAGATATAATTTGTTATAGGTTAAGAAAGATTTCATTTATTAATTTGTTTGAATATAATGTATTACCAATATCAAGCCTAGTGTTTAATTGATGAGGAAATAATGGGGCTAATAAATTGGAAGCAATTTGTTTTATAAATGAACTGCATATTTATATGTGTACTGGTAACCTTCAAATAATCCTCTCTGCAGCCGTTTCGTCTGAAGGACTCTTGGAAAAAACCCCGAAGGTAAGAAATAATTATTAATAAGAGTTAATTATAATTTTGTAATTAATTGAGTAGTTTCAATGGCCCCGAACTAGGGACCCGAGTATTTTATAATTTGGCGTAAATTCATAAAGTTTCAATGGCCCCCGTACAGTGACGCGAGTATAGGGTTTATAACCTATATTCGCCAGACCTAACCAAGCTGCAGAACGGGTCATTTGAGAGGGAGAACGTAATTCTTATGTGACACTTTATAAACTCTTATGTAACATTTTATAAATTTAGAAAAATGGCAGGAAAGAATGAGAGCAATATACATGAAACGACTAGTGTCGAAAACTATAATGAATCCAATAGCATGAGCGATTTTGAAATCCACTCGACTCCAAACGTGAGTCAGGAAAATAAAACAAAAAATAATGCAAATGAAACAAAGAGTACAGACGATTCGGGGATACAAATAACCCCAAAATCGAGTAGGGAAAGTGAAACGAATAATGAAGTCAGCTTCACTGACAAAAATGTAGCAGCACAATTTACTCCAACGACAACACGAGTCAAAGAATTGTCGATGGACGATATATTTACTTTAATGAAAACAATGTCTGAGAGTTTGAGTAGTGATATCAATAAAATGAATAGCAGTATCAATGTAAAATTCGATGTTCAAAAGAATAGTTTTGACAGCAAATTAGATATACAGAATGTCAAATTTAACGAATTAAATAATCGTTTTGATGAAATTAAGACCGAAATTAAAAGCGAATTTAATTGCAAATTTGATGTACTTAAATTTGACATTGATGAAGTAAAAACAAAATGCGAAAATAGTTGTAATGAATTGAAACGAGACATTGAGAAAATAGTAGAGTCAGTAGCAGAACAGATTAAAAGTAAAAATACAAATGATGACAATAATGAGAATATAGTTAACAATGTGGTAGTAGAGAGTAAGATAACAAATAGTAACAATGATATTGAAAGTGGTAATGTAATTGAAAAGGTGGTATCAGAGAGTGAAATGTTGAAAATAGATAGTGAAATAGTGAGTGAGAAAGAGAGCGTTATATGTTGTAACGAAGTAGTAATTAGTGTTAATGAATTGGAAAAAGAATGGAGAAAGAGAGTAGATGAATGTGTAGGGCAGAGGGTAAATTTTCCCCTTATTTGTGATGAACCAAGGTGTTCAAAAATGTTATTATTGGAGGGCAAGAGACCCTTATTAGTGAAATATTTGAATTGTTTTCCTTTTCTGTATAAATTAGTACCCTCTGTGTGGAATGATGTTGAAAGTAGGATATGGTGTTACGATGAGAGAGATTTAGATGGAGAGTTGTGTGTTGACAAAGAGATAGAATTATATAAACTAATGAGAGATTATAATGAGTTGAAAGAGATGCTAAATGATTTGAAATACTTACTTGTTAAAATAGAGAGTGAGAATTGTTTTGATGATACATGTTTAACGAATAATAATTTACCTTATGATGAAAAAATAACTGACTTGATAATGAATGTAATTACTGATGGAGACATAACCGATGTACTTAACGTTGACTTGTTTTATGATTATTTTGGTAAAATGAATGAATTTGGTTTTTATGGTGATGACACACAAAACAGTAATTTGTGTGTTAATGAAATTGAACAATGCTATATAAAACAAAGACTTATCTATGACGATGGAGGTTGAGCCTTAAATTCACAAACGGACACTTTTAAATATATTGTTTTATGGTAATGACCTAGCTGATTTTTGACATTGAAGTGTGATATAACTGAATAATTAATGATGACGATTTGTACATAAATGTTTAGTAAATGTATTTGTGTGTTGTAAAATGTTAGATAAACAATGTATGTATGTAGGAGAAATTGTTGAGATAATAATGTTAATATTTTGCAGCTTATGTAAATAACAAAAATAATTTGGAAGAAGATAATGAATGAGTCGTAATTATTGTACTTAGTGAAAATAACTAAAAATATTGTTTTCAATAATTGATCTAATTAAAATAATTTGAAATGTTTAAATATTTTGCTTGACTTAAATGTTATATGGTTGAATTTCCAATGGATTTAAATTGTTTTATGAGATTTGATATTAATAAATAAATAATAACATTGTTGTTAAATGTTTCAGAGGTTACACGGAGACATTGGTGTGTGTGTGTGTGTGTGTGTGTGTGTGTGGTGTGTATTTTGTACTCATGTCAATAGGTGGATAATGTACTGTAAGTATAAAGTCTATAATACCACTTAGAGAGAATAAAATGCTTACAGGTGTGAAACGAGTTTAATTCAATAATAAAAATGAATTGAGATAATGGTGTTAAATGAAAACTGTAATTAAAAGGTAATAATAACTGAAAGGTGAATTAAAATTATATTTGGTTTGAACTGTAAGAAATAGACATTGATAAATATGTTATCTAAAAGATTTATAAAAAATTGAAAAGTGCAGTACAGGTATGAGTGGTGAGGTAACTAGAATGTTTAGACTGTGGGAGTGTTTATAACAGTGCTTACAAAACAAGTCTTGCAGACGACTGTTTATGTAAACAGTGTGTTGTATGTTTTGACTAATGTTTACAGCCAGAGGTGTTGAAGCTGAGTTGACAATAACAAAAAATGTTGTAGTCTGCTGAATCATGGCCAGCAGGGAAATCCTATGATGAAATAAAAAGAAATGCCAGGTGTGAAGAAATGAAGGTCAATTTTTTGAATGATGTAAGGAAATGACTTAATGTTTTGATTGTGAGACAGTGAATATGTGTGTGATAGGATGTTGTTAATGTAAAATCATTTACAAATGATTAAATGTAATTAATTTTGAAACTGTTAATTAAATAAAAAATAAATTAATTTGGTAATTAAATTGATTGAAAAGATGATTTTTGATAATAAAGTTAAACCCATTTTGGACTAAATTTCAAAGGTAACGGTAGATTAAATAGTGATTGATGAAAATAATGATTAAAATAAATTATTTTAACTGTCCATATAGACTTTTCATATGTCATGAATTTTTTGTCCTATACATATATAGTAGTTAAGGATACCTTGTATAATCTATGTATTATTTTGGACGGCAATATTGTACAGGGAATATTATTCAATTTAACTGGAATTTATGTGTACTACTGTAAACCTATATTGTTTTATTAACACTATTTTTTTTTAGGGTCTATAATATAAAATGAGCCAGTACGCTGTCAATGAACCAGTACGGCTAAGAGGAAACAAATCAGTTGCGGGATATGGAGTAATGGAAGGCCGTTTATTAAATTTTAAGTGAATGTTTCAAAGTCAGGCGATACTGTGGTGGGTATCTGTCCGAGCTTATGGTGGTGGGATCTCGAGTAGAGAAGTCCCGTAAGATCGGATGGGTGCTGCCACAGTCGCCAGACTAGGGGGGTAAGAACCCATGATTTAGTAGTGTTCAAGGGGGTTGCGGCGCCATATCCTCACTGATCCTCTTAGGGTTTAGGCAATAAGAGTTTGAACGCTCCAGCCTTCAACCTCTTATTGGGGGGGTATTGTAACGGTACAGAAATGGGAATTTCATTTTATATAAATCAGTATTTAACTCAGTAATTCAATAGTTAACTTTCACTTGTGGGGAGCCCCAATGCAACATACATACAGTCAGCCTAAACAATTGCCCAGACGGATTGTGTAACCGCCCAGCAGCAGGCTCTGTATGAAACCCAGTCTGCAGTGTGTCATTAGAGAGTGAACAACAGACAGCCAGCATCAGATAGTAAAGTTCGTGAATTAAAACCAGTGGCCTCGGGCATAAGATAGGGCTAGACTAAATGGGCCTATCTATTTAAACAACTTAAAAAACAAGTTCTATTGCAACTCATGGTCGCGCAAACCATTAAAATTCTAAGTGCCCGGGCGAATCTCAAAAGCCGACCGGCTATATATATATATATTAAAAAAAAACATACAGTGTACATCTTACAGTGCATAAAGTATTTAACAACAACCAAACTCAATGTCAATAGTGCCGGAGTGGAGTGCGAAAAAACGTGTAAAACTGTTATCACGAGACGACGTAGCAAACCAGAAGAAAACGTAATGGATGGGTAACTAAAATCACAGCCTATTAACATTTAAACCAATGTTTAGTAAATTTTGATTACCAAAAGCTTAAAAAGTAAGAAACAAAGAGATCTCTAAGAAAAAGGTTTTAATAAAGCAAGGTGAAAGAATAAAAAATAAACGTACTGGTTTATTCAAAAAGATATAATTTGTTATAGGTTAAGAAAGATTTCATTTATTAATTTGTTTGAATATAATGTATTACCAATATCAAGCCTAGTGTTTAATTGATGAGGAAATAATGGGGCTAATAAATTGGAAGCAATTTGTTTTATAAATGAACTGCATATTTATATGTGTACTGGTAACCTTCAAATAATCCTCTCTGCAGCCGTTTCGTCTGAAGGACTCTTGGAAAAAACCCGAAGGTAAGAAATAATTATTAATAAGAGTTAATTATAATTTTGTAATTAATTGAGTAGTTTCAATGGCCCCGAACTAGGGACCCGAGTATTTTATAATTTGGCGTAAATTCATAAAGTTTCAATGGCCCCCGTACAGTGACGCGAGTATAGGGTTTATAACCTATATTCGCCAGACCTAACCAAGCTGCAGAACGGGTCATTTGAGAGGGAGAACGTAATTCTTATGTGACACTTTATAAACTCTTATGTAACATTTTATAAATTTAGAAAAATGGCAGGAAAGAATGAGAGCAATATACATGAAACGACTAGTGTCGAAAACTATAATGAATCCAATAGCATGAGCGATTTTGAAATCCACTCGACTCCAAACGTGAGTCAGGAAAATAAAACAAAGAGTACAGACGATTCGGGGATACAAATAACCCCAAAATCGAGTAGGGAAAGTGAAACGAATAATGAAGTCAGCTTCACTGACAAAAATGTAGCAGCACAATTTACTCCAACGACAACACGAGTCAAAGAATTGTCGATGGACGATATATTTACTTTAATGAAAACAATGTCTGAGAGTTTGAGTAGTGATATCAATAAAATGAATAGCAGTATCAATGTAAAATTCGATGTTCAAAAGAATAGTTTTGACAGCAAATTAGATATACAGAATGTCAAATTTAACGAATTAAATAATCGTTTTGATGAAATTAAGACCGAAATTAAAAGCGAATTTAATTGCAAATTTGATGTACTTAAATTTGACATTGATGAAGTAAAAACAAAATGCGAAAATAGTTGTAATGAATTGAAACGAGACATTGAGAAAATAGTAGAGTCAGTAGCAGAACAGATTAAAAGTAAAAATACAAATGATGACAATAATGAGAATATAGTTAACAATGTGGTAGTAGAGAGTAAGATAACAAATAGTAACAATGATATTGAAAGTGGTAATGTAATTGAAAAGGTGGTATCAGAGAGTGAAATGTTGAAAATAGATAGTGAAATAGTGAGTGAGAAAGAGAGCGTTATATGTTGTAACGAAGTAGTAATTAGTGTTAATGAATTGGAAAAAGAATGGAGAAAGAGAGTAGATGAATGTGTAGGGCAGAGGGTAAATTTTCCCCTTATTTGTGATGAACCAAGGTGTTCAAAAATGTTATTATTGGAGGGCAAGAGACCCTTATTAGTGAAATATTTGAATTGTTTTCCTTTTCTGTATAAATTAGTACCCTCTGTGTGGAATGATGTTGAAAGTAGGATATGGTGTTACGATGAGAGAGATTTAGATGGAGAGTTGTGTGTTGACAAAGAGATAGAATTATATAAACTAATGAGAGATTATAATGAGTTGAAAGAGATGCTAAATGATTTGAAATACTTACTTGTTAAAATAGAGAGTGAGAATTGTTTTGATGATACATGTTTAACGAATAATAATTTACCTTATGATGAAAAAATAACTGACTTGATAATGAATGTAATTACTGATGGAGACATAACCGATGTACTTAACGTTGACTTGTTTTATGATTATTTTGGTAAAATGAATGAATTTGGTTTTTATGGTGATGACACACAAAACAGTAATTTGTGTGTTAATGAAATTGAACAATGCTATATAAAACAAAGACTTATCTATGACGATGGAGGTTGAGCCTTAAATTCACAAACGGACACTTTTAAATATATTGTTTTATGGTAATGACCTAGCTGATTTTTGACATTGAAGTGTGATATAACTGAATAATTAATGATGACGATTTGTACATAAATGTTTAGTAAATGTATTTGTGTGTTGTAAAATGTTAGATAAACAATGTATGTATGTAGGAGAAATTGTTGAGATAATAATGTTAATATTTTGCAGCTTATGTAAATAACAAAAATAATTTGGAAGAAGATAATGAATGAGTCGTAATTATTGTACTTAGTGAAAATAACTAAAAATATTGTTTTCAATAATTGATCTAATTAAAATAATTTGAAATGTTTAAATATTTTGCTTGACTTAAATGTTATATGGTTGAATTTCCAATGGATTTAAATTGTTTTATGAGATTTGATATTAATAAATAAATAATAACATTGTTGTTAAATGTTTCAGAGGTTACACGGAGACATTGGTGTGTGTGTGTGTGTGTGTGTGTGTGTGTGGTGTGTATTTTGTACTCATGTCAATAGGTGGATAATGTACTGTAAGTATAAAGTCTATAATACCACTTAGAGAGAATAAAATGCTTACAGGTGTGAAACGAGTTTAATTCAATAATAAAAATGAATTGAGATAATGGTGTTAAATGAAAACTGTAATTAAAAGGTAATAATAACTGAAAGGTGAATTAAAATTATATTTGGTTTGAACTGTAAGAAATAGACATTGATAAATATGTTATCTAAAAGATTTATAAAAAATTGAAAAGTGCAGTACAGGTATGAGTGGTGAGGTAACTAGAATGTTTAGACTGTGGGAGTGTTTATAACAGTGCTTACAAAACAAGTCTTGCAGACGACTGTTTATGTAAACAGTGTGTTGTATGTTTTGACTAATGTTTACAGCCAGAGGTGTTGAAGCTGAGTTGACAATAACAAAAAATGTTGTAGTCTGCTGAATCATGGCCAGCAGGGAAATCCTATGATGAAATAAAAAGAAATGCCAGGTGTGAAGAAATAAAGGTAAATTTTTTGAATGATGTAAGGAAATGACTTAATGTTTTGATTGTGAGACAGTGAATATGTGTGTGATAGGATGTTGTTAATGTAAAATCATTTACAAATGATTAAATGTAATTAATTTTGAAACTGTTAATTAAATAAAAAGTAACTTAATTTGGTAATTAAATTGATTGAAAAGATGATTTTTGATAATAAAGTTAAACCCATTTTGGACTAAATTTCAAAGGTAACGGTAGATTAAATAGTGATTGATGAAAATAATGATTAAAATAAATTATTTTAACTGTCCATATAGACTTTTCATAAATCATGAATTTTTTGTCCTATACATATATAGTAGTTAAGGATACCTTGTATAATCTATGTATTATTTTGGAGGGCAATATTGTACAGGGAATATTATTCAATTTAACTGGAATTTATGTGTACTACTGTAAATCTATATTGTTTTATTAACACTATTTTTTTTTTGGGTCTATAATATAAAATGAGCCAGTACGCTGTCAATGAACCAGTACGGCTAAGAGGAAACAAATCAGTTGCGGGATATGGAGTAATGGAAGGCCGTTTATTAAATTTTAAGTGAATGTTTCAAAGTCAGGCGATACTGTGGTGGGTATCTGTCCGAGCTTATGGTGGTGGGATCTCGAGTAGAGAAGTCCCGTAAGATCGGATGGGTGCTGCCACAGTCGCCAGACTAGGGGGGTAAGAACCCATGATTTAGTAGTGTTCAAGGGGGTTGCGGCGCCATATCCTCACTGATCCTCTTAGGGTTTAGGCAATAAGAGTTTGAACGCTCCAGCCTTCAACCTCTTATTGGGGGGGGTATTGTAACGGTACAGAAATGGGAATTTCATTTTATATAAATCAGTATTTAATTCAGTAATTCAATAGTTAACTTTCACCTGTGGGGAGCCCCAATGCAACATACATACAGTCAGCCTAAACAATTGCCCAGACGGATTGCGTAACCGCCCAGCAGCAGGCTCTGTGTGAAACCCAGTCTGCAGTGTGTCATTAGAGAGTGAACAACAGACAGCCAGCATCAGATAGTAAAGTTCGTGAATTAAAACCAGTGGCCTCAGGCATAAGATAGGCCTAGATTAAATGGGCCTATCTATTTAAACAACTTAAAAAACAAGTTCTATTGCAACTCATGGTCGCGCGACCGTTAAAATTCTAAGTGCCCGGGCGAATCTCAAAAGCCGACCGGCTATATATATATATAAAAAAAAAAACATACAGTGTACATCTTACAGAGCATAAAGTATTTAACAACAACCAAACTCAATGTCAATAGTGCCGGAGTGGAGTGCGAAAAAACGTGTAAAACTGTTATCACGAGACGACGTAGCAAGCCAGAAGAAAACGTAATGGATGGGTAACTAAAATCACAGCCTATTAACATTTAAACCAATGTTTAGTAAATTTTGATTACCAAAAGCTTAAAAAGTAAGAAACAAAGAGATTTCTAAGAAAAAGGTTTTAATAAAGCAAGGTGAAAGAATAAAAAATAAACGTACTGGTTTATTCAAAAAGATATAATTTGTTATAGGTTAAGAAAGATTTCATTTATTAATTTGTTTGAATATAATGTATTACCAATATCAAGCCTAGTGTTTAATTGATGAGGAAATAATGGGGCTAATAAATTGGAAGCAATTTGTTTTATAAATGAACTGCATATTTATATGTGTACTGGTAACCTTCAAATAATCCTCTCTGCAGCCGTTTCGTCTGAAGGACTCTTGGAAAAAACCCGAAGGTAAGAAATAATTATTAATAAGAGTTAATTATAATTTTGTAATTAATTGAGTAGTTTCAATGGCCCCGAACTAGGGACCCGAGTATTTTATAATTTGGCATAAATTCATAAAGTTTCAATGGCCCCCGTACAGTGACGCGAGTATAGGGTTTATAACCTATATTCGCCAGACCTAACCAAGCTGCAGAACGGGTCATTTGAGAGGGAGAACATAATTCTTATGTGACACTTTATAAACTCTTATGTAACATTTTATAAATTTAGAAAAATGGCAGGAAAGAATGAGAGCAATATACATGAAACGACTAGTGTCGAAAACTATAATGAATCCAATAGCATGAGCAATTTTTAAATCCACTCGACTCCAAACGTGAGTCAGGAAAATAAAACAAAAAATAATGCAAATGAAACAGAGTACAGACGATTCGGGGATACAAATAACCCCAAAATCGAGTAGGGAAAGTGAAACGAATAATGAAGTCAGCTTCACTGACAAAAATGTAGCAGCACAATTTACTCCAACGACAACACGAGTCAAAGAGTTGTCGATGGACGATATATTTACTTTAATGAAAACAATGTCTGTGAGTTTGAGTAGTGATATCAATAAAATGAATAGCAGTATCAATGTAAAATTCGATGTTCAAAAGAATAGTTTTGACAGCAAATTAGATATACAGAATGACAAATTTAACGAATTAAATAATCATTTTGATGAAATTAAGACCGAAATTAAAAGCGAATTTAATTGCAAATTTGATGTACTTAAATTTGACATTGATGAAGTAAAAACAAAATGCGAAAATAGTTGTAATGAATTGAAAAGAGACATTGAGAAAATAGTAGAGTCAGTAGCAGAACAGATTAAAAGTAAAAATACAAATGATGACAATAATGAGAATATAGTTAACAATGTGGTAGTAGAGAGTAAGATAACAAATAGTAACAATGATATTGAAAGTGGTAATGTAATTGAAAAGGTGGTATCAGAGAGTGAAATGTTGAAAATAGATAGTGAAATAGTGAGTGAGAAAGAGAGCGTTATATATTGTAATGAAGTAGCAATTAGTGTTAATGAATTGGAAAAAGAATGGAGAAAGAGAGTAGATGAATGTGTAGGGCAGAGGGTAAATTTTCCCCTTATTTGTGATGAACCAAGGTGTTCAAAAATGTTATTATTGGAGGGCAAGAGACCCTTATTAGTGAAAGATTTGAATTGTTTCCCTTTTCTGTATAAATTAGTACCCTCTGTGTGGAATGATGTTGAAAGTAGGATATGGTGTTATGATGAGAGAGATTTAGATGGAGAGTTGTGTGTTGACAAAGAGATAGAATTATATAAACTAATGAGAGATTATAATGAGTTGAAAGAGATGCTAAATGATTTGAAATACTTACTTGTTAAAATAGAGAGTGAGAATTGTTTTGATGATACATGTTTAACGAATAATAATTTACCTTATGATGAAAAAATAACTGACTTGATAATGAATGTAATTACTGATGGAGACATAACCGATGTACTTAACGTTGACTTGTTTTATGATTATTTTGGTAAAATGAATGAATTTGGTTTTTATGGTGATGACACACAAAACAGTAATTTGTGTGTTAATGAAATTGAACAATGCTATATAAAACAAAGACTTATCTATGACGATGGAGGTTGAGCCTTAAATTCACAAATGGACACTTTTAAATATATTGTTTTATGGTAATGACCTAGCTGATTTTTGACATTGAAGTGTGATATAACTGAATAATTAATGATGACGATTTGTACATAAATGTTTAGTAAATGTATTTGTGTGTTGTAAAATGTTAGATAAACAATGTATGTATGTAGGAGAAATTGTTGAGATAATAATGTTAATATTTTGCAGCTTAAGTAAATAACAAAAATAATTTGGAAGAAGATAATGAATGAGTCGTAATTATTGTATTTAGTGAAAATAACTAAAAATATTGTTTTCAATAATTGATCTAATTAAAATAATTTGAAATGTTTAAATATTTTGCTTGACTTAAATGTTATATGGTTGAATTTCCAATGGATTTAAATTGTTTTATGAGATTTGATATTAATAAATAAATAATAACATTGTTGTTAAATGTTTCAGAGGTTACACGGAGACATTGGTGTGTGTGTGTGTGTGTGGTGTGTATTTTGTACTCATGTCAATAGGTGGATAATGTACTGTAAGTATAAAGTCTATAATACCACTTAGAGAGAATAAAATGCTTACAGGTGTGAAACGAGTTTAATTCAATAATAAAAATGAATTGAGATAATGGTGTTAAATGAAAACTGTAATTAAAAGGTAATAATAACTGAAAGGTGAATTAAAATTATATTTGGTTTGAACTGTAAGAAATAGACATTGATAAATATGTTATCTAAAAGATTTATAAAAAATTGAAAAGTGCAGTACAGGTATGAGTGGTGAGGTAACTAGAATGTTTAGACTGTGGGAGTGTTTATAACAGTGCTTACAAAACAAGTCTTGCAGACGACTGTTTATGTAAACAGTGTGTTGTATGTTTTGACTAATGTTTACAGCCAGAGGTGTTGAAGCTGAGTTGACAATAACAAAAAATGTTGTAGTCTGCTGAATCATGGCCAGTAGGGAAATCCTATGATGAAATAAAAAGAAATGCCAGGTGTGAAGAAATGAAGGTCAATTTTTTGAATGATGTAAGGAAATGACTTAATGTTTTGATTGTGAGACAGTGAATATGTGTGTGATAGGATGTTGTTAATGTAAAATCATTTACAAATGATTAAATGTAATTAATTTTTAAACTGTTAATTAAATAAAAAATAACTTAATTTGGTAATTAAATTGATTGAAAAGATGAGTTTTGATAATAAAGTTAAACCCATTTTGGACTAAATTTCAAAGGTAACGGTAGATGAAATAGTGATTGATGAAAATAATGATTAAAATAAATTATTTTAACTGTCCATATAGACTTTTCATATGTCATGAATTTTTTGTCCTATACGTATATAGTAGTTAAGGATACCTTGTATAATCTATGTATTATTTTGGAGGGCAATATTGTACAGGGAATATTATTCAATTTAACTGGAATTTATGTGTACTACTGTAAACCTATATTGTTTTATTAACACTATTTTTTTTTAGGGTCTATAATATAAAATGAGCCAGTACGCTGTCAATGAACCAGTACGGCTAAGAGGAAACAAATCAGTTGCGGGATATGGAGTAATGGAAGGCCGTTTATTAAATTTTAAGTGAATGTTTCAAAGTCAGGCGATACTGTGGTGGGTATCTGTCCGAGCTTATGGTGGTGGGATCTCGAGTAGAGAAGTCCCGTAAGATCGGATGGGTGCTGCCACAGTCGCCAGACTAGGGGGGTAAGAACCCATGATTTAGTAGTGTTCAAGGGGGTTGTGGCGCCATATCCTCACTGATCCTCTTAGGGTTTAGGCAATAAGAGTTTGAACGCTCCAGCCTTCAACCTCTTATTGGGGGGGTATTGTAACGGTACAGAAATGGGAATTTCATTTTATATAAATCAGTATTTAACTCAGTAATTCAATAGTTAACTTTCACCTGTGGGGAGCCCCAATGCAACATACATACAGTCAGCCTAAACAATTGCCCAGACGGATTGCGTAACCGCCCAGCAGCAGGCTCTGTATGAAACCCAGTCTGCAGTGTGTCATTAGAGAGTGAACAACAGACAGCCAGCATCAGATAGTAAAGTTCGTGAATTAAAACCAGTGGCCTCGGGCATAAGATAGGCCTAGACTAAATGGGCCTATCTATTTAAACAACTTAAAAAACAAGTTCTATTGCAACTCATGGTCGCGCGACCATTAAAATTCTAAGTGCCCGGGCGAATCTCAAAAGCCGACCGGCTATATATATATATATATATATATATTAAAAAAAAACATACAGTGTACATCTTACAGTGCATAAAGTATTTAACAACAACCAAACTCAATGTCAATAGTGCCGGAGTGCGAAAAAACGTGTAAAACTGTTATCACGAGACGACGTAGCAAACCAGAAGAAAACGTAATGGATGGGTAACTAAAATCACAGCCTATTAACATTTAAACCAATGTTTAGTAAATTTTGATTACCAAAAGCTTAAAAAGTAAGAAACAAAGAGATCTCTAAGAAAAAGGTTTTAATAAAGCAAGGTGAAAGAATAAAAAATAAACGTACTGGCTTATTCAAAAAGATATAATTTGTTATAGGTTAAGAAAGATTTCATTTATTAATTTGTTTGAATATAATGTATTACCAATATCAAGCCTAGTGTTTAATTGATGAGGAAATAATGGGGCTAATAAATTGGAAGCAATTTGTTTTATAAATGAACTGCATATTTATATGTGTACTGGTAACCTTCAAATAATCCTCTCTGCAGCCGTTTCGTCTGAAGGACTCTTGGAAAAAACCCGAAGGTAAGAAATAATTATTAATAAGAGTTAATTATAATTTTGTAATTAATTGAGTAGTTTCAATGGCCCCGAACTAGGGACCCGAGTATTTTATAATTTGGCGTAAATTCATAAAGTTTCAATGGCCCCCGTACAGTGACGCGAGTATAGGGTTTATAACCTATATTCGCCAGACCTAACCAAGCTGCAGAACGGGTCATTTGAGAGGGAGAACGTAATTCTTATGTGACACTTTATAAACTCTTATGTAACATTTTATAAATTTAGAAAACTGGCAGGAAAGAATGAGAGCAATATACATGAAACGACTAGTGTCGAAAACTATAATGAATCCAATAGCATGAGCGATTTTGAAATCCACTCGACTCCAAACGTGAGTCAGGAAAATAAAACAAAAAATAATGCAAATGAAACAAAGAGTACAGATGATTCGGGGATACAAATAACCCCAAAATCGAGTAGGGAAAGTGAAACGAATAATGAAGTCAGCTTCACTGACAAAAATGTAGCAGCACAATTTACTCCAACGACAACACGAGTCAAAGAATTGTCGATGGACGATATATTTACTTTAATGAAAACAATGTCTGAGAGTTTGAGTAGTGATATCAATAAAATGAATAGCAGTATCAATGTAAAATTCGATGTTCAAAAGAATAGTTTTGACAGCAAATTAGATATACAGAATGTCAAATTTAACGAATTAAATAATCGTTTTGATGAAATTAAGACCGAAATTAAAAGCGAATTTAATTGCAAATTTGATGTACTTAAATCTGACATTGATGAAGTAAAAACAAAATGCGAAAATAGTTGTAATGAATTGAAACGAGACATTGAGAAAATAGTAGAGTCAGTAGCAGAACAGATTAAAAGTAAAAATACAAATGATGACAATAATGAGAATATAGTTAACAATGTGGTAGTAGAGAGTAAGATAACAAATAGTAACAATGATATTGAAAGTGGTAATGTAATTGAAAAGGTGGTATCAGAGAGTGAAATGTTGAAAATAGATAGTGAAATAGTGAGTGAGAAAGAGAGCGTTATATGTTGTAACGAAGTAGTAATTAGTGTTAATGAATTGGAAAAAGAATGGAGAAAGAGAGTAGATGAATGTGTAGGGCAGAGGGTAAATTTTCCCCTTATTTGTGATGAACCAAGGTGTTCAAAAATGTTATTATTGGAGGGCAAGAGACCCTTATTAGTGAAAGATTTGAATTGTTTCCCTTTTCTGTATAAATTAGTACCCTCTGTGTGGAATGATGTTGAAAGTAGGATATGGTGTTATGATGAGAGAGATTTAGATGGAGAGTTGTGTGTTGACAAAGAGATAGAATTATATAAACTAATGAGAGATTATAATGAGTTGAAAGAGATGCTAAATGATTTGAAATACTTACTTGTTAAAATAGAGAGTGAGAATTGTTTTGATGATACATGTTTAACGAATAATAATTTACCTTATGATGAAAAAATAACTGACTTGATAATGAATGTAATTACTGATGGAGACATAACCGATGTACTTAACGTTGACTTGTTTTATGATTATTTTGGTAAAATGAATGAATTTGGTTTTTATGGTGATGACACACAAAACAGTAATTTGTGTGTTAATGAAATTGAACAATGCTATATAAAACAAAGACTTATCTATGACGATGGAGGTTGAGCCTTAAATTCACAAATGGACACTTTTAAATATATTGTTTTATGGTAATGACCTAGCTGATTTTTGACATTGAAGTGTGATATAACTGAATAATTAATGATGACGATTTGTACATAAATGTTTAGTAAATGTATTTGTGTGTTGTAAAATGTTAGATAAACAATGTATGTATATAGGAGAAATTGTTGAGATAATAATGTTAATATTTGCAGCTTAAGTAAATAACAAAAATAATTTGGAAGAAGATAATGAATGAGTCGTAATTATTGTACTTAGTGAAAATAACTAAAAATATTGTTTTCAATAATTGATCTAATTAAAATAATTTGAAATGTTTAAATATTTTGCTTGACTTAAATGTTATATGGTTGAATTTCCAATGGATTTAAATTGTTTTATGAGATTTGATATTAATAAATAAATAATAACATTGTTGTTAAATGTTTCAGAGGTTACACGGAGACATTGGTGTGTGTGTGTGTGTGTGTGTGTGGTGTGTATTTTGTACTCATGTCAATAGGTGGATAATGTACTGTAAGTATAAAGTCTATAATACCACTTAGAGAGAATAAAATGCTTACAGGTGTGAAACGAGTTTAATTCAATAATAAAAATGAATTGAGATAATGGTGTTAAATGAAAACTGTAATTAAAAGGTAATAATAACTGAAAGGTGAATTAAAATTATATTTGGTTTGAACTGTAAGAAATAGACATTGATAAATATGTTATCTAAAAGATTTATAAAAAATTGAAAAGTGCAGTACAGGTATGAGTGGTGAGGTAACTAGAATGTTTAGACTGTGGGAGTGTTTATAACAGTGCTTACAAAACAAGTCTTGCAGACGACTGTTTATGTAAACAGTGTGTTGTATGTTTTGACTAATGTTTACAGCCAGAGGTGTTGAAGCTGAGTTGACAATAACAAAAAATGTTGTAGTCTGCTGAATCATGGCCAGTAGGGAAATCCTATGATGAAATAAAAAGAAATGCCAGGTGTGAAGAAATGAAGGTCAATTTTTTGAATGATGTAAGGAAATGACTTAATGTTTTGATTGTGAGACAGTGAATATGTGTGTGATAGGATGTTGTTAATGTAAAATCATTTACAAACGATTAAATGTAATTAATTTTGAAACTGTTAATTAAATAAAAAATAACTTAATTTGGTAATTAAATTGATTGAAAAGATGAGGTTTGATAATAAAGTTAAACCCATTTTGGACTAAATTTCAAAGGTAACGGTAGATGAAATAGTGATTGATGAAAATAATGATTAAAATAAATTATTTTAACTGTCCATATAGACTTTTCATATGTCATGAATATTTTGTCCTATAAGTATATAGTAGTTAAGGATACCTTGTATAATCTATGTATTATTTTGGAGGGCAATATTGTACAGGGAATATTATTCAATTTAACTGGAATTTATGTGTACTACTGTAAACCTATATTGTTTTATTAACACTATTTTTTTTTAGGGTCTATAATATAAAATGAGCCAGTACGCTGTCAATGAACCAGTACGGCTAAGAGGAAACAAATCAGTTGCGGGATATGGAGTAATGGAAGGCCGTTTATTAAATTTTAAGTGAATGTTTCAAAGTCAGGCGATACTGTGGTGGGTATCTGTCCGAGCTTATGGTGGTGGGATCTCGAGTAGAGAAGTCCCGTAAGATCGGATGGGTGCTGCCACAGTCGCCAGACTAGGGGGGTAAGAACCCATGATTTAGTAGTGTTCAAGGGGGTTGTGGCGCCATATCCTCACTGATCCTCTTAGGGTTTAGGCAATAAGAGTTTGAACGCTCCAGCCTTCAACCTCTTATTGGGGGGGTATTGTAACGGTACAGAAATGGGAATTTCATTTTATATAAATCAGTATTTAACTCAGTAATTCAATAGTTAACTTTCACCTGTGGGGAGCCCCAATGCAACATACATACAGTCAGCCTAAACAATTGCCCAGACGGATTGCGTAACCGCCCAGCAGCAGGCTCTGTATGAAACCCAGTCTGCAGTGTGTCATTAGAGAGTGAACAACAGACAGCCAGCATCAGATAGTAAAGTTCGTGAATTAAAACCAGTGGCCTCGGGCATAAGATAGGCCTAGACTAAATGGGCCTATCTATTTAAACAACTTAAAAAACAAGTTCTATTGCAACTCATGGTCGCGCGACCATTAAAATTCTAAGTGCCCGGGCGAATCTCAAAAGCCGACCGGCTATATATATATATATATATATTAAAAAAAAAACATACAGTGTACATCTTACAGTGCATAAAGTATTTAACAACAACCAAACTCAATGTCAATAGTGCCGGAGTGCGAAAAAACGTGTAAAACAGTTATCACGAGACGACGTAGCAAACCAGAAGAAAACGTAATGGATGGGTAACTAAAATCACAGCCTATTAACATTTAAACCAATGTTTAGTAAATTTTGATTACCAAAAGCTTAAAAAGTAAGAAACAAAGAGATCTCTAAGAAAAAGGTTTTAATAAAGCAAGGTGAAAGAATAAAAAATAAACGTACTGGTTTATTCAAAAAGATATAATTTGTTATAGGTTAAGAAAGATTTCATTTATTAATTTGTTTGAATATAATGTATTACCAATATCAAGCCTAGTGTTTAATTGATGAGGAAATAATGGGGCTAATAAATTGGAAGCAATTTGTTTTATAAATGAACTGCATATTTATATGTGTACTGGTAACCTTCAAATAACCCTCTCTGCAGCCGTTTCGTCTGAAGGACTCTTGGAAAAAACCCGAAGGTAAGAAATAATTATTAATAAGAGTTAATTATAATTTTGTAATTAATTGAGTAGTTTCAATGGCCCCGAACTAGGGACCCGAGTATTTTATAATTTGGCGTAAATTCATAAAGTTTCAATGGCCCCCGTACAGTGACGCGAGTATAGGGTTTATAACCTATATTCGCCAGACCTAACCAAGCTGCAGAACGGGTCATTTGAGAGGGAGAACGTAATTCTTATGTGACACTTTATAAACTCTTATGTAACATTTTATAAATTTAGAAAAATGGCAGGAAAGAATGAGAGCAATATACATGAAACGACTAGTGTCGAAAACTATAATGAATCCAATAGCATGAGCGATTTTGAAATCCACTCGACTCCAAACGTGAGTCAGGAAAATAAAACAAAAAATAATGCAAATGAAACAAAGAGTACAGACGATTCGGGGATACAAATAACCCCAAAATCGAGTAGGGAAAGTGAAACGAATAATGAAGTCAGCTTCACTGACAAAACTGTAGCAGCACAATTTACTCCAACGACAACACGAGTCAAAGAATTGTCGATGGACGATATATTTACTTTAATGAAAACAATGTCTGAGAGTTTGAGTAGTGATATCAATAAAATGAATAGCAGTATCAATGTAAAATTCGATGTTCAAAAGAATAGTTTTGACAGCAAATTAGATATACAGAATGTCAAATTTAACGAATTAAATAATCGTTTTGATGAAATTAAGACCGAAATTAAAAGCGAATTTAATTGCAAATTTGATGTACTTAAATTTGACATTGATGAAGTAAAAACAAAATGCGAAAATAGTTGTAATGAATTGAAACGAGACATTGAGAAAATAGTAGAGTCAGTAGCAGAACAGATTAAAAGTAAAAATACAAATGATGACAATAATGAGAATATAGTTAACAATGTGGTAGTAGAGAGTAAGATAACAAATAGTAACAATGATATTGAAAGTGGTAATGTAATTGAAAAGGTGGTATCAGAGAGTGAAATGTTGAAAATAGATAGTGAAATAGTGAGTGAGAAAGAGAGCGTTATATGTTGTAACGAAGTAGTAATTAGTGTTAATGAATTGGAAAAAGAATGGAGAAAGAGAGTAGATGAATGTGTAGGGCAGAGGGTAAATTTTCCCCTTATTTGTGATGAACCAAGGTGTTCAAAAATGTTATTATTGGAGGGCAAGAGACCCTTATTAGTGAAAGATTTGAATTGTTTCCCTTTTCTGTATAAATTAGTACCCTCTGTGTGGAATGATGTTGAAAGTAGGATATGGTGTTATGATGAGAGAGATTTAGATGGAGAGTTGTGTGTTGACAAAGAGATAGAATTATATAAACTAATGAGAGATTATAATGAGTTGAAAGAGATGCTAAATGATTTGAAATACTTACTTGTTAAAATAGAGAGTGAGAATTGTTTTGATGATACATGTTTAACGAATAATAATTTACCTTATGATGAAAAAATAACTGACTTGATAATGAATGTAATTACTGATGGAGACATAACCGATGTACTTAACGTTGACTTGTTTTATGATTATTTTGGTAAAATGAATGAATTTGGTTTTTATGGTGATGACACACAAAACAGTAATTTGTGTGTTAATGAAATTGAACAATGCTATATAAAACAAAGACTTATCTATGACGATGGAGGTTGAGCCTTAAATTCACAAATGGACACTTTTAAATATATTGTTTTATGGTAATGACCTAGCTGATTTTTGACATTGAAGTGTGATATAACTGAATAATTAATGATGACGATTTGTACATAAATGTTTAGTAAATGTATCTGTGTGTTGTAAAATGTTAGATAAACAATGTATGTATATAGGAGAAATTGTTGAGATAATAATGTTAATATTTGCAGCTTAAGTAAATAACAAAAATAATTTGGAAGAAGATAATGAATGAGTCGTAATTATTGTACTTAGTGAAAATAACTAAAAATATTGTTTTCAATAATTGATCTAATTAAAATAATTTGAAATGTTTAAATATTTTGCTTGACTTAAATGTTATATGGTTGAATTTCCAATGGATTTAAATTGTTTTATGAGATTTGATATTAATAAATAAATAATAACATTGTTGTTAAATGTTTCAGAGGTTACACGGAGACATTGGTGTGTGTGTGTGTGTGTGTGTGTGGTGTGTATTTTGTACTCATGTCAATAGGTGGATAATGTACTGTAAGTATAAAGTCTATAATACCACTTAGAGAGAATAAAATGCTTACAGGTGTGAAACGAGTTTAATTCAATAATAAAAATGAATTGAGATAATGGTGTTAAATGAAAACTGTAATTAAAAGGTAATAACAACTGAAAGGTGAATTAAAATTATATTTGGTTTGAACTGTAAGAAATAGACATTGATAAATATGTTATCTAAAAGATTTATAAAAAATTGAAAAGTGCAGTACAGGTATGAGTGGTGAGGTAACTAGAATGTTTAGACTGTGGGAGTGTTTATAACAGTGCTTACAAAACAAGTCTTGCAGACGACTGTTTATGTAAACAGTGTGTTGTATGTTTTGACTAATGTTTACAGCCAGAGGTGTTGAAGCTGAGTTGACAATAACAAAAAATGTTGTAGTCTGCTGAATCATGGCCAGTAGGGAAATCCTATGATGAAATAAAAAGAAATGCCAGGTGTGAAGAATTGAAGGTCAATTTTTTGAATGATGTAAGGAAATGACTTAATGTTTTGATTGTGAGACAGTGAATATGTGTGTGATAGGATGTTGTTAATGTAAAATCATTTACAAATGATTAAATGTAATTAATTTTGAAACTGTTAATTAAATAAAAAGTAACTTAATTTGGTAATTAAATTGTTTGAAAAGATGATTTTTGATAATAAAGTTAAACCCATTTTGGACTAAATTTCAAAGGTAACGGTAGATTAAATAGTGATTGATGAAAATAATGATTAAAATAAATTATTTTAACTGTCCGTATAGACTTTTCATATGTCATGAATTTTTTGTCCTATACATATATAGTAGTTAAGGATACCTTGTATAATCTATGTATTATTTTGGAGGGCAATATTGTACAGGGAATATTATTCAATTTAACTGGAATTTATGTGTACTACTGTAAATCTATATTGTTTTATTAACACTATTTTTTTTAGGGTCTATAATATAAAATGAGCCAGTACGCTGTCAATGAACCAGTACGGCTAAGAGGAAACAAATCAGTTGCGGGATATGGAGTAATGGAAGGCCGTTTATTAAATTTTAAGTGAATGTTTCAAAGTCAGGCGATACTGTGGTGGGTATCTGTCCGAGCTTATGGTGGTGGGATCTCGAGTAGAGAAGTCCCGTAAGATCGGATGGGTGCTGCCACAGTCGCCAGACTAGGGGGGTAAGAACCCATGATTTAGTAGTGTTCAAGGGGGTTGCGGCGCCATATCCTCACTGATCCTCTTAGGGTTTAGGCAATAAGAGTTTGAACGCTCCAGCCTTCAACCTCTTATTGGGGGGGGGGTATTGTAACGGTACAGAAATGGGAATTTCATTTTATATAAATCAGTATTTAATTCAGTAATTCAATAGTTAACTTTCACCTGTGGGGAGCCCCAATGCAACATACATACAGTCAGCATAAACAATTGCCCAGACGGATTGCATAACCGCCCAGCAGCAGGCTCTGTGTGAAACCCAGTCTGCAGTGTGTCATTAGAGAGTGAACAACAGACAGCCAGCATCAGATAGTAAAGTTCGTGAATTAAAACCAGTGGCCTCAGGCATAAGATAGGCCTAGATTAAATGGGCCTATCTATTTAAACAACTTAAAAAACAAGTTCTATTGCAACTCATGGTCGCGCGACCGTTAAAATTCTAAGTGCCCGGGCGAATCTCAAAAGCCGACCGGCTATATATATATATATATAAAAAAAAAAACATACAGTGTACATCTTAGAGTGCATAAAGTATTTAACAACAACCAAACTCAATGTCAATAGTGCCGGAGTGGAGTGCGAAAAAACGTGTAAAACTGTTATCACGAGACGACGTAGCAAGCCAGAAGAAAACGTAATGGATGGGTAACTAAAATCACAGCCTATTAACATTTAAACCAATGTTTAGTAAATTTTGATTACCAAAAGCTTAAAAAGTAAGAAACAAAGAGATTTCTAAGAAAAAGGTTTTAATAAAGCAAGGTGAAAGAATAAAAAATAAACGTACTGGTTTATTCAAAAAGATATAATTTGTTATAGGTTTAGAAAGATTTCATTTATTAATTTGTTTGAATATAATGTATTACCAATATCAAGCCTAGTGTTTAATTGATGAGGAAATAATGGGGCTAATAAATTGGAAGCAATTTGTTTTATAAATGAACTGCATATTTATATGTGTACTGGTAACCTTCAAATAATCCTCTCTGCAGCCGTTTCGTCTGAAGGACTCTTGGAAAAAACCCGAAGGTAAGAAATAATTATTAATAAGAGTTAATTATAATTTTGTAATTAATTGAGTAGTTTCAATGGCCCCGAACTAGGGACCCGAGTATTTTATAATTTGGCATAAATTCATAAAGTTTCAATGGCCCCCGTACAGTGACGCGAGTATAGGGTTTATAACCTATATTCGCCAGACCTAACCAAGCTGCAGAACGGGTCATTTGAGAGGCAGAACGTAATTCTTATGTGACACTTTATAAACTCTTATGTAACATTTTATAAATTTAGAAAAATGGCAGGAAAGAATGAGAGCAATATACATGAAACGACTAGTGTCGAAAACTATAATGAATCCAATAGCATGAGCAATTTTTAAATCCACTCGACTCCAAACGTGAGTCAGGAAAATAAAACAAAAAATAATGCAAATGAAACAGAGTACAGACGATTCGGGGATACAAATAACCCCAAAATCGAGTAGGGAAAGTGAAACAAATAATGAAGTCAGCTTCACTGACAAAAATGTAGCAGCACAATTTACTCCAACGACAACACGAGTCAAAGAGTTGTCGATGGACGATATATTTACTTTAATGAAAACAATGTCTGTGAGTTTGAGTAGTGATATCAATAAAATGAATAGCAGTATCAATGTAAAATTCGATGTTCAAAAGAATAGTTTTGACAGCAAATTAGATATACAGAATGACAAATTTAACGAATTAAATAATCGTTTTGATGAAATTAAGACCGAAATTAAAAGCGAATTTAATTGCAAATTTGATGTACTTAAATTTGACATTGATGAAGTAAAAACAAAATGCGAAAATAGTTGTAATGAATTGAAACGAGACATTGAGAAAATAGTAGAGTCAGTAGCAGAACAGATTAAAAGTAAAAATACAAATGATGACAATAATGAGAATATAGTTAACAATGTGGTAGTAGAGAGTAAGATAACAAATAGTAACAATGATATTGAAAGTGGTAATGTAATTGAAAAGGTGGTATCAGAGAGTGAAATGTTGAAAATAGATAGTGAAATAGTGAGTGAGAAAGAGAGCGTTATATGTTGTAACGAAGTAGTAATTAGTGTTAATGAATTGGAAAAAGAATGGAGAAAGAGAGTAGATGAATGTGTAGGGCAGAGGGTAAATTTTCCCCTTATTTGTGATGAACCAAGGTGTTCAAAAATGTTATTATTGGAGGGCAAGAGACCCTTATTAGTGAAATATTTGAATTGTTTCCCTTTTCTGTATAAATTAGTACCCTCTGTGTGGAATGATGTTGAAAGTAGGATATGGTGTTATGATGAGAGAGATTTAGATGGAGAGTTGTGTGTTGACAAAGAGATAGAATTATATAAACTAATGAGAGATTATAATGAGTTGAAAGAGATGCTAAATGATTTGAAATACTTACTTGTTAAAATAGAGAGTGAGAATTGTTTTGATGATACATGTTTAACGAATAATAATTTACCTTATGATGAAAATATAACTGACTTGATAATGAATGTAATTACTGATGGAGACATAACCGATGTACTTAACGTTGACTTGTTTTATGATTATTTTGGTAAAATGAATGAATTTGGTTTTTATGGTGACGACACACAAAACAGTAATTTGTGTGTTAATGAAATTGAACAATGCTATATAAAACAAAGACTTATCTATGACGATGGAGGTTGAGCCTTAAATTCACAAATGGACACTTTTAAATATAATGTTTTATGGTAATGACCTAGCTGATTTTTGACATTGAAGTGTGATATAACTGAATAATTAATGATGACGATTTGTACATAAACGTTTAGTAAATGTATTTGTGTGTTGTAAAATGTTAGATAAACAATGTATGTATGTAGGAGAAATTGTTGAGATAATAATGTTAATATTTTGCAGCTTAAGTAAATAACAAAAATAATTTGGAAGAAGATAATGAATGAGTCGTAATTATTGTACTTAGTGAAAATAACTAAAAATATTGTTTTCAATAATTGATCTAATTAAAATAATTTGAAATGTTTAAATATTTTGCTTGACTTAAATGTTATATGGTTGAATTTCCAATGGATTTAAATTGTTTTATGAGATTTGATATTAATAAATAAATAATAACATTGTTGTTAAATGTTTCAGAGGTTACACGGAGACATTGGTGTGTGTGTGTGTGTGTGTGTGTGTGGTGTGTATTTTGTACTCATGTCAATAGGTGGATAATGTACTGTAAGTATAAAGTCTATAATACCACTTAGAGAGAATAAAATGCTTACAGGTATGAAACGAGTTTAATTCAATAATAAAAATGAATTGAGATAATGGTGTTAAATGAAAACTGTAATTAAAAGGTAATAATAACTGAAAGGTGAATTAAAATTATATTTGGTTTGAACTGTAAGAAATAGACATTGATAAATATGTTATCTAAAAGATTTATAAAAAATTGAAAAGTGCAGTACAGGTATGAGTGGTGAGGTAACTAGAATGTTTAGACTGTGGGAGTGTTTATAACAGTGCTTACAAAACAAGTCTTGCAGACGACTGTTTATGTAAACAGTGTGTTGTATGTTTTGACTAATGTTTCAGAGGTGTTGAAGCTGAGTTGACAATAACAAAAAATGTTGTAGTCTGCTGAATCATGGCCAGTAGGGAAATCCTATGATGAAATAAAAAGAAATGCCAGGTGTGAAGAAATGAAGGTCAATTTTTTGAATGATGTAAGGAAATGACTTAATGTTTTGATTGTGAGACAGTGAATATGTGTGTGATAGGATGTTGTTAATGTAAAATCATTTACAAATGATTAAATGTAATTAATTTTGAAACTGTTAATTAAATAAAAAATAACTTAATTTGGTAATTAAATTGATTGAAAAGATGATTTTTGATAATAAAGTTAAACCCATTTTGGACTAAATTTCAAAGGTAACGGTAGATTAAATAGTGATTGATGAAAATAATGATTAAAATAAATTATTTTAACTGTCCATATAGACTTTTCATATGTCATGAATTTTTTGTCCTATACATATATAGTAGTTAAGGATACCTTGTATAATCTATGTATTATTTTGGAGGGCAATATTGTACAGGGAATATTATTCAATTTAACTGGAATTTATGTGTACTACTGTAAATCTATATTGTTTTATTAACACTATTTTTTTTAGGGTCTATAATATAAAATGAGCCAGTACGCTGTCAATGAACCAGTACGGCTAAGAGGAAACAAATCAGTTGCGGGATATGGAGTAATGGAAGGCCGTTTATTAAATTTTAAGTGAATGTTTCAAAGTCAGGCGATACTGTGGTGGGTATCTGTCCGAGCTTATGGTGGTGGGATCTCGAGTAGAGAAGTCCTGTAAGATCGGATGGGTGCTGCCACAGTCGCCAGACTAGGGGGGTAAGAACCCATGATTTAGTAGTGTTCAAGGGGGTTGCGGCGCGATATCCTCACTGATCCTCTTAGGGTTTAGGCAATAAGAGTTTGAACGCACCGGCCTTCAACCTCTTATTGGGGGGGTATTGTAACGGTACAGAAATGGGAATTTCATTTTATATAAATCAGTATTTAATTCAGTAATTCAATAGTTAACTTTCACCTGTGGGGAGCCCCAATGCAACATACATACAGTCAGCCTAAACAATTGCCCAGACGGATTGCGTAACCGCCCAGCAGCAGGCTCTGTGTGAAACCCAGTCTGCAGTGTGTCATTAGAGAGTGAACAACAGACAGCCAGCATCAGATAGTAAAGTTTGTGAATTAAAACCAGTGGCCTCGGGCATAAGATAGTCCTAGATTAAATGGGCCTATCTATTTAAACAACTTAAAAAACAAGTTCTATTGCAACTCATGGTCGCGCGACCATTAAAATTCTAAGTGCCCGGGCGAATCTCAAAAGCCGGCTCGGCTATATATATATATATATATATATATATATATAAAACATACAGTGTACATCTTACAGTGCATAAAGTATTTAACAACAACCAAACTCAATGTCAATAGTGCCGGAGTGCGAAAAAACGTGTAAAACTGTTATCACGAGACGACGTAGCAAACCAGAAGAAAACATAATGGATGGGTAACTAAAATCACAGCCTATTAACATTTAAACCAATGTTTAGTAAATTTTGATTACCAAAAGCTTAAAAAGTAAGAAACAAAGAGATCTCTAAGAAAAAGGTTTTAATAAAGCAAGGTGAAAGAATAAAAAATAAACGTACTGGTGTATTCAAAAAGATATAATTTGTTATAGGTTAAGAAAGATTTCATTTATTAATTTGTTTGAATATAATGTATTACCAATATCAAGCCTAGTGTTTAATTGATGAGGAAATAATGGGGCTAATAAATTGGAAGCAATTTGTTTTATAAATGAACTGCATATTTATATGTGTACTGGTAACCTTCAAATAATCCTCTCTGCAGCCGTTTCGTCTGAAGGACTCTTGGAAAAAACCCGAAGGTAAGAAATAATTATTAATAAGAGTTAATTATAATTTTGTAATTAATTGAGTAGTTTCAATGGCCCCGAACTAGGGACCCGAGTATTTTATAATTTGGCGTAAATTCATAAAGTTTCAATGGCCCCCGTACAGTGACGCGAGTATAGGGTTTATAACCTATATTCGCCAGACCTAACCAAGCTGCAGAACGGGTCATTTGAGAGGGAGAACGTAATTCTTATGTGACACTTTATAAACTCTTATGTAACATTTTATAAATTTAGAAAAATGGCAGGAAAGAATGAGAGCAATATACATGAAACGACTAGTGTCGAAAACTATAATGAATCCAATAGCATGAGCGATTTTGAAATCCACTCGACTCCAAACGTGAGTCAGGAAAATAAAAAAAAAATAATGCAAATGAAACAAAGAGTACAGACGATTCGGGGATACAAATAACCCCAAAATCGAGTAGGGAAAGTGAAACGAATAATGAAGTCAGCTTCACTGACAAAAATGTAGCAGCACAATTTACTCCAACAACAACACGAGTCAAAGAGTTGTCGATGGACGATATATTTACTTTAATGAAAACAATGTCTGAGAGTTTGAGTAGTGATATCAATAAAATGAATAGCAGTATCAATGTAAAATTCGATGTTCAAAAGAATAGTTTTGACAGCAAATTAGATATACAGAATGTCAAATTTAACGAATTAAATAATCGTTTTGATGAAATTAAGACCGAAATAAAAGCGAATTTAATTGCAAATTTGATGTACTTAAATTTGACATTGATGAAGTAAAAACAAAATGCGAAAATAGTTGTAATGAATTGAAACGAGACATTGAGAAAATAGTAGAGTCAGTAGCAGAACAGATTAAAAGTAAAAATACAAATGATGACAATAATGAGAATATAGTTAACAATGTGGTAGTAGAGAGTAAGATAACAAATAGTAACAATGATATTGAAAGTGGTAATGTAATTGAAAAGGTGGTATCAGAGAGTGAAATGTTGAAAATAGATAGTGAAATAGTGAGTGAGAAAGAGAGCGTTATATGTTGTAACGAAGTAGTAATTAGTGTTAATGAATTGGAAAAAGAATGGAGAAAGAGAGTAGATGAATGTGTAGGGCAGAGGGTAAATTTTCCCCTTATTTGTGATGAACCAAGGTGTTCAAAAATGTTATTATTGGAGGGCAAGAGACCCTTATTAGTGAAAGATTTGAATTGTTTCCCTTTTCTGTATAAATTAGTACCCTCTGTGTGGAATGATGTTGAAAGTAGGATATGGTGTTATGATGAGAGAGATTTAGATGGAGAGTTGTGTGTTGACAAAGAGATAGAATTATATAAACTAATGAGAGATTATAATGAGTTGAAAGAGATGCTAAATGATTTGAAATACTTACTTGTTAAAATAGAGAGTGAGAATTGTTTTGATGATACATGTTTAACGAATAATAATTTACCTTATGATGAAAAAATAACTGACTTGATAATGAATGTAATTACTGATGGAGACATAACCGATGTACTTAACGTTGACTTGTTTTATGATTATTTTGGTAAAATGAATGAATTTGGTTTTTATGGTGATGACACACAAAACAGTAATTTGTGTGTTAATGAAATTGAACAATGCTATATAAAACAAAGACTTATCTATGACGATGGAGGTTGATCCTTAAATTCACAAATGGACACTTTTAAATATACTGTTTTATGGTAATGACCTAGCTGATTTTTGACATTGAAGTGTGATATAACTGAATAATTAATGATGACGATTTGTACATAAATGTTTAGTAAATGTATTTGTGTGTTGTAAAATGTTAGATAAACAATGTATGTATGTAGGAGAAATTGTTGAGATAATAATGTTAATATTTTGCAGCTTAAGTAAATAACAAAAATAATTTGGAAGAAGATAATGAATGAGTCGTAATTATTGTACTTAGCGAAAATAACTAAAAATATTGTTTTCAATAATTGATCTAATTAAAATAATTTGAAATGTTTAAATATTTTGCTTGACTTAAATGTTATATGGTTGAATTTCCAATGGATTTAAATTGTTTTATGAGATTTGATATTAATAAATAAATAATAACATTGTTGTTAAATGTTTCAGAGGTTACACGGAGACATTGGTGTGTGTGTGTGTGTGTGTGTGTGTGTGTGGTGTGTATTTTGTACTCATGTCAATAGGTGGATAATGTACTGTAAGTATAAAGTCTATAATACCACTTAGAGAGAATAAAATGCTTACAGGTGTGAAACGAGTTTAATTCAATAATAAAAATGAATTGAGATAATGGTGTTAAATGAAAACTGTAATTAAAAGGTAATAATAACTGAAAGGTGAATTAAAATTATATTTGGTTTGAACTGTAAGAAATAGACATTGATAAATATGTTATCTAAAAGATTTATAAAAAATTGAAAAGTGCAGTACAGGTATGAGTGGTGAGGTAACTAGAATGTTTAGACTGTGGGAGTGTTTATAACAGTGCTTACAAAACAAGTCTTGCAGACGACTGTTTATGTAAACAGTGTGTTGTATGTTTTGACTAATGTTTACAGCCAGAGGTGTTGAAGCTGAGTTGACAATAACAAAAAATGTTGTAGTCTGCTGAATCATGGCCAGTAGGGAAATCCTATGATGAAATAAAAAGAAATGCCAGGTGTGAAGAAATGAAGGTCAATTTTTTGAATGATGTAAGGAAATGACTTAATGTTTTGATTGTGAGACAGTGAATATGTGTGTGATAGGATGTTGTTAATGTAAAATCATTTACAAATGATTAAATGTAATTAATTTTTAAACTGTTAATTAAATAAAAAGTAACTTAATTTGGTAATTAAATTGATTGAAAAGATGATTTTTGATAATAAAGTTAAACCCATTTTGGACTAAATTTCAAAGGTAACGGTAGATTAAATAGTGATTGATGAAAATAATGATTAAAATAAATTATTTTAACTGTCCATATAGACTTTTCATATGTCATGAATTTTTTGTCCTATACATATATAGTAGTTAAGGATACCTTGTATAATCTATGTATTATTTTGGAGGGCAATATTGTACAGGGAATATTATTCAATTTAACTGGAATTTATGTGTACTACTGTAAATCTATATTGTTTTATTAACACTATTTTTTTTAGGGTCTATAATATAAAATGAGCCAGTACGCTGTCAATGAACCAGTACGGCTAAGAGGAAACAAATCAGTTGCGGGATATGGAGTAATGGAAGGCCGTTTATTAAATTTTAAGTGAATGTTTCAAAGTCAGGCGATACTGTGGTGGGTATCTGTCCGAGCTTATGGTGGTGGGATCTCGAGTAGAGAAGTCCCGTAAGATCGGATGGGTGCTGCCACAGTCGCCAGACTAGGGGGGTAAGAACCCATGATTTAGTAGTGTTCAAGGGGGTTGCGGCGCGATATCCTCACTGATCCTCTTAGGGTTTAGGCAATAAGAGTTTGAACGCACCGGCCTTCAACCTCTTATTGGGGGGGTATTGTAACGGTACAGAAATGGGAATTTCATTTTATATAAATCAGTATTTAATTCAGTAATTCAATAGTTAACTTTCACCTGTGGGGAGCCCCAATGCAACATACATACAGTCAGCCTAAACAATTGCCCAGACGGATTGCGTAACCGCCCAGCAGCAGGCTCTGTGTGAAACCCAGTCTGCAGTGTGTCATTAGAGAGTGAACAACAGACAGCCAGCATCAGATAGTAAAGTTTGTGAATTAAAACCAGTGGCCTCGGGCATAAGATAGTCCTAGATTAAATGGGCCTATCTATTTAAACAACTTAAAAAACAAGTTCTATTGCAACTCATGGTCGCGCGACCATTAAAATTCTAAGTGCCCAGGCGAATCTCAAAAGCCGACCGGCTATATATATATATATATATATATATATATATATATATATAAAACATACAGTGTACATCTTACAGTGCATAAAGTATTTAACAACAACCAGACTCAATGTCAATAGTGCCGGAGTGCGAAAAAACGTGTAAAACTGTTATCACGAGACGACGTAGCAAACCAGAAGAAAACATAATGGATGGGTAACTAAAATCACAGCCTATTAACATTTAAACCAATGTTTAGTAAATTTTGATTACCAAAAGCTTAAAAAGTAAGAAACAAAGAGATCTCTAACAAAAAGGTTTTAATAAAGCAAGGTGAAAGAATAAAAAATAAACGTACTGGTGTATTCAAAAAGATATAATTTGTTATAGGTTAAGAAAGATTTCATTTATTAATTTGTTTGAATATAATGTATTACCAATATCAAGCCTAGTGTTTAATTGATGAGGAAATAATGGGGCTAATAAATTGGAAGCAATTTGTTTTATAAATGAACTGCATATTTATATGTGTACTGGTAACCTTCAAATAATCCTCTCTGCAGCCGTTTCGTCTGAAGGACTCTTGGAAAAAACCCGAAGGTAAGAAATAATTATTAATAAGAGTTAATTATAATTTTGTAATTAATTGAGTAGTTTCAATGGCCCCGAACTAGGGACCCGAGTATTTTATAATTTGGCGTAAATTCATAAAGTTTCAATGGCCCCCGTACAGTGACGCGAGTATAGGGTTTATAACCTATATTCGCCAGACCTAACCAAGCTGCAGAACGGGTCATTTGAGAGGGAGAACGTAATTCTTATGTGACACTTTATAAACTCTTATGTAACATTTTATAAATTTAGAAAAATGGCAGGAAAGAATGAGAGCAATATACATGAAACGACTAGTGTCGAAAACTATAATGAATCCAATAGCATGAGCGATTTTGAAATCCACTCGACTCCAAACGTGAGTCAGGAAAATAAAACAAAAAATAATGCAAATGAAACAAAGAGTACAGACGATTCGGGGATACAAATAACCCCAAAATCGAGTAGGGAAAGTGAAACGAATAATGAAGTCAGCTTCACTGACAAAAATGTAGCAGCACAATTTACTCCAACAACAACACGAGTCAAAGAGTTGTCGATGGACGATATATTTACTTTAATGAAAACAACGTCTGAGAGTTTGAGTAGTGATATCAATAAAATGAATAGCAGTATCAATGTAAAATTCGATGTTCAAAAGAATAGTTTTGACAGCAAATTAGATATACAGAATGTCAAATTTAACGAATTAAATAATCGTTTTGATGAAATTAAGACCGAAATTAAAAGCGAATTTAATTGCAAATTTGATGTACTTAAATTTGACATTGATGAAGTAAAAACAAAATGCGAAAATAGTTGTAATGAATTGAAACGAGACATTGAGAAAATAGTAGAGTCAGTAGCAGAACAGATTAAAAGTAAAAATACAAATGATGACAATAATGAGAATATAGTTAACAATGTGGTAGTAGAGAGTAAGATAACAAATAGTAACAATGATATTGAAAGTGGTAATGTAATTGAAAAGGTGGTATCAGAGAGTGAAATGTTGAAAATAGATAGTGAAATAGTGAGTGAGAAAGAGAGCGTTATATGTTGTAACGAAGTAGTAATTAGTGTTAATGAATTGGAAAAAGAATGGAGAAAGAGAGTAGATGAATGTGTAGGGCAGAGGGTAAATTTTCCCCTTATTTGTGATGAACCAAGGTGTTCAAAAATGTTATTATTGGAGGGCAAGAGACCCTTATTAGTGAAAGATTTGAATTGTTTCCCTTTTCTGTATAAATTAGTACCCTCTGTGTGGAATGATGTTGAAAGTAGGATATGGTGTTATGATGAGAGAGATTTAGATGGAGAGTTGTGTGTTGACAAAGAGATAGAATTATATAAACTAATGAGAGATTATAATGAGTTGAAAGAGATGCTAAATGATTTGAAATACTTACTTGTTAAAATAGAGAGTGAGAATTGTTTTGATGATACATGTTTAACGAATAATAATTTACCTTATGATGAAAAAATAACTGACTTGATAATGAATGTAATTACTGATGGAGACATAACCGATGTACTTAACGTTGACTTGTTTTATGATTATTTTGGTAAAATGAATGAATTTGGTTTTTATGGTGATGACACACAAAACAGTAATTTGTGTGTTAATGAAATTGAACAATGCTATATAAAACAAAGACTTATCTATGACGATGGAGGTTGAGCCTTAAATTCACAAATGGACACTTTTAAATATATTGTTTTATGGTAATGACCTAGCTGATTTTTGACATTGAAGTGTGATATAACTGAATAATTAATGATGACGATTTGTACATAAATGTTTAGTAAATGTATTTGTGTGTTGTAAAATGTTAGATAAACAATGTATGTATGTAGGAGAAATTGTTGAGATAATAATGTTAATATTTTGCAGCTTATGTAAATAACAAAAATAATTTGGAAGAAGATAATGAATGAGTCGTAATTATTGTACTTAGTGAAAATAACTAAAAATATTGTTTTCAATAATTGATCTAATTAAAATAATTTGAAATGTTTAAATATTTTGCTTGACTTAAATGTTATATGGTTGAATTTCCAATGGATTTAAATTGTTTTATGAGATTTGATATTAATAAATAAATAATAACATTGTTGTTAAATGTTTCAGAGGTTACACGGAGACATTGGTGTGTGTGTGTGTGTGTGTGTGTGTGTGTGTGGTGTGTATTTTGTACTCATGTCAATAGGTGGATAATGTACTGTAAGTATAAAGTCTATAATACCACTTAGAGAGAATAAAATGCTTACAGGTGTGAAACGAGTTTAATTCAATAATAAAAATGAATTGAGATAATGGTGTTAAATGAAAACTGTAATTAAAAGGTAATAATAACTGAAAGGTGAATTAAAATTATATTTGGTTTGAACTGTAAGAAATAGACATTGATAAATATGTTATCTAAAAGATTTATAAAAAATTGAAAAGTGCAGTACAGGTATGAGTGGTGAGGTAACTAGAATGTTTAGACTGTGGGAGTGTTTATAACAGTGCTTACAAAACAAGTCTTGCAGACGACTGTTTATGTAAACAGTGTGTTGTATGTTTTGACTAATGTTTACAGCCAGAGGTGTTGAAGCTGAGTTGACAATAACAAAAAATGTTGTAGTCTGCTGAATCATGGCCAGTAGGGAAATCCTATGATGAAATAAAAAGAAATGCCAGGTGTGAAGAAATGAAGGTCAATTTTTTGAATGATGTAAGGAAATGACTTAATGTTTTGATTGTGAGACAGTGAATATGTGTGTGATAGGATGTTGTTAATGTAAAATCATTTACAAATGATTAAATGTAATTAATTTTTAAACTGTTAATTAAATAAAAAATAACTTAATTTGGTAATTAAATTGATTGAAAAGATGATTTTTGATAATAAAGTTAAACCCATTTTGGACTAAATTTCAAAGGTAACGGTAGATTAAATAGTGATTGATGAAAATAATGATTAAAATAAATTATTTTAACTGTCCATATAGACTTTTCATATGTCATGAATTTTTTGTCCTATACATATATAGTAGTTAAGGATACCTTGTATAATCTATGTATTATTTTGGAGGGCAATATTGTACAGGGAATATTATTCAATTTAACTGGAATTTATGTGTACTACTGTAAATCTATATTGTTTTATAAACACTATTTTTTTTAGGGTCTCTAATATAAAATGATCCAGTACGCTGTCAATGAACCAGTACGGCTAAGAGGAAACAAATCAGTTGCGGGATATGGAGTAATGGAAGGCCGTTTATTAAATTTTAAGTGAATGTTTCAAAGTCAGGCGATACTGTGGTGGGTATCTGTCCGAGCTTATGGTGGTGGGATCTCGAGTAGAGAAGTCCTGTAAGATCGGATGGGTGCTGCCACAGTCGCCAGACTAGGGGGGTAAGAACCCATGATTTAGTAGTGTTCAAGGGGGTTGCGGCGCCATATCCTCACTGATCCTCTTAGGGTTTAGGCAATAAGAGTTTGAACGCACCGGCCTTCAACCTCTTATTGGGGGGGTATTGTAACGGTACAGAAATGGGAATTTCATTTTATATAAATCAGTATTTAATTCAGTAATTCAATAGTTAACTTTCACCTGTGGGGAGCCCCAATGCAACATACATACAGTCAGCCTAAACAATTGCCCAGACGGATTGCGTAACCGCCCAGCAGCAGGCTCTGTGTGAAACCCAGTCTGCAGTGTGTCATTAGAGAGTGAACAACAGACAGCCAGCATCAGATAGTAAAGTTCGTGAATTAAAACCAGTGGCCTCGGGCATAAGATAGGCCTAGATTAAATGGGCCTATCTATTTAAACAACTTAAAAAACAAGTTCTATTGCAACTCATGGTCGCGCGACCATTAAAATTCTAAGTGCCCAGGCGAATCTCAAAAGCCGACCGGCTATATATATATATATATATATATATATATATATATATATAAAACATACAGTGTACATCTTACAGTGCATAAAGTATTTAACAACAACCAGACTCAATGTCAATAGTGCCGGAGTGCGAAAAAACGTGTAAAACTGTTATCACGAGACGACGTAGCAAACCAGAAGAAAACATAATGGATGGGTAACTAAAATCACAGCCTATTAACATTTAAACCAATGTTTAGTAAATTTTGATTACCAAAAGCTTAAAAAGTAAGAAACAAAGAGATCTCTAAGAAAAAGGTTTTAATAAAGCAAGGTGAAAGAATAAAAAATAAACGTACTGGTGTATTCAAAAAGATATAATTTGTTATAGGTTAAGAAAGATTTCATTTATTAATTTGTTTGAATATAATGTATTACCAATATCAAGCCTAGTGTTTAATTGATGAGGAAATAATGGGGCTAATAAATTGGAAGCAATTTGTTTTATAAATGAACTGCATATTTATATGTGTACTGGTAACCTTCAAATAATCCTCTCTGCAGCCGTTTCGTCTGAAGGACTCTTGGAAAAAACCCGAAGGTAAGAAATAATTATTAATAAGAGTTAATTATAATTTTGTAATTAATTGAGTAGTTTCAATGGCCCCGAACTAGGGACCCGAGTATTTTATAATTTGGCGTAAATTCATAAAGTTTCAATGGCCCCCGTACAGTGACGCGAGTATAGGGTTTATAACCTATATTCGCCAGACCTAACCAAGCTGCAGAACGGGTCATTTGAGAGGGAGAACGTAATTCTTATGTGACACTTTATAAACTCTTATGTAACATTTTATAAATTTAGAAAAATGGCAGGAAAGAATGAGAGCAATATACATGAAACGACTAGTGTCGAAAACTATAATGAATCCAATAGCATGAGCGATTTTGAAATCCACTCGACTCCAAACGTGAGTCAGGAAAATAAAACAAAAAATAATGCAAATGAAACAAAGAGTACAGACGATTCGGGGATACAAATAACCCCAAAATCGAGTAGGGAAAGTGAAACGAATAATGAAGTCAGCTTCACTGACAAAAATGTAGCAGCACAATTTACTCCAACGACAACACGAGTCAAAGAGTTGTCGATGGACGATATATTTACTTTAATGAAAACAATGTCTGAGAGTTTGAGTAGTGATATAAACAAAATGAATAGCAGTATCAATGTAAAATTCGATGTTCAAAAGAATAGTTTTTACAGCAAATTAGATATACAGAATGACAAATTTAACGAATTAAATAATCGTTATGATGAAATTAAGACCGAAATTAAAAGCGAATTTAATTGCAAATTTGATGTACTTAAATTTGACATTGATGAAGTAAAAACAAAATGCGAAAATAGTTGTAATGAATTGAAACGAGACATTGAGAAAATAGTAGAGTCAGTAGCAGAACAGATTAAAAGTAAAAATACAAATGATGACAATAATGAGAATATAGTTAACAATGTGGTAGTAGAGAGTAAGATAACAAATAGTAACAATGATATTGAAAGTGGTAATGTAATTGAAAAGGTGGTATCAGAGAGTGAAATGTTGAAAATAGATAGTGAAATAGTGAGTGAGAAAGAGAGCGTTATATGTTGTAACGAAGTAGTAATTAGTGTTAATGAATTGGAAAAAGAATGGAGAAAGAGAGTAGATGAATGTGTAGGGCAGAGGGTAAATTTTCCCCTTATTTGTGATGAACCAAGGTGTTCAAAAATGTTATTATTGGAGGGCAAGAGACCCTTATTAGTGAAAGATTTGAATTGTTTCCCTTTTCTGTATAAATTAGTACCCTCTGTGTGGAATGATGTTGAAAGTAGGATATGGTGTTATGATGAGAGAGATTTAGATGGAGAGTTGTGTGTTGACAAAGAGATAGAATTATATAAACTAATGAGAGATTATAATGAGTTGAAAGAGATGCTAAATGATTTGAAATACTTACTTGTTAAAATAGAGAGTGAGAATTGTTTTGATGATACATGTTTAACGAATAATAATTTACCTTATGATGAAAAAATAACTGACTTGATAATGAATGTAATTACTGATGGAGACATAACCGATGTACTTAACGTTGACTTGTTTTATGATTATTTTGGTAAAATGAATGAATTTGGTTTTTATGGTGATGACACACAAAACAGTAATTTGTGTGTTAATGAAATTGAACAATGCTATATAAAACAAAGACTTATCTATGACGATGGAGGTTGAGCCTTAAATTCACAAATGGACACTTTTAAATATATTGTTTTATGGTAATGACCTAGCTGATTTTTGACATTGAAGTGCGATATAACTGAATAATTAATGATGACGATTTGTACATAAATGTTTAGTAAATGTATTTGTGTGTTGTAAAATGTTAGATAAACAATGTATGTATGTAGGAGAAATTGTTGAGATAATAATGTTAATATTTTGCAGCTTAAGTAAATAACAAAAATAATTTGGAAGAAGATAATGAATGAGTCGTAATTATTGTACTTAGCGAAAATAACTAAAAATATTGTTTTCAATAATTGATCTAATTAAAATAATTTGAAATGTTTAAATATTTTGCTTGACTTAAATGTTATATGGTTGAATTTCCAATGGATTTAAATTGTTTTATGAGATTTGATATTAATAAATAAATAATAACATTGTTGTTAAATGTTTCAGAGGTTACACGGAGACATTGGTGTGTGTGTGTGTGTATGTGTGGTGTGTATTTTGTACTCATGTCAATAGGTGGATAATGTACTGTAAGTATAAAGTCTATAATACCACTTAGAGAGAATAAAATGCTTACAGGTGTGAAACGAGTTTAATTCAATAATAAAAATGAATTGAGATAATGGTGTTGAATGAAAACTGTAATTAAAAGGTAATAATAACTGAAAGGTGAATTAAAATTATATTTGGTTTGAACTGTAAGAAATAGACATTGATAAATATGTTATCTAAAAGATTTATAAAAAATTGAAAAGTGCAGTACAGGTATGAGTGGTGAGGTAACTAGAATGTTTAGACTGTGGGAGTGTTTATAACAGTGCTTACAAAACAAGTCTTGCAGACGACTGTTTATGTAAACAGTGTGTTGTATGTTTTGACTAATGTTTACAGCCAGAGGTGTTGAAGCTGAGTTGACAATAACAAAAAATGTTGTAGTCTGCTGAATCATGGCCAGTAGGGAAATCCTATGATGAAATAAAAAGAAATGCCAGGTGTGAAGAAATGAAGGTCAATTTTTTGAATGATGTAAGGAAATGACTTAATGTTTTGATTGTGAGACAGTGAATATGTGTGTGATAGGATGTTGTTAATGTAAAATCATTTACAAATGATTAAATGTAATTAATTTTGAAACTGTTAATTAAATAAAAAATAACTTAATTTGGTAATTAAATTGATTGAAAAGATGATTTTTGATAATAAAGTTAAACCCATTTTGGACTAAATTTCAAAGGTAACGGTAGATTAAATAGTGATTGATGAAAATAATGATTAAAATAAATTATTTTAACTGTCCATATAGACTTTTCATATGTCATGAATTTTTTGTCCTATACATATATAGTAGTTAAGGATACCTTGTATAATCTATGTATTATTTTGGAGGGCAATAATGTACAGGGAATATTATTCAATTTAACTGGAATTTATGTGTACTACTGTAAATCTATATTGTTTTATTAACACTATTTTTTTTAGGGTCTATAATATAAAATGAGCCAGTACGCTGTCAATGAAACAGTACGGCTAAGAGGAAACAAATCAGTTGCGGGATATGGAGTAATGGAAGGCCGTTTATTAAATTTTAAGTGAATGTTTCAAAGTCAGGCGATACTGTGGTGGGTATCTGTCCGAGCTTATGGTGGTGGGATCTCGAGTAGAGAAGTCCTGTAAGATCGGATGGGTGCTGCCACAGTCGCCAGACTAGGGGGGTAAGAACCCATGATTTAGTAGTGTTCAAGGGGGTTGCGGCGCGATATCCTCACTGATCCTCTTAGGGTTTAGGCAATAAGAGTTTGAACGCACCGGCCTTCAACCTCTTATTGGGGGGGTATTGTAACGGTACAGAAATGGGAATTTCATTTTATATAAATCAGTATTTAATTCAGTAATTCAATAGTTAACTTTCACCTGTGGGGAGCCCCAATGCAACATACATACAGTCAGCCTAAACAATTGCCCAGACGGATTGCGTAACCGCCCAGCAGCAGGCTCTGTGTGAAACCCAGTCTGCAGTGTGTCATTAGAGAGTGAACAACAGACAGCCAGCATCAGATAGTAAAGTTTGTGAATTAAAACCAGTGGCCTCGGGCATAAGATAGTCCTAGATTAAATGGGCCTATCTATTTAAACAACTTAAAAAACAAGTTCTATTGCAACTCATGGTCGCGCGACCATTAAAATTCTAAGTGCCCGGGCGAATCTCAAAAGCCGGCTCGGCTATATATATATATATATATATATATATATATAAAACATACAGTGTACATCTTACAGTGCATAAAGTATTTAACAACAACCAAACTCAATGTCAATAGTGCCGGAGTGCGAAAAAACGTGTAAAACTGTTATCACGAGACGACGTAGCAAACCAGAAGAAAACATAATGGATGGGTAACTAAAATCACAGCCTATTAACATTTAAACCAATGTTTAGTAAATTTTGATTACCAAAAGCTTAAAAAGTAAGAAACAAAGAGATCTCTAAGAAAAAGGTTTTAATAAAGCAAGGTGAAAGAATAAAAAATAAACGTACTGGTGTATTCAAAAAGATATAATTTGTTATAGGTTAAGAAAGATTTCATTTATTAATTTGTTTGAATATAATGTATTACCAATATCAAGCCTAGTGTTTAATTGATGAGGAAATAATGGGGCTAATAAATTGGAAGCAATTTGTTTTATAAATGAACTGCATATTTATATGTGTACTGGTAACCTTCAAATAATCCTCTCTGCAGCCGTTTCGTCTGAAGGACTCTTGGAAAAAACCCGAAGGTAAGAAATAATTATTAATAAGAGTTAATTATAATTTTGTAATTAATTGAGTAGTTTCAATGGCCCCGAACTAGGGACCCGAGTATTTTATAATTTGGCGTAAATTCATAAAGTTTCAATGGCCCCCGTACAGTGACGCGAGTATAGGGTTTATAACCTATATTCGCCAGACCTAACCAAGCTGCAGAACGGGTCATTTGAGAGGGAGAACGTAATTCTTATGTGACACTTTATAAACTCTTATGTAACATTTTATAAATTTAGAAAAATGGCAGGAAAGAATGAGAGCAATATACATGAAACGACTAGTGTCGAAAACTATAATGAATCCAATAGCATGAGCGATTTTGAAATCCACTCGACTCCAAACGTGAGTCAGGAAAATAAAAAAAAAATAATGCAAATGAAACAAAGAGTACAGACGATTCGGGGATACAAATAACCCCAAAATCGAGTAGGGAAAGTGAAACGAATAATGAAGTCAGCTTCACTGACAAAAATGTAGCAGCACAATTTACTCCAACAACAACACGAGTCAAAGAGTTGTCGATGGACGATATATTTACTTTAATGAAAACAATGTCTGAGAGTTTGAGTAGTGATATCAATAAAATGAATAGCAGTATCAATGTAAAATTCGATGTTCAAAAGAATAGTTTTGACAGCAAATTAGATATACAGAATGTCAAATTTAACGAATTAAATAATCGTTTTGATGAAATTAAGACCGAAATAAAAGCGAATTTAATTGCAAATTTGATGTACTTAAATTTGACATTGATGAAGTAAAAACAAAATGCGAAAATAGTTGTAATGAATTGAAACGAGACATTGAGAAAATAGTAGAGTCAGTAGCAGAACAGATTAAAAGTAAAAATACAAATGATGACAATAATGAGAATATAGTTAACAATGTGGTAGTAGAGAGTAAGATAACAAATAGTAACAATGATATTGAAAGTGGTAATGTAATTGAAAAGGTGGTATCAGAGAGTGAAATGTTGAAAATAGATAGTGAAATAGTGAGTGAGAAAGAGAGCGTTATATGTTGTAACGAAGTAGTAATTAGTGTTAATGAATTGGAAAAAGAATGGAGAAAGAGAGTAGATGAATGTGTAGGGCAGAGGGTAAATTTTCCCCTTATTTGTGATGAACCAAGGTGTTCAAAAATGTTATTATTGGAGGGCAAGAGACCCTTATTAGTGAAAGATTTGAATTGTTTCCCTTTTCTGTATAAATTAGTACCCTCTGTGTGGAATGATGTTGAAAGTAGGATATGGTGTTATGATGAGAGAGATTTAGATGGAGAGTTGTGTGTTGACAAAGAGATAGAATTATATAAACTAATGAGAGATTATAATGAGTTGAAAGAGATGCTAAATGATTTGAAATACTTACTTGTTAAAATAGAGAGTGAGAATTGTTTTGATGATACATGTTTAACGAATAATAATTTACCTTATGATGAAAAAATAACTGACTTGATAATGAATGTAATTACTGATGGAGACATAACCGATGTACTTAACGTTGACTTGTTTTATGATTATTTTGGTAAAATGAATGAATTTGGTTTTTATGGTGATGACACACAAAACAGTAATTTGTGTGTTAATGAAATTGAACAATGCTATATAAAACAAAGACTTATCTATGACGATGGAGGTTGATCCTTAAATTCACAAATGGACACTTTTAAATATACTGTTTTATGGTAATGACCTAGCTGATTTTTGACATTGAAGTGTGATATAACTGAATAATTAATGATGACGATTTGTACATAAATGTTTAGTAAATGTATTTGTGTGTTGTAAAATGTTAGATAAACAATGTATGTATGTAGGAGAAATTGTTGAGATAATAATGTTAATATTTTGCAGCTTAAGTAAATAACAAAAATAATTTGGAAGAAGATAATGAATGAGTCGTAATTATTGTACTTAGCGAAAATAACTAAAAATATTGTTTTCAATAATTGATCTAATTAAAATAATTTGAAATGTTTAAATATTTTGCTTGACTTAAATGTTATATGGTTGAATTTCCAATGGATTTAAATTGTTTTATGAGATTTGATATTAATAAATAAATAATAACATTGTTGTTAAATGTTTCAGAGGTTACACGGAGACATTGGTGTGTGTGTGTGTGTGTGTGTGTGTGTGTGTGTGGTGTGTATTTTGTACTCATGTCAATAGGTGGATAATGTACTGTAAGTATAAAGTCTATAATACCACTTAGAGAGAATAAAATGCTTACAGGTGTGAAACGAGTTTAATTCAATAATAAAAATGAATTGAGATAATGGTGTTAAATGAAAACTGTAATTAAAAGGTAATAATAACTGAAAGGTGAATTAAAATTATATTTGGTTTGAACTGTAAGAAATAGACATTGATAAATATGTTATCTAAAAGATTTATAAAAAATTGAAAAGTGCAGTACAGGTATGAGTGGTGAGGTAACTAGAATGTTTAGACTGTGGGAGTGTTTATAACAGTGCTTACAAAACAAGTCTTGCAGACGACTGTTTATGTAAACAGTGTGTTGTATGTTTTGACTAATGTTTACAGCCAGAGGTGTTGAAGCTGAGTTGACAATAACAAAAAATGTTGTAGTCTGCTGAATCATGGCCAGTAGGGAAATCCTATGATGAAATAAAAAGAAATGCCAGGTGTGAAGAAATGAAGGTCAATTTTTTGAATGATGTAAGGAAATGACTTAATGTTTTGATTGTGAGACAGTGAATATGTGTGTGATAGGATGTTGTTAATGTAAAATCATTTACAAATGATTAAATGTAATTAATTTTTAAACTGTTAATTAAATAAAAAGTAACTTAATTTGGTAATTAAATTGATTGAAAAGATGATTTTTGATAATAAAGTTAAACCCATTTTGGACTAAATTTCAAAGGTAACGGTAGATTAAATAGTGATTGATGAAAATAATGATTAAAATAAATTATTTTAACTGTCCATATAGACTTTTCATATGTCATGAATTTTTTGTCCTATACATATATAGTAGTTAAGGATACCTTGTATAATCTATGTATTATTTTGGAGGGCAATATTGTACAGGGAATATTATTCAATTTAACTGGAATTTATGTGTACTACTGTAAATCTATATTGTTTTATTAACACTATTTTTTTTAGGGTCTATAATATAAAATGAGCCAGTACGCTGTCAATGAACCAGTACGGCTAAGAGGAAACAAATCAGTTGCGGGATATGGAGTAATGGAAGGCCGTTTATTAAATTTTAAGTGAATGTTTCAAAGTCAGGCGATACTGTGGTGGGTATCTGTCCGAGCTTATGGTGGTGGGATCTCGAGTAGAGAAGTCCCGTAAGATCGGATGGGTGCTGCCACAGTCGCCAGACTAGGGGGGTAAGAACCCATGATTTAGTAGTGTTCAAGGGGGTTGCGGCGCGATATCCTCACTGATCCTCTTAGGGTTTAGGCAATAAGAGTTTGAACGCACCGGCCTTCAACCTCTTATTGGGGGGGTATTGTAACGGTACAGAAATGGGAATTTCATTTTATATAAATCAGTATTTAATTCAGTAATTCAATAGTTAACTTTCACCTGTGGGGAGCCCCAATGCAACATACATACAGTCAGCCTAAACAATTGCCCAGACGGATTGCGTAACCGCCCAGCAGCAGGCTCTGTGTGAAACCCAGTCTGCAGTGTGTCATTAGAGAGTGAACAACAGACAGCCAGCATCAGATAGTAAAGTTTGTGAATTAAAACCAGTGGCCTCGGGCATAAGATAGTCCTAGATTAAATGGGCCTATCTATTTAAACAACTTAAAAAACAAGTTCTATTGCAACTCATGGTCGCGCGACCATTAAAATTCTAAGTGCCCAGGCGAATCTCAAAAGCCGACCGGCTATATATATATATATATATATATATATATATATATAAAACATACAGTGTACATCTTACAGTGCATAAAGTATTTAACAACAACCAGACTCAATGTCAATAGTGCCGGAGTGCGAAAAAACGTGTAAAACTGTTATCACGAGACGACGTAGCAAACCAGAAGAAAACATAATGGATGGGTAACTAAAATCACAGCCTATTAACATTTAAACCAATGTTTAGTAAATTTTGATTACCAAAAGCTTAAAAAGTAAGAAACAAAGAGATCTCTAACAAAAAGGTTTTAATAAAGCAAGGTGAAAGAATAAAAAATAAACGTACTGGTGTATTCAAAAAGATATAATTTGTTATAGGTTAAGAAAGATTTCATTTATTAATTTGTTTGAATATAATGTATTACCAATATCAAGCCTAGTGTTTAATTGATGAGGAAATAATGGGGCTAATAAATTGGAAGCAATTTGTTTTATAAATGAACTGCATATTTATATGTGTACTGGTAACCTTCAAATAATCCTCTCTGCAGCCGTTTCGTCTGAAGGACTCTTGGAAAAAACCCGAAGGTAAGAAATAATTATTAATAAGAGTTAATTATAATTTTGTAATTAATTGAGTAGTTTCAATGGCCCCGAACTAGGGACCCGAGTATTTTATAATTTGGCGTAAATTCATAAAGTTTCAATGGCCCCCGTACAGTGACGCGAGTATAGGGTTTATAACCTATATTCGCCAGACCTAACCAAGCTGCAGAACGGGTCATTTGAGAGGGAGAACGTAATTCTTATGTGACACTTTATAAACTCTTATGTAACATTTTATAAATTTAGAAAAATGGCAGGAAAGAATGAGAGCAATATACATGAAACGACTAGTGTCGAAAACTATAATGAATCCAATAGCATGAGCGATTTTGAAATCCACTCGACTCCAAACGTGAGTCAGGAAAATAAAACAAAAAATAATGCAAATGAAACAAAGAGTACAGACGATTCGGGGATACAAATAACCCCAAAATCGAGTAGGGAAAGTGAAACGAATAATGAAGTCAGCTTCACTGACAAAAATGTAGCAGCACAATTTACTCCAACAACAACACGAGTCAAAGAGTTGTCGATGGACGATATATTTACTTTAATGAAAACAACGTCTGAGAGTTTGAGTAGTGATATCAATAAAATGAATAGCAGTATCAATGTAAAATTCGATGTTCAAAAGAATAGTTTTGACAGCAAATTAGATATACAGAATGTCAAATTTAACGAATTAAATAATCGTTTTGATGAAATTAAGACCGAAATTAAAAGCGAATTTAATTGCAAATTTGATGTACTTAAATTTGACATTGATGAAGTAAGAACAAAATGCGAAAATAGTTGTAATGAATTGAAACGAGACATTGAGAAAATAGTAGAGTCAGTAGCAGAACAGATTAAAAGTAAAAATACAAATGATGACAATAATGAGAATATAGTTAACAATGTGGTAGTAGAGAGTAAGATAACAAATAGTAACAATGATATTGAAAGTGGTAATGTAATTGAAAAGGTGGTATCAGAGAGTGAAATGTTGAAAATAGATAGTGAAATAGTGAGTGAGAAAGAGAGCGTTATATGTTGTAACGAAGTAGTAATTAGTGTTAATGAATTGGAAAAAGAATGGAGAAAGAGAGTAGATGAATGTGTAGGGCAGAGGGTAAATTTTCCCCTTATTTGTGATGAACCAAGGTGTTCAAAAATGTTATTATTGGAGGGCAAGAGACCCTTATTAGTGAAAGATTTGAATTGTTTCCCTTTTCTGTATAAATTAGTACCCTCTGTGTGGAATGATGTTGAAAGTAGGATATGGTGTTATGATGAGAGAGATTTAGATGGAGAGTTGTGTGTTGACAAAGAGATAGAATTATATAAACTAATGAGAGATTATAATGAGTTGAAAGAGATGCTAAATGATTTGAAATACTTACTTGTTAAAATAGAGAGTGAGAATTGTTTTGATGATACATGTTTAACGAATAATAATTTACCTTATGATGAAAAAATAACTGACTTGATAATGAATGTAATTACTGATGGAGACATAACCGATGTACTTAACGTTGACTTGTTTTATGATTATTTTGGTAAAATGAATGAATTTGGTTTTTATGGTGATGACACACAAAACAGTAATTTGTGTGTTAATGAAATTGAACAATGCTATATAAAACAAAGACTTATCTATGACGATGGAGGTTGAGCCTTAAATTCACAAATGGACACTTTTAAATATATTGTTTTATGGTAATGACCTAGCTGATTTTTGACATTGAAGTGTGATATAACTGAATAATTAATGATGACGATTTGTACATAAATGTTTAGTAAATGTATTTGTGTGTTGTAAAATGTTAGATAAACAATGTATGTATGTAGGAGAAATTGTTGAGATAATAATGTTAATATTTTGCAGCTTATGTAAATAACAAAAATAATTTGGAAGAAGATAATGAATGAGTCGTAATTATTGTACTTAGTGAAAATAACTAAAAATATTGTTTTCAATAATTGATCTAATTAAAATAATTTGAAATGTTTAAATATTTTGCTTGACTTAAATGTTATATGGTTGAATTTCCAATGGATTTAAATTGTTTTATGAGATTTGATATTAATAAATAAATAATAACATTGTTGTTAAATGTTTCAGAGGTTACACGGAGACATTGGTGTGTGTGTGTGTGTGTGTGTGTGTGTGTGTGGTGTGTATTTTGTACTCATGTCAATAGGTGGATAATGTACTGTAAGTATAAAGTCTATAATACCACTTAGAGAGAATAAAATGCTTACAGGTGTGAAACGAGTTTAATTCAATAATAAAAATGAATTGAGATAATGGTGTTAAATGAAAACTGTAATTAAAAGGTAATAATAACTGAAAGGTGAATTAAAATTATATTTGGTTTGAACTGTAAGAAATAGACATTGATAAATATGTTATCTAAAAGATTTATAAAAAATTGAAAAGTGCAGTACAGGTATGAGTGGTGAGGTAACTAGAATGTTTAGACTGTGGGAGTGTTTATAACAGTGCTTACAAAACAAGTCTTGCAGACGACTGTTTATGTAAACAGTGTGTTGTATGTTTTGACTAATGTTTACAGCCAGAGGTGTTGAAGCTGAGTTGACAATAACAAAAAATGTTGTAGTCTGCTGAATCATGGCCAGTAGGGAAATCCTATGATGAAATAAAAAGAAATGCCAGGTGTGAAGAAATGAAGGTCAATTTTTTGAATGATGTAAGGAAATGACTTAATGTTTTGATTGTGAGACAGTGAATATGTGTGTGATAGGATGTTGTTAATGTAAAATCATTTACAAATGATTAAATGTAATTAATTTTTAAACTGTTAATTAAATAAAAAATAACTTAATTTGGTAATTAAATTGATTGAAAAGATGATTTTTGATAATAAAGTTAAACCCATTTTGGACTAAATTTCAAAGGTAACGGTAGATTAAATAGTGATTGATGAAAATAATGATTAAAATAAATTATTTTAACTGTCCATATAGACTTTTCATATGTCATGAATTTTTTGTCCTATACATATATAGTAGTTAAGGATACCTTGTATAATCTATGTATTATTTTGGAGGGCAATATTGTACAGGGAATATTATTCAATTTAACTGGAATTTATGTGTACTACTGTAAATCTATATTGTTTTATAAACACTATTTTTTTTAGGGTCTCTAATATAAAATGATCCAGTACGCTGTCAATGAACCAGTACGGCTAAGAGGAAACAAATCAGTTGCGGGATATGGAGTAATGGAAGGCCGTTTATTAAATTTTAAGTGAATGTTTCAAAGTCAGGCGATACTGTGGTGGGTATCTGTCCGAGCTTATGGTGGTGGGATCTCGAGTAGAGAAGTCCTGTAAGATCGGATGGGTGCTGCCACAGTCGCCAGACTAGGGGGGTAAGAACCCATGATTTAGTAGTGTTCAAGGGGGTTGCGGCGCCATATCCTCACTGATCCTCTTAGGGTTTAGGCAATAAGAGTTTGAACGCACCGGCCTTCAACCTCTTATTGGGGGGGTATTGTAACGGTACAGAAATGGGAATTTCATTTTATATAAATCAGTATTTAATTCAGTAATTCAATAGTTAACTTTCACCTGTGGGGAGCCCCAATGCAACATACATACAGTCAGCCTAAACAATTGCCCAGACGGATTGCGTAACCGCCCAGCAGCAGGCTCTGTGTGAAACCCAGTCTGCAGTGTGTCATTAGAGAGTGAACAACAGACAGCCAGCATCAGATAGTAAAGTTCGTGAATTAAAACCAGTGGCCTCGGGCATAAGATAGGCCTAGATTAAATGGGCCTATCTATTTAAACAACTTAAAAAACAAGTTCTATTGCAACTCATGGTCGCGCGACCATTAAAATTCTAAGTGCCCAGGCGAATCTCAAAAGCCGACCGGCTATATATATATATATATATATATATATATATATATATATATAAAACATACAGTGTACATCTTACAGTGCATAAAGTATTTAACAACAACCAGACTCAATGTCAATAGTGCCGGAGTGCGAAAAAACGTGTAAAACTGTTATCACGAGACGACGTAGCAAACCAGAAGAAAACATAATGGATGGGTAACTAAAATCACAGCCTATTAACATTTAAACCAATGTTTAGTAAATTTTGATTACCAAAAGCTTAAAAAGTAAGAAACAAAGAGATCTCTAAGAAAAAGGTTTTAATAAAGCAAGGTGAAAGAATAAAAAATAAACGTACTGGTGTATTCAAAAAGATATAATTTGTTATAGGTTAAGAAAGATTTCATTTATTAATTTGTTTGAATATAATGTATTACCAATATCAAGCCTAGTGTTTAATTGATGAGGAAATAATGGGGCTAATAAATTGGAAGCAATTTGTTTTATAAATGAACTGCATATTTATATGTGTACTGGTAACCTTCAAATAATCCTCTCTGCAGCCGTTTCGTCTGAAGGACTCTTGGAAAAAACCCGAAGGTAAGAAATAATTATTAATAAGAGTTAATTATAATTTTGTAATTAATTGAGTAGTTTCAATGGCCCCGAACTAGGGACCCGAGTATTTTATAATTTGGCGTAAATTCATAAAGTTTCAATGGCCCCCGTACAGTGACGCGAGTATAGGGTTTATAACCTATATTCGCCAGACCTAACCAAGCTGCAGAACGGGTCATTTGAGAGGGAGAACGTAATTCTTATGTGACACTTTATAAACTCTTATGTAACATTTTATAAATTTAGAAAAATGGCAGGAAAGAATGAGAGCAATATACATGAAACGACTAGTGTCGAAAACTATAATGAATCCAATAGCATGAGCGATTTTGAAATCCACTCGACTCCAAACGTGAGTCAGGAAAATAAAACAAAAAATAATGCAAATGAAACAAAGAGTACAGACGATTCGGGGATACAAATAACCCCAAAATCGAGTAGGGAAAGTGAAACGAATAATGAAGTCAGCTTCACTGACAAAAATGTAGCAGCACAATTTACTCCAACGACAACACGAGTCAAAGAGTTGTCGATGGACGATATATTTACTTTAATGAAAACAATGTCTGAGAGTTTGAGTAGTGATATAAACAAAATGAATAGCAGTATCAATGTAAAATTCGATGTTCAAAAGAATAGTTTTTACAGCAAATTAGATATACAGAATGACAAATTTAACGAATTAAATAATCGTTATGATGAAATTAAGACCGAAATTAAAAGCGAATTTAATTGCAAATTTGATGTACTTAAATTTGACATTGATGAAGTAAAAACAAAATGCGAAAATAGTTGTAATGAATTGAAACGAGACATTGAGAAAATAGTAGAGTCAGTAGCAGAACAGATTAAAAGTAAAAATACAAATGATGACAATAATGAGAATATAGTTAACAATGTGGTAGTAGAGAGTAAGATAACAAATAGTAACAATGATATTGAAAGTGGTAATGTAATTGAAAAGGTGGTATCAGAGAGTGAAATGTTGAAAATAGATAGTGAAATAGTGAGTGAGAAAGAGAGCGTTATATGTTGTAACGAAGTAGTAATTAGTGTTAATGAATTGGAAAAAGAATGGAGAAAGAGAGTAGATGAATGTGTAGGGCAGAGGGTAAATTTTCCCCTTATTTGTGATGAACCAAGGTGTTCAAAAATGTTATTATTGGAGGGCAAGAGACCCTTATTAGTGAAAGATTTGAATTGTTTCCCTTTTCTGTATAAATTAGTACCCTCTGTGTGGAATGATGTTGAAAGTAGGATATGGTGTTATGATGAGAGAGATTTAGATGGAGAGTTGTGTGTTGACAAAGAGATAGAATTATATAAACTAATGAGAGATTATAATGAGTTGAAAGAGATGCTAAATGATTTGAAATACTTACTTGTTAAAATAGAGAGTGAGAATTGTTTTGATGATACATGTTTAACGAATAATAATTTACCTTATGATGAAAAAATAACTGACTTGATAATGAATGTAATTACTGATGGAGACATAACCGATGTACTTAACGTTGACTTGTTTTATGATTATTTTGGTAAAATGAATGAATTTGGTTTTTATGGTGATGACACACAAAACAGTAATTTGTGTGTTAATGAAATTGAACAATGCTATATAAAACAAAGACTTATCTATGACGATGGAGGTTGAGCCTTAAATTCACAAATGGACACTTTTAAATATATTGTTTTATGGTAATGACCTAGCTGATTTTTGACATTGAAGTGCGATATAACTGAATAATTAATGATGACGATTTGTACATAAATGTTTAGTAAATGTATTTGTGTGTTGTAAAATGTTAGATAAACAATGTATGTATGTAGGAGAAATTGTTGAGATAATAATGTTAATATTTTGCAGCTTAAGTAAATAACAAAAATAATTTGGAAGAAGATAATGAATGAGTCGTAATTATTGTACTTAGCGAAAATAACTAAAAATATTGTTTTCAATAATTGATCTAATTAAAATAATTTGAAATGTTTAAATATTTTGCTTGACTTAAATGTTATATGGTTGAATTTCCAATGGATTTAAATTGTTTTATGAGATTTGATATTAATAAATAAATAATAACATTGTTGTTAAATGTTTCAGAGGTTACACGGAGACATTGGTGTGTGTGTGTGTGTATGTGTGGTGTGTATTTTGTACTCATGTCAATAGGTGGATAATGTACTGTAAGTATAAAGTCTATAATACCACTTAGAGAGAATAAAATGCTTACAGGTGTGAAACGAGTTTAATTCAATAATAAAAATGAATTGAGATAATGGTGTTGAATGAAAACTGTAATTAAAAGGTAATAATAACTGAAAGGTGAATTAAAATTATATTTGGTTTGAACTGTAAGAAATAGACATTGATAAATATGTTATCTAAAAGATTTATAAAAAATTGAAAAGTGCAGTACAGGTATGAGTGGTGAGGTAACTAGAATGTTTAGACTGTGGGAGTGTTTATAACAGTGCTTACAAAACAAGTCTTGCAGACGACTGTTTATGTAAACAGTGTGTTGTATGTTTTGACTAATGTTTACAGCCAGAGGTGTTGAAGCTGAGTTGACAATAACAAAAAATGTTGTAGTCTGCTGAATCATGGCCAGTAGGGAAATCCTATGATGAAATAAAAAGAAATGCCAGGTGTGAAGAAATGAAGGTCAATTTTTTGAATGATGTAAGGAAATGACTTAATGTTTTGATTGTGAGACAGTGAATATGTGTGTGATAGGATGTTGTTAATGTAAAATCATTTACAAATGATTAAATGTAATTAATTTTGAAACTGTTAATTAAATAAAAAATAACTTAATTTGGTAATTAAATTGATTGAAAAGATGATTTTTGATAATAAAGTTAAACCCATTTTGGACTAAATTTCAAAGGTAACGGTAGATTAAATAGTGATTGATGAAAATAATGATTAAAATAAATTATTTTAACTGTCCATATAGACTTTTCATATGTCATGAATTTTTTGTCCTATACATATATAGTAGTTAAGGATACCTTGTATAATCTATGTATTATTTTGGAGGGCAATAATGTACAGGGAATATTATTCAATTTAACTGGAATTTATGTGTACTACTGTAAATCTATATTGTTTTATTAACACTATTTTTTTTAGGGTCTATAATATAAAATGAGCCAGTACGCTGTCAATGAAACAGTACGGCTAAGAGGAAACAAATCAGTTGCGGGATATGGAGTAATGGAAGGCCGTTTATTAAATTTTAAGTGAATGTTTCAAAGTCAGGCGATACTGTGGTGGGTATCTGTCCGAGCTTATGGTGGTGGGATCTCGAGTAGAGAAGTCAATCGAGTAAGATCGGATGGGTGCTGCCACAGTCGCCAGACTAGGGGGGTAAGAACCCATGATTTAGTAGTGTTCAAGGGGGTTGCGGCGCCATATCCTCACTGATCCTCTTAGGGTTTAGGCAATAAGAGTTTGAACGCACCGGCCTTCAACCTCTTATTGGGGGGGTATTGTAACGGTACAGAAATGGGAATTTCATTTTATATAAATCAGTATTTAATTCAGTAATTCAATAGTTAACTTTCACCTGTGGGGAGCCCCAATGCAACATACATACAGTCAGCCTAAACAATTGCCCAGACGGATTGCGTAACAGCCCAGCAGCAGGCTCTGTGTGAAACCCAGTCTGCAGTGTGTCATTAGAGAGTGAACAACAGACAGCCAGCATCAGATAGTAAAGTTCGTGAATTAAAACCAGTGGCCTCGGGCATAAGATAGGCCTAGATTAAATGGGCCTATCTATTTAAACAACTTAAAAAACAAGTTCTATTGCAACTCATGGTCGCGCGACCATTAAAATTCTAAGTGCCCAGGCGAATCTCAAAAGCCGACCGGCTATATATATATATATATATATATATATATAAAACATACAGTGTACATCTTACAGTGCATAAAGTATTTAACAACAACCAAACTCAATGTCAATAGTGCCGGAGTGCGAAAAAACGTGTAAAACTGTTATCACGAGACGACGTAGCAAACCAGAAGAAAACATAATGGATGGGTAACTAAAATCACAGCCTATTAACATTTAAACCAATGTTTAGTAAATTTTGATTACCAAAAGCTTAAAAAGTAAGAAACAAAGAGATCTCTAAGAAAAAGGTTTTAATAAAGCAAGGTGAAAGAATAAAAAATAAACGTACTGGTGTATTCAAAAAGATATAATTTGTTATAGGTTAAGAAAGATTTCATTTATTAATTTGTTTGAATATAATGTATTACCAATATCAAGCCTAGTGTTTAATTGATGAGGAAATAATGGGGCTAATAAATTGGAAGCAATTTGTTTTATAAATGAACTGCATATTTATATGTGTACTGGTAACCTTCAAATAATCCTCTCTGCAGCCGTTTCGTCTGAAGGACTCTTGGAAAAAACCCGAAGGTAAGAAATAATTATTAATAAGAGTTAATTATAATTTTGTAATTAATTGAGTAGTTTCAATGGCCCCGAACTAGGGACCCGAGTATTTTATAATTTGGCGTAAATTCATAAAGTTTCAATGGCCCCCGTACAGTGACGCGAGTATAGGGTTTATAACCTATATTCGCCAGACCTAACCAAGCTGCAGAACGGGTCATTTGAGAGGGAGAACGTAATTCTTATGTGACACTTTATAAACTCTTATGTAACATTTTATAAATTTAGAAAAATGGCAGGAAAGAATGAGAGCAATATACATGAAACGACTAGTGTCGAAAACTATAATGAATCCAATAGCATGAGCGATTTTGAAATCCACTCGACTCCAAACGTGAGTCAGGAAAATAAAACAAAAAATAATGCAAATGAAACAAAGAGTACAGACGATTCGGGGATACAAATAACCCCAAAATCGAGTAGGGAAAGTGAAACGAATAATGAAGTCAGCTTCACTGACAAAAATGTAGCAGCACAATTTACTCCAACGACAACACGAGTCAAAGAGTTGTCGATGGACGATATATTTACTTTAATGAAAACAATGTCTGAGAGTTTGAGTAGTAATATAAACAAAATGAATAGCAGTATCAATGTAAAATTCGATGTTCAAAAGAATAGTTTTTACAGCAAATTAGATATACAGAATGACAAATTTAACGAATTAAATAATCGTTTTGATGAAATTAAGACCGAAATTAAAAGCGAATTTAATTGCAAATTTGATGTACTTAAATTTGACATTGATGAAGTAAAAACAAAATGCGAAAATAGTTGTAATGAATTGAAACGAGACATTGAGAAAATAGTAGAGTCAGTAGCAGAACAGATTAAAAGTAAAAATACAAATGATGACAATAATGAGAATATAGTTAACAATGTGGTAGTAGAGAGTAAGATAACAAATAGTAACAATGATATTGAAAGTGGTAATGTAATTGAAAAGGTGGTATCAGAGAGTGAAATGTTGAAAATAGATAGTGAAATAGTGAGTGAGAAAGAGAGCGTTATATGTTGTAACGAAGTAGTAATTAGTGTTAATGAATTGGAAAAAGAATGGAGAAAGAGAGTAGATGAATGTGTAGGGCAGAGGGTAAATTTTCCCCTTATTTGTGATGAACCAAGGTGTTCAAAAATGTTATTATTGGAGGGCAAGAGACCCTTATTAGTGAAAGATTTGAATTGTTTCCCTTTTCTGTATAAATTAGTACCCTCTGTGTGGAATGATGTTGAAAGTAGGATATGGTGTTATGATGAGAGAGATTTAGATGGAGAGTTGTGTGTTGACAAAGAGATAGAATTATATAAACTAATGAGAGATTATAATGAGTTGAAAGAGATGCTAAATGATTTGAAATACTTACTTGTTAAAATAGAGAGTGAGAATTGTTTTGATGATACATGTTTAACGAATAATAATTTACCTTATGATGAAAAAATAACTGACTTGATAATGAATGTAATTACTGATGGAGACATAACCGATGTACTTAACGTTGACTTGTTTTATGATTATTTTGGTAAAATGAATGAATTTGGTTTTTATGGTGATGACACACAAAACAGTAATTTGTGTGTTAATGAAATTGAACAATGCTATATAAAACAAAGACTTATCTATGACGATGGAGGTTGAGCCTTAAATTCACAAATGGACACTTTTAAATATATTGTTTTATGGTAATGACCTAGCTGATTTTTGACATTGAAGTGCGATATAACTGAATAATTAATGATGACGATTTGTACATAAATGTTTAGTAAATGTATTTGTGTGTTGTAAAATGTTAGATAAACAATGTATGTATGTAGGAGAAATTGTTGAGATAATAATGTTAATATTTTGCAGCTTAAGTAAATAACAAAAATAATTTGGAAGAAGATAATGAATGAGTCGTAATTATTGTACTTAGCGAAAATAACTAAAAATATTGTTTTCAATAATTGATCTAATTAAAATAATTTGAAATGTTTAAATATTTTGCTTGACTTAAATGTTATATGGTTGAATTTCCAATGGATTTAAATTGTTTTATGAGATTTGATATTAATAAATAAATAATAACATTGTTGTTAAATGTTTCAGAGGTTACACGGAGACATTGGTGTGTGTGTGTGTGTGTGTGTGTGTGTGTGTGTGTGGTGTGTATTTTGTACTCATGTCAATAGGTGGATAATGTACTGTAAGTATAAAGTCTATAATACCACTTAGAGAGAATAAAATGCTTACAGGTGTGAAACGAGTTTAATTCAATAATAAAAATGAATTGAGATAATAGTGTTAAATGAAAACTGTAATTAAAAGGTAATAATAACTGAAAGGTGAATTAAAATTATATTTGGTTTGAACTGTAAGAAATAGATATTGATAAATACGTTATCTAAAAGATTTATAAAAAATTGAAAAGTGCAGTACAGGTATGAGTGGTGAGGTAACTAGAATGTTTAGACTGTGGGAGTGTTTATAACAGTGCTTACAAAACAAGTCTTGCAGACGACTGTTTATGTAAACAGTGTGTTTGTATGTTTTGACTAATGTTTACAGCCAGAGGTGTTGAAGCTGAGTTGACAATAACAAAAAATGTTGTAGTCTGCTGAATCATGGCCAGTAGGGAAATCCTATGATGAAATAAAAAGAAATGCCAGGTGTGAAGAAATGAAGGTCAATTTTTTGAATGATGTAAGGAAATGACTTAATGTTTTGATTGTGAGACAGTGAATATGTGTGTGATAGGATGTTGTTAATGTAAAATCATTTACAAATGATTAAATGTAATTAATTTTGAAACTGTTAATTAAATGAAAAGTAACTTAATTTGGTAATTAAATTGATTGAAAAGATGATTTTGATAATAAAGTTAAACCCCTTTTTGGACTAAATTTCAAAGGTAACGGTAGATTAAATAGTGATTGATGAAAATAATGATTAAAATAAATTATTTTAACTGTCCATATAGACTTTTCATATGTCATGAATTTTTTGTCCTATACATATATAGTAGTTAAGGATATCTTGTATAATCTATGTATTATTTTGGAGGGCAATATTGTACAGGGAATATTATTCAATTTAACTGGAATTTATGTGTACTACTGTAAACCTATATTGTTTTATTAAAACTATTTTTTTTTAGGGTCTATAATATAAAATGAGCCAGTACGCTGTCAATGAACCAGTACGGCTAAGAGGAAACAAATCAGTTGCGGGATATGGAGTAATGGAAGGCCGTTTATTAAATTTTAAGTGAATGTTTCAAAGTCAGGCGATACTGCGGTGGGTATCTGTCCGAGCTTATGGTGGTGGGATCTCGAGTAGAGAAGTCCCGTAAGATCGGATGGGTGCTGCCACAGTCGCCAGACTAGGGGGGTAAGAACCCATGATTTAGTAGTGTTCAAGGGGGTTGTGGCGCCATATCCTCACTGATCCTCTTAGGGTTTAGGCAATAAGAGTTTGAACGCTCCGCCCTTCAACCTCTTATTGGGGGGGTATTGTAACGGTACAGAAATGGGAATTTCATTTTATATAAATCAGTATTTAATTCAGTAATTCAATAGTTAACTTTCACCTGTGGGGAGCCCCAATGCAACATACATACAGTCAGCCTAAACAATTGCCCAGACGGATTGCGTAACCGCCCAGCAGCAGGCTCTGTGTGAAACCCAGTCTGCAGTGTGTCATTAGAGAGTGAACAACAGACAGCCAGCATCAGATAGTAAAGTTCGTGAATTAAAACCAGTGGCCTCGGGCATAAGATAGGCCTAGATTAAATGGGCCTATCTATTTAAACAACTTAAAAAACAAGTTCTATTGCAACTCACGGTCGTGCGACCGTTAAAATTCTAAGTGCCCGGGCGAATCTCAAAAGCCGACCGGCTATATATATATATATATATTAAAAAAAATACAGTGTACATCTTACAGTGCATAAAGTATTTAACAACAACCAAACTCAATGTCAATAGTGCCGGAGTGCGAAAAAACGTGTAAAACTGTTATCACGAGACGACGTAGCAAACCAGAAGAAAACGTAATGGATGGGTAACTAAAATCACAGCCTATTAACATTTAAACCAATGTTTAGTAAATTTTGATTACCAAAAGCTTAAAAAGTAAGAAACAAAGAGATCTCTAAGAAAAAGGTTTTAATAAAGCAAGGTGAAAGAATAAAAAATAAACGTACTGGTGTATTCAAAAAGATATAATTTGTTATAGGTTAAGAAAGATTTCATTTATTAATTTGTTTGAATATAATGTATTACCAATATCAAGCCTAGTGTTTAATTGATGAGGAAATAATGGGGCTAATAAATTGGAAGCAATTTGTTTTATAAATGAACTGCATATTTATATGTGTACTGGTAACCTTCAAATAATCCTCTCTGCAGCCGTTTCGTCTGAAGGACTCTTGGAAAAAACCCGAAGGTAAGAAATAATTATTAATAAGAGTTAATTATAATTTTGTAATTAATTGAGTAGTTTCAATGGCCCCGAACTAGGGACCCGAGTATTTTATAATTTGGCGTAAATTCATAAAGTTTCAATGGCCCCCGTACAGTGACGCGAGTATAGGGTTTATAACCTATATTCGCCAGACCTAACCAAGCTGCAGAACGGGTCATTTGAGAGGGAGAACGTAATTCTTATGTGACACTTTATAAACTCTTATGTAACATTTTATAAATTTAGAAAAATGGCAAGAAAGAATGAGAGCAATATACATGAAACGACTAGTGTCGAAAACTATAATGAATCCAATAGCATGAGCGATTTTGAAATCCACTCGACTCCAAACGTGAGTCAGGAAAATAAAACAAAAAATAATGCAAATGAAACAAAGAGTACAGACGATTCGGGGATACAAATAACCCCAAAATCGAGTAGGGAAAGTGAAACGAATAATGAAGTCAGCTTCACTGACAAAAATGTAGCAGCACAATTTACTCCAACGACAACACGAGTCAAAGAGTTGTCGATGGACGATATATTTACTTTAATGAAAACAATGTCTGAGAGTTTGAGTAGTGATATCAATAAAATGAATAGCAGTATCAATGTAAAATTCGATGTTCAAAAGAATAGTTTTTACAGCAAATTAGATATACAGAATGACAAATTTAACGAATTAAATAATCGTTTTGATGAAATTAAGACCGAAATTAAAAGCGAATTTAATTGCAAATTTGATGTACTTAAATTTGACATTGATGAAGTAAAAACAAAATGCGAAAATAGTTGTAATGAATTGAAACGAGACATTGAGAAAATAGTAGAGTCAGTAGCAGAACAGATTAAAAGTAAAAATACAAATGATGACAATAATGAGAATATAGTTAACAATGTGGTAGTAGAGAGTAAGATAACAAATAGTAACAATGATATTGAAAGTGGTAATGTAATTGAAAAGGTGGTATCAGAGAGTGAAATGTTGAAAATAGATAGTGAAATAGTGAGTGAGAAAGAGAGCGTTATATGTTGTAACGAAGTAGTAATTAGTGTTAATGAATTGGAAAAAGAATGGAGAAAGAGAGTAGATGAATGTGTAGGGCAGAGGGTAAATTTTCCCCTTATTTGTGATGAACCAAGGTGTTCAAAAATGTTATTATTGGAGGGCAAGAGACCCTTATTAGTGAAAGATTTGAATTGTTTCCCTTTTCTGTATAAATTAGTACCCTCTGTGTGGAATGATGTTGAAAGTAGGATATGGTGTTATGATGAGAGAGATTTAGATGGAGAGTTGTGTGTTGACAAAGAGATAGAATTATATAAACTAATGAGAGATTATAATGAGTTGAAAGAGATGCTAAATGATTTGAAATACTTACTTGTTAAAATAGAGAGTGAGAATTGTTTTGATGATACATGTTTAACGAATAATAATTTACCTTATGATGAAAAAATAACTGACTTGATAATGAATGTAATTACTGATGGAGACATAACCGATGTACTTAACGTTGACTTGTTTTATGATTATTTTGGTAAAATGAATGAATTTGGTTTTTATGGTGATGACACACAAAACAGTAATTTGTGTGTTAATGAAATTGAACAATGCTATATAAAACAAAGACTTATCTATGACGATGGAGGTTGAGCCTTAAATTCACAAATGGACACTTTTAAATATATTGTTTTATGGTAATGACCTAGCTGATTTTTGACATTGAAGTGTGATATAACTGAATAATTAATGATGACGATTTGTACATAAATGTTTAGTAAATGTATTTGTGTGTTGTAAAATGTTAGATAAACAATGTATGTATGTAGGAGAAATTGTTGAGATAATAATGTTAATATTTTGCAGCTTAAGTAAATAACAAAAATAATTTGGAAGAAGATAATGAATGAGTCGTAATTATTGTACTTAGTGAAAATAACTAAAAATATTGTTTTCAATAATTGATCTAATTAAAATAATTTGAAATGTTTAAATATTTTGCTTGACTTAAATGTTATATGGTTGAATTTCCAATGGATTTAAATTGTTTTATGAGATTTGATATTAATAAATAAATAATAACATTGTTGTTAAATGTTTCAGAGGTTACACGGAGACATTGGTGTGTGTGTGTGTGTGTGTGGTGTGTATTTTGTACTCATGTCAATAGGTGGATAATGTACTGTAAGTATAAAGTCTATAATACCACTTAGAGAGAATAAAATGCTTACAGGTGTGAAACGAGTTTAATTCAATAATAAAAATGAATTGAGATAATGGTGTTAAATGAAAACTGTAATTAAAAGGTAATAATAACTGAAAGGTGAATTAAAATTATATTTGGTTTGAACTGTAAGAAATAGATATTGATAAATATGTTATCTAAAAGATTTATAAAAAATTGAAAAGTGCAGTACAGGTATGAGTGGTGAGGTAACTAGAATGTTTAGACTGTGGGAGTGTTTATAACAGTGCTTACAAAACAAGTCTTGCAGACGACTGTTTATGTAAACAGTGTGTTGTATGTTTTGACTAATGTTTACAGCCAGAGGTGTTGAAGCTGAGTTGACAATAACAAAAAATGTTGTAGTCTGCTGAATCATGGCCAGTAGGGAAATCCTATGATGAAATAAAAAGAAATGCCAGGTGTGAAGAAATGAAGGTCAATTTTTTGAATGATGTAAGGAAATGACTTAATGTTTTGACTATAAAATAGGTTATTTACCTTCTGTCGACGTTTCTTAAAATCCTTTTAGGATTACTCGAGTTTCGACACCATTTGGTGTCATCATCAGATCAGAATATGAATTAAGTTAAAACATTTCGATGTATATGCATCTCGTCAGATATTTAAAGATTAAAACAACACATAAAATTATATATAACAATAAATAAACTATATCACAATAAAATAACATTAATAAAAGAATATAAAAAACAACGCGGCCGCAACGAACCTGCACAGGAACGCACTCCACGGTCTGCGGAGTTTAAATTAATGTTTAAATTAATGTTTTGATTGTGAGACAGTGAATATGTGTGTGATAGGATGTTGTTAATGTAAAATCATTTACAAATGATTAAATGTAATTAATTTTGAAACTGTTAATTAAATGAAAAGTAACTTAATTTGGTAATTAAATTGATTGAAAAGATGATTTTTGATAATAAAGTTAAACCCCTTTTTGGACAAAATTTCAAAGGTAACGGTAGATTAAATAGTGATTGATGAAAATAATGATTAAAATAAATTATTTTAACTGTCCATATAGACTTTTCATATGTCATGAATTTTTTGTCCTATACATATATAGTAGTTAAGGATATCTTGTATAATCTATGTATTATTTTGGAGGGCAATATTGTACAGGGAATATTATTCAATTTAACTGGAATTTATGTGTACTACTGTAAACCTATATTGTTTTATTAACACTATTTTTTTTTAGGGTCTATAATATAAAATAAGCCAGTACGCTGTCAATGAACCAGTACGGCTAAGAGGAAACAAATCAGTTGCGGGATATGGAGTAATGGAAGGCCGTTTATTAAATTTTAAGTGAATGTTTCAAAGTCAGGCGATACTGCGGTGGGTATCTGTCCGAGCTTATGGTGGTGGGATCTCGAGTAGAGAAGTCCCGTAAGATCGGATGGGTGCTGCCACAGTCGCCAGACTAGGGGGGTAAGAACCCATGATTTAGTAGTGTTCAAGGGGGTTGTGGCGCCATATCCTCACTGATCCTCTTAGGGTTTAGGCAATAAGAGTTTGAACGCTCCGGCCTTCAACCTCTTATTGGGGGGGTATTGTAACGGTACAGAAATGGGAATTTCATTTTATATAAATCAGTATTTAATTCAGTAATTCAATAGTTAACTTTCACCTGTGGGGAGCCCCAATGCAACATACATACAGTCAGCCTAAACAATTGCCCAGACGGATTGCGTAACCGCCCAGCAGCAGGCTCTGTGTGAAACCCAGTCTGCAGTGTGTCATTAGAGAGTGAACAACAGACAGCCAGCATCAGATAGTAAAGTTCGTGAATTAAAACCAGTGGCCTCAGGCATAAGATAGGCCTAGATTAAATGGGCCTATCTATTTAAACAACTTAAAAAACAAGTTCTATTGCAACTCATGGTCGCGCGACCATTAAAATTCTAAGTGCCCGGGCGAATCTCAAAAGCCGACCGGCTATATATATATATATATAAAAAAAAAATACAGTGTACATCTTACAGTGCATAAAGTATTTAACAACAACCAAACTCAATGTCAATAGTGCCGGAGTGCGAAAAAACGTGTAAAACTGTTATCACGAGACGACGTAGCAAACCAGAAGAAAACGTAATGGATGGGTAACTAAAATCACAGCCTATTAACATTTAAACCAATGTTTAGTAAATTTTGATTACCAAAAGCTTAAAAAGTAAGAAACAAAGAGATCTCTAAGAAAAAGGTTTTAATAAAGCAAGGTGAAAGAATAAAAAATAAACGTACTGGTGTATTCAAAAAGATATAATTTGTTATAGGTTAAGAAAGATTTCATTTATTAATTTGTTTGAATATAATGTATTACCAATATCAAGCCTAGTGTTTAATTGATGAGGAAATAATGGGGCTAATAAATTGGAAGCAATTTGTTTTATAAATGAACTGCATATTTATATGTGTACTGGTAACCTTCAAATAATCCTCTCTGCAGCCGTTTCGTCTGAAGGACTCTTGGAAAAAACCCGAAGGTAAGAAATAATTATTAATAAGAGTTAATTATAATTTTGTAATTAATTGAGTAGTTTCAATGGCCCCGAACTAGGGACCCGAGTATTTTATAATTTGGCGTAAATTCATAAAGTTTCAATGGCCCCCGTACAGTGACGCGAGTATAGGGTTTATAACCTATATTCGCCAGACCTAACCAAGCTGCAGAACGGGTCATTTGAGAGGGAGAACGTAATTCTTATGTGACACTTTATAAACTCTTATGTAACATTTTATAAATTTAGAAACATGGCAAGAAAGAATGAGAGCAATATACATGAAACGACTAGTGTCGAAAACTATAATGAATCCAATAGCATGAGCGATTTTGAAATCCACTCGACTCCAAACGTGAGTCAGGAAAATAAAACAAAAAATAATGCAAATGAAACAAAGAGTACAGACGATTCGGGGATACAAATAACCCCAAAATCGAGTAGGGAAAGTGAAACGAATAATGAAGTCAGCTTCACTGACAAAAATGTAGCAGCACAATTTACTCCAACGACAACACGAGTCAAAGAGTTGTCGATGGACGATATATTTACTTTAATGAAAACAATGTCTGAGAGTTTGAGTAGTGATATCAATAAAATGAATAGCAGTATCAATGTAAAATTCGATGTTCAAAAGAATAGTTTTTACAGCAAATTAGATATACAGAATGACAAATTTAACGAATTAAATAATCGTTTTGATGAAATTAAGACCGAAATTAAAAGCGAATTTAATTGCAAATTTGATGTACTTAAATTTGACATTGATGAAGTAAAAACAAAATGCGAAAATAGTTGTAATGAATTGAAACGAGACATTGAGAAAATAGTAGAGTCAGTAGCAGAACAGATTAAAAGTAAAAATACAAATGATGACAATAATGAGAATATAGTTAACAATGTGGTAGTAGAGAGTAAGATAACAAATAGTAACAATGATATTGAAAGTGGTAATGTAATTGAAAAGGTGGTATCAGAGAGTGAAATGTTGAAAATAGATAGTGAAATAGTGAGTGAGAAAGAGAGCGTTATATGTTGTAACGAAGTAGTAATTAGTGTTAATGAATTGGAAAAAGAATGGAGAAAGAGAGTAGATGAATGTGTAGGGCAGAGGGTAAATTTTCCCCTTATTTGTGATGAACCAAGGTGTTCAAAAATGTTATTATTGGAGGGCAAGAGACCCTTATTAGTGAAAGATTTGAATTGTTTCCCTTTTCTGTATAAATTAGTACCCTCTGTGTGGAATGATGTTGAAAGTAGGATATGGTGTTATGATGAGAGAGATTTAGATGGAGAGTTGTGTGTTGACAAAGAGATAGAATTATATAAACTAATGAGAGATTATAATGAGTTGAAAGAGATGCTAAATGATTTGAAATACTTACTTGTTAAAATAGAGAGTGAGAATTGTTTTGATGATACATGTTTAACGAATAATAATTTACCTTATGATGAAAAAATAACTGACTTGATAATGAATGTAATTACTGATGGAGACATAACCGATGTACTTAACGTTGACTTGTTTTATGATTATTTTGGTAAAATGAATGAATTTGGTTTTTATGGTGATGACACACAAAACAGTAATTTGTGTGTTAATGAAATTGAACAATGCTATATAAAACAAAGACTTATCTATGACGATGGAGGTTGAGCCTTAAATTCACAAATGGACACTTTTAAATATATTGTTTTATGGTAATGACCTAGCTGATTTTTGACATTGAAGTGTGATATAACTGAATAATTAATGATGACGATTTGTACATAAATGTTTAGTAAACGTATTTGTGTGTTGTAAAATGTTAGATAAACAATGTATGTATGTAGGAGAAATTGTTGAGATAATAATGTTAATATTTTGCAGCTTAAGTAAATAACAAAAATAATTTGGAAGAAGATAATGAATGAGTCGTAATTATTGTACTTAGTGAAAATAACTAAAAATATTGTTTTCAATAATTGATCTAATTAAAATAATTTGAAATGTTTAAATATTTTGCTTGACTTAAATGTTATATGGTTGAATTTCCAATGGATTTAAATTGTTTTATGAGATTTGATATTAATAAATAAATAATAACATTGTTGTTAAATGTTTCAGAGGTTACACGGAGACATTGGTGTGTGTGTGTGTGTGTGTGTGTGTGTGTGTGTGTGTGGTGTGTATTTTGTACTCATGTCAATAGGTGGATAATGTACTGAAAGTATAAAGTCTATAATACCACTTAGAGAGAATAAAATGCTTACAGGTGTGAAACGAGTTTAATTCAATAATAAAAATGAATTGAGATAATGGTGTTAAATGAAAACTGTAATTAAAAGGTAATAATAACTGAAAGGTGAATTAAAATTATATTTGGTTTGAACTGTAAGAAATAGATATTGATAAATATGTTATCTAAAAGATTTATAAAAAATTGAAAAGTGCAGTACAGGTATGAGTGGTGAGGTAACTAGAATGTTTAGACTGTGGGAGTGTTTATAACAGTGCTTACAAAACAAGTCTTGCAGACGACTGTTTATGTAAACAGTGTGTTGTATGTTTTGACTAATGTTTACAGCCAGAGGTGTTGAAGCTGAGTTGACAATAACAAAAAATGTTGTAGTCTGCTGAATCATGGCCAGTAGGGAAATCCTATGATGAAATAAAAAGAAATGCCAGGTGTGAAGAAATGAAGGTCAATTTTTTGAATGATGTAAGGAAATGACTTGATGTTTTGATTGTGAGACAGTGAATATGTGTGTGATAGGATGTTGTTAATGTAAAATCATTTACAAATGATTAAATGTAATTAATTTTGAAACTGTTAATTAAATGAAAAGTAACTTAATTTGGTAATTAAATTGATTGAAAAGATGATTTTTGATAATAAAGTTAAACCCCTTTTTGGACTAAATTTCAAAGGTAACGGTAGATTAAATAGTGATTGATGAAAATAATGATTAAAATAAATTATTTTAACTGTCCATATAGACTTTTCATATGTCATGAATTTTTTGTCCTATACATATATAGTAGTTAAGGATATCTTGTATAATCTATGTATTATTTTGAAGGGCAATATTGTACAGGGAATATTATTCAATTTAACTGGAATTTATGTGTACTACTGTAAACCTATATTGTTTTATTAACACTATTTTTTTTTAGGGTCTATAATATAAAATAAGCCAGTACGCTGTCAATGAACCAGTACGGCTAAGAGGAAACAAATCAGTTGCGGGATATGGAGTAATGGAAGGCCGTTTATTAAATTTTAAGTGAATGTTTCAAAGTCAGGCGATACTGCGGTGGGTATCTGTCCGAGCTTATGGTGGTGGGATCTCGAGTAGAGAAGTCCCGTAAGATCGGATGGGTGCTGCCACAGTCGCCAGACTAGGGGGGTAAGAACCCATGATTTAGTAGTGTTCAAGGGGGTTGTGGCGCCATATCCTCACTGATCCTCTTAGGGTTTAGGCAATAAGAGTTTGAACGCTCCGGCCTTCAACCTCTTATTGGGGGGGTATTGTAACGGTACAGAAATGGGAATTTCATTTTATATAAATCAGTATTTAATTCAGTAATTCAATAGTTAACTTTCACCTGTGGGGAGCCCCAATGCAACATACATACAGTCAGCCTAAACAATTGCCCAGACGGATTGCGTAACCGCCCAGCAGCAGGCTCTGTGTGAAACCCAGTCTGCAGTGTGTCATTAGAGAGTGAACAACAGACAGCCAGCATCAGATAGTAAAGTTCGTGAATTAAAACCAGTGGCCTCGGGCATAAGATAGGCCTAGATTAAATGGGCCTATCTATTTAAACAACTTAAAAAACAAGTTCTATTGCAACTCATGGTCGCGCGACCATTAAAATTCTAAGTGCCCGGGCGAATCTCAAAAGCCGACCGGCTATATATATATATATATAAAAAAAAAATACAGTGTACATCTTACAGTGCATAAAGTATTTAACAACAACCAAACTCAATGTCAATAGTGCCGGAGTGCGAAAAAACGTGTAAAACTGTTATCACGAGACGACGTAGCAAACCAGAAGAAAACGTAATGGATGGGTAACTAAAATCACAGCCTATTAACATTTAAACCAATGTTTAGTAAATTTTGATTACCAAAAGCTTAAAAAGTAAGAAACAAAGAGATCTCTAAGAAAAAGGTTTTAATAAAGCAAGGTGAAAGAATAAAAAATAAACGTACTGGTGTATTCAAAAAGATATAATTTGTTATAGGTTAAGAAAGATTTCATTTATTAATTTGTTTGAATATAATGTATTACCAATATCAAGCCTAGTGTTTAATTGATGAGGAAATAATGGGGCTAATAAATTGGAAGCAATTTGTTTTATAAATGAACTGCATATTTATATGTGTACTGGTAACCTTCAAATAATCCTCTCTGCAGCCGTTTCGTCTGAAGGACTCTTGGAAAAAACCCGAAGGTAAGAAATAATTATTAATAAGAGTTAATTATAATTTTGTAATTAATTGAGTAGTTTCAATGGCCCCGAACTAGGGACCCGAGTATTTTATAATTTGGCGTAAATTCATAAAGTTTCAATGGCCCCCGTACAGTGACGCGAGTATAGGGTTTATAACCTATATTCGCCAGACCTAACCAAGCTGCAGAACGGGTCATTTGAGAGGGAGAACGTAATTCTTATGTGACACTTTATAAACTCTTATGTAACATTTTATAAATTTAGAAAAATGGCAAGAAAGAATGAGAGCAATATACATGAAACGACTAGTGTCGAAAACTATAATGAATCCAATAGCATGAGCGATTTTGAAATCCACTCGACTCCAAACGTGAGTCAGGAAAATAAAACAAAAAATAATGCAAATGAAACAAAGAGTACAGACGATTCGGGGATACAAATAACCCCAAAATCGAGTAGGGAAAGTGAAACGAATAATGAAGTCAGCTTCACTGACAAAAATGTAGCAGCACAATTTACTCCAACGACAACACGAGTCAAAGAGTTGTCGATGGACGATATATTTACTTTAATGAAAACAATGTCTGAGAGTTTGAGTAGTGATATCAATAAAATGAATAGCAGTATCAATGTAAAATTCGATGTTCAAAAGAATAGTTTTTACAGCAAATTAGATATACAGAATGACAAATTTAACGAATTAAATAATCGTTTTGATGAAATTAAGACCGAAATTAAAAGCGAATTTAATTGCAAATTTGATGTACTTAAATTTGACATTGATGAAGTAAAAACAAAATGCGAAAATAGTTGTAATGAATTGAAACGAGACATTGAGAAAATAGTAGAGTCAGTAGCAGAACAGATTAAAAGTAAAAATACAAATGATGACAATAATGAGAATATAGTTAACAATGTGGTAGTAGAGAGTAAGATAACAAATAGTAACAATGATATTGAAAGTGGTAATGTAATTGAAAAGGTGGTATCAGAGAGTGAAATGTTGAAAATAGATAGTGAAATAGTGAGTGAGAAAGAGAGCGTTATATGTTGTAACGAAGTAGTAATTAGTGTTAATGAATTGGAAAAAGAATGGAGAAAGAGAGTAGATGAATGTGTAGGGCAGAGGGTAAATTTTCCCCTTATTTGTGATGAACCAAGGTGTTCAAAAATGTTATTATTGGAGGGCAAGAGACCCTTATTAGTGAAAGATTTGAATTGTTTCCCTTTTCTGTATAAATTAGTACCCTCTGTGTGGAATGATGTTGAAAGTAGGATATGGTGTTATGATGAGAGAGATTTAGATGGAGAGTTGTGTGTTGACAAAGAGATAGAATTATATAAACTAATGAGAGATTATAATGAGTTGAAAGAGATGCTAAATGATTTGAAATACTTACTTGTTAAAATAGAGAGTGAGAATTGTTTTGATGATACATGTTTAACGAATAATAATTTACCTTATGATGAAAAAATAACTGACTTGATAATGAATGTAATTACTGATGGAGACATAACCGATGTACTTAACGTTGACTTGTTTTATGATTATTTTGGTAAAATGAATGAATTTGGTTTTTATGGTGACGACACACAAAACAGTAATTTGTGTGTTAATGAAATTGAACAATGCTATATAAAACAAAGACTTATCTATGACGATGGAGGTTGAGCCTTAAATTCACAAATGGACACTTTTAAATATATTGTTTTATGGTAATGACCTAGCTGATTTTTGACATTGAAGTGTGATATAACTGAATAATTAATGATGACGATTTGTACATAAATGTTTAGTAAATGTATTTGTGTGTTGTAAAATGTTAGATAAACAATGTATGTATGTAGGAGAAATTGTTGAGATAATAATGTTAATATTTTGCAGCTTAAGTAAATAACAAAAATAATTTGGAAGAAGATAATGAATGAGTCGTAATTATTGTACTTAGTGAAAATAACTAAAAATATTGTTTTCAATAATTGATCTAATTAAAATAATTTGAAATGTTTAAATATTTTGCTTGACTTAAATGTTATATGGTTGAATTTCCAATGGATTTAAATTGTTTTATGAGATTTGATATTAATAAATAAATAATAACATTGTTGTTAAATGTTTCAGAGGTTACACGGAGACATTGGTGTGTGTGTGTGTGTGTGTGTGTGTGTGTGTGTGTGTGTGGTGTGTATTTTGTACTCATGTCAATAGGTGGATAATGTACTGTAAGTATAAAGTCTATAATACCACTTAGAGAGAATAAAATGCTTACAGGTGTGAAACGAGTTTAATTCAATAATAAAAATGAATTGAGATAATGGTGTTAAATGAAAACTGTAATTAAAAGGTAATAATAACTGAAAGGTGAATTAAAATTATATTTGGTTTGAACTGTAAGAAATAGATATTGATAAATATGTTATCTAAAAGATTTATAAAAAATTGAAAAGTGCAGTACAGGTATGAGTGGTGAGGTAACTAGAATGTTTAGACTGTGGGAGTGTTTATAACAGTGCTTACAAAACAAGTCTTGCAGACGACTGTTTATGTAAACAGTGTGTTGTATGTTTTGACTAATGTTTACAGCCAGAGGTGTTGAAGCTGAGTTGACAATAACAAAAAATGTTGTAGTCTGCTGAATCATGGCCAGTAGGGAAATCCTATGATGAAATAAAAAGAAATGCCAGGTGTGAAGAAATGAAGGTCAATTTTTTGAATGATGTAAGGAAATGACTTAATGTTTTGATTGTGAGACAGTGAATATGTGTGTGATAGGATGTTGTTAATGTAAAATCATTTACAAATGATTAAATGTAATTAATTTTGAAACTGTCAATTAAATGAAAAGTAACTTAATTTGGTAATTAAATTGATTGAAAAGATGATTTTTGATAATAAAGTTAAACCCCTTTTTGGACTAAATTTCAAAGGTAACGGTAGATTAAATAGTGATTGATGAAAATAATGATTAAAATAAATTATTTTAACTGTCCATATAGACTTTTCATATGTCATGAATTTTTTGTCCTATACATATATAGTAGTTAAGGATATCTTGTATAATCTATGTATTATTTTGGAGGGCAATATTGTACAGGGAATATTATTCAATTTAACTGGAATTTATGTGTACTACTGTAAACCTATATTGTTTTATTAACACTATTTTTTTTTAGGGTCTATAATATAAAATAAGCCAGTACGCTGTCAATGAACCAGTACGGCTAAGAGGAAACAAATCAGTTGCGGGATATGGAGTAATGGAAGGCCGTTTATTAAATTTTAAGTGAATGTTTCAAAGTCAGGCGATACTGCGGTGGGTATCTGTCCGAGCTTATGGTGGTGGGATCTCGAGTAGAGAAGTCCCGTAAGATCGGATGGGTGCTGCCACAGTCGCCAGACTAGGGGGGTAAGAACCCATGATTTAGTAGTGTTCAAGGGGGTTGTGGCGCCATATCCTCACTGATCCTCTTAGGGTTTAGGCAATAAGAGTTTGAACGCTCCGGCCTTCAACCTCTTATTGGGGGGGTATTGTAACGGTACAGAAATGGGAATTTCATTTTATATAAATCAGTATTTAATTCAGTAATTCAATAGTTAACTTTCACCTGTGGGGAGCCCCAATGCAACATACATACAGTCAGCCTAAACAATTGCCCAGACGGATTGCGTAACCGCCCAGCAGCAGGCTCTGTGTGAAACCCAGTCTGCAGTGTGTCATTAGAGAGTGAACAACAGACAGCCAGCATCAGATAGTAAAGTTCGTGAATTAAAACCAGTGGCCTCGGGCATAAGATAGGCCTAGATTAAATGGGCCTATCTATTTAAACAACTTAAAAAACAAGTTCTATTGCAACTCATGGTCGCGCGACCATTAAAATTCTAAGTGCCCGGGCGAATCTCAAAAGCCGACCGGCTATATATATATATAAAAAAAAAATACAGTGTACATCTTACAGTGCATAAAGTATTTAACAACAACCAAACTCAATGTCAATAGTGCCGGAGTGCGAAAAAACGTGTAAAACTGTTATCACGAGACGACGTAGCAAACCAGAAGAAAACGTAATGGATGGGTAACTAAAATCACAGCCTATTAACATTTAAACCAATGTTTAGTAAATTTTGATTACCAAAAGCTTAAAAAGTAAGAAACAAAGAGATCTCTAAGAAAAAGGTTTTAATAAAGCAAGGTGAAAGAATAAAAAATAAACGTACTGGTGTATTCAAAAAGATATAATTTGTTATAGGTTAAGAAAGATTTCATTTATTAATTTGTTTGAATATAATGTATTACCAATATCAAGCCTAGTGTTTAATTGATGAGGAAATAATGGGGCTAATAAATTGGAAGCAATTTGTTTTATAAATGAACTGCATATTTATATGTGTACTGGTAACCTTCAAATAATCCTCTCTGCAGCCGTTTCGTCTGAAGGACTCTTGGAAAAAACCCGAAGGTAAGAAATAATTATTAATAAGAGTTAATTATAATTTTGTAATTAATTGAGTAGTTTCAATGGCCCCGAACTAGGGACCCGAGTATTTTATAATTTGGCGTAAATTCATAAAGTTTCAATGGCCCCCGTACAGTGACGCGAGTATAGGGTTTATAACCTATATTCGCCAGACCTAACCAAGCTGCAGAACGGGTCATTTGAGAGGGAGAACGTAATTCTTATGTGACACTTTATAAACTCTTATGTAACATTTTATAAATTTAGAAAAATGGCAAGAAAGAATGAGAGCAATATACATGAAACGACTAGTGTCGAAAACTATAATGAATCCAATAGCATGAGCGATTTTGAAATCCACTCGACTCCAAACGTGAGTCAGGAAAATAAAACAAAAAATAATGCAAATGAAACAAAGAGTACAGACGATTCGGGGATACAAATAACCCCAAAATCGAGTAGGGAAAGTGAAACGAATAATGAAGTCAGCTTCACTGACAAAAATGTAGCAGCACAATTTACTCCAACGACAACACGAGTCAAAGAGTTGTCGATGGACGATATATTTACTTTAATGAAAACAATGTCTGAGAGTTTGAGTAGTGATATCAATAAAATGAATAGCAGTATCAATGTAAAATTCGATGTTCAAAAGAATAGTTTTTACAGCAAATTAGATATACAGAATGACAAATTTAACGAATTAAATAATCGTTTTGATGAAATTAAGACCGAAATTAAAAGCGAATTTAATTGCAAATTTGATGTACTTAAATTTGACATTGATGAAGTAAAAACAAAATGCGAAAATAGTTGTAATGAATTGAAACGAGACATTGAGAAAATAGTAGAGTCAGTAGCAGAACAGATTAAAAGTAAAAATACAAATGATGACAATAATGAGAATATAGTTAACAATGTGGTAGTAGAGAGTAAGATAACAAATAGTAACAATGATATTGAAAGTGGTAATGTAATTGAAAAGGTGGTATCAGAGAGTGAAATGTTGAAAATAGATAGTGAAATAGTGAGTGAGAAAGAGAGCGTTATATGTTGTAACGAAGTAGTAATTAGTGTTAATGAATTGGAAAAAGAATGGAGAAAGAGAGTAGATGAATGTGTAGGGCAGAGGGTAAATTTTCCCCTTATTTGTGATGAACCAAGGTGTTCAAAAATGTTATTATTGGAGGGCAAGAGACCCTTATTAGTGAAAGATTTGAATTGTTTCCCTTTTCTGTATAAATTAGTACCCTCTGTGTGGAATGATGTTGAAAGTAGGATATGGTGTTATGATGAGAGAGATTTAGATGGAGAGTTGTGTGTTGACAAAGAGATAGAATTATATAAACTAATGAGAGATTATAATGAGTTGAAAGAGATGCTAAATGATTTGAAATACTTACTTGTTAAAATAGAGAGTGAGAATTGTTTTGATGATACATGTTTAACGAATAATAATTTACCTTATGATGAAAAAATAACTGACTTGATAATGAATGTAATTACTGATGGAGACATAACCGATGTACTTAACGTTGACTTGTTTTATGATTATTTTGGTAAAATGAATGAATTTGGTTTTTATGGTGACGACACACAAAACAGTAATTTGTGTGTTAATGAAATTGAACAATGCTATATAAAACAAAGACTTATCTATGACGATGGAGGTTGAGCCTTAAATTCACAAATGGACACTTTTAAATATATTGTTTTATGGTAATGACCTAGCTGATTTTTGACATTGAAGTGTGATATAACTGAATAATTAATGATGACGATTTGTACATAAATGTTTAGTAAATGTATTTGTGTGTTGTAAAATGTTAGATAAACAATGTATGTATGTAGGAGAAATTGTTGAGATAATAATGTTAATATTTTGCAGCTTAAGTAAATAACAAAAATAATTTGGAAGAAGATAATGAATGAGTCGTAATTATTGTACTTAGTGAAAATAACTAAAAATATTGTTTTCAATAATTGATCTAATTAAAATAATTTGAAATGTTTAAATATTTTGCTTGACTTAAATGTTATATGGTTGAATTTCCAATGGATTTAAATTGTTTTATGAGATTTGATATTAATAAATAAATAATAACATTGTTGTTAAATGTTTCAGAGGTTACACGGAGACATTGGTGTGTGTGTGTGTGTGTGTGTGTGTGTGTGTGTGTGTGGTGTGTATTTTGTACTCATGTCAATAGGTGGATAATGTACTGTAAGTATAAAGTCTATAATACCACTTAGAGAGAATAAAATGCTTACAGGTGTGAAACGAGTTTAATTCAATAATAAAAATGAATTGAGATAATGGTGTTAAATGAAAACTGTAATTAAAAGGTAATAATAACTGAAAGGTGAATTAAAATTATATTTGGTTTGAACTGTAAGAAATAGATATTGATAAATATGTTATCTAAAAGATTTATAAAAAATTGAAAAGTGCAGTACAGGTATGAGTGGTGAGGTAACTAGAATGTTTAGACTGTGGGAGTGTTTATAACAGTGCTTACAAAACAAGTCTTGCAGACGACTGTTTATGTAAACAGTGTGTTGTATGTTTTGACTAATGTTTACAGCCAGAGGTGTTGAAGCTGAGTTGACAATAACAAAAAATGTTGTAGTCTGCTGAATCATGGCCAGTAGGGAAATCCTATGATGAAATAAAAAGAAATGCCAGGTGTGAAGAAATGAAGGTCAATTTTTTGAATGATGTAAGGAAATGACTTAATGTTTTGATTGTGAGACAGTGAATATGTGTGTGATAGGATGTTGTTAATGTAAAATCATTTACAAATGATTAAATGTAATTAATTTTGAAACTGTTAATTAAATGAAAAGTAACTTAATTTGGTAATTAAATTGATTGAAAAGATGATTTTTGATAATAAAGTTAAACCCCTTTTTGGACTAAATTTCAAAGGTAACGGTAGATTAAATAGTGATTGATGAAAATAATGATTAAAATAAATTATTTTAACTGTCCATATAGACTTTTCATATGTCATGAATTTTTTGTCCTATACATATATAGTAGTTAAGGATATCTTGTATAATCTATGTATTATTTTGGAGGGCAATATTGTACAGGGAATATTATTCAATTTAACTGGAATTTATGTGTACTACTGTAAACCTATATTGTTTTATTAACACTATTTTTTTTTAGGGTCTATAATATAAAATGAGCCAGTACGCTGTCAATGAACCAGTACGGCTAAGAGAAAACAAATCAGTTGCGGGATATGGAGTAATGTAAGGCCGTTTATTAAATTTTAAGTGAATGTTTCAAAGTCAGGCGATACTGCGGTGGGTATCTGTCCGAGCTTATGGTGGTGGGATCTCGAGTAGAGAAGTCCCGTAAGATCGGATGGGTGCTGCCACAGTCGCCAGACTAGGGGGTAAGAACCCATGATTTAGTAGTGTTCAAGGGGGTTGCGGCGCCATATCCTCACTGATCCTCTTAGGGTTTAGGCAATAAGAGTTTGAACGCTCCGCCCTTCAACCTCTTATTGGGGGGTATTGTAACGGTACAGAAATGGGAATTTCATTTTATATAAATCAGTATTTAATTCAGTAATTCAATAGTTAACTTTCACCTGTGGCGAGCCCCAATGCAACATACATACAGTCAGCCTAAACAATTGCCCAGACGGATTGCGTAACCGCCCAGCAGCAGGCTCTGTGTGAAACCCAGTCTGCAGTGTGTCATTAGAGAGTGAACAACAGACAGCCAGCATCAGATAGTAAAGTTCGTGAATTAAAACCAGTGGCCTCGGGCATAAGATAGGCCTAGATTAAATGGGCCTATCTATTTAAACAACTTAAAAAACAAGTTCTATTGCAACTCATGGTCGCGCGACCATTAAAATTCTAAGTGCCCGGGCGAATCTCAAAAGCCGACCGGCTATATATATATATATATATATATATATATATAAAAACATACAGTGTACATCTTACAGTGCATAAAGTATTTAACAACAACCAAACTCAATGTCAATAGTGCCGGAGTGCGAAAAAACGTGTAAAACTGTTATCACGAGACGACGTAGCAAACCAGAAGAAAACGTAATGGATGGGTAACTAAAATCACAGCCTATTAACATTTAAACCAATGTTTAGTAAATTTTGATTACCAAAAGCTTAAAAAGTAAGAAACAAAGAGATCTCTAAGAAAAAGGTTTTAATAAAGCAAGGTGAAAGAATAAAAAATAAACGTACTGGTGTATTCAAAAAGATATAATTTGTTATAGGTTAAGAAAGATTTCATTTATTAATTTGTTTGAATATAATGTATTACCAATATCAAGCCTAGTGTTTAATTGATGAGGAAATAATGGGGCTAATAAATTGGAAGCAATTTGTTTTATAAATGAACTGCACATTTATATGTGTACTGGTAACCTTCAAATAATCCTCTCTGCAGCCGTTTCGTCTGAAGGACTCTTGGAAAAAACCCGAAGGTAAGAAATAATTATTAATAAGAGTTAATTATAATTTTGTAATTAATTGAGTAGTTTCAATGGCCCCGAACTAGGGACCCGAGTATTTTATAATTTGGCGTAAATTCATAAAGTTTCAATGGCCCCCGTACAGTGACGCGAGTATAGGGTTTATAACCTATATTCGCCAGACCTAACCAAGCTGCAGAACGGGTCATTTGAGAGGGAGAACGTAATTCTTATGTGACACTTTATAAACTCTTATGTAACATTTTATAAATTTAGAAAAATGGCAGGAAAGAATGAGAGCAATATACATGAAACGACTAGTGTCGAAAACTATAATGAATCCAATAGCATGAGCGATTTTGAAATCCACTCGACTCCAAACGTGAGTCAGGAAAATAAAACAAAAAATAATGCAAATGAAACAAAGAGTACAGACGATTCGGGGATACAAATAACCCCAAAATCGAGTAGGGAAAGTGAAACGAATAATGAAGTCAGCTTCACTGACAAAAATGTAGCAGCACAATTTACTCCAACGACAACACGAGTCAAAGAGTTGTCGATGGACGATATATTTACTTTAATGAAAACAATGTCTGAGAGTTTGAGTAGTGATATCAATAAAATGAATAGCAGTATCAATGTAAAATTCGATGTTCAAAAGAATAGTTTTTACAGCAAATTAGATATACAGAATGACAAATTTAACGAATTAAATAATCGTTTTGATGAAATTAAGACCGAAATTAAAAGCGAATTTAATTGCAAATTTGATGTACTTAAATTTGACATTGATGAAGTAAAAACAAAATGCGAAAATAGTTGTAATGAATTGAAACGAGACATTGAGAAAATAGTAGAGTCAGTAGCAGAACAGATTAAAAGTAAAAATACAAATGATGACAATAATGAGAATATAGTTAACAATGTGGTAGTAGAGAGTAAGATAACAAATAGTAACAATGATATTGAAAGTGGTAATGTAATTGAAAAGGTGGTATCAGAGAGTGAAATGTTGAAAATAGATAGTGAAATAGTGAGTGAGAAAGAGAGCGTTATATGTTGTAACGAAGTAGTAATTAGTGTTAATGAATTGGAAAAAGAATGGAGAAAGAGAGTAGATGAATGTGTAGGGCAGAGGGTAAATTTTCCCCTTATTTGTGATGAACCAAGGTGTTCAAAAATGTTATTATTGGAGGGCAAGAGACCCTTATTAGTGAAAGATTTGAATTGTTTCCCTTTTCTGTATAAATTAGTACCCTCTGTGTGGAATGATGTTGAAAGTAGGATATGGTGTTATGATGAGAGAGATTTAGATGGAGAGTTGTGTGTTGACAAAGAGATAGAATTATATAAACTAATGAGAGATTATAATGAGTTGAAAGAGATGCTAAATGATTTGAAATACTTACTTGTTAAAATAGAGAGTGAGAATTGTTTTGATGATACATGTTTAACGAATAATAATTTACCTTATGATGAAAAAATAACTGACTTGATAATGAATGTAATTACTGATGGAGACATAACCGATGTACTTAACGTTGACTTGTTTTATGATTATTTTGGTAAAATGAATGAATTTGGTTTTTATGGTGACGACACACAAAACAGTAATTTGTGTGTTAATGAAATTGAACAATGCTATATAAAACAAAGACTTATCTATGACGATGGAGGTTGAGCCTTAAATTCACAAATGGACACTTTTAAATATATTGTTTTATGGTAATGACCTAGCTGATTTTTGACATTGAAGTGTGATATAACTGAATAATTAATGATGACGATTTGTACATAAATGTTTAGTAAATGTATTTGTGTGTTGTAAAATGTTAGATAAACAATGTATGTATGTAGGAGAAATTGTTGAGATAATAATGTTAATATTTTGCAGCTTAAGTAAATAACAAAAATAATTTGGAAGAAGATAATGAATGAGTCGTAATTATTGTACTTAGTGAAAATAACTAAAAATATTGTTTTCAATAATTGATCTAATTAAAATAATTTGAAATGTTTAAATATTTTGCTTGACTTAAATGTTATATGGTTGAATTTCCAATGGATTTAAATTGTTTTATGAGATTTGATATTAATAAATAAATAATAACATTGTTGTTAAATGTTTCAGAGGTTACACGGAGACATTGGTGTGTGTGTGTGTGTGTGTGGTGTGTATTTTGTACTCACGTCAATAGGTGGATAATGTACTGTAAGTATAAAGTCTATAATACCACTTAGAGAGAATAAAATGCTTACAGGTGTGAAACGAGTTTAATTCAATAATAAAAATGAATTGAGATAATGGTGTTAAATGAAAACTGTAATTAAAAGGTAATAATAACTGAAAGGTGAATTAAAATTATATTTGGTTTGAACTGTAAGAAATAGATTGATAAATATGTTATCTAAAAGATTTATAAAAAATTGAAAAGTGCAGTACAGGTATGAGTGGTGAGGTAACTAGAATGTTTAGACTGTGGGAGTGTTTATAACAGTGCTTACAAAACAAGTCTTGCAGACGACTGTTTATGTAAACAGTGTGTTGTATGTTTTGACTAATGTTTACAGCCAGAGGTGTTGAAGCTGAGTTGACAATAACAAAAAATGTTGTAGTCTGCTGAATCATGGCCAGTAGGGAAATCCTATGATGAAATAAAAAGAAATGCCAGGTGTGAAGAAATGAAGGTCAATTTTTTGAATGATGTAAGGAAATGACTTAATGTTTTGATTGTGAGACAGTGAATATGTGTGTGATAGGATGTTGTTAATGTAAAATCATTTACAAATGATTAAATGTAATTAATTTTGAAACTGTTAATTAAATGAAAAGTAACTTAATTTGGTAATTAAATTGATTGAAAAGATGATTTTTGATAATAAAGTTAAACCCCTTTTTGGACTAAATTTCAAAGGTAACGGTAGATTAAATAGTGATTGATGAAAATAATGATTAAAATAAATTATTTTAACTGTCCATATAGACTTTTCATATGTCATGAATTTTTTGTCCTATACATATATAGTAGTTAAGGATATCTTGTATAATCTATGTATTATTTTGGAGGGCAATATTGTACAGGGAATATTATTCAATTTAACTGGAATTTATGTGTACTACTGTAAACCTATATTGTTTTATTAACACTATTTTTTTTTAGGGTCTATAATATAAAATGAGCCAGTACGCTGTCAATGAACAAGTACGGCTAAGAGAAAACAAATCAGTTGCGGGATATGGAGTAATGGAAGGCCGTTTATTAAATTTTAAGTGAATGTTTCAAAGTCAGGCGATACTGCGGTGGGTATCTGTCCGAGCTTATGGTGGTGGGATCTCGAGTAGAGAAGTCCCGTAAGATCGGATGGGTGCTGCCACAGTCGCCAGACTAGGGGGGTAAGAACCCATGATTTAGTAGTGTTCAAGGGGGTTGCGGCGCCATATCCTCACTGATCCTCTTAGGGTTTAGGCAATAAGAGTTTGAACGCTCCGGCCATCAACCTCTTATTGGGGGGGTATTGTAACGGTACAGAAATGGGAATTTCATTTTATATAAATCAGTATTTAATTCAGTAATTCAATAGTTAACTTTCACCTGTGGGGAGCCCCAATGCAACATACATACAGTCAGCCTAAACAATTGCCCAGACGGATTGCGTAACCGCCCAGCAGCAGGCTCTGTGTGAAACCCAGTCTGCAGTGTGTCATTAGAGAGTGAACAACAGACAGCCAGCATCAGATAGTAAAGTTCGTGAATTAAAACCAGTGGCCTCGGGCATAAGATAGGCCTAGATTAAATGGGCCTATCTATTTAAACAACTTAAAAAACAAGTTCTATTGCAACTCATGGTCGCGCGACCATTAAAATTCTAAGTGCCCGGGTGAATCTCAAAAGCCGACCGGCTATATATATATATATATATATATATATAAAAACATACAGTGTACATCTTACAGTGCATAAAGTATTTAACAACAACCAAACTCAATGTCAATAGTGCCGGAGTGCGAAAAAACGTGTAAAACTGTTATCACGAGACGACGTAGCAAACCAGAAGAAAACGTAATGGATGGGTAACTAAAATCGCAGCCTATTAACATTTAAACCAATGTTTAGTAAATTTTGATTACCAAAAGCTTAAAAAGTAAGAAACAAAGAGATCTCTAAGAAAAAGGTTTTAATAAAGCAAGGTGAAAGAATAAAAAATAAACGTACTGGTGTATTCAAAAAGATATAATTTGTTATAGGTTAAGAAAGATTTCATTTATTAATTTGTTTGAATATAATGTATTACCAATATCAAGCCTAGTGTTTAATTGATGAGGAAATAATGGGGCTAATAAATTGGAAGCAATTTGTTTTATAAATGAACTGCACATTTATATGTGTACTGGTAACCTTCAAATAATCCTCTCTGCAGCCGTTTCGTCTGAAGGACTCTTGGAAAAAACCCGAAGGTAAGAAATAATTATTAATAAGAGTTAATTATAATTTTGTAATTAATTGAGTAGTTTCAATGGCCCCGAACTAGGGACCCGAGTATTTTATAATTTGGCGTAAATTCATAAAGTTTCAATGGCCCCCGTACAGTGACGCGAGTATAGGGTTTATAACCTATATTCGCCAGACCTAACCAAGCTGCAGAACGGGTCATTTGAGAGGGAGAACGTAATTCTTATGTGACACTTTATAAACTCTTATGTAACATTTTATAAATTTAGAAAAATGGCAAGAAAGAATGAGAGCAATATACATGAAATGACTAGTGTCGAAAACTATAATGAATCCAATAGCATGAGCGATTTTGAAATCCACTCGACTCCAAACGTGAGTCAGGAAAATAAAACAAAAAATAATGCAAATGAAACAAAGAGTACAGACGATTCGGGGATACAAATAACCCCAAAATCGAGTAGGGAAAGTGAAACGAATAATGAAGTCAGCTTCACTGACAAAAATGTAGCAGCACAATTTACTCCAACGACAACACGAGTCAAAGAGTTGTCGATGGACGATATATTTACTTTAATGAAAACAATGTCTGAGAGTTTGAGTAGTGATATCAATAAAATGAATAGCAGTATCAATGTAAAATTCGATGTTCAAAAGAATAGTTTTTACAGCAAATTAGATATACAGAATGACAAATTTAACGAATTAAATAATCGTTTTGATGAAATTAAGACCGAAATTAAAAGCGAATTTAATTGCAAATTTGATGTACTTAAATTTGACATTGATGAAGTAAAAACAAAATGCGAAAATAGTTGTAATGAATTGAAACGAGACATTGAGAAAATAGTAGAGTCAGTAGCAGAACAGATTAAAAGTAAAAATACAAATGATGACAATAATGAGAATATAGTTAACAATGTGGTAGTAGAGAGTAAGATAACAAATAGTAACAATGATATTGAAAGTGGTAATGTAATTGAAAAGGTGGTATCAGAGAGTGAAATGTTGAAAGTAGATAGTGAAATAGTGAGTGAGAAAGAGAGCGTTATATGTTGTAACGAAGTAGTAATTAGTGTTAATGAATTGGAAAAAGAATGGAGAAAGAGAGTAGATGAATGTGTAGGGCAGAGGGTACATTTTCCCCTTATTTGTGATGAACCAAGGTGTTCAAAAATGTTATTATTGGAGGGCAAGAGACCCTTATTAGTGAAAGATTTGAATTGTTTCCCTTTTCTGTATAAATTAGTACCCTCTGTGTGGAATGATGTTGAAAGTAGGACATGGTGTTATGATGAGAGAGATTTAGATGGAGAGTTGTGTGTTGACAAAGAGATAGAATTATATAAACTAATGAGAGATTATAATGAGTTGAAAGAGATGCTAAATGATTTGAAATACTTACTTGTTAAAATAGAGAGTGAGAATTGTTTTGATGATACATGTTTAACGAATAATAATTTACCTTATGATGAAAAAATAACTGACTTGATAATGAATGTAATTACTGATGGAGACATAACCGATGTACTTAACGTTGACTTGTTTTATGATTATTTTGGTAAAATGAATGAATTTGGTTTTTATGGTGATGACACACAAAACAGTAATTTGTGTGTTAATGAAATTGAACAATGCTATATAAAACAAAGACTTATCTATGACGATGGAGGTTGAGCCTTAAATTCACAAATGGACACTTTTAAATATATTGTTTTATGGTAATGACCTAGCTGATTTTTGACATTGAAGTGTGATATAACTGAATAATTAATGATGACGATTTGTACATAAATGTTTAGTAAATGTATTTGTGTGTTGTAAAATGTTAGATAAACAATGTATGTATGTAGGAGAAATTGTTGAGATAATAATGTTAATATTTTGCAGCTTAAGTAAATAACAAAAATAATTTGGAAGAAGATAATGAATGAGTCGTAATTATTGTACTTAGTGAAAATAACTAAAAATATTGTTTTCAATAATTGATCTAATTAAAATAATTTGAAATGTTTAAATATTTTGCTTGACTTAAATGTTATATGGTTGAATTTCCAATGGATTTAAATTGTTTTATGAGATTAGATATTAATAAATAAATAATAACATTGTTGTTAAATGTTTCAGAGGTTACATGGAGACATTGGTGTGTGTGTGTGTGTGTGTGTGTGTGTGTGTGTGTGTGTGTGTGTGTGTGGTGTGTATTTTGTACTCATGTCAATAGGTGGATAATGTACTGTAAGTATAAAGTCTATAATACCACTTAGAGAGAATAAAATGCTTACAGGTGTGAAACGAGTTTAATTCAATAATAAAAATGAATTGAGATAATGGTGTTAAATGAAAACTGTAATTAAAAGGTAATAATAACTGAAAGGTGAATTAAAATTATATTTGGTTTGAACTGTAAGAAATAGATTGATAAATATGTTATCTAAAAGATTTATAAAAAATTGAAAAGTGCAGTACAGGTATGAGTGGTGAGGTAACTAGAATGTTTAGACTGTGGGAGTGTTTATAACAGTGCTTACAAAACAAGTCTTGCAGACGACTGTTTATGTAAACAGTGTGTTGTATGTTTTGACTAATGTTTACAGCCAGAGGTGTTGAAGCTGAGTTGACAATAACAAAAAATGTTGTAGTCTGCTGAATCATGGCCAGTAGGGAAATCCTATGATGAAATAAAAAGAAATGCCAGGTGTGAAGAAATGAAGGTCAATTTTTTGAATGATGTAAGGAAATGACTTAATGTTTTGATTGTGAGACAGTGAATATGTGTGTGATAGGATGTTGTTAATGTAAAATCATTTACAAATGATTAAATGTAATTAATTTTGAAACTGTTAATTAAATGAAAAGTAACTTAATTTGGTAATTAAATTGATTGAAAAGATGATTTTTGATAATAAAGTTAAACCCCTTTTTGGACTAAATTTCAAAGGTAACGGTAGATTAAATAGTGATTGATGAAAATAATGATTAAAATAAATTATTTTAACTGTCCATATAGACTTTTCATATGTCATGAATTTTTTGTCCTATACATATATAGTAGTTAAGGATATCTTGTATAATCTATGTATTATTTTGGAGGGCAATATTGTACAGGGAATATTATTCAATTTAACTGGAATTTATGTGTACTACTGTAAACCTATATTGTTTTATTAACACTATTTTTTTTTAGGGTCTATAATATAAAATGAGCCAGTACGCTGTCAATGAACCAGTACGGCTAAGAGAAAACAAATCAGTTGCGGGATATGGAGTAATGTAAGGCCGTTTATTAAATTTTAAGTGAATGTTTCAAAGTCAGGCGATACTGCGGTGGGTATCTGTCCGAGCTTATGGTGGTGGGATCTCGAGTAGAGAAGTCCCGTAAGATCGGATGGGTGCTGCCACAGTCGCCAGACTAGGGGGTAAGAACCCATGATTTAGTAGTGTTCAAGGGGGTTGCGGCGCCATATCCTCACTGATCCTCTTAGGGTTTAGGCAATAAGAGTTTGAACGCTCCGCCCTTCAACCTCTTATTGGGGGGTATTGTAACGGTACAGAAATGGGAATTTCATTTTATATAAATCAGTATTTAATTCAGTAATTCAATAGTTAACTTTCACCTGTGGCGAGCCCCAATGCAACATACATACAGTCAGCCTAAACAATTGCCCAGACGGATTGCGTAACCGCCCAGCAGCAGGCTCTGTGTGAAACCCAGTCTGCAGTGTGTCATTAGAGAGTGAACAACAGACAGCCAGCATCAGATAGTAAAGTTCGTGAATTAAAACCAGTGGCCTCGGGCATAAGATAGGCCTAGATTAAATGGGCCTATCTATTTAAACAACTTAAAAAACAAGTTCTATTGCAACTCATGGTCGCGCGACCATTAAAATTCTAAGTGCCCGGGCGAATCTCAAAAGCCGACCGGCTATATATATATATATATATATATATATATAAAAACATACAGTGTACATCTTACAGTGCATAAAGTATTTAACAACAACCAAACTCAATGTCAATAGTGCCGGAGTGCGAAAAAACGTGTAAAACTGTTATCACGAGACGACGTAGCAAACCAGAAGAAAACGTAATGGATGGGTAACTAAAATCACAGCCTATTAACATTTAAACCAATGTTTAGTAAATTTTGATTACCAAAAGCTTAAAAAGTAAGAAACAAAGAGATCTCTAAGAAAAAGGTTTTAATAAAGCAAGGTGAAAGAATAAAAAATAAACGTACTGGTGTATTCAAAAAGATATAATTTGTTATAGGTTAAGAAAGATTTCATTTATTAATTTGTTTGAATATAATGTATTACCAATATCAAGCCTAGTGTTTAATTGATGAGGAAATAATGGGGCTAATAAATTGGAAGCAATTTGTTTTATAAATGAACTGCACATTTATATGTGTACTGGTAACCTTCAAATAATCCTCTCTGCAGCCGTTTCGTCTGAAGGACTCTTGGAAAAAACCCGAAGGTAAGAAATAATTATTAATAAGAGTTAATTATAATTTTGTAATTAATTGAGTAGTTTCAATGGCCCCGAACTAGGGACCCGAGTATTTTATAATTTGGCGTAAATTCATAAAGTTTCAATGGCCCCCGTACAGTGACGCGAGTATAGGGTTTATAACCTATATTCGCCAGACCTAACCAAGCTGCAGAACGGGTCATTTGAGAGGGAGAACGTAATTCTTATGTGACACTTTATAAACTCTTATGTAACATTTTATAAATTTAGAAAAATGGCAGGAAAGAATGAGAGCAATATACATGAAACGACTAGTGTCGAAAACTATAATGAATCCAATAGCATGAGCGATTTTGAAATCCACTCGACTCCAAACGTGAGTCAGGAAAATAAAACAAAAAATAATGCAAATGAAACAAAGAGTACAGACGATTCGGGGATACAAATAACCCCAAAATCGAGTAGGGAAAGTGAAACGAATAATGAAGTCAGCTTCACTGACAAAAATGTAGCAGCACAATTTACTCCAACGACAACACGAGTCAAAGAGTTGTCGATGGACGATATATTTACTTTAATGAAAACAATGTCTGAGAGTTTGAGTAGTGATATCAATAAAATGAATAGCAGTATCAATGTAAAATTCGATGTTCAAAAGAATAGTTTTTACAGCAAATTAGATATACAGAATGACAAATTTAACGAATTAAATAATCGTTTTGATGAAATTAAGACCGAAATTAAAAGCGAATTTAATTGCAAATTTGATGTACTTAAATTTGACATTGATGAAGTAAAAACAAAATGCGAAAATAGTTGTAATGAATTGAAACGAGACATTGAGAAAATAGTAGAGTCAGTAGCAGAACAGATTAAAAGTAAAAATACAAATGATGACAATAATGAGAATATAGTTAACAATGTGGTAGTAGAGAGTAAGATAACAAATAGTAACAATGATATTGAAAGTGGTAATGTAATTGAAAAGGTGGTATCAGAGAGTGAAATGTTGAAAATAGATAGTGAAATAGTGAGTGAGAAAGAGAGCGTTATATGTTGTAACGAAGTAGTAATTAGTGTTAATGAATTGGAAAAAGAATGGAGAAAGAGAGTAGATGAATGTGTAGGGCAGAGGGTAAATTTTCCCCTTATTTGTGATGAACCAAGGTGTTCAAAAATGTTATTATTGGAGGGCAAGAGACCCTTATTAGTGAAAGATTTGAATTGTTTCCCTTTTCTGTATAAATTAGTACCCTCTGTGTGGAATGATGTTGAAAGTAGGATATGGTGTTATGATGAGAGAGATTTAGATGGAGAGTTGTGTGTTGACAAAGAGATAGAATTATATAAACTAATGAGAGATTATAATGAGTTGAAAGAGATGCTAAATGATTTGAAATACTTACTTGTTAAAATAGAGAGTGAGAATTGTTTTGATGATACATGTTTAACGAATAATAATTTACCTTATGATGAAAAAATAACTGACTTGATAATGAATGTAATTACTGATGGAGACATAACCGATGTACTTAACGTTGACTTGTTTTATGATTATTTTGGTAAAATGAATGAATTTGGTTTTTATGGTGACGACACACAAAACAGTAATTTGTGTGTTAATGAAATTGAACAATGCTATATAAAACAAAGACTTATCTATGACGATGGAGGTTGAGCCTTAAATTCACAAATGGACACTTTTAAATATATTGTTTTATGGTAATGACCTAGCTGATTTTTGACATTGAAGTGTGATATAACTGAATAATTAATGATGACGATTTGTACATAAATGTTTAGTAAATGTATTTGTGTGTTGTAAAATGTTAGATAAACAATGTATGTATGTAGGAGAAATTGTTGAGATAATAATGTTAATATTTTGCAGCTTAAGTAAATAACAAAAATAATTTGGAAGAAGATAATGAATGAGTCGTAATTATTGTACTTAGTGAAAATAACTAAAAATATTGTTTTCAATAATTGATCTAATTAAAATAATTTGAAATGTTTAAATATTTTGCTTGACTTAAATGTTATATGGTTGAATTTCCAATGGATTTAAATTGTTTTATGAGATTTGATATTAATAAATAAATAATAACATTGTTGTTAAATGTTTCAGAGGTTACACGGAGACATTGGTGTGTGTGTGTGTGTGTGTGGTGTGTATTTTGTACTCACGTCAATAGGTGGATAATGTACTGTAAGTATAAAGTCTATAATACCACTTAGAGAGAATAAAATGCTTACAGGTGTGAAACGAGTTTAATTCAATAATAAAAATGAATTGAGATAATGGTGTTAAATGAAAACTGTAATTAAAAGGTAATAATAACTGAAAGGTGAATTAAAATTATATTTGGTTTGAACTGTAAGAAATAGATATTGATAAATATGTTATCTAAAAGATTTATAAAAAATTGAAAAGTGCAGTACAGGTATGAGTGGTGAGGTAACTAGAATGTTTAGACTGTGGGAGTGTTTATAACAGTGCTTACAAAACAAGTCTTGCAGACGACTGTTTATGTAAACAGTGTGTTGTATGTTTTGACTAATGTTTACAGCCAGAGGTGTTGAAGCTGAGTTGACAATAACAAAAAATGTTGTAGTCTGCTGAATCATGGCCAGTAGGGAAATCCTATGATGAAATAAAAAGAAATGCCAGGTGTGAAGAAATGAAGGTCAATTTTTTGAATGATGTAAGGAAATGACTTAATGTTTTGATTGTGAGACAGTGAATATGTGTGTGATAGGATGTTGTTAATGTAAAATCATTTACAAATGATTAAATGTAATTAATTTTGAAACTGTTAATTAAATGAAAAGTAACTTAATTTGGTAATTAAATTGATTGAAAAGATGATTTTTGATAATAAAGTTAAACCCCTTTTTGGACTAAATTTCAAAGGTAACGGTAGATTAAATAGTGATTGATGAAAATAATGATTAAAATAAATTATTTTAACTGTCCATATAGACTTTTCATATGTCATGAATTTTTTGTCCTATACATATATAGTAGTTAAGGATATCTTGTATAATCTATGTATTATTTTGGAGGGCAATATTGTACAGGGAATATTATTCAATTTAACTGGAATTTATGTGTACTACTGTAAACCTATATTGTTTTATTAACACTATTTTTTTTTAGGGTCTATAATATAAAATGAGCCAGTACGCTGTCAATGAACAAGTACGGCTAAGAGAAAACAAATCAGTTGCGGGATATGGAGTAATGGAAGGCCGTTTATTAAATTTTAAGTGAATGTTTCAAAGTCAGGCGATACTGCGGTGGGTATCTGTCCGAGCTTATGGTGGTGGGATCTCGAGTAGAGAAGTCCCGTAAGATCGGATGGGTGCTGCCACAGTCGCCAGACTAGGGGGGTAAGAACCCATGATTTAGTAGTGTTCAAGGGGGTTGCGGCGCCATATCCTCACTGATCCTCTTAGGGTTTAGGCAATAAGAGTTTGAACGCTCCGGCCATCAACCTCTTATTGGGGGGGTATTGTAACGGTACAGAAATGGGAATTTCATTTTATATAAATCAGTATTTAATTCAGTAATTCAATAGTTAACTTTCACCTGTGGGGAGCCCCAATGCAACATACATACAGTCAGCCTAAACAATTGCCCAGACGGATTGCGTAACCGCCCAGCAGCAGGCTCTGTGTGAAACCCAGTCTGCAGTGTGTCATTAGAGAGTGAACAACAGACAGCCAGCATCAGATAGTAAAGTTCGTGAATTAAAACCAGTGGCCTCGGGCATAAGATAGGCCTAGATTAAATGGGCCTATCTATTTAAACAACTTAAAAAACAAGTTCTATTGCAACTCATGGTCGCGCGACCATTAAAATTCTAAGTGCCCGGGTGAATCTCAAAAGCCGACCGGCTATATATATATATATATATATAAAAACATACAGTGTACATCTTACAGTGCATAAAGTATTTAACAACAACCAAACTCAATGTCAATAGTGCCGGAGTGCGAAAAAACGTGTAAAACTGTTATCACGAGACGACGTAGCAAACCAGAAGAAAACGTAATGGATGGGTAACTAAAATCGCAGCCTATTAACATTTAAACCAATGTTTAGTAAATTTTGATTACCAAAAGCTTAAAAAGTAAGAAACAAAGAGATCTCTAAGAAAAAGGTTTTAATAAAGCAAGGTGAAAGAATAAAAAATAAACGTACTGGTGTATTCAAAAAGATATAATTTGTTATAGGTTAAGAAAGATTTCATTTATTAATTTGTTTGAATATAATGTATTACCAATATCAAGCCTAGTGTTTAATTGATGAGGAAATAATGGGGCTAATAAATTGGAAGCAATTTGTTTTATAAATGAACTGCACATTTATATGTGTACTGGTAACCTTCAAATAATCCTCTCTGCAGCCGTTTCGTCTGAAGGACTCTTGGAAAAAACCCGAAGGTAAGAAATAATTATTAATAAGAGTTAATTATAATTTTGTAATTAATTGAGTAGTTTCAATGGCCCCGAACTAGGGACCCGAGTATTTTATAATTTGGCGTAAATTCATAAAGTTTCAATGGCCCCCGTACAGTGACGCGAGTATAGGGTTTATAACCTATATTCGCCAGACCTAACCAAGCTGCAGAACGGGTCATTTGAGAGGGAGAACGTAATTCTTATGTGACACTTTATAAACTCTTATGTAACATTTTATAAATTTAGAAAAATGGCAGGAAAGAATGAGAGCAATATACATGAAATGACTAGTGTCGAAAACTATAATGAATCCAATAGCATGAGCGATTTTGAAATCCACTCGACTCCAAACGTGAGTCAGGAAAATAAAACAAAAAATAATGCAAATGAAACAAAGAGTACAGACGATTCGGGGATACAAATAACCCCAAAATCGAGTAGGGAAAGTGAAACGAATAATGAAGTCAGCTTCACTGACAAAAATGTAGCAGCACAATTTACTCCAACGACAACACGAGTCAAAGAGTTGTCGATGGACGATATATTTACTTTAATGAAAACAATGTCTGAGAGTTTGAGTAGTGATATCAATAAAATGAATAGCAGTATCAATGTAAAATTCGATGTTCAAAAGAATAGTTTTCACAGCAAATTAGATATACAGAATGACAAATTTAACGAATTAAATAATCGTTTTGATGAAATTAAGACCGAAATTAAAAGCGAATTTAATTGCAAATTTGATGTACTTAAATTTGACATTGATGAAGTAAAAACAAAATGCGAAAATTGTTGTAATGAATTGAAACGAGACATTGAGAAAATAGTAGAGTCAGTAGCAGAACAGATTAAAAGTAAAAATACAAATGATGACAATAATGAGAATATAGTTAACAATGTGGTAGTAGAGAGTAAGATAACAAATAGTAAAAATGATATTGAAAGTGGTAATGTAATTGAAAAGGTGGTATCAGAGAGTGAAATGTTGAAAATAGATAGTGAAATAGTGAGTGAGAAAGAGAGCGTTATATGTTGTAACGAAGTAGTAATTAGTGTTAATGAATTGGAAAAAGAATGGAGAAAGAGAGTAGATGAATGTGTAGGGCAGAGGGTAAATTTTCCCCTTATTTGTGATGAACCAAGGTGTTCAAAAATGTTATTATTGGAGGGCAAGAGACCCTTATTAGTGAAAGATTTGAATTGTTTCCCTTTTCTGTATAAATTAGTACCCTCTGTGTGGAATGATGTTGAAAGTAGGATATGGTGTTATGATGAGAGAGATTTAGATGGAGAGTTGTGTGTTGACAAAGAGATAGAATTATATAAACTAATGAGAGATTATAATGAGTTGAAAGAGATGCTAAATGATTTGAAATACTTACTTGTTAAAATAGAGAGTGAGAATTGTTTTGATGATACATGTTTAACGAATAATAATTTACCTTATGATGAAAAAATAACTGACTTGATAATGAATGTAATTACTGATGGAGACATAACCGATGTACTTAACGTTGACTTGTTTTATGATTATTTTGGTAAAATGAATGAATTTGGTTTTTATGGTGACGACACACAAAACAGTAATTTGTGTGTTAATGAAATTGAACAATGCTATATAAAACAAAGACTTATCTATGACGATGGAGGTTGAGCCTTAAATTCACAAATGGACACTTTTAAATATATTGTTTTATGGTAATGACCTAGCTGATTTTTGACATTGAAGTGTGATATAACTGAATAATTAATGATGACGATTTGTACATAAATGTTTAGTAAATGTATTTGTGTGTTGTAAAATGTTAGATAAACAATGTATGTATGTAGGAGAAATTGTTGAGATAATAATGTTAATATTTTGCAGCTTAAGTAAATAACAAAAATAATTTGGAAGAAGATAATGAATGAGTCGTAATTATTGTACTTAGTGAAAATAACTAAAAATATTGTTTTCAATAATTGATCTAATTAAAATAATTTGAAATGTTTAAATATTTTGCTTGACTTAAATGTTATATGGTTGAATTTCCAATGGATTTAAATTGTTTTATGAGATTTGATATTAATAAATAAATAATAACATTGTTGTTAAATGTTTCAGAGGTTACACGGAGACATTGGTGTGTGTGTGTGTGTGTGTGTGTGGTGTGTATTTTGTACTCACGTCAATAGGTGGATAATGTACTGTAAGTATAAAGTCTATAATACCACTTAGAGAGAATAAAATGCTTACAGGTGTGAAACGAGTTTAATTCAATAATAAAAATGAATTGAGATAATGGTGTTAAATGAAAACTGTAATTAAAAGGTAATAATAACTGAAAGGTGAATTAAAATTATATTTGGTTTGAACTGTAAGAAATAGATATTGATAAATATGTTATCTAAAAGATTTATAAAAAATTGAAAAGTGCAGTACAGGTATGAGTGGTGAGGTAACTAGAATGTTTAGACTGTGGGAGTGTTTATAACAGTGCTTACAAAACAAGTCTTGCAGACGACTGTTTATGTAAACAGTGTGTTGTATGTTTTGACTAATGTTTACAGCCAGAGGTGTTGAAGCTGAGTTGACAATAACAAAAAATGTTGTAGTCTGCTGAATCATGGCCAGTAGGGAAATCCTATGATGAAATAAAAAGAAATGCCAGGTGTGAAGAAATGAAGGTCAATTTTTTGAATGATGTAAGGAAATGACTTAATGTTTTGATTGTGAGACAGTGAATATGTGTGTGATAGGATGTTGTTAATGTAAAATCATTTACAAATGATTAAATGTAATTAATTTTGAAACTGTTAATTAAATGAAAAGTAACTTAATTTGGTAATTAAATTGATTGAAAAGATGATTTTTGATAATAAAGTTAAACCCCTTTTTGGACTAAATTTCAAAGGTAACGGTAGATTAAATAGTGATTGATGAAAATAATGATTAAAATAAATTATTTTAACTGTCCATATAGACTTTTCATATGTCATGAATTTTTTGTCCTATACATATATAGTAGTTAAGGATATCTTGTATAATCTATGTATTATTTTGGAGGGCAATATTGTACAGGGAATATTATTCAATTTAACTGGAATTTATGTGTACTACTGTAAACCTATATTGTTTTATTAACACTATTTTTTTTTAGGGTCTATAATATAAAATGAGCCAGTACGCTGTCAATGAACCAGTACGGCTAAGAGAAAACAAATCAGTTGCGGGATATGGAGTAATGGAAGGCCGTTTATTAAATTTTAAGTGAATGTTTCAAAGTCAGGCGATACTGCGGTGGGTATCTGTCCGAGCTTATGGTGGTGGGATCTCGAGTAGAGAAGTCCCGTAAGATCGGATGGGTGCTGCCACAGTCGCCAGACTAGGGGGTAAGAACCCATGATTTAGTAGTGTTCAAGGGGGTTGCGGCGCCATATCCTCACTGATCCTCTTAGGGTTTAGGCAATAAGAGTTTGAACGCTCCGCCCTTCAACCTCTTATTGGGGGGGTATTGTAACGGTACAGAAATGGGAATTTCATTTTATATAAATCAGTATTTAATTCAGTAATTCAATAGTTAACTTTCACCTGTGGGGAGCCCCAATGCAACATACATACAGTCAGCCTAAACAATTGCCCAGACGGATTGCATAACCGCCCAGCAGCAGGCTCTGTGTGAAACCCAGTCTGCAGTGTGTCATTAGAGAGTGAACAACAGACAGCCAGCATCAGATAGTAAAGTTCGTGAATTAAAACCAGTGGCCTCGGGCATAAGATAGGCCTAGATTAAATGGGCCTATCTATTTAAACAACTTAAAAAACAAGTTCTATTGCAACTCATGGTCGCGCGACCATTAAAATTCTAAGTGCCCGGGCGAATCTCAAAAGCCGACCGGCTATATATATATATATATATATATATATATATATATATATAAAAACATACAGTGTACATCTTACAGTGCATAAAGTATTTAACAACAACCAAACTCAATGTCAATAGTGCCGGAGTGCGAAAAAACGTGTAAAACTGTTATCACGAGACGACGTAGCAAACCAGAAGAAAACGTAATGGATGGGTAACTAAAATCACAGCCTATTAACATTTAAACCAATGTTTAGTAAATTTTGATTACCAAAAGCTTAAAAAGTAAGAAACAAAGAGATCTCTAAGAAAAAGGTTTTAATAAAGCAAGGTGAAAGAATAAAAAATAAACGTACTGGTTTATTCAAAAAGATATAATTTGTTATAGGTTAAGAAAGATTTCATTTATTAATTTGTTTGAATATAATGTATTACCAATATCAAGCCTAGTGTTTAATTGATGAGGAAATAATGGGGCTAATAAATTGGAAGCAATTTGTTTTATAAATGAACTGCATATTTATATGTGTACTGGTAACCTTCAAATAATCCTCTCTGCAGCCGTTTCGTCTGAAGGACTCTTGGAAAAAACCCGAAGGTAAGAAATAATTATTAATAAGAGTTAATTATAATTTTGTAATTAATTGAGTAGTTTCAATGGCCCCGAACTAGGGACCCGAGTATTTTATAATTTGGCGTAAATTCATAAAGTTTCAATGGCCCCCGTACAGTGACGCGAGTATAGGGTTTATAACCTATATTCGCCAGACCTAACCAAGCTGCAGAACGGGTCATTTGAGAGGGAGAACGTAATTCTTATGTGACACTTTATAAACTCTTATGTAACATTTTATAAATTTAGAAAAATGGCAGGAAAGAATGAGAGCAATATACATGAAACGACTAGTGTCGAAAACTATAATGAATCCAATAGCATGAGCGATTTTGAAATCCACTCGACTCCAAACGTGAGTCAGGAAAATAAAACAAAAAATAATGCAAATGAAACAAAGAGTACAGACGATTCGGGGATACAAATAACCCCAAAATCGAGTAGGGAAAGTGAAACGAATAATGAAGTCAGCTTCACTGACAAAAATGTAGCAGCACAATTTACTCCAACGACAACACGAGTCAAAGAGTTGTCGATGGACGATATATTTACTTTAATGAAAACAATGTCTGAGAGTTTGAGTAGTGATATCAATAAAATGAATAGCAGTATCAATGTAAAATTCGATGTTCAAAAGAATAGTTTTTACAGCAAATTAGATATACAGAATGACAAATTTAACAAATTAAATAATCGTTTTGATGAAATTAAGACCGAAATTAAAAGCGAATTTAATTGCAAATTTGATGTACTTAAATTTGACATTGATGAAGTAAAAACAAAATGCGAAAATAGTTGTAATGAATTGAAACGAGACATTGAGAAAATAGTAGAGTCAGTAGCAGAACAGATTAAAAGTAAAAATACAAATGATGACAATAATGAGAATATAGTTAACAATGTGGTAGTAGAGAGTAAGATAACAAATAGTAAAAATGATATTGAAAGTGGTAATGTAATTGAAAAGGTGGTATCAGAGAGTGAAATGTTGAAAATAGATAGTGAAATAGTGAGTGAGAAAGAGAGCGTTATATGTTGTAACGAAGTAGTAATTAGTGTTAATGAATTGGAAAAAGAATGGAGAAAGAGAGTAGACGAATGTGTAGGGCAGAGGGTAAATTTTCCCCTTATTTGTGATGAACCAAGGTGTTCAAAAATGTTATTATTGGAGGGCAAGAGACCCTTATTAGTGAAAGATTTGAATTGTTTCCCTTTTCTGTATAAATTAGTACCCTCTGTGTGGAATGATGTTGAAAGTAGGATATGGTGTTATGATGAGAGAGATTTAGATGGAGAGTTGTGTGTTGACAAAGAGATAGAATTATATAAACTAATGAGAGATTATAATGAGTTGAAAGAGATGCTAAATGATTTGAAATACTTACTTGTTAAAATAGAGAGTGAGAATTGTTTTGATGATACATGTTTAACGAATAATAATTTACCTTATGATGAAAAAATAACTGACTTGATAATGAATGTAATTACTGATGGAGACATAACCGATGTACTTAACGTTGACTTGTTTTATGATTATTTTGGTAAAATGAATGAATTTGGTTTTTATGGTGATGACACACAAAACAGTAATTTGTGTGTTAATGAAATTGAACAATGCTATATAAAACAAAGACTTATCTATGACGATGGAGGTTGAGCCTTAAATTCACAAATGGACACTTTTAAATATATTGTTTTATGGTAATGACCTAGCTGATTTTTGACATTGAAGTGTGATATAACTGAATAATTAATGATGACGATTTGTACATAAATGTTTAGTAAATGTATTTGTGTGTTGTAAAATGTTATATAAACAATGTATGTATGTAGGAGAAATTGTTGAGATAATAATGTTAATATTTTGCAGCTTAAGTAAATAACAAAAATAATTTGGAAGAAGATAATGAATGAGTCGTAATTATTGTACTTAGTGAAAATAACTAAAAATATTGTTTTCAATAATTGATCTAATTAAAATAATTTGAAATGTTTAAATATTTTGCTTGACTTAAATGTTATATGGTTGAATTTCCAATGGATTTAAATTGTTTTATGAGATTTGATATTAATAAATAAATAATAACATTGTTGTTAAATGTTTCAGAGGTTACACGGAGACATTGGTGTGTGTGTGTGTGGTGTGTATTTTGTACTCACGTCAATAGGTGGATAATGTACTGTAAGTATAAAGTCTATAATACCACTTAGAGAGAATAAAATGCTTACAGGTGTGAAACGAGTTTAATTCAATAATAAAAATGAATTGAGATAATGGTGTTAAATGAAAACTGTAATTAAAAGGTAATAATAACTGAAAGGTGAATTAAAATTATATTTGGTTTGAACTGTAAGAAATAGATATTGATAAATATGTTATCTAAAAGATTTATAAAAAATTGAAAAGTGCAGTACAGGTATGAGTGGTGAGGTAACTAGAATGTTTAGACTGTGGGAGTGTTTATAACAGTGCTTACAAAACAAGTCTTGCAGACGACTGTTTATGTAAACAGTGTGTTGTATGTTTTGACTAATGTTTACAGCCAGAGGTGTTGAAGCTGAGTTGACAATAACAAAAAATGTTGTAGTCTGCTGAATCATGGCCAGTAGGGAAATCCTATGATGAAATAAAAAGAAATGCCAGGTGTGAAGAAATGAAGGTCAATTTTTTGAATGATGTAAGGAAATGACTTAATGTTTTGATTGTGAGACAGTGAATATGTGTGTGATAGGATGTTGTTAATGTAAAATCATTTACAAATGATTAAATGTAATTAATTTTGAAACTGTTAATTAAATGAAAAGTAACTTAATTTGGTAATTAAATTGATTGAAAAGATGATTTTTTATAATAAAGTTAAACCCCTTTTTGGACTAAATTTCAAAGGTAACGGTAGATTAAATAGTGATTGATGAAAATAATGATTAAAATAAATTATTTTAACTGTCCATATAGACTTTTCATATGTCATGAATTTTTTGTCCTATACATATATAGTAGTTAAGGATATCTTGTATAATCTATGTATTATTTTGGAGGGCAATATTGTACAGGGAATATTATTCAATTTAACTGGAATTTATGTGTACTACTGTAAACCTATATTGTTTTATTAACACTATTTTTTTTTAGGGTCTATAATATAAAATGAGCCAGTACGCTGTCAATGAACCAGTACGGCTAAGAGAAAACAAATCAGTTGCGGGATATGGAGTAATGGAAGGCCGTTTATTAAATTTTAAGTGAATGTTTCAAAGTCAGGCGATACTGCGGTGGGTATCTGTCCGAGCTTATGGTGGTGGGATCTCGAGTAGAGAAGTCCCGTAAGATCGGATGGGTGCTGCCACAGTCGCCAGACTAGGGGGTAAGAACCCATGATTTAGTAGTGTTCAAGGGGGTTGCGGCGCCATATCCTCACTGATCCTCTTAGGGTTTAGGCAATAAGAGTTTGAACGCTCCGCCCTTCAACCTCTTATTGGGGGGGTATTGTAACGGTACAGAAATGGGAATTTCATTTTATATAAATCAGTATTTAATTCAGTAATTCAATAGTTAACTTTCACCTGTGGGGAGCCCCAATGCAACATACATACAGTCAGCCTAAACAATTGCCCAGACGGATTGCATAACCGCCCAGCAGCAGGCTCTGTGTGAAACCCAGTCTGCAGTGTGTCATTAGAGAGTGAACAACAGACAGCCAGCATCAGATAGTAAAGTTCGTGAATTAAAACCAGTGGCCTCGGGCATAAGATAGGCCTAGATTAAATGGGCCTATCTATTTAAACAACTTAAAAAACAAGTTCTATTGCAACTCATGGTCGCGCGACCATTAAAATTCTAAGTGCCCGGGCGAATCTCAAAAGCCAACCGGCTATATATATATATATATATATATATAAAAAAACATACAGTGTACATCTTACAGTGCATAAAGTATTTAACAACAACCAAACTCAATGTCAATAGTGCCGGAGTGCGAAAAAACGTGTAAAACTGTTATCACGAGACGACGTAGCAAACCAGAAGAAAACGTAATGGATGGGTAACTAAAATCACAGCCTATTAACATTTAAACCAATGTTTAGTAAATTTTGATTACCAAAAGCTTAAAAAGTAAGAAACAAAGAGATCTCTAAGAAAAAGGTTTTAATAAAGCAAGGTGAAAGAATAAAAAATAAACGTACTGGCGTATTCAAAAAGATATAATTTGTTATAGGTTAAGAAAGATTTCATTTATTAATTTGTTTGAATATAATGTATTACCAATATCAAGCCTAGTGTTTAATTGATGAGGAAATAATGGGGCTAATAAATTGGAAGCAATTTGTTTTATAAATGAACTGCATATTTATATGTGTACTGGTAACCTTCAAATAATCCTCTCTGCAGCCGTTTCGTCTGAAGGACTCTTGGAAAAAACCCGAAGGTAAGAAATAATTATTAATAAGAGTTAATTATAATTTTGTAATTAATTGAGTAGTTTCAATGGCCCCGAACTAGGGACCCGAGTATTTTATAATTTGGCGTAAATTCATAAAGTTTCAATGGCCCCCGTACAGTGACGCGAGTATAGGGTTTATAACCTATATTCGCCAGACCTAACCAAGCTGCAGAACGGGTCATTTGAGAGGGAGAACGTAATTCTTATGTGACACTTTATAAACTCTTATGTAACATTTTATAAATTTAGAAAAATGGCAGGAAAGAATGAGAGCAATATACATGAAACGACTAGTGTCGAAAACTATAATGAATCCAATAGCATGAGCGATTTTGAAATCCACTCGACTCCAAACGTGAGTCAGGAAAATAAAACAAAAAATAATGCAAATGAAACAAAGAGTACAGACGATTCGGGGATACAAATAACCCCAAAATCGAGTAGGGAAAGTGAAACGAATAATGAAGTCAGCTTCACTGACAAAAATGTAGCAGCACAATTTACTCCAATGACAACACGAGTCAAAGAGTTGTCGATGGACGATATATTTACTTTAATGAAAACAATGTCTGAGAGTTTGAGTAGTGATATCAATAAAATGAATAGCAGTATCAATGTAAAATTCGATGTTCAAAAGAATAGTTTTTACAGCAAATTAGATATACAGAATGACAAATTTAACAAATTAAATAATCGTTTTGATGAAATTAAGACCGAAATTAAAAGCGAATTTAATTGCAAATTTGATGTACTTAAATTTGACATTGATGAAGTAAAAACAAAATGCGAAAATAGTTGTAATGAATTGAAACGAGACATTGAGAAAATAGTAGAGTCAGTAGCAGAACAGATTAAAAGTAAAAATACAAATGATGACAATAATGAGAATATAGTTAACAATGTGGTAGTAGAGAGTAAGATAACAAATAGTAACAATGATATTGAAAGTGGTAATGTAATTGAAAAGGTGGTATCAGAGAGTGAAATGTTGAAAATAGATAGTGAAATAGTGAGTGAGAAAGAGAGCGTTATATGTTGTAACGAAGTAGTAATTAGTGTTAATGAATTGGAAAAAGAATGGAGAAAGAGAGTAGACGAATGTGTAGGGCAGAGGGTAAATTTTCCCCTTATTTGTGATGAACCAAGGTGTTCAAAAATGTTATTATTGGAGGGCAAGAGACCCTTATTAGTGAAAGATTTGAATTGTTTCCCTTTTCTGTATAAATTAGTACCCTCTGTGTGGAATGATGTTGAAAGTAGGATATGGTGTTATGATGAGAGAGATTTAGATGGAGAGTTGTGTGTTGACAAAGAGATAGAATTATATAAACTAATGAGAGATTATAATGAGTTGAAAGAGATGCTAAATGATTTGAAATACTTACTTGTTAAAATAGAGAGTGAGAATTGTTTTGATGATACATGTTTAACGAATAATAATTTACCTTATGATGAAAAAATAACTGACTTGATAATGAATGTAATTACTGATGGAGACATAACCGATGTACTTAACGTTGACTTGTTTTATGATTATTTTGGTAAAATGAATGAATTTGGTTTTTATGGTGATGACACACAAAACAGTAATTTGTGTGTTAATGAAATTGAACAATGCTATATAAAACAAAGACTTATCTATGACGATGGAGGTTGAGCCTTAAATTCACAAATGGACACTTTTAAATATATTGTTTTATGGTAATGACCTAGCTGATTTTTGACATTGAAGTGTGATATAACTGAATAATTAATGATGACGATTTGTACATAAATGTTTAGTAAATGTATTTGTGTGTTGTAAAATGTTAGATAAACAATGTATGTATGTAGGAGAAATTGTTGAGATAATAATGTTAATATTTTGCAGCTTAAGTAAATAACAAAAATAATTTGGAAGAAGATAATGAATGAGTCGTAATTATTGTACTTAGTGAAAATAACTAAAAATATTGTTTTCAATAATTGATCTAATTAAAATAATTTGAAATGTTTAAATATTTTGCTTGACTTAAATGTTATATGGTTGAATTTCCAATGGATTTAAATTGTTTTATGAGATTTGATATTAATAAATAAATAATAACATTGTTGTTAAATGTTTCAGAGGTTACACGGAGACATTGGTGTGTGTGTGTGTGTGGTGTGTATTTTGTACTCACGTCAATAGGTGGATAATGTACTGTAAGTATAAAGTCTATAATACCACTTAGAGAGAATAAAATGCTTACAGGTGTGAAACGAGTTTAATTCAATAATAAAAATGAATTGAGATAATGGTGTTAAATGAAAACTGTAATTAAAAGGTAATAATAACTGAAAGGTGAATTAAAATTATATTTGGTTTGAACTGTAAGAAATAGATATTGATAAATATGTTATCTAAAAGATTTATAAAAAATTGAAAAGTGCAGTACAGGTATGAGTGGTGAGGTAACTAGAATGTTTAGACTGTGGGAGTGTTTATAACAGTGCTTACAAAACAAGTCTTGCAGACGACTGTTTATGTAAACAGTGTGTTGTATGTTTTGACTAATGTTTACAGCCAGAGGTGTTGAAGCTGAGTTGACAATAACAAAAAATGTTGTAGTCTGCTGAATCATGGCCAGTAGGGAAATCCTATGATGAAATAAAAAGAAATGCCAGGTGTGAAGAAATGAAGGTCAATTTTTTGAATGATGTAAGGAAATGACTTAATGTTTTGATTGTGAGACAGTGAATATGTGTGTGATAGGATGTTGTTAATGTAAAATCATTTACAAATGATTAAATGTAATTAATTTTGAAACTGTTAATTAAATGAAAAGTAACTTAATTTGGTAATTAAATTGATTGAAAAGATGATTTTTGATAATAAAGTTAAACCCCTTTTTGGACTAAATTTCAAAGGTAACGGTAGATTAAATAGTGATTGATGAAAATAATGATTAAAATAAATTATTTTAACTGTCCATATAGACTTTTCATATGTCATGAATTTTTTGTCCTATACATATATAGTAGTTAAGGATATCTTGTATAATCTATGTATTATTTTGGAGGGCAATATTGTACAGGGAATATTATTCAATTTAACTGGAATTTATGTGTACTACTGTAAACCTATATTGTTTTATTAACACTATTTTTTTTTAGGGTCTATAATATAAAATGAGCCAGTACGCTGTCAATGAACCAGTACGGCTAAGAGAAAACAAATCAGTTGCGGGATATGGAGTAATGGAAGGCCGTTTATTAAATTTTAAGTGAATGTTTCAAAGTCAGGCGATACTGCGGTGGGTATCTGTCCGAGCTTATGGTGGTGGGATCTCGAGTAGAGAAGTCCCGTAAGATCGGATGGGTGCTGCCACAGTCGCCAGACTAGGGGGTAAGAACCCATGATTTAGTAGTGTTCAAGGGGGTTGCGGCGCCATATCCTCACTGATCCTCTTAGGGTTTAGGCAATAAGAGTTTGAACGCTCCGCCCTTCAACCTCTTATTGGGGGGGTATTGTAACGGTACAGAAATGGGAATTTCATTTTATATAAATCAGTATTTAATTCAGTAATTCAATAGTTAACTTTCACCTGTGGGGAGCCCCAATGCAACATACATACAGTCAGCCTAAACAATTGCCCAGACGGATTGCATAACCGCCCAGCAGCAGGCTCTGTGTGAAACCCAGTCTGCAGTGTGTCATTAGAGAGTGAACAACAGACAGCCAGCATCAGATAGTAAAGTTCGTGAATTAAAACCAGTGGCCTCGGGCATAAGATAGGCCTAGATTAAATGGGCCTATCTATTTAAACAACTTAAAAAACAAGTTCTATTGCAACTCATGGTCGCGCGACCATTAAAATTCTAAGTGCCCGGGCGAATCTCAAAAGCCAACCGGCTATATATATATATATATATATAAAAACATACAGTGTACATCTTACAGTGCATAAAGTATTTAACAACAACCAAACTCAATGTCAATAGTGCCGGAGTGCGAAAAAACGTGTAAAACTGTTATCACGAGACGACGTAGCAAACCAGAAGAAAACGTAATGGATGGGTAACTAAAATCACAGCCTATTAACATTTAAACCAATGTTTAGTAAATTTTGATTACCAAAAGCTTAAAAAGTAAGAAACAAAGAGATCTCTAAGAAAAAGGTTTTAATAAAGCAAGGTGAAAGAATAAAAAATAAACGTACTGGTGTATTCAAAAAGATATAATTTGTTATAGGTTAAGAAAGATTTCATTTATTAATTTGTTTGAATATAATGTATTACCAATATCAAGCCTAGTGTTTAATTGATGAGGAAATAATGGGGCTAATAAATTGGAAGCAATTTGTTTTATAAATGAACTGCATATTTATATGTGTACTGGTAACCTTCAAATAATCCTCTCTGCAGCCGTTTCGTCTGAAGGACTCTTGGAAAAAACCCGAAGGTAAGAAATAATTATTAATAAGAGTTAATTATAATTTTGTAATTAATTGAGTAGTTTCAATGGCCCCGAACTAGGGACCCGAGTATTTTATAATTTGGCGTAAATTCATAAAGTTTCAATGGCCCCCGTACAGTGACGCGAGTATAGGGTTTATAACCTATATTCGCCAGACCTAACCAAGCTGCAGAACGGGTCATTTGAGAGGGAGAACGTAATTCTTATGTGACACTTTATAAACTCTTATGTAACATTTTATAAATTTAGAAAAATGGCAGGAAAGAATGAGAGCAATATACATGAAACGACTAGTGTCGAAAACTATAATGAATCCAATAGCATGAGCGATTTTGAAATCCACTCGACTCCAAACGTGAGTCAGGAAAATAAAACAAAAAATAATGCAAATGAAACAAAGAGTACAGACGATTCGGGGATACAAATAACCCCAAAATCGAGTAGGGAAAGTGAAACGAATAATGAAGTCAGCTTCACTGACAAAAATGTAGCAGCACAATTTACTCCAACGACAACACGAGTCAAAGAGTTGTCGATGGACGATATATTTACTTTAATGAAAACAATGTCTGAGAGTTTGAGTAGTGATATCAATAAAATGAATAGCAGTATCAATGTAAAATTCGATGTTCAAAAGAATAGTTTTTACAGCAAATTAGATATACAGAATGACAAATTTAACAAATTAAATAATCGTTTTGATGAAATTAAGACCGAAATTAAAAGCGAATTTAATTGCAAATTTGATGTACTTAAATTTGACATTGATGAAGTAAAAACAAAATGCGAAAATAGTTGTAATGAATTGAAACGAGACATTGAGAAAATAGTAGAGTCAGTAGCAGAACAGATTAAAAGTAAAAATACAAATGATGACAATAATGAGAATATAGTTAACAATGTGGTAGTAGAGAGTAAGATAACAAATAGTAACAATGATATTGAAAGTGGTAATGTAATTGAAAAGGTGGTATCAGAGAGTGAAATGTTGAAAATAGATAGTGAAATAGTGAGTGAGAAAGAGAGCGTTATATGTTGTAACGAAGTAGTAATTAGTGTTAATGAATTGGAAAAAGAATGGAGAAAGAGAGTAGACGAATGTGTAGGGCAGAGGGTAAATTTTCCCCTTATTTGTGATGAACCAAGGTGTTCAAAAATGTTATTATTGGAGGGCAAGAGACCCTTATTAGTGAAAGATTTGAATTGTTTCCCTTTTCTGTATAAATTAGTACCCTCTGTGTGGAATGATGTTGAAAGTAGGATATGGTGTTATGATGAGAGAGATTTAGATGGAGAGTTGTGTGTTGACAAAGAGATAGAATTATATAAACTAATGAGAGATTATAATGAGTTGAAAGAGATGCTAAATGATTTGAAATACTTACTTGTTAAAATAGAGAGTGAGAATTGTTTTGATGATACATGTTTAACGAATAATAATTTACCTTATGATGAAAAAATAACTGACTTGATAATGAATGTAATTACTGATGGAGACATAACCGATGTACTTAACGTTGACTTGTTTTATGATTATTTTGGTAAAATGAATGAATTTGGTTTTTATGGTGATGACACACAAAACAGTAATTTGTGTGTTAATGAAATTGAACAATGCTATATAAAACAAAGACTTATCTATGACGATGGAGGTTGAGCCTTAAATTCACAAATGGACACTTTTAAATATATTGTTTTATGGTAATGACCTAGCTGATTTTTGACATTGAAGTGTGATATAACTGAATAATTAATGATGACGATTTGTACATAAATGTTTAGTAAATGTATTTGTGTGTTGTAAAATGTTAGATAAACAATGTATGTATGTAGGAGAAATTGTTGAGATAATAATGTTAATATTTTGCAGCTTAAGTAAATAACAAAAATAATTTGGAAGAAGATAATGAATGAGTCGTAATTATTGTACTTAGTGAAAATAACTAAAAATATTGTTTTCAATAATTGATCTAATTAAAATAATTTGAAATGTTTAAATATTTTGCTTGACTTAAATGTTATATGGTTGAATTTCCAATGGATTTAAATTGTTTTATGAGATTTGATATTAATAAATAAATAATAACATTGTTGTTAAATGTTTCAGAGGTTACACGGAGACATTGGTGTGTGTGTGTGTGTGTGTGTGTGGTGTGTATTTTGTACTCACGTCAATAGGTGGATAATGTACTGTAAGTATAAAGTCTATAATACCACTTAGAGAGAATAAAATGCTTACAGGTGTGAAACGAGTTTAATTCAATAATAAAAATGAATTGAGATAATGGTGTTAAATGAAAACTGTAATTAAAAGGTAATAATAACTGAAAGGTGAATTAAAATTATATTTGGTTTGAACTGTAAGAAATAGATATTGATAAATATGTTATCTAAAAGATTTATAAAAAATTGAAAAGTGCAGTACAGGTATGAGTGGTGAGGTAACTAGAATGTTTAGACTGTGGGAGTGTTTATAACAGTGCTTACAAAACAAGTCTTGCAGACGACTGTTTATGTAAACAGTGTGTTGTATGTTTTGACTAATGTTTACAGCCAGAGGTGTTGAAGCTGAGTTGACAATAACAAAAAATGTTGTAGTCTGCTGAATCATGGCCAGTAGGGAAATCCTATGATGAAATAAAAAGAAATGCCAGGTGTGAAGAAATGAAGGTCAATTTTTTGAATGATGTAAGGAAATGACTTAATGTTTTGATTGTGAGACAGTGAATATGTGTGTGATAGGATGTTGTTAATGTAAAATCATTTACAAATGATTAAATGTAATTAATTTTGAAACTGTTAATTAAATGAAAAGTAACTTAATTTGGTAATTAAATTGATTGAAAAGATGATTTTTGATAATAAAGTTAAACCCCTTTTTGGACTAAATTTCAAAGGTAACGGTAGATTAAATAGTGATTGATGAAAATAATGATTAAAATAAATTATTTTAACTGTCCATATAGACTTTTCATATGTCATGAATTTTTTGTCCTATACATATATAGTAGTTAAGGATATCTTGTATAATCTATGTATTATTTTGGAGGGCAATATTGTACAGGGAATATTATTCAATTTAACTGGAATTTATGTGTACTACTGTAAACCTATATTGTTTTATTAACACTATTTTTTTTTAGGGTCTATAATATAAAATGAGCCAGTACGCTGTCAATGAACCAGTACGGCTAAGAGAAAACAAATCAGTTGCGGGATATGGAGTAATGGAAGGCCGTTTATTAAATTTTAAGTGAATGTTTCAAAGTCAGGCGATACTGCGGTGGGTATCTGTCCGAGCTTATGGTGGTGGGATCTCGAGTAGAGAAGTCCCGTAAGATCGGATGGGTGCTGCCACAGTCGCCAGACTAGGGGGTAAGAACCCATGATTTAGTAGTGTTCAAGGGGGTTGCGGCGCCATATCCTCACTGATCCTCTTAGGGTTTAGGCAATAAGAGTTTGAACGCTCCGCCCTTCAACCTCTTATTGGGGGGGTATTGTAACGGTACAGAAATGGGAATTTCATTTTATATAAATCAGTATTTAATTCAGTAATTCAATAGTTAACTTTCACCTGTGGGGAGCCCCAATGCAACATACATACAGTCAGCCTAAACAATTGCCCAGACGGATTGCATAACCGCCCAGCAGCAGGCTCTGTGTGAAACCCAGTCTGCAGTGTGTCATTAGAGAGTGAACAACAGACAGCCAGCATCAGATAGTAAAGTTCGTGAATTAAAACCAGTGGCCTCGGGCATAAGATAGGCCTAGATTAAATGGGCCTATCTATTTAAACAACTTAAAAAACAAGTTCTATTGCAACTCATGGTCGCGCGACCATTAAAATTCTAAGTGCCCGGGCGAATCTCAAAAGCCAACCGGCTATATATATATATATATATATATATAAAAACATACAGTGTACATCTTACAGTGCATAAAGTATTTAACAACAACCAAACTCAATGTCAATAGTGCCGGAGTGCGAAAAAACGTGTAAAACTGTTATCACGAGACGACGTAGCAAACCAGAAGAAAACGTAATGGATGGGTAACTAAAATCACAGCCTATTAACATTTAAACCAATGTTTAGTAAATTTTGATTACCAAAAGCTTAAAAAGTAAGAAACAAAGAGATCTCTAAGAAAAAGGTTTTAATAAAGCAAGGTGAAAGAATAAAAAATAAACGTACTGGTGTATTCAAAAAGATATAATTTGTTATAGGTTAAGAAAGATTTCATTTATTAATTTGTTTGAATATAATGTATTACCAATATCAAGCCTAGTGTTTAATTGATGAGGAAATAATGGGGCTAATAAATTGGAAGCAATTTGTTTTATAAATGAACTGCATATTTATATGTGTACTGGTAACCTTCAAATAATCCTCTCTGCAGCCGTTTCGTCTGAAGGACTCTTGGAAAAAACCCGAAGGTAAGAAATAATTATTAATAAGAGTTAATTATAATTTTGTAATTAATTGAGTAGTTTCAATGGCCCCGAACTAGGGACCCGAGTATTTTATAATTTGGCGTAAATTCATAAAGTTTCAATGGCCCCCGTACAGTGACGCGAGTATAGGGTTTATAACCTATATTCGCCAGACCTAACCAAGCTGCAGAACGGGTCATTTGAGAGGGAGAACGTAATTCTTATGTGACACTTTATAAACTCTTATGTAACATTTTATAAATTTAGAAAAATGGCAGGAAAGAATGAGAGCAATATACATGAAACGACTAGTGTCGAAAACTATAATGAATCCAATAGCATGAGCGATTTTGAAATCCACTCGACTCCAAACGTGAGTCAGGAAAATAAAACAAAAAATAATGCAAATGAAACAAAGAGTACAGACGATTCGGGGATACAAATAACCCCAAAATCGAGTAGGGAAAGTGAAACGAATAATGAAGTCAGCTTCACTGACAAAAATGTAGCAGCACAATTTACTCCAACGACAACACGAGTCAAAGAGTTGTCGATGGACGATATATTTACTTTAATGAAAACAATGTCTGAGAGTTTGAGTAGTGATATCAATAAAATGAATAGCAGTATCAATGTAAAATTCGATGTTCAAAAGAATAGTTTTTACAGCAAATTAGATATACAGAATGACAAATTTAACGAATTAAATAATCGTTTTGATGAAATTAAGACCGAAATTAAAAGCGAATTTAATTGCAAATTTGATGTACTTAAATTTGACATTGATGAAGTAAAAACAAAATGCGAAAATAGTTGTAATGAATTGAAACGAGACATTGAGAAAATAGTAGAGTCAGTAGCAGAACAGATTAAAAGTAAAAATACAAATGATGACAATAATGAGAATATAGTTAACAATGTGGTAGTAGAGAGTAAGATAACAAATAGTAACAATGATATTGAAAGTGGTAATGTAATTGAAAAGGTGGTATCAGAGAGTGAAATGTTGAAAATAGATAGTGAAATAGTGAGTGAGAAAGAGAGCGTTATATGTTGTAACGAAGTAGTAATTAGTGTTAATGAATTGGAAAAAGAATGGAGAAAGAGAGTAGACGAATGTGTAGGGCAGAGGGTAAATTTTCCCCTTATTTGTGATGAACCAAGGTGTTCAAAAATGTTATTATTGGAGGGCAAGAGACCCTTATTAGTGAAAGATTTGAATTGTTTCCCTTTTCTGTATAAATTAGTACCCTCTGTGTGGAATGATGTTGAAAGTAGGATATGGTGTTATGATGAGAGAGATTTAGATGGAGAGTTGTGTGTTGACAAAGAGATAGAATTATATAAACTAATGAGAGATTATAATGAGTTGAAAGAGATGCTAAATGATTTGAAATACTTACTTGTTAAAATAGAGAGTGAGAATTGTTTTGATGATACATGTTTAACGAATAATAATTTACCTTATGATGAAAAAATAACTGACTTGATAATGAATGTAATTACTGATGGAGACATAACCGATGTACTTAACGTTGACTTGTTTTATGATTATTTTGGTAAAATGAATGAATTTGGTTTTTATGGTGATGACACACAAAACAGTAATTTGTGTGTTAATGAAATTGAACAATGCTATATAAAACAAAGACTTATCTATGACGATGGAGGTTGAGCCTTAAATTCACAAATGGACACTTTTAAATATATTGTTTTATGGTAATGACCTAGCTGATTTTTGACATTGAAGTGTGATATAACTGAATAATTAATGATGACGATTTGTACATAAATGTTTAGTAAATGTATTTGTGTGTTGTAAAATGTTAGATAAACAATGTATGTATGTAGGAGAAATTGTTGAGATAATAATGTTAATATTTTGCAGCTTAAGTAAATAACAAAAATAATTTGGAAGAAGATAATGAATGAGTCGTAATTATTGTACTTAGTGAAAATAACTAAAAATATTGTTTTCAATAATTGATCTAATTAAAATAATTTGAAATGTTTAAATATTTTGCTTGACTTAAATGTTATATGGTTGAATTTCCAATGGATTTAAATTGTTTTATGAGATTTGATATTAATAAATAAATAATAACATTGTTGTTAAATGTTTCAGAGGTTACACGGAGACATTGGTGTGTGTGTGTGTGTGGTGTGTATTTTGTACTCACGTCAATAGGTGGATAATGTACTGTAAGTATAAAGTCTATAATACCACTTAGAGAGAATAAAATGCTTACAGGTGTGAAACGAGTTTAATTCAATAATAAAAATGAATTGAGATAATGGTGTTAAATGAAAACTGTAATTAAAAGGTAATAATAACTGAAAGGTGAATTAAAATTATATTTGGTTTGAACTGTAAGAAATAGATATTGATAAATATGTTATCTAAAAGATTTATAAAAAATTGAAAAGTGCAGTACAGGTATGAGTGGTGAGGTAACTAGAATGTTTAGACTGTGGGAGTGTTTATAACAGTGCTTACAAAACAAGTCTTGCAGACGACTGTTTATGTAAACAGTGTGTTGTATGTTTTGACTAATGTTTACAGCCAGAGGTGTTGAAGCTGAGTTGACAATAACAAAAAATGTTGTAGTCTGCTGAATCATGGCCAGTAGGGAAATCCTATGATGAAATAAAAAGAAATGCCAGGTGTGAAGAAATGAAGGTCAATTTTTTGAATGATGTAAGGAAATGACTTAATGTTTTGATTGTGAGACAGTGAATATGTGTGTGATAGGATGTTGTTAATGTAAAATCATTTACAAATGATTAAATGTAATTAATTTTGAAACTGTTAATTAAATGAAAAGTAACTTAATTTGGTAATTAAATTGATTGAAAAGATGATTTTTGATAATAAAGTTAAACCCCTTTTTGGACTAAATTTCAAAGGTAACGGTAGATTAAATAGTGATTGATGAAAATAATGATTAAAATAAATTATTTTAACTGTCCATATAGACTTTTCATATGTCATGAATTTTTTGTCCTATACATATATAGTAGTTAAGGATATCTTGTATAATCTATGTATTATTTTGGAGGGCAATATTGTACAGGGAATATTATTCAATTTAACTGGAATTTATGTGTACTACTGTAAACCTATATTGTTTTATTAACACTATTTTTTTTTAGGGTCTATAATATAAAATGAGCCAGTACGCTGTCAATGAACCAGTACGGCTAAGAGAAAACAAATCAGTTGCGGGATATGGAGTAATGGAAGGCCGTTTATTAAATTTTAAGTGAATGTTTCAAAGTCAGGCGATACTGCGGTGGGTATCTGTCCGAGCTTATGGTGGTGGGATCTCGAGTAGAGAAGTCCCGTAAGATCGGATGGGTGCTGCCACAGTCGCCAGACTAGGGGGGTAAGAACCCATGATTTAGTAGTGTTCAAGGGGGTTGCGGCGCCATATCCTCACTGATCCTCTTAGGGTTTAGGCAATAAGAGTTTGAACGCTCCGGCCTTCAACCTCTTATTGGGGGGGTATTGTAACGGTACAGAAATGGGAATTTCATTTTATATAAATCAGTATTTAATTCAGTAATTCAATAGTTAACTTTCCCCTGTGGGGAGCCCCAATGCAACATACATACAGTCAGCCTAAACAATTGCCCAGACGGATTGCGTAACCGCCCAGCAGCAGGCTCTGTGTGAAACCCAGTCTGCAGTGTGTCATTAGAGAGTGAACAACAGACAGCCAGCATCAGATAGTAAAGTTCGTGAATTAAAACCAGTGGCCTCGGGCATAAGATAGGCCTAGATTAAATGGGCCTATCTATTTAAACAACTTAAAAAACAAGTTCTATTGCAACTCATGGTCGCGCGACCATTAAAATTCTAAGTGCCCGGGCGAATCTCAAAAGCCGACCGGCTATATATATATATATATAAAAACATACAGTGTACATCTTACAGTGCATAAAGTATTTAACAACAACCAAACTCAATGTCAATAGTGCCGGAGTGCGAAAAAACGTGTAAAACTGTTATCACGAGACGACGTAGCAAACCAGAAGAAAACGTAATGGATGGGTAACTAAAATCACAGCCTATTAACATTTAAACCAATGTTTAGTAAATTTTGATTACCAAAAGCTTAAAAAGTAAGAAACAAAGAGATCTCTAAGAAAAAGGTTTTAATAAAGCAAGGTGAAAGAATAAAAAATAAACGTACTGGTGTATTCAAAAAGATATAATTTGTTATAGGTTAAGAAAGATTTCATTTATTAATTTGTTTGAATATAATGTATTACCAATATCAAGCCTAGTGTTTAATTGATGAGGAAATAATGGGGCTAATAAATTGGAAGCAATTTGTTTTATAAATGAACTGCATATTTATATGTGTACTGGTAACCTTCAAATAATCCTCTCTGCAGCCGTTTCGTCTGAAGGACTCTTGGAAAAAACCCGAAGGTAAGAAATAATTATTAATAAGAGTTAATTATAATTTTGTAATTAATTGAGTAGTTTCAATGGCCCCGAACTAGGGACCCGAGTATTTTATAATTTGGCGTAAATTCATAAAGTTTCAATGGCCCCCGTACAGTGACGCGAGTATAGGGTTTATAACCTATATTCGCCAGACCTAACCAAGCTGCAGAACGGGTCATTTGAGAGGGAGAACGTAATTCTTATGTGACACTTTATAAACTCTTATGTAACATTTTATAAATTTAGAAAAATGGCAGGAAAGAATGAGAGCAATATACATGAAACGACTAGTGTCAAAAACTATAATGAATCCAATAGCATGAGCGATTTTGAAATCCACTCGACTCCAAACGTGAGTCAGGAAAATAAAACAAAAAATAATGCAAATGAAACAAAGAGTACAGACGATTCGGGGATACAAATAACCCCAAAATCGAGTAGGGAAAGTGAAACGAATAATGAAGTCAGCTTCACTGACAAAAATGTAGCAGCACAATTTACTCCAACGACAACACGAGTCAAAGAGTTGTCGATGGACGATATATTTACTTTAATGAAAACAATGAGAGTTTGAGTAGTGATATCAATAAAATGAATAGCAGTATCAATGTAAAATTCGATGTTCAAAAGAATAGTTTTTACAGCAAATTAGATATACAGAATGACAAATTTAACGAATTAAATAATCGTTTTGATGAAATTAAGACCGAAATTAAAAGCGAATTTAATTGCAAATTTGATGTACTTAAATTTGACATTGATGAAGTAAAAACAAAATGCGAAAATAGTTGTAATGAATTGAAACGAGACATTGAGAAAATAGTAGAGTCAGTAGCAGAACAGATTAAAAGTAAAAATACAAATGATGACAATAATGAGAATATAGTTAACAATGTGGTAGTAGAGAGTAAGATAACAAATAGTAACAATGATATTGAAAGTGGTAATGTAATTGAAAAGGTGGTATCAGAGAGTGAAATGTTGAAAATAGATAGTGAAATAGTGAGTGAGAAAGAGAGCGTTATATGTTGTAACGAAGTAGTAATTAGTGTTAATGAATTGGAAAAAGAATGGAGAAAGAGAGTAGACGAATGTGTAGGGCAGAGGGTAAATTTTCCCCTTATTTGTGATGAACCAAGGTGTTCAAAAATGTTATTATTGGAGGGCAAGAGACCCTTATTAGTGAAAGATTTGAATTGTTTCCCTTTTCTGTATAAATTAGTACCCTCTGTGTGGAATGATGTTGAAAGTAGGATATGGTGTTATGATGAGAGAGATTTAGATGGAGAGTTGTGTGTTGACAAAGAGATAGAATTATATAAACTAATGAGAGATTATAATGAGTTGAAAGAGATGCTAAATGATTTGAAATACTTACTTGTTAAAATAGAGAGTGAGAATTGTTTTGATGATACATGTTTAACGAATAATAATTTACCTTATGATGAAAAAATAACTGACTTGATAATGAATGTAATTACTGATGGAGACATAACCGATGTACTTAACGTTGACTTGTTTTATGATTATTTTGGTAAAATGAATGAATTTGGTTTTTATGGTGATGACACACAAAACAGTAATTTGTGTGTTAATGAAATTGAACAATGCTATATAAAACAAAGACTTATCTATGACGATGGAGGTTGAGCCTTAAATTCACAAATGGACACTTTTAAATATATTGTTTTATGGTAATGACCTAGCTGATTTTTGACATTGAAGTGTGATATAACTGAATAATTAATGATGACGATTTGTACATAAATGTTTAGTAAATGTATTTGTGTGTTGTAAAATGTTAGATAAACAATGTATGTATGTAGGAGAAATTGTTGAGATAATAATGTTAATATTTTGCAGCTTAAGTAAATAACAAAAATAATTTGGAAGAAGATAATGAATGAGTCGTAATTATTGTACTTAGTGAAAATAACTAAAAATATTGTTTTCAATAATTGATCTAATTAAAATAATTTGAAATGTTTAAATATTTTGCTTGACTTAAATGTTATATGGTTGAATTTCCAATGGATTTAAATTGTTTTATGAGATTTGATATTAATAAATAAATAATAACATTGTTGTTAAATGTTTCAGAGGTTACACGGAGACATTGGTGTGTGTGTGTGTGTGGTGTGTATTTTGTACTCACGTCAATAGGTGGATAATGTACTGTAAGTATAAAGTCTATAATACCACTTAGAGAGAATAAAATGCTTACAGGTGTGAAACGAGTTTAATTCAATAATAAAAATGAATTGAGATAATGGTGTTAAATGAAAACTGTAATTAAAAGGTAATAATAACTGAAAGGTGAATTAAAATTATATTTGGTTTGAACTGTAAGAAATAGATATTGATAAATATGTTATCTAAAAGATTTATAAAAAATTGAAAAGTGCAGTACAGGTATGAGTGGTGAGGTAACTAGAATGTTTAGACTGTGGGAGTGTTTATAACAGTGCTTACAAAACAAGTCTTGCAGACGACTGTTTATGTAAACAGTGTGTTGTATGTTTTGACTAATGTTTACAGCCAGAGGTGTTGAAGCTGAGTTGACAATAACAAAAAATGTTGTAGTCTGCTGAATCATGGCCAGTAGGGAAATCCTATGATGAAATAAAAAGAAATGCCAGGTGTGAAGAAATGAAGGTCAATTTTTTGAATGATGTAAGGAAATGACTTAATGTTTTGATTGTGAGACAGTGAATATGTGTGTGATAGGATGTTGTTAATGTAAAATCATTTACAAATGATTAAATGTAATTAATTTTGAAACTGTTAATTAAATGAAAAGTAACTTAATTTGGTAATTAAATTGATTGAAAAGATGATTTTTGATAATAAAGTTAAACCCCTTTTTGGACTAAATTTCAAAGGTAACGGTAGATTAAATAGTGATTGATGAAAATAATGATTAAAATAAATTATTTTAACTGTCCATATAGACTTTTCATATGTCATGAATTTTTTGTCCTATACATATATAGTAGTTAAGGATATCTTGTATAATCTATGTATTATTTTGGAGGGCAATATTGTACAGGGAATATTATTCAATTTAACTGGAATTTATGTGTACTACTGTAAACCTATATTGTTTTATTAACACTATTTTTTTTTAGGGTCTATAATATAAAATGAGCCAGTACGCTGTCAATGAACCAGTACGGCTAAGAGAAAACAAATCAGTTGCGGGATATGGAGTAATGGAAGGCCGTTTATTAAATTTTAAGTGAATGTTTCAAAGTCAGGCGATACTGCGGTGGGTATCTGTCCGAGCTTATGGTGGTCGGATCTCGAGTAGAGAAGTCCCGTAAGATCGGATGGGTGCTGCCACAGTCGCCAGACTAGGGGGTAAGAACCCATGATTTAGTAGTGTTCAAGGGGGTTGCGGCGCCATATCCTCACTGATCCTCTTAGGGTTTAGGCAATAAGAGTTTGAACGCTCCGCCCTTCAACCTCTTATTGGGGGGGTATTGTAACGGTACAGAAATGGGAATTTCATTTTATATAAATCAGTATTTAATTCAGTAATTCAATAGTTAACTTTCACCTGTGGGGAGCCCCAATGCAACATACATACAGTCAGCCTAAACAATTGCCCAGACGGATTGCATAACCGCCCAGCAGCAGGCTCTGTGTGAAACCCAGTCTGCAGTGTGTCATTAGAGAGTGAACAACAGACAGCCAGCATCAGATAGTAAAGTTCGTGAATTAAAACCAGTGGCCTCGGGCATAAGATAGGCCTAGATTAAATGGGCCTATCTATTTAAACAACTTAAAAAACAAGTTCTATTGCAACTCATGGTCACGCGACCATTAAAATTCTAAGTGCCCGGGCGAATCTCAAAAGCCGACCGGCTATATATATATATATATATATATATATATATATAAAAACATACAGTGTACATCTTACAGTGCATAAAGTATTTAACAACAACCAAACTCAATGTCAATAGTGCCGGAGTGCGAAAAAACGTGTAAAACTGTTATCACGAGACGACGTAGCAAACCAGAAGAAAACGTAATGGATGGGTAACTAAAATCACAGCCTATTAACATTTAAACCAATGTTTAGTAAATTTTGATTACCAAAAGCTTAAAAAGTAAGAAACAAAGAGATCTCTAAGAAAAAGGTTTTAATAAAGCAAGGTGAAAGAATAAAAAATAAACGTACTGGTTTATTCAAAAAGATATAATTTGTTATAGGTTAAGAAAGATTTCATTTATTAATTTGTTTGAATATAATGTATTACCAATATCAAGCCTAGTGTTTAATTGATGAGGAAATAATGGGGCTAATAAATTGGAAGCAATTTGTTTTATAAATGAACTGCATATTTATATGTGTACTGGTAACCTTCAAATAATCCTCTCTGCAGCCGTTTCGTCTGAAGGACTCTTGGAAAAAACCCGAAGGTAAGAAATAATTATTAATACGAGTTAATTATAATTTTGTAATTAATTGAGTAGTTTCAATGGCCCCGAACTAGGGACCCGAGTATTTTATAATTTGGCGTAAATTCATAACGTTTCAATGGCCCTCGTACAGTGACGCGAGTATAGGGTTTATAACCTATATTCGCCAGACCTAACCAAGCTGCAGAACGGGTCATTTGAGAGGGAGAACGTAATTCTTATGTGACACTTTATAAACTCTTATGTAACATTTTATAAATTTAGAAAAATGGCAGGAAAGAATGAGAGCAATATACATGAAACGACTAGTGTCGAAAACTATAATGAATCCAATAGCATGAGCGATTTTGAAATCCACTCGACTCCAAACGTGAGTCAGGAAAATAAAACAAAAAATAATGCAAATGAAACAAAGAGTACAGACGATTCGGGGATACAAATAACCCCAAAATCGAGTAGGGAAAGTGAAACGAATAATGAAGTCAGCTTCACTGACAAAAATGTAGCAGCACAATTTACTCCAACGACAACACGAGTCAAAGAGTTGTCGATGGACGATATATTTACTTTAATGAAAACAATGTCTGAGAGTTTGAGTAGTGATATCAATAAAATGAATAGCAGTATCAATGTAAAATTCGATGTTCAAAAGAATAGTTTTTACAGCAAATTAGATATACAGAATGACAAATTTAACGAATTAAATAATCGTTTTGATGAAATTAAGACCGAAATTAAAAGCGAATTTAATTGCAAATTTGATGTACTTAAATTTGACATTGATGAAGTAAAAACAAAATGCGAAAATAGTTGTAATGAATTGAAACGAGACATTGAGAAAATAGTAGAGTCAGTAGCAGAACAGATTAAAAGTAAAAATACAAATGATGACAATAATGAGAATATAGTTAACAATGTGGTAGTAGAGAGTAAGATAACAAATAGTAACAATGATATTGAAAGTGGTAATGTAATTGAAAAGGTGGTATCAGAGAGTGAAATGTTGAAAATAGATAGTGAAATAGTGAGTGAGAAAGAGAGCGTTATATGTTGTAACGAAGTAGTAATTAGTGTTAATGAATTGGAAAAAGAATGGAGAAAGAGAGTAGACGAATGTGTAGGGCAGAGGGTAAATTTTCCCCTTATTTGTGATGAACCAAGGTGTTCAAAAATGTTATTATTGGAGGGCAAGAGACCCTTATTAGTGAAAGATTTGAATTGTTTCCCTTTTCTGTATAAATTAGTACCCTCTGTGTGGAATGATGTTGAAAGTAGGATATGGTGTTATGATGAGAGAGATTTAGATGGAGAGTTGTGTGTTGACAAAGAGATAGAATTATATAAACTAATGAGAGATTATAATGAGTTGAAAGAGATGCTAAATGATCTGAAATACTTACTTGTTAAAATAGAGAGTGAGAATTGTTTTGATGATACATGTTTAACGAATAATAATTTACCTTATGATGAAAAAATAACTGACTTGATAATGAATGTAATTACTGATGGAGACATAACCGATGTACTTAACGTTGACTTGTTTTATGATTATTTTGGTAAAATGAATGAATTTGGTTTTTATGGTGATGACACACAAAACAGTAATTTGTGTGTTAATGAAATTGAACAATGCTATATAAAACAAAGACTTATCTATGACGATGGAGGTTGAGCCTTAAATTCACAAATGGACACTTTTAAATATATTGTTTTATGGTAATGACCTAGCTGATTTTTGACATTGAAGTGTGATATAACTGAATAATTAATGATGACGATTTGTACATAAATGTTTAGTAAATGTATTTGTGTGTTGTAAAATGTTAGATAAACAATGTATGTATGTAGGAGAAATTGTTGAGATAATAATGTTAATATTTTGCAGCTTAAGTAAATAACAAAAATAATTTGGAAGAAGATAATGAATGAGTCGTAATTATTGTACTTAGTGAAAATAACTAAAAATATTGTTTTCAATAATTGATCTAATTAAAATAATTTGAAATGTTTAAATATTTTGCTTGACTTAAATGTTATATGGTTGAATTTCCAATGGATTTAAATTGTTTTATGAGATTTGATATTAATAAATAAATAATAACATTGTTGTTAAATGTTTCAGAGGTTACACGGAGACATTGGTGTGTGTGTGTGTGTGTGTGTGTGTGTGTGTGTGTGTGTGTGTGGTGTGTATTTTGTACTCACGTCAATAGGTGGATAATGTACTGTAAGTATAAAGTCTATAATACCACTTAGAGAGAATAAAATGCTTACAGGTGTGAAACGAGTTTAATTCAATAATAAAAATGAATTGAGATAATGGTGTTAAATGAAAACTGTAATTAAAAGGTAATAATAACTGAAAGGTGAATTAAAATTATATTTGGTTTGAACTGTAAGAAATAGATATTGATAAATATGTTATCTAAAAGATCTATAAAAAATTGAAAAGTGCAGTACAGGTATGAGTGGTGAGGTAACTAGAATGTTTAGACTGTGGGAGTGTTTATAACAGTGCTTACAAAACAAGTCTTGCAGACGACTGTTTATGTAAACAGTGTGTTGTATGTTTTGACTAATGTTTACAGCCAGAGGTGTTGAAGCTGAGTTGACAATAACAAAAAATGTTGTAGTCTGCTGAATCATGGCCAGTAGGGAAATCCTATGATGAAATAAAAAGAAATGCCAGGTGTGAAGAAATGAAGGTCAATTTTTTGAATGATGTAAGGAAATGACTTAATGTTTTGATTGTGAGACAGTGAATATGTGTGTGATAGGATGTTGTTAATGTAAAATCATTTACAAATGATTAAATGTAATTAATTTTGAAACTGTTAATTAAATGAAAAGTAACTTAATTTGGTAATTAAATTGATTGAAAAGATGATTTTTGATAATAAAGTTAAACCCCTTTTTGGACTAAATTTCAAAGGTAACGGTAGATTAAATAGTGATTGATGAAAATAATGATTAAAATAAATTATTTTAACTGTCCATATCGACTTTTCATATGTCATGAATTTTTTGTCCTATACATATATAGTAGTTAAGGATATCTTGTATAATCTATGTATTATTTTGGAGGGCAATATTGTACAGGGAATATTATTCAATTTAACTGGAATTTATGTGTACTACTGTAAACCTATATTGTTTTATTAACACTATTTTTTTTTAGGGTCTATAATATAAAATGAGCCAGTACGCTGTCAATGAACCAGTACGGCTAAGAGAAAACAAATCAGTTGCGGGATATGGAGTAATGGAAGGCCGTTTATTAAATTTTAAGTGAATGTTTCAAAGTCAGGCGATACTGCGGTGGGTATCTGTCCGAGCTTATGGTGGTGGGATCTCGAGTAGAGAAGTCCCGTAAGATCGGATGGGTGCTGCCACAGTCGCCAGACTAGGGGGGTAAGAACCCATGATTTAGTAGTGTTCAAGGGGGTTGCGGCGCCATATCCTCACTGATCCTCTTAGGGTTTAGGCAATAAGAGTTTGAACGCTCCGGCCTTCAACCTCTTATTGGGGGGGTATTGTAACGGTACAGAAATGGGAATTTCATTTTATATAAATCAGTATTTAATTCAGTAATTCAATAGTTAACTTTCACCTGTGGGGAGCCCCAATGCAACATACATACAGTCAGCCTAAACAATTGCCCAGACGGATTGCATAACCGCCCAGCAGCAGGCTCTGTGTGAAACCCAGTCTGCAGTGTGTCATTAGAGAGTGAACAACAGACAGCCAGCATCAGATAGTAAAGTTCGTGAATTAAAACCAGTGGCCTCGGGCATAAGATAGGCCTAGATTAAATGGGCCTATCTATTTAAACAACTTAAAAAACAAGTTCTATTGCAACTCATGGTCGCGCGACCATTAAAATTCTAAGTGCCCGGGCGAATCTCAAAAGCCGACCGGCTATATATATATATATATAAAAACATACAGTGTACATCTTACAGTGCATAAAGTATTTAACAACAACCAAACTCAATGTCAATAGTGCCGGAGTGCGAAAAAACGTGTAAAACTGTTATCACGAGACGACGTAGCAAACCAGAAGAAAACGTAATGGATGGGTAACTAAAATCACAGCCTATTAACATTTAAACCAATGTTTAGTAAATTTTGATTACCAAAAGCTTAAAAAGTAAGAAACAAAGAGATCTCTAAGAAAAAGGTTTTAATAAAGCAAGGTGAAAGAATAAAAAATAAACGTACTGGTGTATTCAAAAAGATATAATTTGTTATAGGTTAAGAAAGATTTCATTTATTAATTTGTTTGAATATAATGTATTACCAATATCAAGCCTAGTGTTTAATTGATGAGGAAATAATGGGGCTAATAAATTGGAAGCAATTTGTTTTATAAATGAACTGCATATTTATATGTGTACTGGTAACCTTCAAATAATCCTCTCTGCAGCCGTTTCGTCTGAAGGACTCTTGGAAAAAACCCGAAGGTAAGAAATAATTATTAATAAGAGTTAATTATAATTTTGTAATTAATTGAGTAGTTTCAATGGCCCCGAACTAGGGACCCGAGTATTTTATAATTTGGCGTAAATTCATAAAGTTTCAATGGCCCCCGTACAGTGACGCGAGTATAGGGTTTATAACCTATATTCGCCAGACCTAACCAAGCTGCAGAACGGGTCATTTGAGAGGGAGAACGTAATTCTTATGTGACACTTTATAAACTCTTATGTAACATTTTATAAATTTAGAAAAATGGCAGGAAAGAATGAGAGCAATATACATGAAACGACTAGTGTCGAAAACTATAATGAATCCAATAGCATGAGCGATTTTGAAATCCACTCGACTCCAAACGTGAGTCAGGAAAATAAAACAAAAAATAATGCAAATGAAACAAAGAGTACAGACGATTCGGGGATACAAATAACCCCAAAATCGAGTAGGGAAAGTGAAACGAATAATGAAGTCAGCTTCACTGACAAAAATGTAGCAGCACAATTTACTCCAACGACAACACGAGTCAAAGAGTTGTCGATGGACGATATATTTACTTTAATGAAAACAATGAGAGTTTGAGTAGTGATATCAATAAAATGAATAGCAGTATCAATGTAAAATTCGATGTTCAAAAGAATAGTTTTTACAGCAAATTAGATATACAGAATGACAAATTTAACGAATTAAATAATCGTTTTGATGAAATTAAGACCGAAATTAAAAGCGAATTTAATTGCAAATTTGATGTACTTAAATTTGACATTGATGAAGTAAAAACAAAATGCGAAAATAGTTGTAATGAATTGAAACGAGACATTGAGAAAATAGTAGAGTCAGTAGCAGAACAGATTAAAAGTAAAAATACAAATGATGACAATAATGAGAATATAGTTAACAATGTGGTAGTAGAGAGTAAGATACCAAATAGTAACAATGATATTGAAAGTGGTAATGTAATTGAAAAGGTGGTATCAGAGAGTGAAATGTTGAAAATAGATAGTGAAATAGTGAGTGAGAAAGAGAGCGTTATATGTTGTAACGAAGTAGTAATTAGTGTTAATGAATTGGAAAAAGAATGGAGAAAGAGAGTAGATGAATGTGTAGGGCAGAGGGTAAATTTTCCCCTTATTTGTGATGAACCAAGGTGTTCAAAAATGTTATTATTGGAGGGCAAGAGACCCTTATTAGTGAAAGATTTGAATTGTTTCCCTTTTCTGTATAAATTAGTACCCTCTGTGTGGAATGATGTTGAAAGTAGGATATGGTGTTATGATGAGAGAGATTTAGATGGAGAGTTGTGTGTTGACAAAGAGATAGAATTATATAAACTAATGAGAGATTATAATGAGTTGAAAGAGATGCTAAATGATTTGAAATACTTACTTGTTAAAATAGAGAGTGAGAATTGTTTTGATGATACATGTTTAACGAATAATAATTTACCTTATGATGAAAAAATAACTGACTTGATAATGAATGTAATTACTGATGGAGACATAACTGATGTACTTAACGTTGACTTGTTTTATGATTATTTTGGTAAAATGAATGAATTTGGTTTTTATGGTGATGACACACAAAACAGTAATTTGTGTGTTAATGAAATTGAACAATGCTATATAAAACAAAGACTTATCTATGACGATGGAGGTTGAGCCTTAAATTCACAAATGGACACTTTTAAATATATTGTTTTATGGTAATGACCTAGCTGATTTTTGACATTGAAGTGTGATATAACTGAATAATTAATGATGACGATTTGTACATAAATGTTTAGTAAATGTATTTGTGTGTTGTAAAATGTTAGATAAACAATGTATGTATGTAGGAGAAATTGTTGAGATAATAATGTTAATATTTTGCAGCTTAAGTAAATAACAAAAATAATTTGGAAGAAGATAATGAATGAGTCGTAATTATTGTACTTAGTGAAAATAACTAAAAATATTGTTTTCAATAATTGATCTAATTAAAATAATTTGAAATGTTTAAATATTTTGCTTGACTTAAATGTTATATGGTTGAATTTCCAATGGATTTAAATTGTTTTATGAGATTTGATATTAATAAATAAATAATAACATTGTTGTTAAATGTTTCAGAGGTTACACGGAGACATTGGTGTGTGTGTGTGTGTGTGTGTGTGTGTGTGTGTGTGTGTGTGTGGTGTGTATTTTGTACTCACGTCAATAGGTGGATAATGTACTGTAAGTATAAAGTCTATAATACCACTTAGAGAGAATAAAATGCTTACAGGTGTGAAACGAGTTTAATTCAATAATAAAAATGAATTGAGATAATGGTGTTAAATGAAAACTGTAATTAAAAGGTAATAATAACTGAAAGGTGAATTAAAATTATATTTGGTTTGAACTGTAAGAAATAGATATTGATAAATATGTTATCTAAAAGATCTATAAAAAATTGAAAAGTGCAGTACAGGTATGAGTGGTGAGGTAACTAGAATGTTTAGACTGTGGGAGTGTTTATAACAGTGCTTACAAAACAAGTCTTGCAGACGACTGTTTATGTAAACAGTGTGTTGTATGTTTTGACTAATGTTTACAGCCAGAGGTGTTGAAGCTGAGTTGACAATAACAAAAAATGTTGTAGTCTGCTGAATCATGGCCAGTAGGGAAATCCTATGATGAAATAAAAAGAAATGCCAGGTGTGAAGAAATGAAGGTCAATTTTTTGAATGATGTAAGGAAATGACTTAATGTTTTGATTGTGAGACAGTGAATATGTGTGTGATAGGATGTTGTTAATGTAAAATCATTTACAAATGATTAAATGTAATTAATTTTGAAACTGTTAATTAAATGAAAAGTAACTTAATTTGGTAATTAAATTGATTGAAAAGATGATTTTTGATAATAAAGTTAAACCCCTTTTTGGACTAAATTTCAAAGGTAACGGTAGATTAAATAGTGATTGATGAAAATAATGATTAAAATAAATTATTTTAACTGTCCATATCGACTTTTCATATGTCATGAATTTTTTGTCCTATACATATATAGTAGTTAAGGATATCTTGTATAATCTATGTATTATTTTGGAGGGCAATATTGTACAGGGAATATTATTCAATTTAACTGGAATTTATGTGTACTACTGTAAACCTATATTGTTTTATTAACACTATTTTTTTTTAGGGTCTATAATATAAAATGAGCCAGTACGCTGTCAATGAACCAGTACGGCTAAGAGAAAACAAATCAGTTGCGGGATATGGAGTAATGGAAGGCCGTTTATTAAATTTTAAGTGAATGTTTCAAAGTCAGGCGATACTGCGGTGGGTATCTGTCCGAGCTTATGGTGGTGGGATCTCGAGTAGAGAAGTCCCGTAAGATCGGATGGGTGCTGCCACAGTCGCCAGACTAGGGGGGTAAGAACCCATGATTTAGTAGTGTTCAAGGGGGTTGCGGCGCCATATCCTCACTGATCCTCTTAGGGTTTAGGCAATAAGAGTTTGAACGCTCCGGCCTTCAACCTCTTATTGGGGGGGTATTGTAACGGTACAGAAATGGGAATTTCATTTTATATAAATCAGTATTTAATTCAGTAATTCAATAGTTAACTTTCACCTGTGGGGAGCCCCAATGCAACATACATACAGTCAGCCTAAACAATTGCCCAGACGGATTGCATAACCGCCCAGCAGCAGGCTCTGTGTGAAACCCAGTCTGCAGTGTGTCATTAGAGAGTGAACAACAGACAGCCAGCATCAGATAGTAAAGTTCGTGAATTAAAACCAGTGGCCTCGGGCATAAGATAGGCCTAGATTAAATGGGCCTATCTATTTAAACAACTTAAAAAACAAGTTCTATTGCAACTCATGGTCGCGCGACCATTAAAATTCTAAGTGCCCGGGCGAATCTCAAAAGCCGACCGGCTATATATATATATATATATATATATATAAAAACATACAGTGTACATCTTACAGTGCATAAAGTATTTAACAACAACCAAACTCAATGTCAATAGTGCCGGAGTGCGAAAAAACGTGTAAAACTGTTATCACGAGACGACGTAGCAAACCAGAAGAAAACGTAATGGATGGGTAACTAAAATCACAGCCTATTAACATTTAAACCAATGTTTAGTAAATTTTGATTACCAAAAGCTTAAAAAGTAAGAAACAAAGAGATCTCTAAGAAAAAGGTTTTAATAAAGCAAGGTGAAAGAATAAAAAATAAACGTACTGGTGTATTCAAAAAGATATAATTTGTTATAGGTTAAGAAAGATTTCATTTATTAATTTGTTTGAATATAATGTATTACCAATATCAAGCCTAGTGTTTAATTGATGAGGAAATAATGGGGCTAATAAATTGGAAGCAATTTGTTTTATAAATGAACTGCATATTTATATGTGTACTGGTAACCTTCAAATAATCCTCTCTGCAGCCGTTTCGTCTGAAGGACTCTTGGAAAAAACCCGAAGGTAAGAAATAATTATTAATAAGAGTTAATTATAATTTTGTAATTAATTGAGTAGTTTCAATGGCCCCGAACTAGGGACCCGAGTATTTTATAATTTGGCGTAAATTCATAAAGTTTCAATGGCCCCCGTACAGTGACGCGAGTATAGGGTTTATAACCTATATTCGCCAGACCTAACCAAGCTGCAGAACGGGTCATTTGAGAGGGAGAACGTAATTCTTATGTGACACTTTATAAACTCTTATGTAACATTTTATAAATTTAGAAAAATGGCAGGAAAGAATGAGAGCAATATACATGAAACGACTAGTGTCGAAAACTATAATGAATCCAATAGCATGAGCGATTTTGAAATCCACTCGACTCCAAACGTGAGTCAGGAAAATAAAACAAAAAATAATGCAAATGAAACAAAGAGTACAGACGATTCGGGGATACAAATAACCCCAAAATCGAGTAGGGAAAGTGAAACGAATAATGAAGTCAGCTTCACTGACAAAAATGTAGCAGCACAATTTACTCCAACGACAACACGAGTCAAAGAGTTGTCGATGGACGATATATTTACTTTAATGAAAACAATGAGAGTTTGAGTAGTGATATCAATAAAATGAATAGCAGTATCAATGTAAAATTCGATGTTCAAAAGAATAGTTTTTACAGCAAATTAGATATACAGAATGACAAATTTAACGAATTAAATAATCGTTTTGATGAAATTAAGACCGAAATTAAAAGCGAATTTAATTGCAAATTTGATGTACTTAAATTTGACATTGATGAAGTAAAAACAAAATGCGAAAATAGTTGTAATGAATTGAAACGAGACATTGAGAAAATAGTAGAGTCAGTAGCAGAACAGATTAAAAGTAAAAATACAAATGATGACAATAATGAGAATATAGTTAACAATGTGGTAGTAGAGAGTAAGATACCAAATAGTAACAATGATATTGAAAGTGGTAATGTAATTGAAAAGGTGGTATCAGAGAGTGAAATGTTGAAAATAGATAGTGAAATAGTGAGTGAGAAAGAGAGCGTTATATGTTGTAACGAAGTAGTAATTAGTGTTAATGAATTGGAAAAAGAATGGAGAAAGAGAGTAGATGAATGTGTAGGGCAGAGGGTAAATTTTCCCCTTATTTGTGATGAACCAAGGTGTTCAAAAATGTTATTATTGGAGGGCAAGAGACCCTTATTAGTGAAAGATTTGAATTGTTTCCCTTTTCTGTATAAATTAGTACCCTCTGTGTGGAATGATGTTGAAAGTAGGATATGGTGTTATGATGAGAGAGATTTAGATGGAGAGTTGTGTGTTGACAAAGAGATAGAATTATATAAACTAATGAGAGATTATAATGAGTTGAAAGAGATGCTAAATGATTTGAAATACTTACTTGTTAAAATAGAGAGTGAGAATTGTTTTGATGATACATGTTTAACGAATAATAATTTACCTTATGATGAAAAAATAACTGACTTGATAATGAATGTAATTACTGATGGAGACATAACTGATGTACTTAACGTTGACTTGTTTTATGATTATTTTGGTAAAATGAATGAATTTGGTTTTTATGGTGATGACACACAAAACAGTAATTTGTGTGTTAATGAAATTGAACAATGCTATATAAAACAAAGACTTATCTATGACGATGGAGGTTGAGCCTTAAATTCACAAATGGACACTTTTAAATATATTGTTTTATGGTAATGACCTAGCTGATTTTTGACATTGAAGTGTGATATAACTGAATAATTAATGATGACGATTTGTACATAAATGTTTAGTAAATGTATTTGTGTGTTGTAAAATGTTAGATAAACAATGTATGTATGTAGGAGAAATTGTTGAGATAATAATGTTAATATTTTGCAGCTTAAGTAAATAACAAAAATAATTTGGAAGAAGATAATGAATGAGTCGTAATTATTGTACTTAGTGAAAATAACTAAAAATATTGTTTTCAATAATTGATCTAATTAAAATAATTTGAAATGTTTAAATATTTTGCTTGACTTAAATGTTATATGGTTGAATTTCCAATGGATTTAAATTGTTTTATGAGATTTGATATTAATAAATAAATAATAACATTGTTGTTAAATGTTTCAGAGGTTACACGGAGACATTGGTGTGTGTGTGTGTGTGTGTGTGTGTGTGTGTGTGTGGTGTGTATTTTGTACTCACGTCAATAGGTGGATAATGTACTGTAAGTATAAAGTCTATAATACCACTTAGAGAGAATAAAATGCTTACAGGTGTGAAACGAGTTTAATTCAATAATAAAAATGAATTGAGATAATGGTGTTAAATGAAAACTGTAATTAAAAGATAATAATAACTGAAAGGTGAATTAAAATTATATTTGGTTTGAACTGTAAGAAATAGATATTGATAAATATGTTATCTAAAAGATTTATAAAAAATTGAAAAGTGCAGTACAGGTATGAGTGGTGAGGTAACTAGAATGTTTAGACTGTGGGAGTGTTTATAACAGTGCTTACAAAACAAGTCTTGCAGACGACTGTTTATGTAAACAGTGTGTTGTATGTTTTGACTAATGTTTACAGCCAGAGGTGTTGAAGCTGAGTTGACAATAACAAAAAATGTTGTAGTCTGCTGAATCATGGCCAGTAGGGAAATCCTATGATGAAATAAAAAGAAATGCCAGGTGTGAAGAAATGAAGGTCAATTTTTTGAATGATGTAAGGAAATGACTTAATGTTTTGATTGTGAGACAGTGAATATGTGTGTGATAGGATGTTGTTAATGTAAAATCATTTACAAATGATTAAATGTAATTAATTTTGAAACTGTTAATTAAATGAAAAGTAACTTAATTTGGTAATTAAATTGATTGAAAAGATGATTTTTGATAATAAAGTTAAACCCCTTTTTGGACTAAATTTCAAAGGTAACGGTAGATTAAATAGTGATTGATGAAAATAATGATTAAAATAAATTATTTTAACTGTCCATATAGACTTTTCATATGTCATGAATTTTTTGTCCTATACATATATAGTAGTTAAGGATATCTTGTATAATCTATGTATTATTTTGGAGGGCAATATTGTACAGGGAATATTATTCAATTTAACTGGAATTTATGTGTACTACTGTAAACCTATATTGTTTTATTAACACTATTTTTTTTTAGGGTCTATAATATAAAATGAGCCAGTACGCTGTCAATGAACCAGTACGGCTAAGAGAAAACAAATCAGTTGCGGGATATGGAGTAATGGAAGGCCGTTTATTAAATTTTAAGTGAATGTTTCAAAGTCAGGCGATACTGCGGTGGGTATCTGTCCGAGCTTATGGTGGTGGGATCTCGAGTAGAGAAGTCCCGTAAGATCGGATGGGTGCTGCCACAGTCGCCAGACTAGGGGGTAAGAACCCATGATTTAGTAGTGTTCAAGGGGGTTGCGGCGCCATATCCTCACTGATCCTCTTAGGGTTTAGGCAATAAGAGTTTGAACGCTCCGCCCTTCAACCTCTTATTGGGGGGGTATTGTAACGGTACAGAAATGGGAATTTCATTTTATATAAATCAGTATTTAATTCAGTAATTCAATAGTTAACTTTCACCTGTGGGGAGCCCCAATGCAACATACATACAGTCAGCCTAAACAATTGCCCAGACGGATTGCATAACCGCCCAGCAGCAGGCTCTGTGTGAAACCCAGTCTGCAGTGTGTCATTAGAGAGTGAACAACAGACAGCCAGCATCAGATAGTAAAGTTCGTGAATTAAAACCAGTGGCCTCGGGCATAAGATAGGCCTAGATTAAATGGGCCTATCTATTTAAACAACTTAAAAAACAAGTTCTATTGCAACTCATGGTCGCGCGACCATTAAAATTCTAAGTGCCCGGGCGAATCTCAAAAGCCGACCGGCTATATATATATATATAAAAAAACATACAGTGTACATCTTACAGTGCATAAAGTATTTAACAACAACCAAACTCAATGTCAATAGTGCCGGAGTGCGAAAAAACGTGTAAAACTGTTATCACGAGACGACGTAGCAAACCAGAAGAAAACGTAATGGATGGGTAACTAAAATCACAGCCTATTAACATTTAAACCAATGTTTAGTAAATTTTGATTACCAAAAGCTTAAAAAATCAGAAACAAAGAGATCTCTAAGAAAAAGGTTTTAATAAAGCAAGGTGAAAGAATAAAAAATAAACGTACTGGTTTATTCAAAAAGATATAATTTGTTATAGGTTAAGAAAGATTTCATTTATTAATTTGTTTGAATATAATGTATTACCAATATCAAGCCTAGTGTTTAATTGATGAGGAAATAATGGGGCTAATAAATTGGAAGCAATTTGTTTTATAAATGAACTGCATATTTATATGTGTACTGGTAACCTTCAAATAATCCTCTCTGCAGCCGTTTCGTCTGAAGGACTCTTGGAAAAAACCCGAAGGTAAGAAATAATTATTAATAAGAGTTAATTATAATTTTGTAATTAATTGAGTAGTTTCAATGGCCCCAAACTAGGGACCCGAGTATTTTATAATTTGGCGTAAATTCATAAAGTTTCAATGGCCCCCGTACAGTGACGCGAGTATAGGGTTTATAACCTATATTCGCCAGACCTAACCAAGCTGCAGAACGGGTCATTTGAGAGGGAGAACGTAATTCTTATGTGACACTTTATAAACTCTTATGTAACATTTTATAAATTTAGAAAAATGGCAGGAAAGAATGAGAGCAATATACATGAAACGACTAGTGTCGAAAACTATAATGAATCCAATAGCATGAGCGATTTTGAAATCCACTCGACTCCAAACGTGAGTCAGGAAAATAAAACAAAAAATAATGCAAATGAAACAAAGAGTACAGACGATTCGGGGATACAAATAACCCCAAAATCGAGTAGGGAAAGTGAAACGAATAATGAAGTCAGCTTCACTGACAAAAATGTAGCAGCACAATTTACTCCAACGACAACACGAGTCAAAGAGTTGTCGATGGACGATATATTTACTTTAATGAAAACAATGTCTGAGAGTTTGAGTAGTGATATCAATAAAATGAATAGCAGTATCAATGTAAAATTCGATGTTCAAAAGAATAGTTTTTACAGCAAATTAGATATACAGAATGACAAATTTAACGAATTAAATAATCGTTTTGATGAAATTAAGACCGAAATTAAAAGCGAATTTAATTGCAAATTTGATGTACTTAAATTTGACATTGATGAAGTAAAAACAAAATGCGAAAATAGTTGTAATGAATTGAAACGAGACATTGAGAAAATAGTAGAGTCAGTAGCAGAACAGATTAAAAGTAAAAATACAAATGATGACAATAATGAGAATATAGTTAACAATGTGGTAGTAGAGAGTAAGATAACAAATAGTAACAATGATATTGAAAGTGGTAATGTAATTGAAAAGGTGGTATCAGAGAGTGAAATGTTGAAAATAGATAGTGAAATAGTGAGTGAGAAAGAGAGCGTTATATGTTGTAACGAAGTAGTAATTAGTGTTAATGAATTGGAAAAAGAATGGAGAAAGAGAGTAGACGAATGTGTAGGGCAGAGGGTAAATTTTCCCCTTATTTGTGATGAACCAAGGTGTTCAAAAATGTTATTATTGGAGGGCAAGAGACCCTTATTAGTGAAAGATTTGAATTGTTTCCCTTTTCTGTATAAATTAGTACCCTCTGTGTGGAATGATGTTGAAAGTAGGATATGGTGTTATGATGAGAGAGATTTAGATGGAGAGTTGTGTGTTGACAAAGAGATAGAATTATATAAACTAATGAGAGATTATAATGAGTTGAAAGAGATGCTAAATGATTTGAAATACTTACTTGTTAAAATAGAGAGTGAGAATTGTTTTGATGATACATGTTTAACGAATAATAATTTACCTTATGATGAAAAAATAACTGACTTGATAATGAATGTAATTACTGATGGAGACATAACTGATGTACTTAACGTTGACTTGTTTTATGATTATTTTGGTAAAATGAATGAATTTGGTTTTTATGGTGATGACACACAAAACAGTAATTTGTGTGTTAATGAAATTGAACAATGCTATATAAAACAAAGACTTATCTATGACGATGGAGGTTGAGCCTTAAATTCACAAATGGACACTTTTAAATATATTGTTTTATGGTAATGACCTAGCTGATTTTTGAGATTGAAGTGTGATATAACTGAATAATTAATGATGACGATTTGTACATAAATGTTTAGTAAATGTATTTGTGTGTTGTAAAATGTTAGATAAACAATGTATGTATGTAGGAGAAATTGTTGAGATAATAATGTTAATATTTTGCAGCTTAAGTAAATAACAAAAATAATTTGGAAGAAGATAATGAATGAGTCGTAATTATTGTACTTAGTGAAAATAACTAAAAATATTGTTTTCAATAATTGATCTAATTAAAATAATTTGAAATGTTTAAATATTTTGCTTGACTTAAATGTTATATGGTTGAATTTCCAATGGATTTAAATTGTTTTATGAGATTTGATATTAATAAATAAATAATAACATTGTTGTTAAATGTTTCAGAGGTTACACGGAGACATTGGTGTGTGTGTGTGTGTGTGTGTGTGGTGTGTATTTTGTACTCACGTCAATAGGTGGATAATGTACTGTAAGTATAAAGTCTATAATACCACTTAGAGAGAATAAAATGCTTACAGGTGTGAAACGAGTTTAATTCAATAATAAAAATGAATTGAGATAATGGTGTTAAATGAAAACTGTAATTAAAAGGTAATAATAACTGAAAGGTGAATTAAAATTATATTTGGTTTGAACTGTAAGAAATAGATATTGATAAATATGTTATCTAAAAGATTTATAAAAAATTGAAAAGTGCAGTACAGGTATGAGTGGTGAGGTAACTAGAATGTTTAGACTGTGGGAGTGTTTATAACAGTGCTTACAAAACAAGTCTTGCAGACGACTGTTTATGTAAACAGTGTGTTGTATGTTTTGACTAATGTTTACAGCCAGAGGTGTTGAAGCTGAGTTGACAATAACAAAAAATGTTGTAGTCTGCTGAATCATGGCCAGTAGGGAAATCCTATGATGAAATAAAAAGAAATGCCAGGTGTGAAGAAATGAAGGTCAATTTTTTGAATGATGTAAGGAAATGACTTAATGTTTTGATTGTGAGACAGTGAATATGTGTGTGATAGGATGTTGTTAATGTAAAATCATTTACAAATGATTAAATGTAATTAATTTTGAAACTGTTAATTAAATGAAAAGTAACTTAATTTGGTAATTAAATTGATTGAAAAGATGATTTTTGATAATAAAGTTAAACCCCTTTTTGGACTAAATTTCAAAGGTAACGGTAGATTAAATAGTGATTGATGAAAATAATGATTAAAATAAATTATTTTAACTGTCCATATAGACTTTTCATATGTCATGAATTTTTTGTCCTATACATATATAGTAGTTAAGGATATCTTGTATAATCTATGTATTATTTTGGAGGGCAATATTGTACAGGGAATATTATTCAATTTAACTGGAATTTATGTGTACTACTGTAAACCTATATTGTTTTATTAACACTATTTTTTTTTAGGGTCTATAATATAAAATGAGCCAGTACGCTGTCAATGAACCAGTACGGCTAAGAGAAAACAAATCAGTTGCGGGATATGGAGTAATGGAAGGCCGTTTATTAAATTTTAAGTGAATGTTTCAAAGTCAGGCGATACTGCGGTGGGTATCTGTCCGAGCTTATGGTGGTGGGATCTCGAGTAGAGAAGTCCCATAAGATCGGATGGGTGCTGCCACAGTCGCCAGACTAGGGGGTAAGAACCCATGATTTAGTAGTGTTCAAGGGGGTTGCGGCGCCATATCCTCACTGATCCTCTTAGGGTTTAGGCAATAAGAGTTTGAACGCTCCGCCCTTCAACCTCTTATTGGGGGGGTATTGTAACGGTACAGAAATGGGAATTTCATTTTATATAAATCAGTATTTAATTCAGTAATTCAATAGTTAACTTTCACCTGTGGGGAGCCCCAATGCAACATACATACAGTCAGCCTAAACAATTGCCCAGACGGATTGCATAACCGCCCAGCAGCAGGCTCTGTGTGAAACCCAGTCTGCAGTGTGTCATTAGAGAGTGAACAACAGACAGCCAGCATCAGATAGTAAAGTTCGTGAATTAAAACCAGTGGCCTCGGGCATAAGATAGGCCTAGATTAAATGGGCCTATCTATTTAAACAACTTAAAAAACAAGTTCTATTGCAACTCATGGTCGCGCGACCATTAAAATTCTAAGTGCCCGGGCGAATCTCAAAAGCCGACCGGCTATATATATATATATATATAACAAAACATACAGTGTACATCTTACAGTGCATAAAGTATTTAACAACAACCAAACTCAATGTCAATAGTGCCGGAGTGCGAAAAAACGTGTAAAACTGTTATCACGAGACGACGTAGCAAACCAGAAGAAAACGTAATGGATGGGTAACTAAAATCACAGCCTATTAACATTTAAACCAATGTTTAGTAAATTTTGATTACCAAAAGCTTAAAAAGTCAGAAACAAAGAGATCTCTAAGAAAAAGGTTTTAATAAAGCAAGGTGAAAGAATAAAAAATAAACGTACTGGTTTATTCAAAAAGATATAATTTGTTATAGGTTAAGAAAGATTTCATTTATTAATTTGTTTGAATATAATGTATTACCAATATCAAGCCTAGTGTTTAATTGATGAGGAAATAATGGGGCTAATAAATTGGAAGCAATTTGTTTTATAAATGAACTGCATATTTATATGTGTACTGGTAACCTTCAAATAATCCTCTCTGCAGCCGTTTCGTCTGAAGGACTCTTGGAAAAAACCCGAAGGTAAGAAATAATTATTAATAAGAGTTAATTATAATTTTGTAATTAATTGAGTAGTTTCAATGGCCCCAAACTAGGGACCCGAGTATTTTATAATTTGGCGTAAATTCATAAAGTTTCAATGGCCCCCGTACAGTGACGCGAGTATAGGGTTTATAACCTATATTCGCCAGACCTAACCAAGCTGCAGAACGGGTCATTTGAGAGGGAGAACGTAATTCTTATGTGACACTTTATAAACTCTTATGTAACATTTTATAAATTTAGAAAAATGGCAGGAAAGAATGAGAGCAATATACATGAAACGACTAGTGTCGAAAACTATAATGAATCCAATAGCATGAGCGATTTTGAAATCCACTCGACTCCAAACGTGAGTCAGGAAAATAAAACAAAAAATAATGCAAATGAAACAAAGAGTACAGACGATTCGGGGATACAAATAACCCCAAAATCGAGTAGGGAAAGTGAAACGAATAATGAAGTCAGCTTCACTGACAAAAATGTAGCAGCACAATTTACTCCAACGACAACACGAGTCAAAGAGTTGTCGATGGACGATATATTTACTTTAATGAAAACAATGTCTGAGAGTTTGAGTAGTGATATCAATAAAATGAATAGCAGTATCAATGTAAAATTCGATGTTCAAAAGAATAGTTTTTACAGCAAATTAGATATACAGAATGACAAATTTAACGAATTAAATAATCGTTTTGATGAAATTAAGACCGAAATTAAAAGCGAATTTAATTGCAAATTTGATGTACTTAAATTTGACATTGATGAAGTAAAAACAAAATGCGAAAATAGTTGTAATGAATTGAAACGAGACATTGAGAAAATAGTAGAGTCAGTAGCAGAACAGATTAAAAGTAAAAATACAAATGATGACAATAATGAGAATATAGTTAACAATGTGGTAGTAGAGAGTAAGATAACAAATAGTAACAATGATATTGAAAGTGGTAATGTAATTGAAAAGGTGGTATCAGAGAGTGAAATGTTGAAAATAGATAGTGAAATAGTGAGTGAGAAAGAGAGCGTTATATGTTGTAACGAAGTAGTAATTAGTGTTAATGAATTGGAAAAAGAATGGAGAAAGAGAGTAGACGAATGTGTAGGGCAGAGGGTAAATTTTCCCCTTATTTGTGATGAACCAAGGTGTTCAAAAATGTTATTATTGGAGGGCAAGAGACCCTTATTAGTGAAAGATTTGAATTGTTTCCCTTTTCTGTATAAATTAGTACCCTCTGTGTGGAATGATGTTGAAAGTAGGATATGGTGTTATGATGAGAGAGATTTAGATGGAGAGTTGTGTGTTGACAAAGAGATAGAATTATATAAACTAATGAGAGATTATAATGAGTTGAAAGAGATGCTAAATGATTTGAAATACTTACTTGTTAAAATAGAGAGTGAGAATTGTTTTGATGATACATGTTTAACGAATAATAATTTACCTTATGATGAAAAAATAACTGACTTGATAATGAATGTAATTACTGATGGAGACATAACCGATGTACTTAACGTTGACTTGTTTTATGATTATTTTGGTAAAATGAATGAATTTGGTTTTTATGGTGATGACACACAAAACAGTAATTTGTGTGTTAATGAAATTGAACAATGCTATATAAAACAAAGACTTATCTATGACGATGGAGGTTGAGCCTTAAATTCACAAATGGACACTTTTAAATATATTGTTTTATGGTAATGACCTAGCTGATTTTTGAGATTGAAGTGTGATATAACTGAATAATTAATGATGACGATTTGTACATAAATGTTTAGTAAATGTATTTGTGTGTTGTAAAATGTTAGATAAACAATGTATGTATGTAGGAGAAATTGTTGAGATAATAATGTTAATATTTTGCAGCTTAAGTAAATAACAAAAATAATTTGGAAGAAGATAATGAATGAGTCGTAATTATTGTACTTAGTGAAAATAACTAAAAATATTGTTTTCAATAATTGATCTAATTAAAATAATTTGAAATGTTTAAATATTTTGCTTGACTTAAATGTTATATGGTTGAATTTCCAATGGATTTAAATTGTTTTATGAGATTTGATATTAATAAATAAATAATAACATTGTTGTTAAATGTTTCAGAGGTTACACGGAGACATTGGTGTGTGTGTGTGTGTGTGTGTGGTGTGTATTTTGTACTCACGTCAATAGGTGGATAATGTACTGTAAGTATAAAGTCTATAATACCACTTAGAGAGAATAAAATGCTTACAGGTGTGAAACGAGTTTAATTCAATAATAAAAATGAATTGAGATAATGGTGTTAAATGAAAACTGTAATTAAAAGGTAATAATAACTGAAAGGTGAATTAAAATTATATTTGGTTTGAACTGTAAGAAATAGATATTGATAAATATGTTATCTAAAAGATTTATAAAAAATTGAAAAGTGCAGTACAGGTATGAGTGGTGAGGTAACTAGAATGTTTAGACTGTGGGAGTGTTTATAACAGTGCTTACAAAACAAGTCTTGCAGACGACTGTTTATGTAAACAGTGTGTTGTATGTTTTGACTAATGTTTACAGCCAGAGGTGTTGAAGCTGAGTTGACAATAACAAAAAATGTTGTAGTCTGCTGAATCATGGCCAGTAGGGAAATCCTATGATGAAATAAAAAGAAATGCCAGGTGTGAAGAAATGAAGGTCAATTTTTTGAATGATGTAAGGAAATGACTTAATCTTTTGATTGTGAGACAGTGAATATGTGTGTGATAGGATGTTGTTAATGTAAAATCATTTACAAATGATTAAATGTAATTAATTTTGAAACTGTTAATTAAATGAAAAGTAACTTAATTTGGTAATTAAATTGATTGAAAAGATGATTTTTGATAATAAAGTTAAACCCCTTTTTGGACTAAATTTCAAAGGTAACGGTAGATTAAATAGTGATTGATGAAAATAATGATTAAAATAAATTATTTTAACTGTCCATATAGACTTTTCATATGTCATGAATTTTTTGTCCTATACATATATAGTAGTTAAGGATATCTTGTATAATCTATGTATTATTTTGGAGGGCAATATTGTACAGGGAATATTATTCAATTTAACTGGAATTTATGTGTACTACTGTAAACCTATATTGTTTTATTAACACTATTTTTTTTTAGGGTCTATAATATAAAATGAGCCAGTACGCTGTCAATGAACCAGTACGGCTAAGAGAAAACAAATCAGTTGCGGGATATGGAGTAATGGAAGGCCGTTTATTAAATTTTAAGTGAATGTTTCAAAGTCAGGCGATACTGCGGTGGGTATCTGTCCGAGCTTATGGTGGTGGGATCTCGAGTAGAGAAGTCCCGTAAGATCGGATGGGTGCTGCCACAGTCGCCAGACTAGGGGGTAAGAACCCATGATTTAGTAGTGTTCAAGGGGGTTGCGGCGCCATATCCTCACTGATCCTCTTAGGGTTTAGGCAATAAGAGTTTGAACGCTCCGCCCTTCAACCTCTTATTGGGGGGGTATTGTAACGGTACAGAAATGGGAATTTCATTTTATATAAATCAGTATTTAATTCAGTAATTCAATAGTTAACTTTCACCTGTGGGGAGCCCCAATGCAACATACATACAGTCAGCCTAAACAATTGCCCAGACGGATTGCGTAACCGCCCAGCAGCAGGCTCTGTGTGAAACCCAGTCTGCAGTGTGTCATTAGAGAGTGAACAACAGACAGCCAGCATCAGATAGTAAAGTTCGTGAATTAAAACCAGTGGCCTCGGGCATAAGATAGGCCTAGATTAAATGGGCCTATCTATTTAAACAACTTAAAAAACAAGTTCTATTGCAACTCATGGTCGTGCGACCATTAAAATTCTAAGTGCCCGGGCGAATCTCAAAAGCCGACCGGCTATATATATATAAAAAAAACATACAGTGTACATCTTACAGTGCATAAAGTATTTAACAACAACCAAACTCAATGTCAATAGTGCCGGAGTGCGAAAAAACGTGTAAAACTGTTATCACGAGACGACGTAGCAAACCAGAAGAAAACGTAATGGATGGGTAACTAAAATCACAGCCTATTAACATTTAAACCAATGTTTAGTAAATTTTGATTACCAAAAGCTTAAAAAGTAAGAAACAAAGAGATCTCTAAGAAAAAGGTTTTAATAAAGCAAGGTGAAAGAATACAAAATAAACGTACTGGTTTATTCAAAAAGATATAATTTGTTATAGGTTAAGAAAGATTTCATTTATTAATTTGTTTGAATATAATGTATTACCAATATCAAGCCTAGTGTTTAATTGATGAGGAAATAATGGGGCTAATAAATTGGAAGCAATTTGTTTTATAAATGAACTGCATATTTATATGTGTACTGGTAACCTTCAAATAATCCTCTCTGCAGCCGTTTCGTCTGAAGGACTCTTGGAAAAAACCCGAAGGTAAGAAATAATTATTAATAAGAGTTAATTATAATTTTGTAATTAATTGAGTAGTTTCAATGGCCCCGAACTAGGGACCCGAGTATTTTATAATTTGGCGTAAATTCATAAAGTTTCAATGGCCCCCGTACAGTGACGCGAGTATAGGGTTTATAACCTATATTCGCCAGACCTAACCAAGCTGCAGAACGGGTCATTTGAGAGGGAGAACGTAATTCTTATGTGACACTTTATAAACTCTTATGTAACATTTTATAAATTTAGAAAAATGGCAGGAAAGAATGAGAGCAATATACATGAAACGACTAGTGTCGAAAACTATAATGAATCCAATAGCATGAGCGATTTTGAAATCCACTCGACTCCAAACGTGAGTCAGGAAAATAAAACAAAAAATAATGCAAATGAAACAAAGAGTACAGACGATTCGGGGATACAAATAACCCCAAAATCGAGTAGGGAAAGTGAAACGAATAATGAAGTCAGCTTCACTGACAAAAATGTAGCAGCACAATTTACTCCAACGACAACACGAGTCAAAGAGTTGTCGATGGACGATATATTTACTTTAATGAAAACAATGTCTGAGAGTTTGAGTAGTGATATCAATAAAATGAATAGCAGTATCAATGTAAAATTCGATGTTCAAAAGAATAGTTTTTACAGCAAATTAGATATACAGAATGACAAATTTAACGAATTAAATAATCGTTTTGATGAAATTAAGACCGAAATTAAAAGCGAATTTAATTGCAAATTTGATGTACTTAAATTTTACATTGATGAAGTAAAAACAAAATGCGAAAATAGTTGTAATGAATTGAAACGAGACATTGAGAAAATAGTAGAGTCAGTAGCAGAACAGATTAAAAGTAAAAATACAAATGATGACAATAATGAGAATATAGTTAACAATGTGGTAGTAGAGAGTAAGATAACAAATAGTAACAATGATATTGAAAGTGGTAATGTAATTGAAAAGGTGGTATCAGAGAATGAAATGTTGAAAATAGATAGTGAAATAGTGAGTGAGAAAGAGAGCGTTATATGTTGTAACGAAGTAGTAATTAGTGTTAATGAATTGGAAAAAGAATGGAGAAAGAGAGTAGACGAATGTGTAGGGCAGAGGGTAAATTTTCCCCTTATTTGTGATGAACCAAGGTGTTCAAAAATGTTATTATTGGAGGGCAAGAGACCCTTATTAGTGAAAGATTTGAATTGTTTCCCTTTTCTGTATAAATTAGTACCCTCTGTGTGGAATGATGTTGAAAGTAGGATATGGTGTTATGATGAGAGAGATTTAGATGGAGAGTTGTGTGTTGACAAAGAGATAGAATTATATAAACCAATGAGAGATTATAATGAGTTGAAAGAGACGCTAAATGATTTGAAATACTTACTTGTTAAAATAGAGAGTGAGAATTGTTTTGATGATACATGTTTAACGAATAATAATTTACCTTATGATGAAAAAATAACTGACTTGATAATGAATGTAATTACTGATGGAGACATAACCGATGTACTTAACGTTGACTTGTTTTATGATTATTTTGGTAAAATGAATGAATTTGGTTTTTATGGTGATGACACACAAAACAGTAATTTGTGTGTTAATGAAATTGAACAATGCTATATAAAACAAAGACTTATCTATGACGATGGAGGTTGAGCCTTAAATTCACAAATGGACACTTTTAAATATATTGTTTTATGGTAATGACCTAGCTGATTTTTGACATTGAAGTGTGATATAACTGAATAATTAATGATGACGATTTGTACATAAATGTTTAGTAAATGTATTTGTGTGTTGTAAAATGTTAGATAAACAATGTATGTATGTAGGAGAAATTGTTGAGATAATAATGTTAATATTTTGCAGCTTAAGTAAATAACAAAAATAATTTGGAAGAAGATAATGAATGAGTCGTAATTATTGTACTTAGTGAAAATAACTAAAAATATTGTTTTCAATAATTGATCTAATTAAAATAATTTGAAATGTTTAAATATTTTGCTTGACTTAAATGTTATATGGTTGAATTTCCAATGGATTTAAATTGTTTTATGAGATTTGATATTAATAAATAAATAATAACATTGTTGTTAAATGTTTCAGAGGTTACATGGAGACATTGGTGTGTGTGTGTGTGGTGTGTATTTTGTACTCACGTCAATAGGTGGATAATGTACTGTAAGTATAAAGTCTATAATACCACTTAGAGAGAATAAAATGCTTACAGGTGTGAAACGAGTTTAATTCAATAATAAAAATGAATTGAGATAATGGTGTTAAATGAAAACTGTAATTAAAAGGTAATAATAACTGAAAGGTGAATTAAAATTATATTTGGTTTGAACTGTAAGAAATAGATATTGATAAATATGTTATCTAAAAGATTTATAAAAAATTGAAAATTGCAGTACAGGTATGAGTGGTGAGGTAACTAGAATGTTTAGACTGTGGGAGTGTTTATAACAGTGCTTACAAAACAAGTCTTGCAGACGACTGTTTATGTAAACAGTGTGTTGTATGTTTTGACTAATGTTTACAGCCAGAGGTGTTGAAGCTGAGTTGACAATAACAAAAAATGTTGTAGTCTGCTGAATCATGGCCAGTAGGGAAATCCTATGATGAAATAAAAAGAAATGCCAGGTGTGAAGAAATGAAGGTCAATTTTTTGAATGATGTAAGGAAATGACTTAATGTTTTGATTGTGAGACAGTGAATATGTGTGTGATAGGATGTTATTAATGTAAAATCATTTACAAATGATTAAATGTAATTAATTTTGAAACTGTTAATTAAATGAAAAGTAACTTAATTTGGTAATTAAATTGATTGAAAAGATGATTTTTGATAATAAAGTTAAACCCCTTTTTGGACTAAATTTCAAAGGTAACGGTAGATTAAATAGTGATTGATGACAATAATGATTAAAATAAATTATTTTAACTGTCCATATAGACTTTTCATATGTCATGAATTTTTTGTCCTATACATATATAGTAGTTAAGGATATCTTGTATAATCTATGTATTATTTTGGAGGGCAATATTGTACAGGGAATATTATTCAATTTAACTGGAATTTATGTGTACTACTGTAAACCTATATTGTTTTATTAACACTATTTTTTTTTAGGGTCTATAATATAAAATGAGCCAGTACGCTGTCAATGAACCAGTACGGCTAAGAGGAAACAAATCAGTTGCGGGATATGGAGTAATGGAAGGCCGTTTATTAAATTTTAAGTGAATGTTTCAAAGTCAGGCGATACTGCGGTGGGTATCTGTCCGAGCTTATGGTGGTGGGATCTCGAGTAGAGAAGTCCCGTAAGATCGGATGGGTGCTGCCACAGTCGCCAGACTAGGGGGGTAAGAACCCATGATTTAGTAGTGTTCAAGGGGGTTGCGGCGCCATATCCTCACTGATCCTCTTAGGGTTTAGGCAATAAGAGTTTGAACGCTCCGCCCTTCAACCTCTTATTGGGGGGGTATTGTAACGGTACAGAAATGGGAATTTCATTTTATATAAATCAGTATTTAATTCAGTAATTCAATAGTTAACTTTCACCTGTGGGGAGCCCCAATGCAACATACATACAGTCAGCCTAAACAATTGCCCAGACGGATTGCGTAACCGCCCAGCAGCAGGCTCTGTGTGAAACCCAGTCTGCAGTGTGTCATTAGAGAGTGAACAACAGACAGCCAGCATCAGATAGTAAAGTTCGTGAATTAAAACCAGTGGCCTCGGGCACAAGATAGGCCTAGATTAAATGGGCCTATCTATTTAAACAACTTAAAAAACAAGTTCTATTGCAACTCATGGCCGCGCGACCATTAAAATTCTAAGTGCCCAGGCGAATCTCAAAAGCCGACCGGCTATATATATATATATATATATATATATATATATATATATATAAAAAAAACATACAGTGTACATCTTACAGTGCATAAAGTATTTAACAACAACCAAACTCAATGTCAATAGTGCCGGAGTGCGAAAAAACGTGTAAAACTGTTATCACGAGACGACGTAGCAAACCAGAAGAAAACGTAATGGATGGGTAACTAAAATCACAGCCTATTAACATTTAAACCAATGTTTAGTAAATTTTGATTACCAAAAGCTTAAAAAGTAAGAAACAAAGAGATCTCTAAGAAAAAGGTTTTAATAAAGCAAGGTGAAAGAATACAAAATAAACGTACTGGTTTATTCAAAAAGATATAATTTGTTATAGGTTAAGAAAGATTTCATTTATTAATTTGTTTGAATATAATGTATTACCAATATCAAGCCTAGTGTTTAATTGATGAGGAAATAATGGGGCTAATAAATTGGAAGCAATTTGTTTTATAAATGAACTGCATATTTATATGTGTACTGGTAACCTTCAAATAATCCTCTCTGCAGCCGTTTCGTCTGAAGGACTCTTGGAAAAAACCCGAAGGTAAGAAATAATTATTAATAAGAGTTAATTATAATTTTGTAATTAATTGAGTAGTTTCAATGGCCCCGAACTAGGGACCCGAGTATTTTATAATTTGGCGTAAATTCATAAAGTTTCAATGGCCCCCGTACAGTGACGCGAGTATAGGGTTTATAACCTATATTCGCCAGACCTAACCAAGCTGCAGAACGGGTCATTTGAGAGGGAGAACGTAATTCTTATGTGACACTTTATAAACTCTTATGTAACATTTTATAAATTTAGAAAAATGGCAGGAAAGAATGAGAGCAATATACATGAAACGACTAGTGTCGAAAACTATAATGAATCCAATAGCATGAGCGATTTTGAAATCCACTCGACTCCAAACGTGAGTCAGGAAAATAAAACAAAAAATAATGCAAATGAAACAAAGAGTACAGACGATTCGGGGATACAAATAACCCCAAAATCGAGTAGGGAAAGTGAAACGAATAATGAAGTCAGCTTCACTGACAAAAATGTAGCAGCACAATTTACTCCAACGACAACACGAGTCAAAGAGTTGTCGATGGACGATATATTTACTTTAATGAAAACAATGTCTGAGAGTTTGAGTAGTGATATCAATAAAATGAATAGCAGTATCAATGTAAAATTCGATGTTCAAAAGAATAGTTTTTACAGCAAATTAGATATACAGAATGACAAATTTAACGAATTAAATAATCGTTTTGATGAAATTAAGACCGAAATTAAAAGCGAATTTAATTGCAAATTTGATGTACTTAAATTTTACATTGATGAAGTAAAAACAAAATGCGAAAATAGTTGTAATGAATTGAAACGAGACATTGAGAAAATAGTAGAGTCAGTAGCAGAACAGATTAAAAGTAAAAATACAAATGATGACAATAATGAGAATATAGTTAACAATGTGGTAGTAGAGAGTAAGATAACAAATAGTAACAATGATATTGAAAGTGGTAATGTAATTGAAAAGGTGGTATCAGAGAATGAAATGTTGAAAATAGATAGTGAAATAGTGAGTGAGAAAGAGAGCGTTATATGTTGTAACGAAGTAGTAATTAGTGTTAATGAATTGGAAAAAGAATGGAGAAAGAGAGTAGACGAATGTGTAGGGCAGAGGGTAAATTTTCCCCTTATTTGTGATGAACCAAGGTGTTCAAAAATGTTATTATTGGAGGGCAAGAGACCCTTATTAGTGAAAGATTTGAATTGTTTCCCTTTTCTGTATAAATTAGTACCCTCTGTGTGGAATGATGTTGAAAGTAGGATATGGTGTTATGATGAGAGAGATTTAGATGGAGAGTTGTGTGTTGACAAAGAGATAGAATTATATAAACCAATGAGAGATTATAATGAGTTGAAAGAGACGCTAAATGATTTGAAATACTTACTTGTTAAAATAGAGAGTGAGAATTGTTTTGATGATACATGTTTAACGAATAATAATTTACCTTATGATGAAAAAATAACTGACTTGATAATGAATGTAATTACTGATGGAGACATAACCGATGTACTTAACGTTGACTTGTTTTATGATTATTTTGGTAAAATGAATGAATTTGGTTTTTATGGTGATGACACACAAAACAGTAATTTGTGTGTTAATGAAATTGAACAATGCTATATAAAACAAAGACTTATCTATGACGATGGAGGTTGAGCCTTAAATTCACAAATGGACACTTTTAAATATATTGTTTTATGGTAATGACCTAGCTGATTTTTGACATTGAAGTGTGATATAACTGAATAATTAATGATGACGATTTGTACATAAATGTTTAGTAAATGTATTTGTGTGTTGTAAAATGTTAGATAAACAATGTATGTATGTAGGAGAAATTGTTGAGATAATAATGTTAATATTTTGCAGCTTAAGTAAATAACAAAAATAATTTGGAAGAAGATAATGAATGAGTCGTAATTATTGTACTTAGTGAAAATAACTAAAAATATTGTTTTCAATAATTGATCTAATTAAAATAATTTGAAATGTTTAAATATTTTGCTTGACTTAAATGTTATATGGTTGAATTTCCAATGGATTTAAATTGTTTTATGAGATTTGATATTAATAAATAAATAATAACATTGTTGTTAAATGTTTCAGAGGTTACACGGAGACATTGGTGTGTGTGTGTGTGGTGTGTATTTTGTACTCACGTCAATAGGTGGATAATGTACTGTAAGTATAAAGTCTATAATACCACTTAGAGAGAATAAAATGCTTACAGGTGTGAAACGAGTTTAATTCAATAATAAAAATGAATTGAGATAATGGTGTTAAATGAAAACTGTAATTAAAAGGTAATAATAACTGAAAGGTGAATTAAAATTATATTTGGTTTGAACTGTAAGAAATAGATATTGATAAATATGTTATCTAAAAGATTTATAAAAAATTGAAAATTGCAGTACAGGTATGAGTGGTGAGGTAACTAGAATGTTTAGACTGTGGGAGTGTTTATAACAGTGCTTACAAAACAAGTCTTGCAGACGACTGTTTATGTAAACAGTGTGTTGTATGTTTTGACTAATGTTTACAGCCAGAGGTGTTGAAGCTGAGTTGACAATAACAAAAAATGTTGTAGTCTGCTGAATCATGGCCAGTAGGGAAATCCTATGATGAAATAAAAAGAAATGCCAGGTGTGAAGAAATGAAGGTCAATTTTTTGAATGATGTAAGGAAATGACTTAATGTTTTGATTGTGAGACAGTGAATATGTGTGTGATAGGATGTTATTAATGTAAAATCATTTACAAATGATTAAATGTAATTAATTTTGAAACTGTTAATTAAATGAAAAGTAACTTAATTTGGTAATTAAATTGATTGAAAAGATGATTTTTGATAATAAAGTTAAACCCCTTTTTGGACTAAATTTCAAAGGTAACGGTAGATTAAATAGTGATTGATGACAATAATGATTAAAATAAATTATTTTAACTGTCCATATAGACTTTTCATATGTCATGAATTTTTTGTCCTATACATATATAGTAGTTAAGGATATCTTGTATAATCTATGTATTATTTTGGAGGGCAATATTGTACAGGGAATATTATTCAATTTAACTGGAATTTATGTGTACTACTGTAAACCTATATTGTTTTATTAACACTATTTTTTTTTAGGGTCTATAATATAAAATGAGCCAGTACGCTGTCAATGAACCAGTACGGCTAAGAGGAAACAAATCAGTTGCGGGATATGGAGTAATGGAAGGCCGTTTATTAAATTTTAAGTGAATGTTTCAAAGTCAGGCGATACTGCGGTGGGTATCTGTCCGAGCTTATGGTGGTGGGATCTCGAGTAGAGAAGTCCCGTAAGATCGGATGGGTGCTGCCACAGTCGCCAGACTAGGGGGGTAAGAACCCATGATTTAGTAGTGTTCAAGGGGGTTGCGGCGCCATATCCTCACTGATCCTCTTAGGGTTTAGGCAATAAGAGTTTGAACGCTCCGCCCTTCAACCTCTTATTGGGGGGGTATTGTAACGGTACAGAAATGGGAATTTCATTTTATATAAATCAGTATTTAATTCAGTAATTCAATAGTTAACTTTCACCTGTGGGGAGCCCCAATGCAACATACATACAGTCAGCCTAAACAATTGCCCAGACGGATTGCGTAACCGCCCAGCAGCAGGCTCTGTGTGAAACCCAGTCTGCAGTGTGTCATTAGAGAGTGAACAACAGACAGCCAGCATCAGATAGTAAAGTTCGTGAATTAAAACCAGTGGCCTCGGGCACAAGATAGGCCTAGATTAAATGGGCCTATCTATTTAAACAACTTAAAAAACAAGTTCTATTGCAACTCATGGCCGCGCGACCATTAAAATTCTAAGTGCCCGGGCGAATCTCAAAAGCCGACCGGCTATATATATATATAAAAACATACAGTGTACATCTTACAGTGCATAAAGTATTTAACAACAACCAAACTCAATGTCAATAGTGCCGGAGTGCGAAAAAACGTGTAAAACTGTTATCACGAGACGACGTAGCAAACCAGAAGAAAACGTAATGGATGGGTAACTAAAATCACAGCCTATTAACATTTAAACCAATGTTTAGTAAATTTTGATTACCAAAAGCTTAAAAAGTAAGAAACAAAGAGATCTCTAAGAAAAAGGTTTTAATAAAGCAAGGTGAAAGAATACAAAATAAACGTACTGGTTTATTCAAAAAGATATAATTTGTTATAGGTTAAGAAAGATTTCATTTATTAATTTGTTTGAATATAATGTATTACCAATATCAAGCCTAGTGTTTAATTGATGAGGAAATAATGGGGCTAATAAATTGGAAGCAATTTGTTTTATAAATGAACTGCATATTTATATGTGTACTGGTAACCTTCAAATAATCCTCTCTGCAGCCGTTTCGTCTGAAGGACTCTTGGAAAAAACCCGAAGGTAAGAAATAATTATTAATAAGAGTTAATTATAATTTTGTAATTAATTGAGTAGTTTCAATGGCCCCGAACTAGGGACCCGAGTATTTTATAATTTGGCGTAAATTCATAAAGTTTCAATGGCCCCCGTACAGTGACGCGAGTATAGGGTTTATAACCTATATTCGCCAGACCTAACCAAGCTGCAGAACGGGTCATTTGAGAGGGAAAACGTAATTCTTATGTGACACTTTATAAACTCTTATGTAACATTTTATAAATTTAGAAAAATGGCAGGAAAGAATGAGAGCAATATACATGAAACGACTAGTGTCGAAAACTATAATGAATCCAATAGCATGAGCGATTTTGAAATCCACTCGACTCCAAATGTGAGTCAGGAAAATAAAACAAAAAATAATGCAAATGAAACAAAGAGTACAGACGATTCGGGGATACAAATAACCCCAAAATCGAGTAGGGAAAGTGAAACGAATAATGAAGTCAGCTTCACTGACAAAAATGTAGCAGCACAATTTACTCCAACGACAACACGAGTCAAAGAGTTGTCGATGGACGATATATTTACTTTAATGAAAACAATGTCTGAGAGTTTGAGTAGTGATATCAATAAAATGAATAGCAGTATCAATGTAAAATTCGATGTTCAAAAGAATAGTTTTTACAGCAAATTAGATATACAGAATGACAAATTTAACGAATTAAATAATCGTTTTGATGAAATTAAGACCGAAATTAAAAGCGAATTTAATTGCAAATTTGATGTACTTAAATTTGACATTGATGAAGTAAAAACAAAATGCGAAAATAGTTGTAATGAATTGAAACGAGACATTGCGAAAATAGTAGAGTCAGTAGCAGAACAGATTAAAAGTAAAAATACAAATGATGACAATAATGAGAATATAGTTAACAATGTGGTAGTAGAGAGTAAGATAACAAATAGTAACAATGATATTGAAAGTGGTAATGTAATTGAAAAGGTGGTATCAGAGAGTGAAATGTTGAAAATAGATAGTGAAATAGTGAGTGAGAAAGAGAGCGTTATATGTTGTAACGAAGTAGTAATTAGTGTTAATGAATTGGAAAAAGAATGGAGAAAGAGAGTAGACGAATGTGTAGGGCAGAGGGTAAATTTTCCCCTTATTTGTGATGAACCAAGGTGTTCAAAAATGTTATTATTGGAGGGCAAGAGACCCTTATTAGTGAAAGATTTGAATTGTTTCCCTTTTCTGTATAAATTAGTACCCTCTGTGTGGAATGATGTTGAAAGTAGGATATGGTGTTATGATGAGAGAGATTTAGATGGAGAGTTGTGTGTTGACAAAGAGATAGAATTATATAAACTAATGAGAGATTATAATGAGTTGAAAGAGATGCTAAATGATTTGAAATACTTACTTGTTAAAATAGAGAGTGAGAATTGTTTTGATGATACATGTTTAACGAATAATAATTTACCTTATGATGAAAAAATAACTGACTTGATAATGAATGTAATTACTGATGGAGACATAACCGATGTACTTAACGTTGACTTGTTTTATGATTATTTTGGTAAAATGAATGAATTTGGTTTTTATGGTGATGACACACAAAACAGTAATTTGTGTGTTAATGAAATTGAACAATGCTATATAAAACAAAGACTTATCTATGACGATGGAGGTTGAGCCTTAAATTCACAAATGGGCACTTTTAAATATATTGTTTTATGGTAATGACCTAGCTGATTTTTGACATTGAAGTGTGATATAACTGAATAATTAATGATGACGATTTGTACATAAATGTTTAGTAAATGTATTTGTGTGTTGTAAAATGTTAGATAAACAATGTATGTATGTAGGAGAAATTGTTGAGATAATAATGTTAATATTTTGCAGCTTAAGTAAATAACAAAAATAATTTGGAAGAAGATAATGAATGAGTCGTAATTATTGTACTTAGTGAAAATAACTAAAAATATTGTTTTCAATAATTGATCTAATTAAAATAATTTGAAATGTTTAAATATTTTGCTTGACTTAAATGTTATATGGTTGAATTTCCAATGGATTTAAATTGTTTTATGAGATTTGATATTAATAAATAAATAATAACATTGTTGTTAAATGTTTCAGAGGTTACACGGAGACATTGGTGTGTGTGTGTGTGTGTGTGTGGTGTGTATTTTGTACTCACGTCAATAGGTGGATAATGTACTGTAAGTATAAAGTCTATAATACCACTTAGAGAGAATAAAATGCTTACAGGTGTGAAACGAGTTTAATTCAATAATAAAAATGAATTGAGATAATGGTGTTAAATGAAAACTGTAATTAAAAGGTAATAATAACTGAAAGGTGAATTAAAATTATATTTGGTTTGAACTGTAAGAAATAGATATTGATAAATATGTTATCTAAAAGATTTATAAAAAATTGAAAAGTGCAGTACAGGTATGAGTGGTGAGGTAACTAGAATGTTTAGACTGTGGGAGTGTTTATAACAGTGCTTACAAAACAAGTCTTGCAGACGACTGTTTATGTAAACAGTGTGTTGTATGTTTTGACTAATGTTTACAGCCAGAGGTGTTGAAGCTGAGTTGACAATAACAAAAAATGTTGTAGTCTGCTGAATCATGGCCAGTAGGGAAATCCTATGATGAAATAAAAAGAAATGCCAGGTGTGAAGAAATGAAGGTCAATTTTTTGAATGATGTAAGGAAATGACTTAATCTTTTGATTGTGAGACAGTGAATATGTGTGTGATAGGATGTTATTAATGTAAAATCATTTACAAATGATTAAATGTAATTAATTTTGAAACTGTTAATTAAATGAAAAGTAACTTAATTTGGTAATTAAATTGATTGAAAAGATGATTTTTGATAATAAAATTAAACCCCTTTTTGGACTAAATTTCAAAGGTAACGGTAGATTAAATAGTGATTGATGAAAATAATGATTAAAATAAATTATTTTAACTGTCCATATAGACTTTTCATATGTCATGAATTTTTTGTCCTATACATATATAGTAGTTAAGGATATCTTGTATAATCTATGTATTATTTTGGAGGGCAATATTGTACAGGGAATATTATTCAATTTAACTGGAATTTATGTGTACTACTGTAAACCTATATTGTTTTATTAACACTATTTTTTTTTAGGGTCTATAATATAAAATGAGCCAGTACGCTGTCAATGAACCAGTACGGCTAAGAGGAAACAAATCAGTTGCGGGATATGGAGTAATGGAAGGCCGTTTATTAAATTTTAAGTGAATGTTTCAAAGTCAGGCGATACTGCGGTGGGTATCTGTCCGAGCTTATGGTGGTGGGATCTCGAGTAGAGAAGTCCCGTAAGATCGGATGGGTGCTGCCACAGTCGCCAGACTAGGGGGGTAAGAACCCATGATTTAGTAGTGTTCAAGGGGGTTGCGGCGCCATATCCTCACTGATCCTCTTAGGGTTTAGGCAATAAGAGTTTGAACGCTCCGCCCTTCAACCTCTTATTGGGGGGGTATTGTAACGGTACAGAAATGGGAATTTCATTTTATATAAATCAGTATTTAATTCAGTAATTCAATAGTTAACTTTCACCTGTGGGGAGCCCCAATGCAACATACATACAGTCAGCCTAAACAATTGCCCAGACGGATTGCGTAACCGCCCAGCAGCAGGCTCTGTGTGAAACCCAGTCTGCAGTGTGTCATTAGAGAGTGAACAACAGACAGCCAGCATCAGATAGTAAAGTTCGTGAATTAAAACCAGTGGCCTCGGGCATAACATAGGCCTAGATTAAATGGGCCTATCTATTTAAACAACTTAAAAAACAAGTTCTATTGCAACTCATGGTCGCGCGACCATTAAAATTCTAAGTGCCCGGGCGAATCTCAAAAGCCGACCGGCTATATATATATATATATATATATATATATATATATATAAACATACAGTGTACATCTTACAGTGCATAAAGTATTTAACAACAACCAAACTCAATGTCAATAGTGCCGGAGTGCGAAAAAACGTGTAAAACTGTTATCACGAGACGACGTAGCAAACCAGAAGAAAACGTAATGGATGGGTAACTAAAATCACAGCCTATTAACATTTAAACCAATGTTTAGTAAATTTTGATTACCAAAAGCTTAAAAAGTAAGAAACAAAGAGATCTCTAAGAAAAAGGTTTTAATAAAGCAAGGTGAAAGAATAAAAAATAAACGTACTGGTTTCTTCAAAAAGATATAATTTGTTATAGGTTAAGAAAGATTTCATTTATTAATTTGTTTGAATATAATGTATTACCAATATCAAGCCTAGTGTTTAATTGATGAGGAAATAATGGGGCTAATAAATTGGAAGCAATTTGTTTTATAAATGAACTGCATATTTATATGTGTACTGGTAACCTTCAAATAATCCTCTCTGCAGCCGTTTCGTCTGAAGGACTCTTGGAAAAAACCCGAAGGTAAGAAATAATTATTAATAAGAGTTAATTATAATTTTGTAATTAATTGAGTAGTTTCAATGGCCCCGAACTAGGGACCCGAGTATTTTATAATTTGGCGTAAATTCATAAAATTTTCAATGGCCCCCGTACAGTGACGCGAGTATAGGGTTTATAACCTATATTCGCCAGACCTAACCAAGCTGCAGAACGGGTCATTTGAGAGGGAGAACGTAATTCTTATGTGACACTTTATAAACTCTTATGTAACATTTTATAAATTTAGAAAAATGGCAGGAAAGAATGAGAGCAATATACATGAAACGACTAGTGTCGAAAACTATAATGAATCCAATAGCATGAGCGATTTTGAAATCCACTCGACTCCAAATGTGAGTCAGGAAAATAAAACAAAAAATAATGCAAATGAAACAAAGAGTACAGACGATTCGGGGATACAAATAACCCCAAAATCGAGTAGGGAAAGTGAAACGAATAATGAAGTCAGCTTCACTGACAAAAATGTAGCAGCACAATTTACTCCAACGACAACACGAGTCAAAGAGTTGTCGATGGACGATATATTTACTTTAATGAAAACAATGTCTGAGAGTTTGAGTAGTGATATCAATAAAATGAATAGCAGTATCAATGTAAAATTCGATGTTCAAAAGAATAGTTTTTACAGCAAATTAGATATACAGAATGACAAATTTAACGAATTAAATAATCGTTTTGATGAAATTAAGACCGAAATTAAAAGCGAATTTAATTGCAAATTTGATGTACTTAAATTTGACATTGATGAAGTAAAAACAAAATGCGAAAATAGTTGTAATGAATTGAAACGAGACATTGAGAAAATAGTAGAGTCAGTAGCAGAACAGATTAAAAGTAAAAATACAAATGATGACAATAATGAGAATATAGTTAACAATGTGGTAGTAGAGAGTAAGATAACAAATAGTAACAATGATATTGAAAGTGGTAATGTAATTGAAAAGGTGGTATCAGAGAGTGAAATGTTGAAAATAGATAGTGAAATAGTGAGTGAGAAAGAGAGCGTTATATGTTGTAACGAAGTAGTAATTAGTGTTAATGAATTGGAAAAAGAATGGAGAAAGAGAGTAGACGAATGTGTAGGGCAGAGGGTAAATTTTCCCCTTATTTGTGATGAACCAAGGTGTTCAAAAATGTTATTATTGGAGGGCAAGAGACCCTTATTAGTGAAAGATTTGAATTGTTTCCCTTTTCTGTATAAATTAGTACCCTCTGTGTGGAATGATGTTGAAAGTAGGATATGGTGTTATGATGAGAGAGATTTAGATGGAGAGTTGTGTGTTGACAAAGAGATAGAATTATATAAACTAATGAGAGATTATAATGAGTTGAAAGAGATGCTAAATGATTTGAAATACTTACTTGTTAAAATAGAGAGTGAGAATTGTTTTGATGATACATGTTTAACGAATAATAATTTACCTTATGATGAAAAAATAACTGACTTGATAATGAATGTAATTACTGATGGAGACATAACCGATGTACTTAACGTTGACTTGTTTTATGATTATTTTGGTAAAATGAATGAATTTGGTTTTTATGGTGACGACACACAAAACAGTAATTTGTGTGTTAATGAAATTGAACAATGCTATATAAAACAAAGACTTATCTATGACGATGGAGGTTGAGCCTTAAATTCACAAATGGACACTTTTAAATATATTGTTTTATGGTAATGACCTAGCTGATTTTTGACATTGAAGTGTGATATAACTGAATAATTAATGATGACGATTTGTACATAAATGTTTAGTAAATGTATTTGTGTGTTGTAAAATGTTAGATAAACAATGTATGTATGTAGGAGAAATTGTTGAGATAATAATGTTAATATTTTGCAGCTTAAGTAAATAACAAAAATAATTTGAAAGAAGATAATGAATGAGTCGTAATTATTGTACTTAGTGAAAATAACTAAAAATATTGTTTTCAATAATTGATCTAATTAAAATAATTTGAAATGTTTAAATATTTTGCTTGACTTAAATGTTATATGGTTGAATTTCCAATGGATTTAAATTGTTTTATGAGATTTGATATTAATAAATAAATAATAACATTGTTGTTAAATGTTTCAGAGGTTACATGGAGACATTGTGTGTGTGTGTGTGTGTGTGTGTGTGTGTGTGTGTGTGTGTGTGTGTGGTGTATTTTGTACTCATGTCAATAGGTGGATAATGTACTGTAAGTATAAAGTCTATAATACCACTTAGAGAGAATAAAATGCTTACAGGTGTGAAACGAGTTTAATTCAATAATAAAAATGAATTGAGATAATGGTGTTAAATGAAAACTGTAATTAAAAGGTAATAATAACTGAAAGGTGAATTAAAATTATATTTGGTTTTAACTGTAAGAAATAGACATTGATAAATATGTTATCTAAAAGATTTATAAAAAATTGAAAAGTGCAGTACAGGTATGAGTGGTGAGGTAACTAGAATGTTTAGACTGTGGGAGTGTTTATAACAGTGCTTACAAAACAAGTCTTGCAGACGACTGTTTATGTAAACAGTGTGTTGTATGTTTTGACTAATATTTACAGCCAGAGGTGTTGAAGCTGAGTTGACAATAACAAAAAATGTTGTAGTCTGCTGAATCATGGCCAGTAGGGAAATCCTATGATGAAATAAAAAGAAATGCCAGGTGTGAAGAAATGAAGGTCAATTTTTTGAATGCTGTAAGGAAATGACTTAATGTTTTGATTGTGAGACAGTGAATATGTGTGTGATAGGATGTTGTTAATGTAAAATCATTTACAAATGATTAAATGTAATTAATTTTGAAACTGTCAATTAAATAAAAAGTAACTTAATTTGGTAATTAAATTGATTGAAAAGATGATTTTTGATAATAAAGTTAAACCCATTTTGGACTAAATTTCAAAGGTAACGGTAGATTAAATAGTGATTGATGAAAATAATGATTAAAATAAATTATTTTAACTGTCCATATAGACTTTTCATAAGTCATGAATTTTTTGTCCTATACATATATAGTAGTTAAGGATACCTTGTATAATCTATGTATTATTTTGGAGGGCAATATTGTACAGGGAATATTATTCAATTTAACTGGAATTTATGTGTACTACTGTAAATCTATATTGTTTTATTAACACTATTTTTTTTAGGGTCTATAATATAAAATGAGCCAGTACGCTGTCAATGAACCAGTACGGCTAAGAGGAAACAAATCAGTTGCGGGATATGGAGTAATGGAAGGCCGTTTATTAAATTTTAAGTGAATGTTTCAAAGTCAGGCGATACTGTGGTGGGTATCTGTCCGAGCTTATGGTGGTGGGATCTCGAGTAGAGAAGTCCCGTAAGATCGGATGGGTGCTGCCACAGTCGCCAGACTAGGGGGGTAAGAACCCATGATTTAGTAGTGTTCAAGGGGGTTGCGGCGCCATATCCTCACTGATCCTCTTAGGGTTTAGGCAATAAGAGTTTGAACGCTCCGGCCTTCAACCTCTTATTGGAGGGGTATTGTAACGGTACAGAAATGGGAATTTCATTTTATATAAATCAGTATTTAATTCAGTAATTCAATAGTTAACTTTCACCTGTGGGGAGCCCCAATGCAACATACATACAGTCAGCCTAAACAATTGCCCAGACGGATTGCGTAACCGCCCAGCAGCAGGCTCTGTGTGAAACCCAGTCTGCAGTGTGTCATTAGAGAGTGAACAACAGACAGCCAGCATCAGATAGTAAAGTTCGTGAATTAAAACCAGTGGCCTCGGGCATAAGATAGGCCTAGATTAAATGGGCCTATCTATTTAAACAACTTAAAAAACAAGTTCTATTGCAACTCACGGTCGCGCGACCGTTAAAATTCTAAGTGCCCGGGCGAATCTCAAAAGCCGACCGGCTATATATATATATATATATATAAAACATACAGTGTACATCTTACAGTGCATAAAGTATTTAACAACAACCAAACTCAATGTCAATAGTGCCGGAGTGCGAAAAAACGTGTAAAACTGTTATCACGAGACGACGTAGCAAACCAGAAGAAAACGTAATGGATGGGTAACTAAAATCACAGCCTATTAACATTTAAACCAATGTTTAGTAAATTTTGATTACCAAAAGCTTAAAAAGTAAGAAACAAAGAGATCTCTAAGAAAAAGGTTTTAATAAAGCAAGGTGAAAGAATAAAAAATAAGCGTACTGGTTTATTCAAAAAGATATAATTTGTTATAGGTTAAGAAAGATTTCATTTATTAATTTGTTTGAATACAATGTATTACCAATATCAAGCCTAGTGTTTAATTGATGAGGAAATAATGGGGCTAATAAATTGGAAGCAATTTGTTTTATAAATGGACTGCATATTTATATGTGTACTGGTAACCTTCAAATAATCCTCTCTGCAGCCGTTTCGTCTGAAGGACTCTTGGAAAAAACCCGAAGGTAAGAAATAATTTTTAATAAGAGTTAATTATAATTTTGTAATTAATTGAGTAGTTTCAATGGCCCCGAACTAGGGACCCGAGTATTTTATAATTTGGCGTAAATTCATAAAGTTTCAATGGCCCCCGTACAGTGACGCGAGTATAGGGTTTATAACCTATATTCGCCAGACCTAACCAAGCTGCAGAACGGGTCATTTGAGAGGGAGAACGTAATTCTTATGTGACACTTTATAAACTCTTATGTAACATTTTATAAATTTAGAAAAATGGCAGGAAAGAATGAGAGCAATATACATGAAACGACTAGTGTCGAAAACTATAATGAATCCAATAGCATGAGCAATTTTTAAATCCACTCGACTCCAAACGTGAGTCAGGAAAATAAAACAAAAAATAATGCAAATGAAACAAAGAGTACAGACGATTCGGGGATACAAATAACCCCAAAATCGAGTAGGGAAAGTGAAACGAATAATGAAGTCAGCTTCACTGACAAAAATGTAGCAGCACAATTTACTCCAACGACAACACGAGTCAAAGAGTTGTCGATGGACGATATATTTACTTTAATGAAAACAATGTCTGAGAGTTTGAGTAGTGATATCAATAAAATGAATAGCAGTATCAATGTAAAATTCGATGTTCAAAAGAATAGTTTTGACAGCAAATTAGATATACAGAATGACAAATTTAACGAATTAAATAATCGTTTTGATGAAATTAAGACCGAAATTAAAAGCGAATTTAATTGCAAATTTGATGTACTTAAATTTGACATTGATGAAGTAAAAACAAAATGCGAAAATAGTTGTAATGAATTGAAACGAGACATTGAGAAAATAGTAGAGTCAGTAGCAGAACAGATTAAAAGTAAAAATACAAATGATGACAATAATGAGAATATAGTTAACAATGTGGTAGTAGAGAGTAAGATAACAAATAGTAACAATGATATTGAAAGTGGTAATGTAATTGAAAAGGTGGTATCAGAGAGTGAAATGTTGAAAATAGATAGTGAAATAGTGAGTGAGAAAGAGAGCGTTATATGTTGTAACGAAGTAGTAATTAGTGTTAATGAATTGGAAAAAGAATGGAGAAAGAGAGTAGATGAATGTGTAGGGCAGAAGGTAAATTTTCCCCTTATTTGTGATGAACCAAGGTGTTCAAAAATGTTATTATTGGAGGGCAAGAGACCCTTATTAGTGAAAGATTTGAATTGTTTCCCTTTTCTGTATAAATTAGTACCCTCTGTGTGGAATGATGTTGAAAGTAGGATATGGTGTTATGATGAGAGAGATTTAGATGGAGAGTTGTGTGTTGACAAAGAGATAGAATTATATAAACTAATGAGAGATTATAATGAGTTGAAAGAGATGCTAAATGATTTGAAATACTTACTTGTTAAAATAGAGAGTGAGAATTGTTTTGATGATACATGTTTAACGAATAATAATTTACCTTATGATGAAAAAATAACTGACTTGATAATGAATGTAATTACTGATGGAGACATAACCGATGTACTTAACGTTGACTTGTTTTATGATTATTTTGGTAAAATGAATGAATTTGGTTTTTATGGTGACGACACACAAAACAGTAATTTGTGTGTTAATGAAATTGAACAATGCTATATAAAACAAAGACTTATCTATGACGATGGAGGTTGAGCCTTAAATTCACAAATGGACACTTTTAAATATATTGTTTTATGGTAATGACCTAGCTGATTTTTGACATTGAAGTGTGATATAACTGAATAATTAATGATGACGATTTGTACATAAATGTTTAGTAAATGTATTTGTGTGTTGTAAAATGTTAGATAAACAATGTATGTATGTAGGAGAAATTGTTGAGATAATAATGTTAATATTTTGCAGCTTAAATAAATAACAAAAATAATTTGGAAGAAGATAATGAATGAGTCGTAATTATTGTACTTAGTGAAAATAACTAAAAATATTGTTTTCAATAATTGATCTAATTAAAATAATTTGAAATGTTTAAATATTTTGCTTGACTTAAATGTTATATGGTTGAATTTCCAATGGATTTAAATTGTTTTATGAGATTTGATATTAATAAATAAATAATAACATTGTTGTTAAATGTTTCAGAGGTTACACGGAGACATTGGTGTGTGTGTGTGTGTGTGTGTGTGTGTGTGTGTGTGTGTGTGTGGTGTGTATTTTGTACTCATGTCAATAGGTGGATAATGTACTGTAAGTATAAAGTCTATAATACCACTTAGAGAGAATAAAATGCTTACAGGTGTGAAACGAGTTTAATTCAATAATAAAAATGAATTGAGATAATGGTGTTAAATGAAAACTGTAATTAAAAGGTAATAATAACTGAAAGGTGAATTAAAATTATATTTGGTTTTAACTGTAAGAAATAGACATTGATAAATATGTTATCTAAAAGATTTATAAAAAATTGAAAAGTGCAGTACAGGTATGAGTGGTGAGGTAACTAGAATGTTTAGACTGTGGGAGTGTTTATAACAGTGCTTACAAAACAAGTCTTGCAGACGACTGTTTATGTAAACAGTGTGTTGTATGTTTTGACTAATATTTACAGCCAGAGGTGTTGAAGCTGAGTTGACAATAACAAAAAATGTTGTAGTCTGCTGAATCATGGCCAGTAGGGAAATCCTATGATGAAATAAAAAGAAATGCCAGGTGTGAAGAAATGAAGGTCAATTTTTTGAATGCTGTAAGGAAATGACTTAATGTTTTGATTGTGAGACAGTGAATATGTGTGTGATAGGATGTTGTTAATGTAAAATCATTTACAAATGATTAAATGTAATTAATTTTGAAACTGTCAATTAAATAAAAAGTAACTTAATTTGGTAATTAAATTGATTGAAAAGATGATTTTTGATAATAAAGTTAAACCCATTTTGGACTAAATTTCAAAGGTAACGGTAGATTAAATAGTGATTGATGAAAATAATGATTAAAATAAATTATTTTAACTGTCCATATAGACTTTTCATAAGTCATGAATTTTTTGTCCTATACATATATAGTAGTTAAGGATACCTTGTATAATCTATGTATTATTTTGGAGGGCAATATTGTACAGGGAATATTATTCAATTTAACTGGAATTTATGTGTACTACTGTAAATCTATATTGTTTTATTAACACTATTTTTTTTAGGGTCTATAATATAAAATGAGCCAGTACGCTGTCAATGAACCAGTACGGCTAAGAGGAAACAAATCAGTTGCGGGATATGGAGTAATGGAAGGCCGTTTATTAAATTTTAAGTGAATGTTTCAAAGTCAGGCGATACTGTGGTGGGTATCTGTCCGAGCTTATGGTGGTGGGATCTCGAGTAGAGAAGTCCCGTAAGATCGGATGGGTGCTGCCACAGTCGCCAGACTAGGGGGGTAAGAACCCATGATTTAGTAGTGTTCAAGGGGGTTGCGGCGCCATATCCTCACTGATCCTCTTAGGGTTTAGGCAATAAGAGTTTGAACGCTCCGGCCTTCAACCTCTTATTGGAGGGGTATTGTAACGGTACAGAAATGGGAATTTCATTTTATATAAATCAGTATTTAATTCAGTAATTCAATAGTTAACTTTCACCTGTGGGGAGCCCCAATGCAACATACATACAGTCAGCCTAAACAATTGCCCAGACGGATTGCGTAACCGCCCAGCAGCAGGCTCTGTGTGAAACCCAGTCTGCAGTGTGTCATTAGAGAGTGAACAACAGACAGCCAGCATCAGATAGTAAAGTTCGTGAATTAAAACCAGTGGCCTCGGGCATAAGATAGGCCTAGATTAAATGGGCCTATCTATTTAAACAACTTAAAAAACAAGTTCTATTGCAACTCACGGTCGCGCGACCGTTAAAATTCTAAGTGCCCGGGCGAATCTCAAAAGCCGACCGGCTATATATATATATATATATAAAACATACAGTGTACATCTTACAGTGCATAAAGTATTTAACAACAACCAAACTCAATGTCAATAGTGCCGGAGTGCGAAAAAACGTGTAAAACTGTTATCACGAGACGACGTAGCAAACCAGAAGAAAACGTAATGGATGGGTAACTAAAATCACAGCCTATTAACATTTAAAACAATGTTTAGTAAATTTTGATTACCAAAAGCTTAAAAAGTAAGAAACAAAGAGATCTCTAAGAAAAAGGTTTTAATAAAGCAAGGTGAAAGAATAAAGAATAAGCGTACTGGTTTATTCAAAAAGATATAATTTGTTATAGGTTAAGAAAGATTTCATTTATTAATTTGTTTGAATACAATGTATTACCAATATCAAGCCTAGTGTTTAATTGATGAGGAAATAATGGGGCTAATAAATTGGAAGCAATTTGTTTTATAAATGAACTGCATATTTATATGTGTACTGGTAACCTTCAAATAATCCTCTCTGCAGCCGTTTCGTCTGAAGGACTCTTGGAAAAAACCCGAAGGTAAGAAATAATTTTTAATAAGAGTTAATTATAATTTTGTAATTAATTGAGTAGTTTCAATGGCCCCGAACTAGGGACCCGAGTATTTTATAATTTGGCGTAAATTCATAAAGTTTCAATGGCCCCCGTACAGTGACGCGAGTATAGGGTTTATAACCTATATTCGCCAGACCTAACCAAGCTGCAGAACGGGTCATTTGAGAGGGAGAACGTAATTCTTATGTGACACTTTATAAACTCTTATGTAACATTTTATAAATTTAGAAAAATGGCAGGAAAGAATGAGAGCAATATACATGAAACGACTAGTGTCGAAAACTATAATGAATCCAATAGCATGAGCAATTTTTAAATCCACTCGACTCCAAACGTGAGTCAGGAAAATAAAACAAAAAATAATGCAAATGAAACAAAGAGTACAGACGATTCGGGGATACAAATAACCCCAAAATCGAGTAGGGAAAGTGAAACGAATAATGAAGTCAGCTTCACTGACAAAAATGAAGCAGCACAATTTACTCCAACGACAACACGAGTCAAAGAGTTGTCGATGGACGATATATTTACTTTAATGAAAACAATGTCTGAGAGTTTGAGTAGTGATATCAATAAAATGAATAGCAGTATCAATGTAAAATTCGATGTTCAAAAGAATAGTTTTGACAGCAAATTAGATATACAGAATGACAAATTTAACGAATTAAATAATCGTTTTGATGAAATTAAGACCGAAATTAAAAGCGAATTTAATTGCAAATTTGATGTACTTAAATTTGACATTGATGAAGTAAAAACAAAATGCGAAAATAGTTGTAATGAATTGAAACGAGACATTGAGAAAATAGTAGAGTCAGTAGCAGAACAGATTAAAAGTAAAAATACAAATGATGACAATAATGAGAATATAGTTAACAATGTGGTAGTAGAGAGTAAGATAACAAATAGTAACAATGATATTGAAAGTGGTAATGTAATTGAAAAGGTGGTATCAGAGAGTGAAATGTTGAAAATAGATAGTGAAATAGTGAGTGAGAAAGAGAGCGTTATATGTTGTAACGAAGTAGTAATTAGTGTTAATGAATTGGAAAAAGAATGGAGAAAGAGAGTAGATGAATGTGTAGGGCAGAAGGTAAATTTTCCCCTTATTTGTGATGAACCAATGTTTTCAAAAATGTTATTATTGGAGGGCAAGAGACCCTTATTAGTGAAAGATTTGAATTGTTTCCCTTTTCTGTATAAATTAGTACCCTCTGTGTGGAATGATGTTGAAAGTAGGATATGGTGTTATGATGAGAGAGATTTAGATGGAGAGTTGTGTGTTGACAAAGAGATAGAATTATATAAACTAATGAGAGATTATAATGAGTTGAAAGAGATGCTAAATGATTTGAAATACTTACTTGTTAAAATAGAGAGTGAGAATTGTTTTGATGATACATGTTTAACGAATAATAATTTACCTTATGATGAAAAAATAACTGACTTGATAATGAATGTAATTACTGATGGAGACATAACCGATGTACTTAACGTTGACTTGTTTTATGATTATTTTGGTAAAATGAATGAATTTGGTTTTTATGGTGACGACACACAAAACAGTAATTTGTGTGTTAATGAAATTGAACAATGCTATATAAAACAAAGACTTATCTATGACGATGGAGGTTGAGCCTTAAATTCACAAATGGACACTTTTAAATATATTGTTTTATGGTAATGACCTAGCTGATTTTTGACATTGAAGTGTGATATAACTGAATACTTAATGATGACGATTTGTACATAAATGTTTAGTAAATGTATTTGTGTGTTGTAAAATGTTAGATAAACAATGTATGTATGTAGGAGAAATTGTTGAGATAATAATGTTAATATTTTGCAGCTTAAATAAATAACAAAAATAATTTGGAAGAAGATAATGAATGAGTCGTAATTATTGTACTTAGTGAAAATAACTAAAAATATTGTTTTCAATAATTGATCTAATTAAAATAATTTGAAATGTTTAAATATTTTGCTTGACTTAAATGTTATATGGTTGAATTTCCAATGGATTTAAATTGTTTTATGAGATTTGATATTAATAAATAAATAATAACATTGTTGTTAAATGTTTCAGAGGTTACACGGAGACATTGGTGTGTGTGTGTGTGTGTGTGTGTGTGTGTGGTGTATTTTGTACTCATGTCAATAGGTGGATAATGTACTGTAAGTATAAAGTCTATAATACCACTTAGAGAGAATAAAATGCTTACAGGTGTGAAACGAGTTTAATTCAATAATAAAAATGAATTGAGATAATGGTGTTAAATGAAAACTGTAATTAAAAGGTAATAATAACTGAAAGGTGAATTAAAATTATATTTGGTTTTAACTGTAAGAAATAGACATTGATAAATATGTTATCTAAAAGATTTATAAAAAATTGAAAAGTGCAGTACAGGTATGAGTGGTGAGGTAACTAGAATGTTTAGACTGTGGGAGTGTTTATAACAGTGCTTACAAAACAAGTCTTGCAGACGACTGTTTATGTAAACAGTGTGTTGTATGTTTTGACTAATATTTACAGCCAGAGGTGTTGAAGCTGAGTTGACAATAACAAAAAATGTTGTAGTCTGCTGAATCATGGCCAGTAGGGAAATCCTATGATGAAATAAAAAGAAATGCCAGGTGTGAAGAAATGAAGGTCAATTTTTTGAATGCTGTAAGGAAATGACTTAATGTTTTGATTGTGAGACAGTGAATATGTGTGTGATAGGATGTTGTTAATGTAAAATCATTTACAAATGATTAAATGTAATTAATTTTGAAACTGTCAATTAAATAAAAAGTAACTTAATTTGGTAATTAAATTGATTGAAAAGATGATTTTTGATAATAAAGTTAAACCCATTTTGGACTAAATTTCAAAGGTAACGGTAGATTAAATAGTGATTGATGAAAATAATGATTAAAATAAATTATTTTAACTGTCCATATAGACTTTTCATAAGTCATGAATTTTTTGTCCTATACATATATAGTAGTTAAGGATACCTTGTATAATCTATGTATTATTTTGGAGGGCAATATTGTACAGGGAATATTATTCAATTTAACTGGAATTTATGTGTACTACTGTAAATCTATATTGTTTTATTAACACTATTTTTTTTAGGGTCTATAATATAAAATGAGCCAGTACGCTGTCAATGAACCAGTACGGCTAAGAGGAAACAAATCAGTTGCGGGATATGGAGTAATGGAAGGCCGTTTATTAAATTTTAAGTGAATGTTTCAAAGTCAGGCGATACTGTGGTGGGTATCTGTCCGAGCTTATGGTGGTGGGATCTCGAGTAGAGAAGTCCCGTAAGATCGGATGGGTGCTGCCACAGTCGCCAGACTAGGGGGGTAAGAACCCATGATTTAGTAGTGTTCAAGGGGGTTGCGGCGCCATATCCTCACTGATCCTCTTAGGGTTTAGGCAATAAGAGTTTGAACGCTCCGGCCTTCAACCTCTTATTGGAGGGGTATTGTAACGGTACAGAAATGGGAATTTCATTTTATATAAATCAGTATTTAATTCAGTAATTCAATAGTTAACTTTCACCTGTGGGGAGCCCCAATGCAACATACATACAGTCAGCCTAAACAATTGCCCAGACGGATTGCGTAACCGCCCAGCAGCAGGCTCTGTGTGAAACCCAGTCTGCAGTGTGTCATTAGAGAGTGAACAACAGACAGCCAGCATCAGATAGTAAAGTTCGTGAATTAAAACCAGTGGCCTCGGGCATAAGATAGGCCTAGATTAAATGGGCCTATCTATTTAAACAACTTAAAAAACAAGTTCTATTGCAACTCACGGTCGCGCGACCGTTAAAATTCTAAGTGCCCGGGCGAATCTCAAAAGCCGACCGGCTATATATATATATATATATATATATATATAAAACATACAGTGTACATCTTACAGTGCATAAAGTATTTAACAACAACCAAACTCAATGTCAATAGTGCCGGAGTGCGAAAAAACGTGTAAAACTGTTATCACGAGACGACGTAGCAAACCAGAAGAAAACGTAATGGATGGGTAACTAAAATCACAGCCTATTAACATTTAAAACAATGTTTAGTAAATTTTGATTACCAAAAGCTTAAAAAGTAAGAAACAAAGAGATCTCTAAGAAAAAGGTTTTAATAAAGCAAGGTGAAAGAATAAAGAATAAGCATACTGGTTTATTCAAAAAGATATAATTTGTTATAGGTTAAGAAAGATTTCATTTATTAATTTGTTTGAATACAATGTATTACCAATATCAAGCCTAGTGTTTAATTGATGAGGAAATAATGGGGCTAATAAATTGGAAGCAATTTGTTTTATAAATGAACTGCATATTTATATGTGTACTGGTAACCTTCAAATAATCCTCTCTGCAGCCGTTTCGTCTGAAGGACTCTTGGAAAAAACCCGAAGGTAAGAAATAATTTTTAATAAGAGTTAATTATAATTTTGTAATTAATTGAGTAGTTTCAATGGCCCCGAACTAGGGACCCGAGTATTTTATAATTTGGCGTAAATTCATAAAGTTTCAATGGCCCCCGTACAGTGACGCGAGTATAGGGTTTATAACCTATATTCGCCAGACCTAACCAAGCTGCAGAACGGGTCATTTGAGAGGGAGAACGTAATTCTTATGTGACACTTTATAAACTCTTATGTAACATTTTATAAATTTAGAAAAATGGCAGGAAAGAATGAGAGCAATATACATGAAACGACTAGTGTCGAAAACTATAATGAATCCAATAGCATGAGCAATTTTTAAATCCACTCGACTCCAAACGTGAGTCAGGAAAATAAAACAAAAAATAATGCAAATGAAACAAAGAGTACAGACGATTCGGGGATACAAATAACCCCAAAATCGAGTAGGGAAAGTGAAACGAATAATGAAGTCAGCTTCACTGACAAAAATGAAGCAGCACAATTTACTCCAACGACAACACGAGTCAAAGAGTTGTCGATGGACGATATATTTACTTTAATGAAAACAATGTCTGAGAGTTTGAGTAGTGATATCAATAAAATGAATAGCAGTATCAATGTAAAATTCGATGTTCAAAAGAATAGTTTTGACAGCAAATTAGATATACAGAATGACAAATTTAACGAATTAAATAATCGTTTTGATGAAATTAAGACCGAAATTAAAAGCGAATTTAATTGCAAATTTGATGTACTTAAATTTGACATTGATGAAGTAAAAACAAAATGCGAAAATAGTTGTAATGAATTGAAACGAGACATTGAGAAAATAGTAGAGTCAGTAGCAGAACAGATTAAAAGTAAAAATACAAATGATGACAATAATGAGAATATAGTTAACAATGTGGTAGTAGAGAGTAAGATAACAAATAGTAACAATGATATTGAAAGTGGTAATGTAATTGAAAAGGTGGTATCAGAGAGTGAAATGTTGAAAATAGATAGTGAAATAGTGAGTGAGAAAGAGAGCGTTATATGTTGTAACGAAGTAGTAATTAGTGTTAATGAATTGGAAAAAGAATGGAGAAAGAGAGTAGATGAATGTGTAGGGCAGAAGGTAAATTTTCCCCTTATTTGTGATGAACCAAGGTGTTCAAAAATGTTATTATTGGAGGGCAAGAGACCCTTATTAGTGAAAGATTTGAATTGTTTCCCTTTTCTGTATAAATTAGTACCCTCTGTGTGGAATGATGTTGAAAGTAGGATATGGTGTTATGATGAGAGAGATTTAGATGGAGAGTTGTGTGTTGACAAAGAGATAGAATTATATAAACTAATGAGAGATTATAATGAGTTGAAAGAGATGCTAAATGATTTGAAATACTTACTTGTTAAAATAGAGAGTGAGAATTGTTTTGATGATACATGTTTAACGAATAATAATTTACCTTATGATGAAAAAATAACTGACTTGATAATGAATGTAATTACTGATGGAGACATAACCGATGTACTTAACGTTGACTTGTTTTATGATTATTTTGGTAAAATGAATGAATTTGGTTTTTATGGTGACGACACACAAAACAGTAATTTGTGTGTTAATGAAATTGAACAATGCTATATAAAACAAAGACTTATCTATGACGATGGAGGTTGAGCCTTAAATTCACAAATGGACACTTTTAAATATATTGTTTTATGGTAATGACCTAGCTGATTTTTGACATTGAAGTGTGATATAACTGAATACTTAATGATGACGATTTGTACATAAATGTTTAGTAAATGTATTTGTGTGTTGTAAAATGTTAGATAAACAATGTATGTATGTAGGAGAAATTGTTGAGATAATAATGTTAATATTTTGCAGCTTAAATAAATAACAAAAATAATTTGGAAGAAGATAATGAATGAGTCGTAATTATTGTACTTAGTGAAAATAACTAAAAATATTGTTTTCAATAATTGATCTAATTAAAATAATTTGAAATGTTTAAATATTTTGCTTGACTTAAATGTTATATGGTTGAATTTCCAATGGATTTAAATTGTTTTATGAGATTTGATATTAATAAATAAATAATAACATTGTTGTTAAATGTTTCAGAGGTTACACGGAGACATTGGTGTGTGTGTGTGTGGTGTATTTTGTACTCATGTCAATAGGTGGATAATGTACTGTAAGTATAAAGTCTATAATACCACTTAGAGAGAATAAAATGCTTACAGGTGTGAAACGAGTTTAATTCAATAATAAAAATGAATTGAGATAATGGTGTTAAATGAAAACTGTAATTAAAAGGTAATAATAACTGAAAGGTGAATTAAAATTATATTTGGTTTTAACTGTAAGAAATAGACATTGATAAATATGTTATCTAAAAGATTTATAAAAAATTGAAAAGTGCAGTACAGGTATGAGTGGTGAGGTAACTAGAATGTTTAGACTGTGGGAGTGTTTATAACAGTGCTTACAAAACAAGTCTTGCAGACGACTGTTTATGTAAACAGTGTGTTGTATGTTTTGACTAATATTTACAGCCAGAGGTGTTGAAGCTGAGTTGACAATAACAAAAAATGTTGTAGTCTGCTGAATCATGGCCAGTAGGGAAATCCTATGATGAAATAAAAAGAAATGCCAGGTGTGAAGAAATGAAGGTCAATTTTTTGAATGCTGTAAGGAAATGACTTAATGTTTTGATTGTGAGACAGTGAATATGTGTGTGATAGGATGTTGTTAATGTAAAATCATTTACAAATGATTAAATGTAATTAATTTTGAAACTGTCAATTAAATAAAAAGTAACTTAATTTGGTAATTAAATTGATTGAAAAGATGATTTTTGATAATAAAGTTAAACCCATTTTGGACTAAATTTCAAAGGTAACGGTAGATTAAATAGTGATTGATGAAAATAATGATTAAAATAAATTATTTTAACTGTCCATATAGACTTTTCATAAGTCATGAATTTTTTGTCCTATACATATATAGTAGTTAAGGATACCTTGTATAATCTATGTATTATTTTGGAGGGCAATATTGTACAGGGAATATTATTCAATTTAACTGGAATTTATGTGTACTACTGTAAATCTATATTGTTTTATTAACACTATTTTTTTTAGGGTCTATAATATAAAATGAGCCAGTACGCTGTCAATGAACCAGTACGGCTAAGAGGAAACAAATCAGTTGCGGGATATGGAGTAATGGAAGGCCGTTTATTAAATTTTAAGTGAATGTTTCAAAGTCAGGCGATACTGTGGTGGGTATCTGTCCGAGCTTATGGTGGTGGGATCTCAAGTAGAGAAGTCCCGTAAGATCGGATGGGTGCTGCCACAGTCGCCAGACTAGGGGGGTAAGAACCCATGATTTAGTAGTGTTCAAGGGGGTTGCGGCGCCATATCCTCACTGATCCTCTTAGGGTTTAGGCAATAAGAGTTTGAACGCTCCGGCCTTCAACCTCTTATTGGAGGGGTATTGTAACGGTACAGAAATGGGAATTTCATTTTATATAAATCAGTATTTAATTCAGTAATTCAATAGTTAACTTTCACCTGTGGGGAGCCCCAATGCAACATACATACAGTCAGCCTAAACAATTGCCCAGACGGATTGCGTAACCGCCCAGCAGCAGGCTCTGTGTGAAACCCAGTCTGCAGTGTGTCATTAGAGAGTGAACAACAGACAGCCAGCATCAGATAGTAAAGTTCGTGAATTAAAACCAGTGGCCTCGGGCATAAGATAAGCCTAGATTAAATGGGCCTATCTATTTAAACAACTTAAAAAACAAGTTCTATTGCAACTCACGGTCGCGCGACCGTTAAAATTCTAAGTGCCCGGGCGAATCTCAAAAGCCGACCGGCTATATATATATATATATATATATATAAAACATACAGTGTACATCTTACAGTGCATAAAGTATTTAACAACAACCAAACTCAATGTCAATAGTGCCGGAGTGCGAAAAAACGTGTAAAACTGTTATCACGAGACGACGTAGCAAACCAGAAGAAAACGTAATGGATGGGTAACTAAAATCACAGCCTATTAACATTTAAACCAATGTTTAGTAAATTTTGATTACCAAAAGCTTAAAAAGTAAGAAACAAAGAGATCTCTAAGAAAAAGGTTTTAATAAAGCAAGGTGAAAGAATAAAAAATAAGCGTACTGGTTTATTCAAAAAGATATAATTTGTTATAGGTTAAGAAAGATTTCATTTATTAATTTGTTTGAATACAATGTATTACCAATATCAAGCCTAGTGTTTAATTGATGAGGAAATAATGGGGCTAATAAATTGGAAGCAATTTGTTTTATAAATGAACTGCATATTTATATGTGTACTGGTAACCTTCAAATAATCCTCTCTGCAGCCGTTTCGTCTGAAGGACTCTTGGAAAAAACCCGAAGGTAAGAAATAATTTTTAATAAGAGTTAATTATAATTTTGTAATTAATTGAGTAGTTTCAATGGCCCCGAACTAGGGACCCGAGTATTTTATAATTTGGCGTAAATTCATAAAGTTTCAATGGCCCCCGTACAGTGACGCGAGTATAGGGTTTATAACCTATATTCGCCAGACCTAACCAAGCTGCAGAACGGGTCATTTGAGAGGGAGAACGTAATTCTTATGTGACACTTTATAAACTCTTATGTAACATTTTATAAATTTAGAAAAATGGCAGGAAAGAATGAGAGCAATATACATGAAACGACTAGTGTCGAAAACTATAATGAATCCAATAGCATGAGCAATTTTTAAATCCACTCGACTCCAAACGTGAGTCAGGAAAATAAAACAAAAAATAATGCAAATGAAACAAAGAGTACAGACGATTCGGGGATACAAATAACCCCAAAATCGAGTAGGGAAAGTGAAACGAATAATGAAGTCAGCTTCACTGACAAAAATGTAGCAGCACAATTTACTCCAACGACAACACGAGTCAAAGAGTTGTCGATGGACGATATATTTACTTTAATGAAAACAATGTCTGAGAGTTTGAGTAGTGATATCAATAAAATGAATAGCAGTATCAATGTAAAATTCGATGTTCAAAAGAATAGTTTTGACAGCAAATTAGATATACAGAATGACAAATTTAACGAATTAAATAATCGTTTTGATGAAATTAAGACCGAAATTAAAAGCGAATTTAATTGCAAATTTGATGTACTTAAATTTGACATTGATGAAGTAAAAACAAAATGCGAAAATAGTTGTAATGAATTGAAACGAGACATTGAGAAAATAGTAGAGTCAGTAGCAGAACAGATTAAAAGTAAAAATACAAATGATGACAATAATGAGAATATAGTTAACAATGTGGTAGTAGAGAGTAAGATAACAAATAGTAACAATGATATTGAAAGTGGTAATGTAATTGAAAAGGTGGTATCAGAGAGTGAAATGTTGAAAATAGATAGTGAAATAGTGAGTGAGAAAGAGAGCGTTATATGTTGTAACGAAGTAGTAATTAGTGTTAATGAATTGGAAAAAGAATGGAGAAAGAGAGTAGATGAATGTGTAGGGCAGAAGGTAAATTTTCCCCTTATTTGTGATGAACCAAGGTGTTCAAAAATGTTATTATTGGAGGGCAAGAGACCCTTATTAGTGAAAGATTTGAATTGTTTCCCTTTTCTGTATAAATTAGTACCCTCTGTGTGGAATGATGTTGAAAGTAGGATATGGTGTTATGATGAGAGAGATTTAGATGGAGAGTTGTGTGTTGACAAAGAGATAGAATTATATAAACTAATGAGAGATTATAATGAGTTGAAAGAGATGCTAAATGATTTGAAATACTTACTTGTTAAAATAGAGAGTGAGAATTGTTTTGATGATACATGTTTAACGAATAATAATTTACCTTATGATGAAAAAATAACTGACTTGATAATGAATGTAATTACTGATGGAGACATAACCGATGTACTTAACGTTGACTTGTTTTATGATTATTTTGGTAAAATGAATGAATTTGGTTTTTATGGTGACGACACACAAAACAGTAATTTGTGTGTTAATGAAATTGAACAATGCTATATAAAACAAAGACTTATCTATGACGATGGAGGTTGAGCCTTAAATTCACAAATGGACACTTTTAAATATATTGTTTTATGGTAATGACCTAGCTGATTTTTGACATTGAAGTGTGATATAACTGAATACTTAATGATGACGATTTGTACATAAATGTTTAGTAAATGTATTTGTGTGTTGTAAAATGTTAGATAAACAATGTATGTATGTAGGAGAAATTGTTGAGATAATAATGTTAATATTTTGCAGCTTAAATAAATAACAAAAATAATTTGGAAGAAGATAATGAATGAGTCGTAATTATTGTACTTAGTGAAAATAACTAAAAATATTGTTTTCAATAATTGATCTAATTAAAATAATTTGAAATGTTTAAATATTTTGCTTGACTTAAATGTTATATGGTTGAATTTCCAATGGATTTAAATTGTTTTATGAGATTTGATATTAATAAATAAATAATAACATTGTTGTTAAATGTTTCAGAGGTTACACGGAGACATTGGTGTGTGTGTGTGTGTGTGTGTGTGTGTGGTGTATTTTGTACTCATGTCAATAGGTGGATAATGTACTGTAAGTATAAAGTCTATAATACCACTTAGAGAGAATAAAATGCTTACAGGTGTGAAACGAGTTTAATTCAATAATAAAAATGAATTGAGATAATGGTGTTAAATGAAAACTGTAATTAAAAGGTAATAATAACTGAAAGGTGAATTAAAATTATATTTGGTTTTAACTGTAAGAAATAGACATTGATAAATATGTTATCTAAAAGATTTATAAAAAATTGAAAAGTGCAGTACAGGTATGAGTGGTGAGGTAACTAGAATGTTTAGACTGTGGGAGTGTTTATAACAGTGCTTACAAAACAAGTCTTGCAGACGACTGTTTATGTAAACAGTGTGTTGTATGTTTTGACTAATGTTTACAGCCAGAGGTGTTGAAGCTGAGTTGACAATAACAAAAAATGTTGTAGTCTGCTGAATCATGGCCAGTAGGGAAATCCTATGATGAAATAAAAAGAAATGCCAGGTGTGAAGAAATGAAGGTCAATTTTTTGAATGATGTAAGGAAATGACTTAATCTTTTGATTGTGAGACAGTGAATATGTGTGTGATAGGATGTTGTTAATGTAAAATCATTTACAAATGATTAAATGTAATTAATTTTGAAACTGTTAATTAAATAAAAAGTAACTTAATTTGGTAATTAAATTGATTGAAAAGATGATTTTTGATAATAAAGTTAAACCCATTTTGGACTAAATTTCAAAGGTAACGGTAGATTAAATAGTGATTGATGAAAATAATGATTAAAATAAATTATTTTAACTGTCCATATAGACTTTTCATAAGTCATGAATTTTTTGTCCTATACATATATAGTAGTTAAGGATACCTTGTATAATCTATGTATTATTTTGGAGGGCAATATTGTACAGGGAATATTATTCAATTTAACTGGAATTTATGTGTACTACTGTAAATCTATATTGTTTTATTAACACTATTTTTTTTAGGGTCTATAATATAAAATGAGCCAGTACGCTGTCAATGAACCAGTACGGCTAAGAGGAAACAAATCAGTTGCGGGATATGGAGTAATGGAAGGCCGTTTATTAAATTTTAAGTGAATGTTTCAAAGTCAGGCGATACTGTGGTGGGTATCTGTCCGAGCTTATGGTGGTGGGATCTCGAGTAGAGAAGTCCCGTAAGATCGGATGGGTGCTGCCACAGTCGCCAGACTAGGGGGGTAAGAACCCATGATTTAGTAGTGTTCAAGGGGGTTGCGGCGCCATATCCTCACTGATCCTCTTAGGGTTTAGGCAATAAGAGTTTGAACGCTCCGGCCTTCAACCTCTTATTGGAGGGGTATTGTAACGGTACAGAAATGGGAATTTCATTTTATATAAATCAGTATTTAATTCAGTAATTCAATAGTTAACTTTCACCTGTGGGGAGCCCCAATGCAACATACATACAGTCAGCCTAAACAATTGCCCAGACGGATTGCGTAACCGCCCAGCAGCAGGCTCTGTGTGAAACCCAGTCTGCAGTGTGTCATTAGAGAGTGAACAACAGACAGCCAGCATCAGATAGTAAAGTTCGTGAATTAAAACCAGTGGCCTCGGGCATAAGATAAGCCTAGATTAAATGGGCCTATCTATTTAAACAACTTAAAAAACAAGTTCTATTGCAACTCACGGTCGCGCGACCGTTAAAATTCTAAGTGCCCGGGCGAATCTCAAAAGCCGACCGGCTATATATATATATATATATATATAAAACATACAGTGTACATCTTACAGTGCATAAAGTATTTAACAACAACCAAACTCAATGTCAATAGTGCCGGAGTGCGAAAAAACGTGTAAAACTGTTATCACGAGACGACGTAGCAAACCAGAAGAAAACGTAATGGATGGGTAACTAAAATCACAGCCTATTAACATTTAAACCAATGTTTAGTAAATTTTGATTACCAAAAGCTTAAAAAGTAAGAAACAAAGAGATCTCTAAGAAAAAGGTTTTAATAAAGCAAGGTGAAAGAATAAAAAATAAGCGTACTGGTTTATTCAAAAAGATATAATTTGTTATAGGTTAAGAAAGATTTCATTTATTAATTTGTTTGAATACAATGTATTACCAATATCAAGCCTAGTGTTTAATTGATGAGGAAATAATGGGGCTAATAAATTGGAAGCAATTTGTTTTATAAATGAACTGCATATTTATATGTGTACTGGTAACCTTCAAATAATCCTCTCTGCAGCCGTTTCGTCTGAAGGACTCTTGGAAAAAACCCGAAGGTAAGAAATAATTTTTAATAAGAGTTAATTATAATTTTGTAATTAATTGAGTAGTTTCAATGGCCCCGAACTAGGGACCCGAGTATTTTATAATTTGGCGTAAATTCATAAAGTTTCAATGGCCCCCATACAGTGACGCGAGTATAGGGTTTATAACCTATATTCGCCAGACCTAACCAAGCTGCAGAACGGGTCATTTGAGAGGGAGAACGTAATTCTTATGTGACACTTTATAAACTCTTATGTAACATTTTATAAATTTAGAAAAATGGCAGGAAAGAATGAGAGCAATATACATGAAACGACTAGTGTCGAAAACTATAATGAATCCAATAGCATGAGCAATTTTTAAATCCACTCGACTCCAAACGTGAGTCAGGAAAATAAAACAAAAAATAATGCAAATGAAACAAAGAGTACAGACGATTCGGGGATACAAATAACCCCAAAATCGAGTAGGGAAAGTGAAACGAATAATGAAGTCAGCTTCACTGACAAAAATGTAGCAGCACAATTTACTCCAACGACAACACGAGTCAAAGAGTTGTCGATGGACGATATATTTACTTTAATGAAAACAATGTCTGAGAGTTTGAGTAGTGATATCAATAAAATGAATAGCAGTATCAATGTAAAATTCGATGTTCAAAAGAATAGTTTTGACAGCAAATTAGATATACAGAATGACAAATTTAACGAATTAAATAATCGTTTTGATGAAATTAAGACCGAAATTAAAAGTGAATTTAATTGCAAATTTGATGTACTTAAATTTGACATTGATGAAGTAAAAACAAAATGCGAAAATAGTTGTAATGAATTGAAACGAGACATTGAGAAAATAGTAGAGTCAGTAGCAGAACAGATTAAAAGTAAAAATACAAATGATGACAATAATGAGAATATAGTTAACAATGTGGTAGTAGAGAGTAAGATAACAAATAGTAACAATGATATTGAAAGTGGTAATGTAATTGAAAAGGTGGTATCAGAGAGTGAAATGTTGAAAATAGATAGTGAAATAGTGAGTGAGAAAGAGAGCGTTATATGTTGTAACGAAGTAGTAATTAGTGTTAATGAATTGGAAAAAGAATGGAGAAAGAGAGTAGATGAATGTGTAGGGCAGAAGGTAAATTTTCCCCTTATTTGTGATGAACCAAGGTGTTCAAAAATGTTATTATTGGAGGGCAAGAGACCCTTATTAGTGAAAGATTTGAATTGTTTCCCTTTTCTGTATAAATTAGTACCCTCTGTGTGGAATGATGTTGAAAGTAGGATATGGTGTTATGATGAGAGAGATTTAGATGGAGAGTTGTGTGTTGACAAAGAGATAGAATTATATAAACTAATGAGAGATTATAATGAGTTGAAAGAGATGCTAAATGATTTGAAATACTTACTTGTTAAAATAGAGAGTGAGAATTGTTTTGATGATACATGTTTAACGAATAATAATTTACCTTATGATGAAAAAATAACTGACTTGATAATGAATGTAATTACTGATGGAGACATAACCGATGTACTTAACGTTGACTTGTTTTATGATTATTTTGGTAAAATGAATGAATTTGGTTTTTATGGTGACGACACACAAAACAGTAATTTGTGTGTTAATGAAATTGAACAATGCTATATAAAACAAAGACTTATCTATGACGATGGAGGTTGAGCCTTAAATTCACAAATGGACACTTTTAAATATATTGTTTTATGGTAATGACCTAGCTGATTTTTGACATTGAAGTGTGATATAACTGAATACTTAATGATGACGATTTGTACATAAATGTTTAGTAAATGTATTTGTGTGTTGTAAAATGTTAGATAAACAATGTATGTATGTAGGAGAAATTGTTGAGATAATAATGTTAATATTTTGCAGCTTAAATAAATAACAAAAATAATTTGGAAGAAGATAATGAATGAGTCGTAATTATTGTACTTAGTGAAAATAACTAAAAATATTGTTTTCAATAATTGATCTAATTAAAATAATTTGAAATGTTTAAATATTTTGCTTGACTTAAATGTTATATGGTTGAATTTCCAATGGATTTAAATTGTTTTATGAGATTTTATATTAATAAATAAATAATAACATTGTTGTTAAATGTTTCAGAGGTTACACGGAGACATTGGTGTGTGTGTGTGTGTGTGTGTGTGTGTGTGTGGTGTATTTTGTACTCATGTCAATAGGTGGATAATGTACTGTAAGTATAAAGTCTATAATACCACTTAGAGAGAATAAAATGCTTACAGGTGTGAAACGAGTTTAATTCAATAATAAAAATGAATTGAGATAATGGTGTTAAATGAAAACTGTAATTAAAAGGTAATAATAACTGAAAGGTGAATTAAAATTATATTTGGTTTTAACTGTAAGAAATAGACATTGATAAATATGTTATCTAAAAGATTTATAAAAAATTGAAAAGTGCAGTACAGGTATGAGTGGTGAGGTAACTAGAATGTTTAGACTGTGGGAGTGTTTATAACAGTGCTTACAAAACAAGTCTTGCAGACGACTGTTTATGTAAACAGTGTGTTGTATGTTTTGACTAATGTTTACAGCCAGAGGTGTTGAAGCTGAGTTGACAATAACAAAAAATGTTGTAGTCTGCTGAATCATGGCCAGTAGGGAAATCCTATGATGAAATAAAAAGAAATGCCAGGTGTGAAGAAATAAAGGTCAATTTTTTGAATGATGTAAGGAAATGACTTAATCTTTTGATTGTGAGACAGTGAATATGTGTGTGATAGGATGTTGTTAATGTAAAATCATTTACAAATGATTAAATGTAATTAATTTTGAAACTGTTAATTAAATAAAAAGTAACTTAATTTGGTAATTAAATTGATTGAAAAGATGATTTTTGATAATAAAGTTAAACCCATTTTGGACTAAATTTCAAAGGTAACGGTAGATTAAATAGTGATTGATGAAAATAATGATTAAAATATAAAAATATAGACTTTTCATAAGTCATGAATTTTTTGTCCTATACATATATAGTAGTTAAGGATACCTTGTATAATCTATGTATTATTTTGGAGGGCAATATTGTACAGGGAATATTATTCAATTTAACTGGAATTTATGTGTACTACTGTAAATCTATATTGTTTTATTAACACTATTTTTTTTAGGGTCTATAATATAAAATGAGCCAGTACGCTGTCAATGAACCAGTACGGCTAAGAGGAAACAAATCAGTTGCGGGATATGGAGTAACGGAAGGCCGTTTATTAAATTTTAAGTGAATGTTTCAAAGTCAGGCGATACTGTGGTGGGTATCTGTCCGAGCTTATGGTGGTGGGATCTCGAGTAGAGAAGTCTCGTAAGATCGGATGGGTGCTGCCACAGTCGCCAGACTAGGGGGGTAAGAACCCATGATTTAGTAGTGTTCAAGGGGGTTGCGGCGCCATATCCTCACTGATCCTCTTAGGGTTTAGGCAATAAGAGTTTGAACGCTCCGGCCTTCAACCTCTTATTGGAGGGGTATTGTAACGGTACAGAAATGGGAATTTCATTTTATATAAATCAGTATTTAATTCAGTAATTCAATAGTTAACTTTCACCTGTGGGGAGCCCCAATGCAACATACATACAGTCAGCCTAAACAATTGCCCAGACGGATTGCGTAACCGCCCAGCAGCAGGCTCTGTGTGAAACCCAGTCTGCAGTGTGTCATTAGAGAGTGAACAACAGACAGCCAGCATCAGATAGTAAAGTTCGTGAATTAAAACCAGTGGCCTCGGGCATAAGATAGGCCTAGATTAAATGGGCCTATCTATTTAAACAACTTAAAAAACAAGTTCTATTGCAACTCACGGTCGCGCGACCGTTAAAATTCTAAGTGCCCGGGCGAATCTCAAAAGCCGACCGGCTATATATATATATAAAACATACAGTGTACATCTTACAGTGCATAAAGTATTTAACAACAACCAAACTCAATGTCAATAGTGCCGGAGTGCGAAAAAACGTGTAAAACTGTTATCACGAGACGACGTAGCAAACCAGAAGAAAACGTAATGGATGGGTAACTAAAATCACAGCCTATTAACATTTAAACCAATGTTTAGTAAATTTTGATTACCAAAAGCTTAAAAAGTAAGAAACAAAGAGATCTCTAAGAAAAAGGTTTTAATAAAGCAAGGTGAAAGAATAAAAAATAAACGTACTGGTTTATTCAAAAAGATATAATTTGTTATAGGTTAAGAAAGATTTCATTTATTAATTTGTTTGAATACAATGTATTACCAATATCAAGCCTAGTGTTTAATTGATGAGGAAATAATGGGGCTAATAAATTGGAAGCAATTTGTTTTATAAATGAACTGCATATTTATATGTGTACTGGTAACCTTCAAATAATCCTCTCTGCAGCCGTTTCGTCTGAAGGACTCTTGGAAAAAACCCGAAGGTAAGAAATAATTATTAATAAGAGTTAATTATAATTTTGTAATTAATTGAGTAGTTTCAATGGCCCCGAACTAGGGACCCGAGTATTTTATAATTTGGCGTAAATTCATAAAGTTTCAATGGCCCCCGTACAGTGACGCGAGTATAGGGTTTATAACCTATATTCGCCAGACCTAACCAAGCTGCAGAACGGGTCATTTGAGAGGGAGAACGTAATTCTTATGTGACACTTTATAAACTCTTATGTAACATTTTATAAATTTAGAAAAATGGCAGGAAAGAATGAGAGCAATATACATGAAACGACTAGTGTCGAAAACTATAATGAATCCAATAGCATGAACAATTTTTAAATCCACTCGACTCCAAACGTGAGTCAGGAAAATAAAACAAAAATAATGCAAATGAAACAAAGAGTACAGACGATTCGGGGATACAAATAACCCCAAAATCGAGTAGGGAAAGTGAAACGAATAATGAAGTCAGCTTCACTGACAAAAATGTAGCAGCACAATTTACTCCAACGACAACACGAGTCAAAGAGTTGTCGATGGACGATATATTTACTTTAATGAAAACAATGTCTGAGAGTTTGAGTAGTGATATCAATAAAATGAATAGCAGTATCAATGTAAAATTCGATGTTCAAAAGAATAGTTTTGACAGCAAATTAGATATACAGAATGACAAATTTAACGAATTAAATAATCGTTTTGATGAAATTAAGACCGAAATTAAAAGCAAATTTAATTGAAAATTTGATGTACTTAAATTTGACATTGATGAAGTAAAAACAAAATGCGAAAATAGTTGTAATGAATTGAAACGAGACATTGAGAAAATAGTAGAGTCAGTAGCAGAACAGATTAAAAGTAAAAATACAAATGATGACAATAATGAGAATATAGTTAACAATGTGGTAGTAGAGAGTAAGATAACAAATAGTAACAATGATATTGAAAGTGGTAATGTAATTGAAAAGGTGGTATCAGAGAGTGAAATGTTGAAAATAGATAGGGAAATAGTGAGTGAGAAAGAGAGCGTTATATGTTGTAACGAAGTAGTAATTAGTGTTAATGAATTGGAAAAAGAATGGAGAAAGAGAGTAGATGAATGTGTAGGGCAGAGGGTAAATTTTCCCCTTATTTGTGATGAACCAAGGTGTTCAAAAATGTTATTATTGGAGGGCAAGAGACCCTTATTAGTGAAAGATTTGAATTGTTTCCCTTTTCTGTATAAATTAGTACCCTCTGTGTGGAATGATGTTGAAAGTAGGATATGGTGTTATGATGAGAGAGATTTAGATGGAGAGTTGTGTGTTGACAAAGAGATAGAATTATATAAACTAATGAGAGATTATAATGAGTTGAAAGAGATGCTAAATGATTTGAAATACTTACTTGTTAAAATAGAGAGTGAGAATTGTTTTGATGATACATGTTTAACGAATAATAATTTACCTTATGATGAAAAAATAACTGACTTGATAATGAATGTAATTACTGATGGAGACATAACCGATGTACTTAACGTTGACTTGTTTTATGATTATTTTGGTAAAATGAATGAATTTGGTTTTTATGGTGACGACACACAAAACAGTAATTTGTGTGTTAATGAAATTGAACAATGCTATATAAAACAAAGACTTATCTATGACGATGGAGGTTGAGCCTTAAATTCACAAATGGACACTTTTAAATATATTGTTTTATGGTAATGACCTAGCTGATTTTTGACATTGAAGTGTGATATAACTGAATACTTAATGATGACGATTTGTACATAAATGTTTAGTAAATGTATTTGTGTGTTGTAAAATGTTAGATAAACAATGTATGTATGTAGGAGAAATTGTTGAGATAATAATGTTAATATTTTGCAGCTTAAATAAATAACAAAAATAATTTGGAAGAAGATAATGAATGAGTCGTAATTATTGTACTTAGTGAAAATAACTAAAAATATTGTTTTCAATAATTGATCTAATTAAAATAATTTGAAATGTTTAAATATTTTGCTTGACTTAAATGTTATATGGTTGAATTTCCAATGGATTTAAATTGTTTTATGAGATTTGATATTAATAAATAAATAATAACATTGTTGTTAAATGTTTCAGAGGTTACACGGAGACATTGGTGTGTGTGTGTGTGTGTGGTGTGTATTCTGTACTCATGTCAATAGGTGGATAATGTACTGTAAGTATAAAGTCTATAATACCACTTAGAGAGAATAAAATGCTTACAGGTGTGAAACGAGTTTAATTCAATAATAAAAATGAATTGAGATAATGGTGTTAAATGAAAACTGTAATTAAAAGGTAATAATAACTGAAAGGTGAATTAAAATTATATTTGGTTTTAACTGTAAGAAATAGACATTGATAAATATGTTATCTAAAAGATTTATAAAAAATTGAAAAGTGCAGTACAGGTATGAGTGGTGAGGTAACTAGAATGTTTAGACTGTGGGAGTGTTTATAACAGTGCTTACAAAACAAGTCTTGCAGACGACTGTTTATGTAAACAGTGTGTTGTATGTTTTGACTAATGTTTACAGCCAGAGGTGTTGAAGCTGAGTTGACAATAACAAAAAATGTTGTAGTCTGCTGAATCATGGCCAGTAGGGAAATCCTATGATGAAATAAAAAGAAATGCCAGGTGTGAAGAAATGAAGGTCAATTTTTTGAATGATGTAAGGAAATGACTTAATCTTTTGATTGTGAGACAGTGAATATGTGTGTGATAGGATGTTGTTAATGTAAAATCATTTACAAATGATTAAATGTAATTAATTTTGAAACTGTTAATTAAATAAAAAGTAACTTAATTTGGTAATTAAATTGATTGAAAAGATGATTTTTGATAATAAAGTTAAACCCATTTTGGACTAAAATTCAAAGGTAACGGTAGATTAAATAGTGATTGATGAAAATAATGATTAAAATAAATTATTTTAACTGTCCATATAGACTTTTCATAAGTCATGAATTTTTTGTCCTATACATATATAGTAGTTAAGGATACCTTGTATAATCTATGTATTATTTTGGAGGGCAATATTGTACAGGGAATATTATTCAATTTAACTGGAATTTATGTGTACTACTGTAAATCTATATTGTTTTATTAACACTATTTTTTTTAGGGTCTATAATATAAAATGAGCCAGTACGCTGTCAATGAACCAGTACGGCTAAGAGGAAACAAATCAGTTGCGGGATATGGAGTAATGGAAGGCCGTTTATTAAATTTTAAGTGAATGTTTCAAAGTCAGGCAATACTGTGGTGGGTATCTGTCCGAGCTTATGGTGGTGGGATCTCGAGTAGAGAAGTCCCGTAAGATCGGATGGGTGCTGCCACAGTCGCCAGACTAGGGGGGTAAGAACCCATGATTTAGTAGTGTTCAAGGGGGTTGCGGCGCCATATCCTCACTGATCCTCTTAGGGTTTAGGCAATAAGAGTTTGAACGCTCCGGCCTTCAACCTCTTATTGGAGGGGTATTGTAACGGTACAGAAATGGGAATTTCATTTTATATAAATCAGTATTTAATTCAGTAATTCAATAGTTAACTTTCACCTGTGGGGAGCCCCAATGCAACATACATACAGTCAGCCTAAACAATTGCCCAGACGGATTGCGTAACCGCCCAGCAGCAGGCTCTGTGTGAAACCCAGTCTGCAGTGTGTCATTAGAGAGTGAACAACAGACAGCCAGCATCAGATAGTAAAGTATGTGAATTAAAACCAGTGGCCTCGGGCATAAGATAGGCCTAGATTAAATGGGCCTATCTATTTAAACAACTTAAAAAACAAGTTCTATTGCAACTCACGGTCGCGCGACCGTTAAAATTCTAAGTGCCCGGGCGAATCTCAAAAGCCGACCGGCTATATATATATATATATAAAAACATACAGTGTACATCTTACAGTGCATAAAGTATTTAACAACAACCAAACTCAATGTCAATAGTGCCGGAGTGCGAAAAAACGTGTAAAACTGTTATCACGAGACGACGTAGCAAACCAGAAGAAAACGTAATGGATGGGTAACTAAAATCACAGCCTATTAACATTTAAACCAATGTTTAGTAAATTTTGATTACCAAAAGCTTAAAAAGTAAGAAACAAAGAGATCTCTAAGAAAAAGGTTTTAATAAAGCAAGGTGAAAGAATAAAAAATAAACGTACTGGTTTATTCAAAAAGATATAATTTGTTATAGGTTAAGAAAGATTTCATTTATTAATTTGTTTGAATACAATGTATTACCAATATCAAGCCTAGTGTTTAATTGATGAGGAAATAATGGGGCTAATAAATTGGAAGCAATTTGTTTTATAAATGAACTGCATATTTATATGTGTACTGGTAACCTTCAAATAATCCTCTCTGCAGCCGTTTCGTCTGAAGGACTCTTGGAAAAAACCCGAAGGTAAGAAATAATTATTAATAAGAGTTAATTATAATTTTGTAATTAATTGAGTAGTTTCAATGGCCCCGAACTAGGGACCCGAGTATTTTATAATTTGGCGTAAATTCATAAAGTTTCAATGGCCCCCGTACAGTGACGCGAGTATAGGGTTTATAACCTATATTCGCCAGACCTAACCAAGCTGCAGAACGGGTCATTTGAGAGGGAGAACGTAATTCTTATGTGACACTTTATAAACTCTTATGTAACATTTTATAAATTTAGAAAAATGGCAGGAAAGAATGAGAGCAATATACATGAAACGACTAGTGTCGAAAACTATAATGAATCCAATAGCATGAACAATTTTTAAATCCACTCGACTCCAAACGTGAGTCAGGAAAATAAAACAAAAATAATGCAAATGAAACAAAGAGTACAGACGATTCGGGGATACAAATAACCCCAAAATCGAGTAGGGAAAGTGAAACGAATAATGAAGTCAGCTTCACTGACAAAAATGTAGCAGCACAATTTACTCCAACGACAACACGAGTCAAAGAGTTGTCGATGGACGATATATTTACTTTAATGAAAACAATGTCTGAGAGTTTGAGTAGTGATATCAATAAAATGAATAGCAGTATCAATGTAAAATTCGATGTTCAAAAGAATAGTTTTGACAGCAAATTAGATATACAGAATGACAAATTTAACGAATTAAATAATCGTTTTGATGAAATTAAGACCGAAATTAAAAGCAAATTTAATTGCAAATTTGATGTACTTAAATTTGACATTGATGAAGTAAAAACAAAATGCGAAAATAGTTGTAATGAATTGAAACGAGACATTGAGAAAATAGTAGAGTCAGTAGCAGAACAGATTAAAAGTAAAAATACAAATGATGACAATAATGAGAATATAGTTAACAATGTGGTAGTAGAGAGTAAGATAACAAATAGTAACAATGATATTGAAAGTGGTAATGTAATTGAAAAGGTGGTATCAGAGAGTGAAATGTTGAAAATAGATAGTGAAATAGTGAGTGAGAAAGAGAGCGTTATATGTTGTAACGAAGTAGTAATTAGTGTTAATGAATTGGAAAAAGAATGGAGAAAGAGAGTACATGAATGTGTAGGGCAGAGGGTAAATTTTCCCCTTATTTGTGATGAACCAAGGTGTTCAAAAATGTTATTATTGGAGGGCAAGAGACCCTTATTAGTGAAAGATTTGAATTGTTTCCCTTTTCTGTATAAATTAGTACCCTCTGTGTGGAATGATGTTGAAAGTAGGATATGGTGTTATGATGAGAGAGATTTAGATGGAGAGTTGTGTGTTGACAAAGAGATAGAATTATATAAACTAATGAGAGATTATAATGAGTTGAAAGAGATGCTAAATGATTTGAAATACTTACTTGTTAAAATAGAGAGTGAGAATTGTTTTGATGATACATGTTTAACGAATAATAATTTACCTTATGATGAAAAAATAACTGACTTGATAATGAATGTAATTACTGATGGAGACATAACCGATGTACTTAACGTTGACTTGTTTTATGATTATTTTGGTAAAATGAATGAATTTGGTTTTTATGGTGACGACACACAAAACAGTAATTTGTGTGTTAATGAAATTGAACAATGCTATATAAAACAAAGACTTATCTATGACGATGGAGGTTGAGCCTTAAATTCACAAATGGACACTTTTAAATATATTGTTTTATGGTAATGACCTAGCTGATTTTTGACATTGAAGTGTGATATAACTGAATACTTAATGATGACGATTTGTACATAAATGTTTAGTAAATGTATTTGTGTGTTGTAAAATGTTAGATAAACAATGTATGTATGTAGGAGAAATTGTTGAGATAATAATGTTAATATTTTGCAGCTTAAATAAATAACAAAAATAATTTGGAAGAAGATAATGAATGAGTCGTAATTATTGTACTTAGTGAAAATAACTAAAAATATTGTTTTCAATAATTGATCTAATTAAAATAATTTGAAATGTTTAAATATTTTGCTTGACTTAAATGTTATATGGTTGAATTTCCAATGGATTTAAATTGTTTTATGAGATTTGATATTAATAAATAAATAATAACATTGTTGTTAAATGTTTCAGAGGTTACACGGAGACATTGGTGTGTGTGTGTGTGTGGTGTGTATTTTGTACTCATGTCAATAGGTGGATAATGTACTGTAAGTATAAAGTCTATAATACCACTTAGAGAGAATAAAATGCTTACAGGTGTGAAACGAGTTTAATTCAATAATAAAAATGAATTGAGATAATGGTGTTAAATGAAAACTGTAATTAAAAGGTAATAATAACTGAAAGGTGAATTAAAATTATATTTGGTTTTAACTGTAAGAAATAGACATTGATAAATATGTTATCTAAAAGATTTATAAAAAATTGAAAAGTGCAGTACAGGTATGAGTGGTGAGGTAACTAGAATGTTTAGACTGTGGGAGTGTTTATAACAGTGCTTACAAAACAAGTCTTGCAGACGACTGTTTATGTAAACAGTGTGTTGTATGTTTTGACTAATGTTTACAGCCAGAGGTGTTGAAGCTGAGTTGACAATAACAAAAAATGTTGTAGTCTGCTGAATCATGGCCAGTAGGGAAATCCTATGATGAAATAAAAAGAAATGCCAGGTGTGAAGAAATGAAGGTCAATTTTTTGAATGATGTAAGGAAATGACTTAATGTTTTGATTGTGAGACAGTGAATATGTGTGTGACAGGATGTTGTTAATGTAAAATCATTTACAAATGATTAAATGTAATTAATTTTGAAACTGTTAATTAAATAAAAAGTAACTTAATTTGGTAATTAAATTGATTGAAAAGATGATTTTTGATAATAAAGTTAAACCCATTTTGGACTAAATTTCAAAGGTAACGGTAGATTAAATAGTGATTGATGAAAATAATGATTAAAATAAATTATTTTAACTGTCCATATAGACTTTTCATAAGTCATGAATTTTTTGTCCTATACATATATAGTAGTTAAGGATACCTTGTATAATCTATGTATTATTTTGGAGGGCAATATTGTACAGGGAATATTATTCAATTTAACTGGAATTTATGTGTACTACTGTAAATCTATATTGTTTTATTAACACTATTTTTTTTAGGGTCTATAATATAAAATGAGCCAGTACGCTGTCAATGAACCAGTACGGCTAAGAGGAAACAAATCAGTTGCGGGATATGGAGTAATGGAAGGCCGTTTATTAAATTTTAAGTGAATGTTTCAAAGTCAGGCAATACTGTGGTGGGTATCTGTCCGAGCTTATGGTGGTGGGATCTCGAGTAGAGAAGTCCCGTAAGATCGGATGGGTGCTGCCACAGTCGCCAGACTAGGGGGGTAAGAACCCATGATTTAGTAGTGTTCAAGGGGGTTGCGGCGCCATATCCTCACTGATCCTCTTAGGGTTTAGGCAATAAGAGTTTGAACGCTCCGGCCTTCAACCTCTTATTGGAGGGGTATTGTAACGGTACAGAAATGGGAATTTCATTTTATATAAATCAGTATTTAATTCAGTAATTCAATAGTTAACTTTCACCTGTGGGGAGCCCCAATGCAACATACATACAGTCAGCCTAAACAATTGCCCAGACGGATTGCGTAACCGCCCAGCAGCAGGCTCTGTGTGAAACCCAGTCTGCAGTGTGTCATTAGAGAGTGAACAACAGACAGCCAGCATCAGATAGTAAAGTATGTGAATTAAAACCAGTGGCCTCGGGCATAAGATAGGCCTAGATTAAATGGGCCTATCTATTTAAACAACTTAAAAAACAAGTTCTATTGCAACTCACGGTCGCGCGACCGTTAAAATTCTAAGTGCCCGGGCGAATCTCAAAAGCCGACCGGCTATATATATATATATATAAAAACATACAGTGTACATCTTACAGTGCATAAAGTATTTAACAACAACCAAACTCAATGTCAATAGTGCCGGAGTGCGAAAAAACGTGTAAAACTGTTATCACGAGACGATGTAGCAAACCAGAAGAAAACGTAATGGATGGGTAACTAAAATCACAGCCTATTAACATTTAAACCAATGTTTAGTAAATTTTGATTACCAAAAGCTTAAAAAGTAAGAAACAAAGAGATCTCTAAGAAAAAGGTTTTAATAAAGCAAGGTGAAAGAATAAAAAATAAACGTACTGGTTTATTCAAAAAGATATAATTTGTTATAGGTTAAGAAAGATTTCATTTATTAATTTGTTTGAATACAATGTATTACCAATATCAAGCCTAGTGTTTAATTGATGAGGAAATAATGGGGCTAATAAATTGGAAGCAATTTGTTTTATAAATGAACTGCATATTTATATGTGTACTGGTAACCTTCAAATAATCCTCTCTGCAGCCGTTTCGTCTGAAGGACTCTTGGAAAAAACCCGAAGGTAAGAAATAATTATTAATAAGAGTTAATTATAATTTTGTAATTAATTGAGTAGTTTCAATGGCCCCGAACTAGGGACCCGAGTATTTTATAATTTGGCGTAAATTCATAAAGTTTCAATGGCCCCCGTACAGTGACGCGAGTATAGGGTTTATAACCTATATTCGCCAGACCTAACCAAGCTGCAGAACGGGTCATTTGAGAGGGAGAACGTAATTCTTATGTGACACTTTATAAACTCTTATGTAACATTTTATAAATTTAGAAAAATGGCAGGAAAGAATGAGAGCAATATACATGAAACGACTAGTGTCGAAAACTATAATGAATCCAATAGCATGAACAATTTTTAAATCCACTCGACTCCAAACGTGAGTCAGGAAAATAAAACAAAAAATAATGCAAATGAAACAAAGAATACAGACGATTCGGGGATACAAATAACCCCAAAATCGAGTAGGGAAAGTGAAACGAATAATGAAGTCAGCTTCACTGACAAAAATGTAGCAGCACAATTTACTCCAACAACAACACGAGTCAAAGAGTTGTCGATGGACGATATATTTACTTTAATGAAAACAATGTCTGAGAGTTTGAGTAGTGATATCAATAAAATGAATAGCAGTATCAATGTAAAATTCGATGTTCAAAAGAATAGTTTTGACAGCAAATTAGATATACAGAATGACAAATTTAACGAATTAAATAATCGTTTTGATGAAATTAAGACCGAAATTAAAAGCAAATTTAATTGCAAATTTGATGTACTTAAATTTGACATTGATGAAGTAAAAACAAAATGCGAAAATAGTTGTAATGAATTGAAACGAGACATTGAGAAAATAGTAGAGTCAGTAGCAGAACAGATTAAAAGTAAAAATACAAATGATGACAATAATGAGAATATAGTTAACAATGTGGTAGTAGAGAGTAAGATAACAAATAGTAACAATGATATTGAAAGTGGTAATGTAATTGAAAAGGTGGTATCAGAGAGTGAAATGTTGAAAATAGATAGTGAAATAGTGAGTGAGAAAGAGAGCGTTATATGTTGTAACGAAGTAGTAATTAGTGTTAATGAATTGGAAAAAGAATGGAGAAAGAGAGTACATGAATGTGTAGGGCAGAGGGTAAATTTTCCCCTTATTTGTGATGAACCAAGGTGTTCAAAAATGTTATTATTGGAGGGCAAGAGACCCTTATTAGTGAAAGATTTGAATTGTTTCCCTTTTCTGTATAAATTAGTACCCTCTGTGTGGAATGATGTTGAAAGTAGGATATGGTGTTATGATGAGAGAGATTTAGATGGAGAGTTGTGTGTTGACAAAGAGATAGAATTATATAAACTAATGAGAGATTATAATGAGTTGAAAGAGATGCTAAATGATTTGAAATACTTACTTGTTAAAATAGAGAGTGAGAATTGTTTTGATGATACATGTTTAACGAATAATAATTTACCTTATGATGAAAAAATAACTGACTTGATAATGAATGTAATTACTGATGGAGACATAACCGATGTACTTAACGTTGACTTGTTTTATGATTATTTTGGTAAAATGAATGAATTTGGTTTTTATGGTGACGACACACAAAACAGTAATTTGTGTGTTAATGAAATTGAACAATGCTATATAAAACAAAGACTTATCTATGACGATGGAGGTTGAGCCTTAAATTCACAAATGGACACTTTTAAATATATTGTTTTATGGTAATGACCTAGCTGATTTTTGACATTGAAGTGTGATATAACTGAATACTTAATGATGACGATTTGTACATAAATGTTTAGTAAATGTATTTGTGTGTTGTAAAATGTTAGATAAACAATGTATGTATGTAGGAGAAATTGTTGAGATAATAATGTTAATATTTTGCAGCTTAAATAAATAACAAAAATAATTTGGAAGAAGATAATGAATGAGTCGTAATTATTGTACTTAGTGAAAATAACTAAAAATATTGTTTTCAATAATTGATCTAATTAAAATAATTTGAAATGTTTAAATATTTTGCTTGACTTAAATGTTATATGGTTGAATTTCCAATGGATTTAAATTGTTTTATGAGATTTGATATTAATAAATAAATAATAACATTGTTGTTAAATGTTTCAGAGGTTACACGGAGACATTGGTGTGTGTGTGTGTGTGTGGTGTGTATTTTGTACTCATGTCAATAGGTGGATAATGTACTGTAAGTATAAAGTCTATAATACCACTTAGAGAGAATAAAATGCTTACAGGTGTGAAACGAGTTTAATTCAATAATAAAAATGAATTGAGATAATGGTGTTAAATGAAAACTGTAATTAAAAGGTAATAATAACTGAAAGGTGAATTAAAATTATATTTGGTTTTAACTGTAAGAAATAGACATTGATAAATATGTTATCTAAAAGATTTATAAAAAATTGAAAAGTGCAGTACAGGTATGAGTGGTGAGGTAACTAGAATGTTTAGACTGTGGGAGTGTTTATAACAGTGCTTACAAAACAAGTCTTGCAGACGACTGTTTATGTAAACAGTGTGTTGTATGTTTTGACTAATGTTTACAGCCAGAGGTGTTGAAGCTGAGTTGACAAATAACAAAAAATGTTGTAGTCTGCTGAATCATGGCCAGTAGGGAAATCCTATGATGAAATAAAAAGAAATGCCAGGTGTGAAGAAATGAAGGTCAATTTTTTGAATGATGTAAGGAAATGACTTAATGTTTTGATTGTGAGACAGTGAATATGTGTGTGACAGGATGTTGTTAATGTAAAATCATTTACAAATGATTAAATGTAATTAATTTTGAAACTGTTAATTAAATAAAAAGTAACTTAATTTGGTAATTAAATTGATTGAAAAGATGATTTTTGATAATAAAGTTAAACCCATTTTGGACTAAATTTCAAAGGTAACGGTAGATTAAATAGTGATTGATGAAAATAATGATTAAAATAAATTATTTTAACTGTCCATATAGACTTTTCATAAGTCATGAATTTTTTGTCCTATACATATATAGTAGTTAAGGATACCTTGTATAATCTATGTATTATTTTGGAGGGCAATATTGTACAGGGAATATTATTCAATTTAACTGGAATTTATGTGTACTACTGTAAATCTATATTGTTTTATTAACACTATTTTTTTTAGGGTCTATAATATAAAATGAGCCAGTACGCTGTCAATGAACCAGTACGGCTAAGAGGAAACAAATCAGTTGCGGGATATGGAGTAATGGAAGGCCGTTTATTAAATTTTAAGTGAATGTTTCAAAGTCAGGCAATACTGTGGTGGGTATCTGTCCGAGCTTATGGTGGTGGGATCTCGAGTAGAGAAGTCCCGTAAGATCGGATGGGTGCTGCCACAGTCGCCAGACTAGGGGGGTAAGAACCCATGATTTAGTAGTGTTCAAGGGGGTTGCGGCGCCATATCCTCACTGATCCTCTTAGGGTTTAGGCAATAAGAGTTTGAACGCTCCGGCCTTCAACCTCTTATTGGAGGGGTATTGTAACGGTACAGAAATGGGAATTTCATTTTATATAAATCAGTATTTAATTCAGTAATTCAATAGTTAACTTTCACCTGTGGGGAGCCCCAATGCAACATACATACAGTCAGCCTAAACAATTGCCCAGACGGATTGCGTAACCGCCCAGCAGCAGGCTCTGTGTGAAACCCAGTCTGCAGTGTGTCATTAGAGAGTGAACAACAGACAGCCAGCATCAGATAGTAAAGTATGTGAATTAAAACCAGTGGCCTCGGGCATAAGATAGGCCTAGATTAAATGGGCCTATCTATTTAAACAACTTAAAAAACAAGTTCTATTGCAACTCACGGTCGCGCGACCGTTAAAATTCTAAGTGCCCGGGCGAATCTCAAAAGCCGACCGGCTATATATATATATATAAAAACATACAGTGTACATCTTACAGTGCATAAAGTATTTAACAACAACCAAACTCAATGTCAATAGTGCCGGAGTGCGAAAAAACGTGTAAAACTGTTATCACGAGACGATGTAGCAAACCAGAAGAAAACGTAATGGATGGGTAACTAAAATCACAGCCTATTAACATTTAAACCAATGTTTAGTAAATTTTGATTACCAAAAGCTTAAAAAGTAAGAAACAAAGAGATCTCTAAGAAAAAGGTTTTAATAAAGCAAGGTGAAAGAATAAAAAATAAACGTACTGGTTTATTCAAAAAGATATAATTTGTTATAGGTTAAGAAAGATTTCATTTATTAATTTGTTTGAATACAATGTATTACCAATATCAAGCCTAGTGTTTAATTGATGAGGAAATAATGGGGCTAATAAATTGGAAGCAATTTGTTTTATAAATGAACTGCATATTTATATGTGTACTGGTAACCTTCAAATAATCCTCTCTGCAGCCGTTTCGTCTGAAGGACTCTTGGAAAAAACCCGAAGGTAAGAAATAATTATTAATAAGAGTTAATTATAATTTTGTAATTAATTGAGTAGTTTCAATGGCCCCGAACTAGGGACCCGAGTATTTTATAATTTGGCGTAAATTCATAAAGTTTCAATGGCCCCCGTACAGTGACGCGAGTATAGGGTTTATAACCTATATTCGCCAGACCTAACCAAGCTGCAGAACGGGTCATTTGAGAGGGAGAACGTAATTCTTATGTGACACTTTATAAACTCTTATGTAACATTTTATAAATTTAGAAAAATGGCAGGAAAGAATGAGAGCAATATACATGAAACGACTAGTGTCGAAAACTATAATGAATCCAATAGCATGAACAATTTTTAAATCCACTCGACTCCAAACGTGAGTCAGGAAAATAAAACAAAAAATAATGCAAATGAAACAAAGAATACAGACGATTCGGGGATACAAATAACCCCAAAATCGAGTAGGGAAAGTGAAACGAATAATGAAGTCAGCTTCACTGACAAAAATGTAGCAGCACAATTTACTCCAACGACAACACGAGTCAAAGAGTTGTCGATGGACGATATATTTACTTTAATGAAAACAATGTCTGAGAGTTTGAGTAGTGATATCAATAAAATGAATAGCAGTATCAATGTAAAATTCGATGTTCAAAAGAATAGTTTTGACAGCAAATTAGATATACAGAATGACAAATTTAACGAATTAAATAATCGTTTTGATGAAATTAAGACCGAAATTAAAAGCAAATTTAATTGCAAATTTGATGTACTTAAATTTGACATTGATGAAGTAAAAACAAAATGCGAAAATAGTTGTAATGAATTGAAACGAGACATTGAGAAAATAGTAGAGTCAGTAGCAGAACAGATTAAAAGTAAAAATACAAATGATGACAATAATGAGAATATAGTTAACAATGTGGTAGTAGAGAGTAAGATAACAAATAGTAACAATGATATTGAAAGTGGTAATGTAATTGAAAAGGTGGTATCAGAGAGTGAAATGTTGAAAATAGATAGTGAAATAGTGAGTGAGAAAGAGAGCGTTATATGTTGTAACGAAGTAGTAATTAGTGTTAATGAATTGGAAAAAGAATGGAGAAAGAGAGTACATGAATGTGTAGGGCAGAGGGTAAATTTTCCCCTTATTTGTGATGAACCAAGGTGTTCAAAAATGTTATTATTGGAGGGCAAGAGACCCTTATTAGTGAAAGATTTGAATTGTTTCCCTTTTCTGTATAAATTAGTACCCTCTGTGTGGAATGATGTTGAAAGTAGGATATGGTGTTATGATGAGAGAGATTTAGATGGAGAGTTGTGTGTTGACAAAGAGATAGAATTATATAAACTAATGAGAGATTATAATGAGTTGAAAGAGATGCTAAATGATTTGAAATACTTACTTGTTAAAATAGAGAGTGAGAATTGTTTTGATGATACATGTTTAACGAATAATAATTTACCTTATGATGAAAAAATAACTGACTTGATAATGAATGTAATTACTGATGGAGACATAACCGATGTACTTAACGTTGACTTGTTTTATGATTATTTTGGTAAAATGAATGAATTTGGTTTTTATGGTGACGACACACAAAACAGTAATTTGTGTGTTAATGAAATTGAACAATGCTATATAAAACAAAGACTTATCTATGACGATGGAGGTTGAGCCTTAAATTCACAAATGGACACTTTTAAATATATTGTTTTATGGTAATGACCTAGCTGATTTTTGACATTGAAGTGTGATATAACTGAATACTTAATGATGACGATTTGTACATAAATGTTTAGTAAATGTATTTGTGTGTTGTAAAATGTTAGATAAACAATGTATGTATGTAGGAGAAATTGTTGAGATAATAATGTTAATATTTTGCAGCTTAAATAAATAACAAAAATAATTTGGAAGAAGATAATGAATGAGTCGTAATTATTGTACTTAGTGAAAATAACTAAAAATATTGTTTTCAATAATTGATCTAATTAAAATAATTTGAAATGTTTAAATATTTTGCTTGACTTAAATGTTATATGGTTGAATTTCCAATGGATTTAAATTGTTTTATGAGATTTGATATTAATAAATAAATAATAACATTGTTGTTAAATGTTTCAGAGGTTACACGGAGACATTGGTGTGTGTGTGTGTGGTGTGTATTTTGTACTCATGTCAATAGGTGGATAATGTACTGTAAGTATAAAGTCTATAATACCACTTAGAGAGAATAAAATGCTTACAGGTGTGAAACGAGTTTAATTCAATAATAAAAATGAATTGAGATAATGGTGTTAAATGAAAACTGTAATTAAAAGGTAATAATAACTGAAAGGTGAATTAAAATTATATTTGGTTTTAACTGTAAGAAATAGACATTGATAAATATGTTATCTAAAAGATTTATAAAAAATTGAAAAGTGCAGTACAGGTATGAGTGGTGAGGTAACTAGAATGTTTAGACTGTGGGAGTGTTTATAACAGTGCTTACAAAACAAGTCTTGCAGACGACTGTTTATGTAAACAGTGTGTTGTATGTTTTGACTAATGTTTACAGCCAGAGGTGTTGAAGCTGAGTTGACAATAACAAAAAATGTTGTAGTCTGCTGAATCATGGCCAGTAGGGAAATCCTATGATGAAATAAAAAGAAATGCCAGGTGTGAAGAAATGAAGGTCAATTTTTTGAATGATGTAAGGAAATGACTTAATGTTTTGATTGTGAGACAGTGAATATGTGTGTGACAGGATGTTGTTAATGTAAAATCATTTACAAATGATTAAATGTAATTAATTTTGAAACTGTTAATTAAATAAAAAGTAACTTAATTTGGTAATTAAATTGATTGAAAAGATGATTTTTGATAATAAAGTTAAACCCATTTTGGACTAAATTTCAAAGGTAACGGTAGATTAAATAGTGATTGATGAAAATAATGATTAAAATAAATTATTTTAACTGTCCATATAGACTTTTCATAAGTCATGAATTTTTTGTCCTATACATATATAGTAGTTAAGGATACCTTGTATAATCTATGTATTATTTTGGAGGGCAATATTGTACAGGGAATATTATTCAATTTAACTGGAATTTATGTGTACTACTGTAAATCTATATTGTTTTATTAACACTATTTTTTTTAGGGTCTATAATATAAAATGAGCCAGTACGCTGTCAATGAACCAGTACGGCTAAGAGGAAACAAATCAGTTGCGGGATATGGAGTAATGGAAGGCCGTTTATTAAATTTTAAGTGAATGTTTCAAAGTCAGGCAATACTGTGGTGGGTATCTGTCCGAGCTTATGGTGGTGGGATCTCGAGTAGAGAAGTCCCGTAAGATCGGATGGGTGCTGCCACAGTCGCCAGACTAGGGGGGTAAGAACCCATGATTTAGTAGTGTTCAAGGGGGTTGCGGCGCCATATCCTCACTGATCCTCTTAGGGTTTAGGCAATAAGAGTTTGAACGCTCCGGCCTTCAACCTCTTATTGGAGGGGTATTGTAACGGTACAGAAATGGGAATTTCATTTTATATAAATCAGTATTTAATTCAGTAATTCAATAGTTAACTTTCACCTGTGGGGAGCCCCAATGCAACATACATACAGTCAGCCTAAACAATTGCCCAGACGGATTGCGTAACCGCCCAGCAGCAGGCTCTGTGTGAAACCCAGTCTGCAGTGTGTCATTAGAGAGTGAACAACAGACAGCCAGCATCAGATAGTAAAGTATGTGAATTAAAACCAGTGGCCTCGGGCATAAGATAGGCCTAGATTAAATGGGCCTATCTATTTAAACAACTTAAAAAACAAGTTCTATTGCAACTCACGGTCGCGCGACCGTTAAAATTCTAAGTGCCCGGGCGAATCTCAAAAGCCGACCGGCTATATATATATATATATAAAAACATACAGTGTACATCTTACAGTGCATAAAGTATTTAACAACAACCAAACTCAATGTCAATAGTGCCGGAGTGCGAAAAAACGTGTAAAACTGTTATCACGAGACGACGTAGCAAACCAGAAGAAAACGTAATGGATGGGTAACTAAAATCACAGCCTATTAACATTTAAACCAATGTTTAGTAAATTTTGATTACCAAAAGCTTAAAAAGTAAGAAACAAAGAGATCTCTAAGAAAAAGGTTTTAATAAAGCAAGGTGAAAGAATAAAAAATAAACGTACTGGTTTATTCAAAAAGATATAATTTGTTATAGGTTAAGAAAGATTTCATTTATTAATTTGTTTGAATACAATGTATTACCAATATCAAGCCTAGTGTTTAATTGATGAGGAAATAATGGGGCTAATAAATTGGAAGCAATTTGTTTTATAAATGAACTGCATATTTATATGTGTACTGGTAACCTTCAAATAATCCTCTCTGCAGCCGTTTCGTCTGAAGGACTCTTGGAAAAAACCCGAAGGTAAGAAATAATTATTAATAAGAGTTAATTAAAATTTTGTAATTAATTGAGTAGTTTCAATGGCCCCGAACTAGGGACCCGAGTATTTTATAATTTGGCGTAAATTCATAAAGTTTCAATGGCCCCCGTACAGTGACGCGAGTATAGGGTTTATAACCTATATTCGCCAGACCTAACCAAGCTGCAGAACGGGTCATTTGAGAGGGAGAACGTAATTCTTATGTGACACTTTATAAACTCTTATGTAACATTTTATAAATTTAGAAAAATGGCAGGAAAGAATGAGAGCAATATACATGAAACGACTAGTGTCGAAAACTATAATGAATCCAATAGCATGAACAATTTTTAAATCCACTCGACTCCAAACGTGAGTCAGGAAAATAAAACAAAAAATAATGCAAATGAAACAAAGAATACAGACGATTCGGGGATACAAATAACCCCAAAATCGAGTAGGGAAAGTGAAACGAATAATGAAGTCAGCTTCACTGACAAAAATGTAGCAGCACAATTTACTCCAACGACAACACGAGTCAAAGAGTTGTCGATGGACGATATATTTACTTTAATGAAAACAATGTCTGAGAGTTTGAGTAGTGATATCAATAAAATGAATAGCAGTATCAATGTAAAATTCGATGTTCAAAAGAATAGTTTTGACAGCAAATTAGATATACAGAATGACAAATTTAATGAATTAAATAATCGTTTTGATGAAATTAAGACCGAAATTAAAAGCAAATTTAATTGCAAATTTGATGTACTTAAATTTGACATTGATGAAGTAAAAACAAAATGCGAAAATAGTTGTAATGAATTGAAACGAGACATTGAGAAAATAGTAGAGTCAGTAGCAGAACAGATTAAAAGTAAAAATACAAATGATGACAATAATGAGAATATAGTTAACAATGTGGTAGTAGAGAGTAAGATAACAAATAGTAACAATGATATTGAAAGTGGTAATGTAATTGAAAAGGTGGTATCAGAGAGTGAAATGTTGAAAATAGATAGTGAAATAGTGAGTGAGAAAGAGAGCGTTATATGTTGTAACGAAGTAGTAATTAGTGTTAATGAATTGGAAAAAGAATGGAGAAAGAGAGTACATGAATGTGTAGGGCAGAGGGTAAATTTTCCCCTTATTTGTGATGAACCAAGGTGTTCAAAAATGTTATTATTGGAGGGCAAGAGACCCTTATTAGTGAAAGATTTGAATTGTTTCCCTTTTCTGTATAAATTAGTACCCTCTGTGTGGAATGATGTTGAAAGTAGGATATGGTGTTATGATGAGAGAGATTTAGATGGAGAGTTGTGTGTTGACAAAGAGATAGAATTATATAAACTAATGAGAGATTATAATGAGTTGAAAGAGATGCTAAATGATTTGAAATACTTACTTGTTAAAATAGAGAGTGAGAATTGTTTTGATGATACATGTTTAACGAATAATAATTTACCTTATGATGAAAAAATAACTGACTTGATAATGAATGTAATTACTGATGGAGACATAACCGATGTACTTAACGTTGACTTGTTTTATGATTATTTTGGTAAAATGAATGAATTTGGTTTTTATGGTGACGACACACAAAACAGTAATTTGTGTGTTAATGAAATTGAACAATGCTATATAAAACAAAGACTTATCTATGACGATGGAGGTTGAGCCTTAAATTCACAAATGGACACTTTTAAATATATTGTTTTATGGTAATGACCTAGCTGATTTTTGACATTGAAGTGTGATATAACTGAATACTTAATGATGACGATTTGTACATAAATGTTTAGTAAATGTATTTGTGTGTTGTAAAATGTTAGATAAACAATGTATGTATGTAGGAGAAATTGTTGAGATAATAATGTTAATATTTTGCAGCTTAAATAAATAACAAAAATAATTTGGAAGAAGATAATGAATGAGTCGTAATTATTGTACTTAGTGAAAATAACTAAAAATATTGTTTTCAATAATTGATCTAATTAAAATAATTTGAAATGTTTAAATATTTTGCTTGACTTAAATGTTATATGGTTGAATTTCCAATGGATTTAAATTGTTTTATGAGATTTGATATTAATAAATAAATAATAACATTGTTGTTAAATGTTTCAGAGGTTACACGGAGACATTGGTGTGTGTGTGTGTGTGTGTGTGGTGTGTATTTTGTACTCATGTCAATAGGTGGATAATGTACTGTAAGTATAGTCTATAATACCACTTAGAGAGAATAAAATGCTTACAGGTGTGAAACGAGTTTAATTCAATAATAAAAATGAATTGAGATAATGGTGTTAAATGAAAACTGTAATTAAAAGGTAATAATAACTGAAAGGTGAATTAAAATTATATTTGGTTTTAACTGTAAGAAATAGACATTGATAAATATGTTATCTAAAAGATTTATAAAAAATTGAAAAGTGCAGTACAGGTATGAGTGGTGAGGTAACTAGAATGTTTAGACTGTGGGAGTGTTTATAACAGTGCTTACAAAACAAGTCTTGCAGACGACTGTTTATGTAAACAGTGTGTTGTATGTTTTGACTAATGTTTACAGCCAGAGGTGTTGAAGCTGAGTTGACAATAACAAAAAATGTTGTAGTCTGCTGAATCATGGCCAGTAGGGAAATCCTATGATGAAATAAAAAGAAATGCCAGGTGTGAAGAAATGAAGGTCAATTTTTTGAATGATGTAAGGAAATGACTTAATCTTTTGATTGTGAGACAGTGAATATGTGTGTGACAGGATGTTGTTAATGTAAAATCATTTACAAATGATTAAATGTAATTAATTTTGAAACTGTTAATTAAATAAAAAGTAACTTAATTTGGTAATTAAATTGATTGAAAAGATGATTTTTGATAATAAAGTTAAACCCATTTTGGACTAAATTTCAAAGGTAACGGTAGATTAAATAGTGATTGATGAAAATAATGATTAAAATAAATTATTTTAACTGTCCATATAGACTTTTCATAAGTCATGAATTTTTTGTCCTATACATATATAGTAGTTAAGGATACCTTGTATAATCTATGTATTATTTTGGAGGGCAATATTGTACAGGGAATATTATTCAATTTAACTGGAATTTATGTGTACTACTGTAAATCTATATTGTTTTATTAACACTATTTTTTTTAGGGTCTATAATATAAAATGAGCCAGTACGCTGTCAATGAACCAGTACGGCTAAGAGGAAACAAATCAGTTGCGGGATATGGAGTAATGGAAGCCCGTTTATTAAATTTTAAGTGAATGTTTCAAAGTCAGGCGATACTGTGGTGGGTATCTGACCGAGCTTATGGTGGTGGGATCTCGAGTAGAGAAGTCCCGTAAGATCGGATGGGTGCTGCCACAGTCGCCAGACTAGGGGGGTAAGAACCCATGATTTAGTAGTGTTCAAGGGGGTTGCGGCGCCATATCCTCACTGATCCTCTTAGGGTTTAGGCAATAAGAGTTTGAACGCTCCGGCCTTCAACCTCTTATTGGAGGGGTATTGTAACGGTACAGAAATGGGAATTTCATTTTATATAAATCAGTATTTAATTCAGTAATTCAATAGTTAACTTTCACCTGTGGGGAGCCCCAATGCAACATACATACAGTCAGCCTAAACAATTGCCCAGACGGATTGCGTAACCGCCCAGCAGCAGGCTCTGTGTGAAACCCAGTCTGCAGTGTGTCATTAGAGAGTGAACAACAGACAGCCAGCATCAGATAGTAAAGTTCGTGAATTAAAACCAGTGGCCTCGGGCATAAGATAGGCCTAGATTAAATGGGCCTATCTATTTAAACAACTTAAAAAACAAGTTCTATTGCAACTCACGGTCGCGCGACCGTTAAAATTCTAAGTGCCCGGACGAATCTCAAAAGCCGACCGGCTATATATATATATATATATAAAAACATACAGTGTACATCTTACAGTGCATAAAGTATTTAACAACAACCAAACTCAATGTCAATAGTGCCGGAGTGCGAAAAAACGTGTAAAACTGTTATCACGAGACGACGTAGCAAACCAGAAGAAAACGTAATGGATGGGTAACTAAAATCACAGCCTATTAACATTTAAACCAATGTTTAGTAAATTTTGATTACCAAAAGCTTAAAAAGTAAGAAACAAAGAGATCTCTAAGAAAAAGGTTTTAATAAAGCAAGGTGAAAGAATAAAAAATAAACGTACTGGTTTATTCAAAAAGATATAATTTGTTATAGGTTAAGAAAGATTTCATTTATTAATTTGTTTGAATACAATGTATTACCAATATCAAGCCTAGTGTTTAATTGATGAGGAAATAATGGGGCTAATAAATTGGAAGCAATTTGTTTTATAAATGAACTGCATATTTATATGTGTACTGGTAACCTTCAAATAATCCTCTCTGCAGCCGTTTCGTCTGAAGGACTCTTGGAAAAAACCCGAAGGTAAGAAATAATTATTAATAAGAGTTAATTATAATTTTGTAATTAATTGAGTAGTTTCAATGGCCCCGAACTAGGGACCCGAGTATTTTATAATTTGGCGTAAATTCATAAAGTTTCAATGGCCCCCGTACAGTGACGCGAGTATAGGGTTTATAACCTATATTCGCCAGACCTAACCAAGCTGCAGAACGGGTCATTTGAGAGGGAGAACGTAATTCTTATGTGACACTTTATAAACTCTTATGTAACATTTTATAAATTTAGAAAAATGGCAGGAAAGAATGAGAGCAATATACATGAAACGACTAGTGTCGAAAACTATAATGAATCCAATAGCATGAACAATTTTTAAATCCACTCGACTCCAAACGTGAGTCAGGAAAATAAAACAAAAATAATGCAAATGAAACAAAGAATACAGACGATTCGGGGATACAAATAACCCCAAAATCGAGTAGGGAAAGTGAAACGAATAATGAAGTCAGCTTCACTGACAAAAATGTAGCAGCACAATTTACTCCAACGACAACACGAGTCAAAGAGTTGTCGATGGACGATATATTTACTTTAATGAAAACAATGTCTGAGAGTTTGAGTAGTGATATCAATAAAATGAATAGCAGTATCAATGTAAAATTCGATGTTCAAAAGAATAGTTTTGACAGCAAATTAGATATACAGAATGACAAATTTAATGAATTAAATAATCGTTTTGATGAAATTAAGACCGAAATTAAAAGCAAATTTAATTGCAAATTTGATGTACTTAAATTTGACATTGATGAAGTAAAAACAAAATGCGAAAATAGTTGTAATGAATTGAAACGAGACATTGAGAAAATAGTAGAGTCAGTAGCAGAACAGATTAAAAGTAAAAATACAAATGATGACAATAATGAGAATATAGTTAACAATGTGGTAGTAGAGAGTAAGATAACAAATAGTAACAATGATATTGAAAGTGGTAATGTAATTGAAAAGGTGGTATCAGAGAGTGAAATGTTGAAAATAGATAGTGAAATAGTGAGTGAGAAAGAGAGCGTTATATGTTGTAACGAAGTAGTAATTAGTGTTAATGAATTGGAAAAAGAATGGAGAAAGAGAGTACATGAATGTGTAGGGCAGAGGGTAAATTTTCCCCTTATTTGTGATGAACCAAGGTGTTCAAAAATGTTATTATTGGAGGGCAAGAGACCCTTATTAGTGAAAGATTTGAATTGTTTCCCTTTTCTGTATAAATTAGTACCCTCTGTGTGGAATGATGTTGAAAGTAGGATATGGTGTTATGATGAGAGAGATTTAGATGGAGAGTTGTGTGTTGACAAAGAGATAGAATTATATAAACTAATGAGAGATTATAATGAGTTGAAAGAGATGCTAAATGATTTGAAATACTTACTTGTTAAAATAGAGAGTGAGAATTGTTTTGATGATACATGTTTAACGAATAATAATTTACCTTATGATGAAAAAATAACTGACTTGATAATGAATGTAATTACTGATGGAGACATAACCGATGTACTTAACGTTGACTTGTTTTATGATTATTTTGGTAAAATGAATGAATTTGGTTTTTATGGTGACGACACACAAAACAGTAATTTGTGTGTTAATGAAATTGAACAATGCTATATAAAACAAAGACTTATCTATGACGATAGAGGTTGAGCCTTAAATTCACAAATGGACGCTTTTAAATATATTGTTTTATGGTAATGACCTAGCTGATTTTTGACATTGAAGTGTGATATAACTGAATACTTAATGATGACGATTTGTACATAAATGTTTAGTAAATGTATTTGTGTGTTGTAAAATGTTAGATAAATAATGTATGTATGTAGGAGAAATTGTTGAGATAATAATGTTAATATTTTGCAGCTTAAATAAATAACAAAAATAATTTGGAAGAAGATAATGAATGAGTCGTAATTATTGTACTTAGTGAAAATAACTAAAAATATTGTTTTCAATAATTGATCTAATTAAAATAATTTGAAATGTTTAAATATTTTGCTTGACTTAAATGTTATATGGTTGAATTTCCAATGGATTTAAATTGTTTTATGAGATTTGATATTAATAAATAAATAATAACATTGTTGTTAAATGTTTCAGAGGTTACACGGAGACATTGGTGTGTGTGTGTGTGTGGTGTGTGTATTTTGTACTCATGTCAATAGGTGGATAATGTACTGTAAGTATAAAGTCTATAATACCACTTAGAGAGAATAAAATGCTTACAGGTGTGAAACGAGTTTAATTCAATAATAAAAATGAATTGAGATAATGGTGTTAAATGAAAACTGTAATTAAAAGGTAATAATAACTGAAAGGTGAATTAAAATTATATTTGGTTTTAACTGTAAGAAATAGACATTGATAAATATGTTATCTAAAAGATTTATAAAAAATTGAAAAGTGCAGTACAGGTATGAGTGGTGAGGTAACTAGAATGTTTAGACTGTGGGAGTGTTTATAACAGTGCTTACAAAACAAGTCTTGCAGACGACTGTTTATGTAAACAGTGTGTTGTATGTTTTGACTAATGTTTACAGCCAGAGGTGTTGAAGCTGAGTTGACAATAACAAAAAATGTTGTAGTCTGCTGAATCATGGCCAGTAGGGAAATCCTATGATGAAATAAAAAGAAATGCCAGGTGTGAAGAAATGAAGGTCAATTTTTTGAATGATGTAAGGAAATGACTTAATGTTTTGATTGTGAGACAGTGAATATGTGTGTGATAGGATGTTGTTAATGTAAAATCATTTACAAATGATTAAATGTAATTAATTTTGAAACTGTTAATTAAATAAAAAGTAACTTAATTTTGTAATTAAATTGATTGAAAAGATGATTTTTGATAATAAAGTTAAACCCATTTTGGACTAAATTTCAAAGGTAACGGTAGATTAAATAGTGATTGATGAAAATAATGATTAAAATAAATTATTTTAACTGTCCATATAGACTTTTCATAAGTCATGAATTTTTTGTCCTATACATATATAGTAGTTAAGGATACCTTGTATAATCTATGTATTATTTTGGAGGGCAATATTGTACAGGGAATATTATTCAATTTAACTGGAATTTATGTGTACTACTGTAAATCTATATTGTTTTATTAACACTATTTTTTTTAGGGTCTATAATATAAAATGAGCCAGTACGCTGTCAATGAACCAGTACGGCTAAGAGGAAACAAATCAGTTGCGGGATATGGAGTAATGGAAGGCCGTTTATTAAATTTTAAGTGAATGTTTCAAAGTCAGGCGATACTGTGGTGGGTATCTGTCCGAGCTTATGGTGGTGGGATCTCGAGTAGAGAAGTCGCGTAAGATCGGATGGGTGCTGCCACAGTCGCCAGACTAGGGGGGTAAGAGCACATGATTTAGTAGTGTTCAAGGGGGTTGCGGCGCCATATCCTCACTGATCCTCTTAGGGTTTAGGCAATAAGAGTTTGAACGCTCCGGCCTTCAACCTCTTATTGGAGGGGTATTGTAACGGTACAGAAATGGGAATTTCATTTTATATAAATCAGTATTTAATTCAGTAATTCAATAGTTAACTTTCACCTGTGGGGAGCCCCAATGCAACATACATACAGTCAGCCTAAACAATTGCCCAGACGGATTGCATAACCGCCCAGCAGCAGGCTCTGTGTGAAACCCAGTCTGCAGTGTGTCATTAGAGAGTGAACAACAGACAGCCAGCATCAGATAGTAAAGTTCGTGAATTAAAACCAGTGGCCTCGGGCATAAGATAGGCCTAGATTAAATGGGCCTATCTATTTAAACAACTTAAAAAACAAGTTCTATTGCAACTCACGGTCGCGCGACCATTAAAATTCTAAGTGCCCGGGCGAATCTCAAAAGCCGACCGGCTATATATATATAAAACATACAGTGTACATCTTACAGTGCATAAAGTATTTAACAACAACCAAACTCAATGTCAATAGTGCCGGAGTGCGAAAAAACGTGTAAAACTGTTATCACGAGACGACGTAGCAAACCAGAAGAAAACGTAATGGATGGGTAACTAAAATCACAGCCTATTAACATTTAAACCAATGTTTAGTAAATTTTGATTACGAAAAGCTTAAAAAGTAAGAAACAAAGAGATCTCTAAGAAAAAGGTTTTAATAAAGCAAGGTGAAAGAATAAAAAATAAACGTACTGGTTTATTCAAAAAGATATAATTTGTTATAGGTTAAGAAAGATTTCATTTATTAATTTGTTTGAATACAATGTATTACCAATATCAAGCCTAGTGTTTAATTGATGAGGAAATAATGGGGCTAATAAATTGGAAGCAATTTGTTTTATAAATGAACTGCATATTTATATGTGTACTGGTAACCTTCAAATAATCCTCTCTGCAGCCGTTTCGTCTGAAGGACTCTTGGAAAAAACCCGAAGGTAAGAAATAATTTTTAATAAGAGTTAATTATAATTTTGTAATTAATTGAGTAGTTTCAATGGCCCCGAACTAGGGACCCGAGTATTTTATAATTTGGCGTAAATTCATAAAGTTTCAATGGCCCCCGTACAGTGACGCGAGTATAGGGTTTATAACCTATATTCGCCAGACCTAACCAAGCTGCAGAACGGGTCATTTGAGAGGGAGAACGTAATTCTTATGTGACACTTTATAAACTCTTATGTAACATTTTATAAATTTAGAAAAATGGCAGGAAAGAATGAGAGCAATATACATGAAACGACTAGTGTCGAAAACTATAATGAATCCAATAGCATGAGCAATTTTTAAATCCACTCGACTCCAAACGTGAGTCAGGAAAATAAAACAAAAAATAATGCAAATGAAACAAAGAGTACAGACGATTCGGGGATACAAATAACCCCAAAATCGAGTAGGGAAAGTGAAACGAATAATGAAGTCAGCTTCACTGACAAAAATGTAGCAGCACAATTTACTCCAACGACAACACGAGTCAAAGAGTTGTCGATGGACGATATATTTACTTTAATGAAAACAATGTCTGAGAGTTTGAGTAGTGATATCAATAAAATGAATAGCAGTATCAATGTAAAATTCGATGTTCAAAAGAATAGTTTTGACAGCAAATTAGATATACAGAATGACAAATTTAACGAATTAAATAATCGTTTTGATGAAATTAAGACCGAAATTAAAAGCAAATTTAATTGCAAATTTGATGTACTTAAATTTGACATTGATGAAGTAAAAACAAAATGCGAAAATAGTTGTAATGAATTGAAACGAGACATTGAGAAAATAGTAGAGTCAGTAGCAGAACAGATTAAAAGTAAAAATACAAATGATGACAATAATGAGAATATAGTTAACAATGTGGTAGTAGAGAGTAAGATAACAAATAGTAACAATGATATTGAAAGTGGTAATGTAATTGAAAAGGTGGTATCAGAGAGTGAAATGTTGAAAATAGATAGTGAAATAGTGAGTGAGAAAGAGAGCGTTATATGTTGTAACGAAGTAGTAATTAGTGTTAATGAATTGGAAAAAGAATGGAGAAAGAGAGTAGATGAATGTGTAGGGCAGAAGGTAAATTTTCCCCTTATTTGTGATGAACCAAGGTGTTCAAAAATGTTATTATTGGAGGGCAAGAGACCCTTATTAGTGAAAGATTTGAATTGTTTCCCTTTTCTGTATAAATTAGTACCCTCTGTGTGGAATGATGTTCAAAGTAGGATATGGTGTTATGATGAGAGAGATTTAGATGGAGAGTTGTGTGTTGACAAAGGGATAGAATTATATAAACTAATGAGAGATTATAATGAGTTGAAAGAGATGCTAAATGATTTGAAATACTTACTTGTTAAAATAGAGAGTGAGAATTGTTTTGATGATACATGTTTAACGAATAATAATTTACCTTATGACGAAAAAATAACTGACTTGATAATGAATGTAATTACTGATGGAGACATAACCGATGTACTTAACGTTGACTTGTTTTATGATTATTTTGGTAAAATGAATGAATTTGGTTTTTATGGTGACGACACACAAAACAGTAATTTGTGTGTTAATGAAATTGAACAATGCTATATAAAACAAAGACTTATCTATGACGATGGAGGTTGAGCCTTAAATTCACAAATGGACACTTTTAAATATATTGTTTTATGGTAATGACCTAGCTGATTTTTGACATTGAAGTGTGATATAACTGAATACTTAATGATGACGATTTGTACATAAATGTTTAGTAAATGTATTTGTGTGTTGTAAAATGTTAGATAAACAATGTATGTATGTAGGAGAAATTGTTGAGATAATAATGTTAATATTTTGCAGCTTAAATAAATAACAAAAATAATTTGGAAGAAGATAATGAATGAGTCGTAATTATTGTACTTAGTGAAAATAACTAAAAATATTGTTTTCAATAATTGATCTAATTAAAATAATTTGAAATGTTTAAATATTTTGCTTGACTTAAATGTTATATGGTTGAATTTCCAATGGATTTAAATTGTTTTATGAGATTTGATATTAATAAATAAATAATAACATTGTTGTTAAATGTTTCAGAGGTTACACGGAGACATTGGTGTGTGTGTGTGTGTGTGTGTGGTGTGTATTTTGTACTCATGTCAATAGGTGGATAATGTACTGTAAGTATAAAGTCTATAATACCACTTAGAGAGAATAAAATGCTTACAGGTGTGAAACGAGTTTAATTCAATAATAAAAATGAATTGAGATAATGGTGTTAAATGAAAACTGTAATTAAAAGGTAATAATAACTGAAAGGTGAATTAAAATTATATTTGGTTTTAACTGTAAGAAATAGACATTGATAAATATGTTATCTAAAAGATTTATAAAAAATTGAAAAGTGCAGTACAGGTATGAGTGGTGAGGTAACTAGAATGTTTAGACTGTGGGAGTGTTTATAACAGTGCTTACAAAACAAGTCTTGCAGACGACTGTTTATGTAAACAGTGTGTTGTATGTTTTGACTAATGTTTACAGCCAGAGGTGTTGAAGCTGAGTTGACAATAACAAAAAATGTTGTAGTCTGCTGAATCATGGCCAGTAGGGAAATCCTATGATGAAATAAAAAGAAATGCCAGGTATGAAGAAATGCCAGGTATGAAGAAATGAAGGTCAATTTTTTGAATGATGTAAGGAAATGACTTGATGTTTTGATTGTGAGACAGTGAATATGTGTGTGATAGGATGTTGTTAATGTAAAATCATTTACAAATGATTAAATGTAATTAATTTTGAAACTGTTAATTAAATAAAAAGTAACTTAATTTGGTAATTAAATTGATTGAAAAGATGATTTTTGATAATAAAGTTAAACCCATTTTGGACTAAATTTCAAAGGTAACGATAGATTAAATAGTGATTGATGAAAATAATGATTAAAATAAATTATTTTAACTGTCCATATAGACTTTTCATAAGTCATGAATTTTTTGTCCTATACATATATAGTAGTTAAGGATACCTTGTATAATCTATGTATTATTTTGGAGGGCAATATTGTACAGGGAATATTATTCAATTTAACTGGAATTTATGTGTACTACTGTAAATCTATATTGTTTTATTAACACTATTTTTTTTAGGGTCTATAATATAAAATGAGCCAGTACGCTGTCAATGAACCAGTACGGCTAAGAGGAAACAAATCAGTTGCGGGATATGGAGTAATGGAAGGCCGTTTATTAAATTTTAAGTGAATGTTTCAAAGTCAGGCGATACTGTGGTGGGTATCTGTCTGAGCTTATGGTGGTGGGATCTCGAGTAGAGAAGTCCCGTAAGATCGGATGGGTGCTGCCACAGTCGCCAGACTAGGGGGGTAAGAACCCATGATTTAGTAGTGTTCAAGGGGGTTGCGGCGCCATATCCTCCCTGATCCTCTTAGGGTTTAGGCAATAAGAGTTTGAACGCTCCGGCCTTCAACCTCTTATTGGAGGGGTATTGTAACGGTACAGAAATGGGAATTTCATTTTATATAAATCAGTATTTAATTCAGTAATTCAATAGTTAACTTTCACCTGTGGGGAGCCCCAATGCAACATACATACAGTCAGCCTAAACAATTGCCCAGACGGATTGCGTAACCGCCCAGCAGCAGGCTCTGTGTGAAACCCAGTCTGCAGTGTGTCATTAGAGAGTGAACAACAGACAGCCAGCATCAGATAGTAAAGTTCGTGAATTAAAACCAGTGGCCTCGGGCATAAGATAGGCCTACATTAAATGGGCCTATCTATTTAAACAACTTAAAAAACAAGTTCTATTGCAACTCACGGTCGCGCGACCGTTAAAATTCTAAGTGCCCGGGCGAATCTCAAAAGCCGACCGGCTATATATATATATATATATATAAAAACATACAGTGTACATCTTACAGTGCATAAAGTATTTAACAACAACCAAACTCAATGTCAATAGTGCCGGAGTGCGAAAAAACGTGTAAAACTGTTATCACGAGACGACGTAGCAAACCAGAAGAAAACGTAATGGATGGGTAACTAAAATCACAGCCTATTAACATTTAAACCAATGTTTAGTAAATTTTGATTACCAAAAGCTTAAAAAGTAAGAAACAAAGAGGTCTCTAAGAAAAAGGTTTTAATAAAGCAAGGTGAAAGAATAAAAAATAAACGTACTGGTTTATTCAAAAAGATATAATTTGTTATAGGTTAAGAAAGATTTCATTTATTAATTTGCTTGAATACAATGTATTACCAATATCAAGCCTAGTGTTTAATTGATGAGGAAATAATGGGGCTAATAAATTGGAAGCAATTTGTTTTATAAATGAACTGCATATTTATATGTGTACTGGTAACCTTCAAATAATCCTCTCTGCAGCCGTTTCGTCTGAAGGACTCTTGGAAAAAACCCGAAGGTAAGAAATAATTATTAATAAGAGTTAATTATAATTTTGTAATTAATTGAGTAGTTTCAATGGCCCCGAACTAGGGACCCGAGTATTTTATAATTTGGCGTAAATTCATAAAGTTTCAATGGCCCCCGTACAGTGACGCGAGTATAGGGTTTATAACCTATATTCGCCAGACCTAACCAAGCTGCAGAACGGGTCATTTGAGAGGGAGAACGTAATTCTTATGTGACACTTTATAAACTCTTATGTAACATTTTATAAATTTAGAAAAATGGCAGGAAAGAATGAGAGCAATATACATGAAACGACTAGTGTCGAAAACTATAATGAATCCAATAGCATGAACAATTTTTAAATCCACTCGACTCCAAACGTGAGTCAGGAAAATAAAACAAAAAATAATGCAAATGAAACAAAGAATACAGACGATTCGGGGATACAAATAACCCCAAAATCGAGTAGGGAAAGTGAAACGAATAATGAAGTCAGCTTCACTTACAAAAATGTAGCAGCACAATTTACTCCAACGACAACACGAGTCAAAGAGTTGTCGATGGACGATATATTTACTTTAATGAAAACAATGTCTGAGAGTTTGAGTAGTGATATCAATAAAATGAATAGCAGTATCAATGTAAAATTCGATGTTCAAAAGAATAGTTTTGACAGCAAATTAGATATACAGAATGACAAATTTAATGAATTAAATAATCGTTTTGATGAAATTAAGACCGAAATTAAAAGCAAATTTAATTGCAAATTTGATGTACTTAAATTTGACATTGATGAAGTGAAAACAAAATGCGAAAATAGTTGTAATGAATTGAAACGAGACATTGAGAAAATAGTAGAGTCAGTAGCAGAACAGATTAAAAGTAAAAATACAAATGATGACAATAATGAGAATATAGTTAACAATGTGGTAGTAGAGAGTAAGATAACAAATAGTAACAAAGATATTGAAAGTGGTAATGTAATTGAAAAGGTGGTATCAGAGAGTGAAATGTTGAAAATAGATAGTGAAATAGTGAGTGAGAAAGAGAGCGTTATATGTTGTAACGAAGTAGTAATTAGTGTTAATGAATTGGAAAAAGAATGGAGAAAGAGAGTACATGAATGTGTAGGGCAGAGGGTAAATTTTCCCCTTATTTGTGATGAACCAAGGTGTTCAAAAATGTTATTATTGGAGGGCAAGAGACCCTTATTAGTGAAAGATTTGAATTGTTTCCCTTTTCTGTATAAATTAGTACCCTCTGTGTGGAATGATGTTGAAAGTAGGATATGGTGTTATGATGAGAGAGATTTAGATGGAGAGTTGTGTGTTGACAAAGAGATAGAATTATATAAACTAATGAGAGATTATAATGAGTTGAAAGAGATGCTAAATGATTTGAAATACTTACTTGTTAAAATAGAGAGTGAGAATTGTTTTGATGATACATGTTTAACGAATAATAATTTACCTTATGATGAAAAAATAACTGACTTGATAATGAATGTAATTACTGATGGAGACATAACCGATGTACTTAACGTTGACTTGTTTTATGATTATTTTGGTAAAATGAATGAATTTGGTTTTTATGGTGACGACACACAAAACAGTAATTTGTGTGTTAATGAAATTGAACAATGCTATATAAAACAAAGACTTATCTATGACGATGGAGGTTGAGCCTTAAATTCACAAATGGACACTTTTAAATATATTGTTTTATGGTAATGACCTAGCTGATTTTTGACATTGAAGTGTGATATAACTGAATACTTAATGATGACGATTTGTACATAAATGTTTAGTAAATGTATTTGTGTGTTGTAAAATGTTAGATAAACAATGTATGTATGTAGGAGAAATTGTTGAGATAATAATGTTAATATTTTGCAGCTTAAATAAATAACAAAAATAATTTGGAAGAAGATAATGAATGAGTCGTAATTATTGTACTTAGTGAAAATAACTAAAAATATTGTTTTCAATAATTGATCTAATTAAAATAATTTGAAATGTTTAAATATTTTGCTTGACTTAAATGTTATATGGTTGAATTTCCAATGGATTTAAATTGTTTTATGAGATTTGATATTAATAAATAAATAATAACATTGTTGTTAAATGTTTCAGAGGTTACACGGAGACATTGGTGTGTGTGTGTGTGTGTGGTGTGTATTTTGTACTCATGTCAATAGGTGGATAATGTACTGTAAGTATAAAGTCTATAATACCACTTAGAGAGAATAAAATGCTTACAGGTGTGAAACGAGTTTAATTCAATAATAAAAATGAATTGAGATAATGGTGTTAAATGAAAACTGTAATTAAAAGGTAATAATAACTGAAAGGTGAATTAAAATTATATTTGGTTTTAACTGTAAGAAATAGACATTGATAAATATGTTATCTAAAAGATTTATAAAAAATTGAAAAGTGCAGTACAGGTATGAGTGGTGAGGTAACTAGAATGTTTAGACTGTGGGAGTGTTTATAACAGTGCTTACAAAACAAGTCTTGCAGACGACTGTTTATGTAAACAGTGTGTTGTATGTTTTGACTAATGTTTACAGCCAGAGGTGTTGAAGCTGAGTTGACAATAACAAAAAATGTTGTAGTCTGCTGAATCATGGCCAGTAGGGAAATCCTATGATGAAATAAAAAGAAATGCCAGGTGTGAAGAAATGAAGGTCAATTTTTTGAATGATGTAAGGAAATGACTTAATCTTTTGATTGTGAGACAGTGAATATGTGTGTGACAGGATGTTATTAATGTAAAATCATTTACAAATGATTAAATGTAATTAATTTTGAAACTGTTAATTAAATAAAAAGTAACTTAATTTGGTAATTAAATTGATTGAAAAGATGATTTTTGATAATAAAGTTAAACCCATTTTGGACTAAATTTCAAAGGTAACGGTAGATTAAATAGTGATTGATGAAAATAATGATTAAAATAAATTATTTTAACTGTCCATATAGACTTTTCATAAGTCATGAATTTTTTGTCCTATACATATATAGTAGTTAAGGATACCTTGTATAATCTATGTATTATTTTGGAGGGCAATATTGTACAGGGAATATTATTCAATTTAACTGGAATTTATGTGTACTACTGTAAATCTATATTGTTTTATTAACACTATTTTTTTTAGGGTCTATAATATAAAATGAGCCAGTACGCTGTCAATGAACCAGTACGGCTAAGAGGAAACAAATCAGTTGCGGGATATGGAGTAATGGAAGGCCGTTTATTAAATTTTAAGTGAATGTTTCAAAGTCAGGCGATACTGTGGTGGGTATCTGACCGAGCTTATGGTGGTGGGATCTCGAGTAGAGAAGTCCCGTAAGATCGGATGGGTGCTGCCACAGTCGCCAGACTAGGGGGGTAAGAACCCATGATTTAGTAGTGTTCAAGGGGGTTGCGGCGCCATATCCTCACTGATCCTCTTAGGGTTTAGGCAATAAGAGTTTGAACGCTCCGGCCTTCAACCTCTTATTGGAGGGGTATTGTAACGGTACAGAAATGGGAATTTCATTTTATATAAATCAGTATTTAATTCAGTAATTCAATAGTTAACTTTCACCTGTGGGGAGCCCCAATGCAACATACATACAGTCAGCCTAAACAATTGCCCAGACGGATTGCGTAACCGCCCAGCAGCAGGCTCTGTGTGAAACCCAGTCTGCAGTGTGTCATTAGAGAGTGAACAACAGACAGCCAGCATCAGATAGTAAAGTTCGTGAATTAAAACCAGTGGCCTCGGGCATAAGATAGGCCTAGATTAAATGGGCCTATCTATTTAAACAACTTAAAAAACAAGTTCTATTGCAACTCACGGTCGCGCGACCGTTAAAATTCTAAGTGCCCGGACGAATCTCAAAAGCCGACCGGCTATATATATATATATATAAAAACATACAGTGTACATCTTACAGTGCATAAAGTATTTAACAACAACCAAACTCAATGTCAATAGTGCCGGAGTGCGAAAAAACGTGTAAAACTGTTATCACGAGACGACGTAGCAAACCAGAAGAAAACGTAATGGATGGGTAACTAAAATCACAGCCTATTAACATTTAAACCAATGTTTAGTAAATTTTGATTACCAAAAGCTTAAAAAGTAAGAAACAAAGAGATCTCTAAGAAAAAGGTTTTAATAAAGCAAGGTGAAAGAATAAAAAATAAACGTACTGGTTTATTCAAAAAGATATAATTTGTTATAGGTTAAGAAAGATTTCATTTATTAATTTGTTTGAATACAATGTATTACCAATATCAAGCCTAGTGTTTAATTGATGAGGAAATAATGGGGCTAATAAATTGGAAGCAATTTGTTTTATAAATGAACTGCATATTTATATGTGTACTGGTAACCTTCAAATAATCCTCTCTGCAGCCGTTTCGTCTGAAGGACTCTTGGAAAAAACCCGAAGGTAAGAAATAATTATTAATAAGAGTTAATTATAATTTTGTAATTAATTGAGTAGTTTCAATGGCCCCGAACTAGGGACCCGAGTATTTTATAATTTGGCGTAAATTCATAAAGTTTCAATGGCCCCCGTACAGTGACGCGAGTATAGGGTTTATAACCTATATTCGCCAGACCTAACCAAGCTGCAGAACGGGTCATTTGAGAGGGAGAACGTAATTCTTATGTGACACTTTATAAACTCTTATGTAACATTTTATAAATTTAGAAAAATGGCAGGAAAGAATGAGAGCAATATACATGAAACGTCTAGTGTCGAAAACTATAATGAATCCAATAGCATGAACAATTTTTAAATCCACTCGACTCCAAACGTGAGTCAGGAAAATAAAACAAAAAATAATGCAAATGAAACAAAGAATACAGACGATTCGGGGATACAAATAACCCCAAAATCGAGTAGGGAAAGTGAAACGAATAATGAAGTCAGCTTCACTGACAAAAATGTAGCAGCACAATTTACTCCAACGACAACACGAGTCAAAGAGTTGTCGATGGACGATATATTTACTTTAATGAAAACAATGTCTGAGAGTTTGAGTAGTGATATCAATAAAATGAATAGCAGTATCAATGTAAAATTCGATGTTCAAAAGAATAGTTTTGACAGCAAATTAGATATACAGAATGACAAATTTAACGAATTAAATAATCGTTTTGATGAAATTAAGACCGAAATTAAAAGCAAATTTAATTGCAAATTTGATGTACTTAAATTTGACATTGATGAAGTAAAAACAAAATGCGAAAATAGTTGTAATGAATTGAAACGAGACATTGAGAAAATAGTAGAGTCAGTAGCAGAACAGATTAAAAGTAAAAATACAAATGATGACAATAATGAGAATATAGTTAACAATGTGGTAGTAGAGAGTAAGATAACAAATAGTAACAATGATATTGAAAGTGGTAATGTAATTGAAAAGGTGGTATCAGAGAGTGAAATGTTGAAAATAGATAGTGAAATAGTGAGTGAGAAAGAGAGCGTTATATGTTGTAACGAAGTAGTAATTAGTGTTAATGAATTGGAAAAAGAATGGAGAAAGAGAGTACATGAATGTGTAGGGCAGAGGGTAAATTTTCCCCTTATTTGTGATGAACCAAGGTGTTCAAAAATGTTATTATTGGAGGGCAAGAGACCCTTATTAGTGAAAGATTTGAATTGTTTCCCTTTTCTGTATAAATTAGTACCCTCTGTGTGGAATGATGTTGAAAGTAGGATATGGTGTTATGATGAGAGAGATTTAGATGGAGAGTTGTGTGTTGACAAAGAGATAGAATTATATAAACTAATGAGAGATTATAATGAGTTGAAAGAGATGCTAAATGATTTGAAATACTTACTTGTTAAAATAGAGAGTGAGAATTGTTTTGATGATACATGTTTAACGAATAATAATTTACCTTATGATGAAAAAATAACTGACTTGATAATGAATGTAATTACTGATGGAGACATAACCGATGTACTTAACGTTGACTTGTTTTATGATTATTTTGGTAAAATGAATGAATTTGGTTTTTATGGTGACGACACACAAAACAGTAATTTGTGTGTTAATGAAATTGAACAATGCTATATAAAACAAAGACTTATCTATGACGATAGAGGTTGAGCCTTAAATTCACAAATGGACGCTTTTAAATATATTGTTTTATGGTAATGACCTAGCTGATTTTTGACATTGAAGTGTGATATAACTGAATACTTAATGATGACGATTTGTACATAAATGTTTAGTAAATGTATTTGTGTGTTGTAAAATGTTAGATAAATAATGTATGTATGTAGGAGAAATTGTTGAGATAATAATGTTAATATTTTGCAGCTTAAATAAATAACAAAAATAATTTGGAAGAAGATAATGAATGAGTCGTAATTATTGTACTTAGTGAAAATAACTAAAAATATTGTTTTCAATAATTGATCTAATTAAAATAATTTGAAATGTTTAAATATTTTGCTTGACTTAAATGTTATATGGTTGAATTTCCAATGGATTTAAATTGTTTTATGAGATTTGATATTAATAAATAAATAATAACATTGTTGTTAAATGTTTCAGAGGTTACACGGAGACATTGGTGTGTGTGTGTGTGGTGTGTGTATTTTGTACTCATGTCAATAGGTGGATAATGTACTGTAAGTATAAAGTCTATAATACCACTTAGAGAGAATAAAATGCTTACAGGTGTGAAACGAGTTTAATTCAATAATAAAAATGAATTGAGATAATGGTGTTAAATGAAAACTGTAATTAAAAGGTAATAATAACTGAAAGGTGAATTAAAATTATATTTGGTTTTAACTGTAAGAAATAGACATTGATAAATATGTTATCTAAAAGATTTATAAAAAATTGAAAAGTGCAGTACAGGTATGAGTGGTGAGGTAACTAGAATGTTTAGACTGTGGGAGTGTTTATAACAGTGCTTACAAAACAAGTCTTGCAGACGACTGTTTATGTAAACAGTGTGTTGTATGTTTTGACTAATGTTTACAGCCAGAGGTGTTGAAGCTGAGTTGACAATAACAAAAAATGTTGTAGTCTGCTGAATCATGGCCAGTAGGGAAATCCTATGATGAAATAAAAAGAAATGCCAGGTGTGAAGAAATGAAGGTCAATTTTTTGAATGATGTAAGGAAATGACTTAATGTTTTGATTGTGAGACAGTGAATATGTGTGTGATAGGATGTTGTTAATGTAAAATCATTTACAAATGATTAAATGTAATTAATTTTGAAACTGTTAATTAAATAAAAAGTAACTTAATTTTGTAATTAAATTGATTGAAAAGATGATTTTTGATAATAAAGTTAAACCCATTTTGGACTAAATTTCAAAGGTAACGGTAGATTAAATAGTGATTGATGAAAATAATGATTAAAATAAATTATTTTAACTGTCCATATAGACTTTTCATAAGTCATGAATTTTTTGTCCTATACATATATAGTAGTTAAGGATACCTTGTATAATCTATGTATTATTTTGGAGGGCAATATTGTACAGGGAATATTATTCAATTTAACTGGAATTTATGTGTACTACTGTAAATCTATATTGTTTTATTAACACTATTTTTTTTAGGGTCTATAATATAAAATGAGCCAGTACGCTGTCAATGAACCAGTACGGCTAAGAGGAAACAAATCAGTTGCGGGATATGGAGTAATGGAAGGCCGTTTATTAAATTTTAAGTGAATGTTTCAAAGTCAGGCGATACTGTGGTGGGTATCTGTCCGAGCTTATGGTGGTGGGATCTCGAGTAGAGAAGTCGCGTAAGATCGGATGGGTGCTGCCACAGTCGCCAGACTAGGGGGGTAAGAGCACATGATTTAGTAGTGTTCAAGGGGGTTGCGGCGCCATATCCTCACTGATCCTCTTAGGGTTTAGGCAATAAGAGTTTGAACGCTCCGGCCTTCAACCTCTTATTGGAGGGGTATTGTAACGGTACAGAAATGGGAATTTCATTTTATATAAATCAGTATTTAATTCAGTAATTCAATAGTTAACTTTCACCTGTGGGGAGCCCCAATGCAACATACATACAGTCAGCCTAAACAATTGCCCAGACGGATTGCATAACCGCCCAGCAGCAGGCTCTGTGTGAAACCCAGTCTGCAGTGTGTCATTAGAGAGTGAACAACAGACAGCCAGCATCAGATAGTAAAGTTCGTGAATTAAAACCAGTGGCCTCGGGCATAAGATAGGCCTAGATTAAATGGGCCTATCTATTTAAACAACTTAAAAAACAAGTTCTATTGCAACTCACGGTCGCGCGACCGTTAAAATTCTAAGTGCCCGGGCGAATCTCAAAAGCCGACCGGCTATATATATATAAAACATACAGTGTACATCTTACAGTGCATAAAGTATTTAACAACAACCAAACTCAATGTCAATAGTGCCGGAGTGCGAAAAAACGTGTAAAACTGTTATCACGAGACGACGTAGCAAACCAGAAGAAAACGTAATGGATGGGTAACTAAAATCACAGCCTATTAACATTTAAACCAATGTTTAGTAAATTTTGATTACGAAAAGCTTAAAAAGTAAGAAACAAAGAGATCTCTAAGAAAAAGGTTTTAATAAAGCAAGGTGAAAGAATAAAAAATAAACGTACTGGTTTATTCAAAAAGATATAATTTGTTATAGGTTAAGAAAGATTTCATTTATTAATTTGTTTGAATACAATGTATTACCAATATCAAGCCTAGTGTTTAATTGATGAGGAAATAATGGGGCTAATAAATTGGAAGCAATTTGTTTTATAAATGAACTGCATATTTATATGTGTACTGGTAACCTTCAAATAATCCTCTCTGCAGCCGTTTCGTCTGAAGGACTCTTGGAAAAAACCCGAAGGTAAGAAATAATTTTTAATAAGAGTTAATTATAATTTTGTAATTAATTGAGTAGTTTCAATGGCCCCGAACTAGGGACCCGAGTATTTTATAATTTGGCGTAAATTCATAAAGTTTCAATGGCCCCCGTACAGTGACGCGAGTATAGGGTTTATAACCTATATTCGCCAGACCTAACCAAGCTGCAGAACGGGTCATTTGAGAGGGAGAACGTAATTCTTATGTGACACTTTATAAACTCTTATGTAACATTTTATAAATTTAGAAAAATGGCAGGAAAGAATGAGAGCAATATACATGAAACGACTAGTGTCGAAAACTATAATGAATCCAATAGCATGAGCAATTTTTAAATCCACTCGACTCCAAACGTGAGTCAGGAAAATAAAACAAAAAATAATGCAAATGAAACAAAGAGTACAGACGATTCGGGGATACAAATAACCCCAAAATCGAGTAGGGAAAGTGAAACGAATAATGAAGTCAGCTTCACTGACAAAAATGTAGCAGCACAATTTACTCCAACGACAACACGAGTCAAAGAGTTGTCGATGGACGATATATTTACTTTAATGAAAACAATGTCTGAGAGTTTGAGTAGTGATATCAATAAAATGAATAGCAGTATCAATGTAAAATTCGATGTTCAAAAGAATAGTTTTGACAGCAAATTAGATATACAGAATGACAAATTTAACGAATTAAATAATCGTTTTGATGAAATTAAGACCGAAATTAAAAGCAAATTTAATTGCAAATTTGATGTACTTAAATTTGACATTGATGAAGTAAAAACAAAATGCGAAAATAGTTGTAATGAATTGAAACGAGACATTGAGAAAATAGTAGAGTCAGTAGCAGAACAGATTAAAAGTAAAAATACAAATGATGACAATAATGAGAATATAGTTAACAATGTGGTAGTAGAGAGTAAGATAACAAATAGTAACAATGATATTGAAAGTGGTAATGTAATTGAAAAGGTGGTATCAGAGAGTGAAATGTTGAAAATAGATAGTGAAATAGTGAGTGAGAAAGAGAGCGTTATATGTTGTAACGAAGTAGTAATTAGTGTTAATGAATTGGAAAAAGAATGGAGAAAGAGAGTAGATGAATGTGTAGGGCAGAAGGTAAATTTTCCCCTTATTTGTGATGAACCAAGGTGTTCAAAAATGTTATTATTGGAGGGCAAGAGACCCTTATTAGTGAAAGATTTGAATTGTTTCCCTTTTCTGTATAAATTAGTACCCTCTGTGTGGAATGATGTTCAAAGTAGGATATGGTGTTATGATGAGAGAGATTTAGATGGAGAGTTGTGTGTTGACAAAGGGATAGAATTATATAAACTAATGAGAGATTATAATGAGTTGAAAGAGATGCTAAATGATTTGAAATACTTACTTGTTAAAATAGAGAGTGAGAATTGTTTTGATGATACATGTTTAACGAATAATAATTTACCTTATGACGAAAAAATAACTGACTTGATAATGAATGTAATTACTGATGGAGACATAACCGATGTACTTAACGTTGACTTGTTTTATGATTATTTTGGTAAAATGAATGAATTTGGTTTTTATGGTGACGACACACAAAACAGTAATTTGTGTGTTAATGAAATTGAACAATGCTATATAAAACAAAGACTTATCTATGACGATGGAGGTTGAGCCTTAAATTCACAAATGGACACTTTTAAATATATTGTTTTGTGGTAATGACCTAGCTGATTTTTGACATTGAAGTGTGATATAACTGAATACTTAATGATGACGATTTGTACATAAATGTTTAGTAAATGTATTTGTGTGTTGTAAAATGTTAGATAAACAATGTATGTATGTAGGAGAAATTGTTGAGATAATAATGTTAATATTTTGCAGCTTAAATAAATAACAAAAATAATTTGGAAGAAGATAATGAATGAGTCGTAATTATTGTACTTAGTGAAAATAACTAAAAATATTGTTTTCAATAATTGATCTAATTAAAATAATTTGAAATGTTTAAATATTTTGCTTGACTTAAATGTTATATGGTTGAATTTCCAATGGATTTAAATTGTTTTATGAGATTTGATATTAATAAATAAATAATAACATTGTTGTTAAATGTTTCAGAGGTTACACGGAGACATTGGTGTGTGTGTGTGTGTGTGTGTGGTGTGTATTTTGTACTCATGTCAATAGGTGGATAATGTACTGTAAGTATAAAGTCTATAATACCACTTAGAGAGAATAAAATGCTTACAGGTGTGAAACGAGTTTAATTCAATAATAAAAATGAATTGAGATAATGGTGTTAAATGAAAACTGTAATTAAAAGGTAATAATAACTGAAAGGTGAATTAAAATTATATTTGGTTTTAACTGTAAGAAATAGACATTGATAAATATGTTATCTAAAAGATTTATAAAAAATTGAAAAGTGCAGTACAGGTATGAGTGGTGAGGTAACTAGAATGTTTAGACTGTGGGAGTGTTTATAACAGTGCTTACAAAACAAGTCTTGCAGACGACTGTTTATGTAAACAGTGTGTTGTATGTTTTGACTAATGTTTACAGCCAGAGGTGTTGAAGCTGAGTTGACAATAACAAAAAATGTTGTAGTCTGCTGAATCATGGCCAGTAGGGAAATCCTATGATGAAATAAAAAGAAATGCCAGGTATGAAGAAATGCCAGGTATGAAGAAATGAAGGTCAATTTTTTGAATGATGTAAGGAAATGACTTAATGTTTTGATTGTGAGACAGTGAATATGTGTGTGATAGGATGTTGTTAATGTAAAATCATTTACAAATGATTAAATGTAATTAATTTTGAAACTTTTAATTAAATAAAAAGTAACTTAATTTGGTAATTAAATTGATTGAAAAGATGATTTTTGATAATAAAGTTAAACCCATTTTGGACTAAATTTCAAAGGTAACGATAGATTAAATAGTGATTGATGAAAATAATGATTAAAATAAATTATTTTAACTGTCCATATAGACTTTTCATAAGTCATGAATTTTTTGTCCTATACATATATAGTAGTTAAGGATACCTTGTATAATCTATGTATTATTTTGGAGGGCAATATTGTACAGGGAATATTATTCAATTTAACTGGAATTTATGTGTACTACTGTAAATCTATATTGTTTTATTAACACTATTTTTTTTAGGGTCTATAATATAAAATGAGCCAGTACGCTGTCAATGAACCAGTACGGCTAAGAGGAAACAAATCAGTTGCGGGATATGGAGTAATGGAAGGCCGTTTATTAAATTTTAAGTGAATGTTTCAAAGTCAGGCGATACTGTGGTGGGTATCTGTCTGAGCTTATGGTGGTGGGATCTCGAGTAGAGAAGTCCCGTAAGATCGGATGGGTGCTGCCACAGTCGCCAGACTAGGGGGGTAAGAACCCATGATTTAGTAGTGTTCAAGGGGGTTGCGGCGCCATATCCTCCCTGATCCTCTTAGGGTTTAGGCAATAAGAGTTTGAACGCTCCGGCCTTCAACCTCTTATTGGAGGGGTATTGTAACGGTACAGAAATGGGAATTTCATTTTATATAAATCAGTATTTAATTCAGTAATTCAATAGTTAACTTTCACCTGTGGGGAGCCCCAATGCAACATACATACAGTCAGCCTAAACAATTGCCCAGACGGATTGCGTAACCGCCCAGCAGCAGGCTCTGTGTGAAACCCAGTCTGCAGTGTGTCATTAGAGAGTGAACAACAGACAGCCAGCATCAGATAGTAAAGTTCGTGAATTAAAACCAGTGGCCTCGGGCATAAGATAGGCCTACATTAAATGGGCCTATCTATTTAAACAACTTAAAAAACAAGTTCTATTGCAACTCACGGTCGCGCGACCGTTAAAATTCTAAGTGCCCGGGCGAATCTCAAAAGCCGACCGGCTATATATATATATATATATATAAAAACATACAGTGTACATCTTACAGTGCATAAAGTATTTAACAACAACCAAACTCAATGTCAATAGTGCCGGAGTGCGAAAAAACGTGTAAAACTGTTATCACGAGACGACGTAGCAAACCAGAAGAAAACGTAATGGATGGGTAACTAAAATCACAGCCTATTAACATTTAAACCAATGTTTAGTAAATTTTGATTACCAAAAGCTTAAAAAGTAAGAAACAAAGAGGTCTCTAAGAAAAAGGTTTTAATAAAGCAAGGTGAAAGAATAAAAAATAAACGTACTGGTTTATTCAAAAAGATATAATTTGTTATAGGTTAAGAAAGATTTCATTTATTAATTTGCTTGAATACAATGTATTACCAATATCAAGCCTAGTGTTTAATTGATGAGGAAATAATGGGGCTAATAAATTGGAAGCAATTTGTTTTATAAATGAACTGCATATTTATATGTGTACTGGTAACCTTCAAATAATCCTCTCTGCAGCCGTTTCGTCTGAAGGACTCTTGGAAAAAACCCGAAGGTAAGAAATAATTATTAATAAGAGTTAATTATAATTTTGTAATTAATTGAGTAGTTTCAATGGCCCCGAACTAGGGACCCGAGTATTTTATAATTTGGCGTAAATTCATAAAGTTTCAATGGCCCCCGTACAGTGACGCGAGTATAGGGTTTATAACCTATATTCGCCAGACCTAACCAAGCTGCAGAACGGGTCATTTGAGAGGGAGAACGTAATTCTTATGTGACACTTTATAAACTCTTATGTAACATTTTATAAATTTAGAAAAATGGCAGGAAAGAATGAGAGCAATATACATGAAACGACTAGTGTCGAAAACTATAATGAATCCAATAGCATGAACAATTTTTAAATCCACTCGACTCCAAACGTGAGTCAGGAAAATAAAACAAAAAATAATGCAAATGAAACAAAGAATACAGACGATTCGGGGATACAAATAACCCCAAAATCGAGTAGGGAAAGTGAAACGAATAATGAAGTCAGCTTCACTGACAAAAATGTAGCAGCACAATTTACTCCAACGACAACACGAGTCAAAGAGTTGTCGATGGACGATACATTTACTTTAATGAAAACAATGTCTGAGAGTTTGAGTAGTGATATCAATAAAATGAATAGCAGTATCAATGTAAAATTCGATGTTCAAAAGAATAGTTTTGACAGCAAATTAGATATACAGAATGACAAATTTAACAAATTAAATAATCGTTTTGATGAAATTAAGACCGAAATTAAAAGCAAATTTAATTGCAAATTTGATGTACTTAAATTTGACATTGATGAAGTAAAAACAAAATGCGAAAATAGTTGTAATGAATTGAAACGAGACATTGAGAAAATAGTAGAGTCAGTAGCAGAACAGATTAAAAGTAAAAATACAAATGATGACAATAATGAGAATATAGTTAACAATGTGGTAGTAGAGAGTAAGATAACAAATAGTAACAATGATATTGAAAGTGGTAATGTAATTGAAAAGGTGGTATCAGAGAGTGAAATGTTGAAAATAGATAGTGAAATAGTGAGTGAGAAAGAGAGCGTTATATGTTGTAACGAAGTAGTAATTAGTGTTAATGAATTGGAAAAAGAATGGAGAAAGAGAGTAGATGAATGTGTAGGGCAGAGGGTAAATTTTCCCCTTATTTGTGATGAACCAAGGTGTTCAAAAATGTTATTATTGGAGGGCAAGAGACCCTTATTAGTGAAAGATTTGAATTGTTTCCCTTTTCTGTATAAATTAGTACCCTCTGTGTGGAATGATGTTCAAAGTAGGATATGGTGTTATGATGAGAGAGATTTAGATGGAGAGTTGTGTGTTGACAAAGAGATAGAATTATATAAACTAATGAGAGATTATAATGAGTTGAAAGAGATGCTAAATGATTTGAAATACTTACTTGTTAAAATAGAGAGTGAGAATTGTTTTGATGATACATGTTTAACGAATAATAATTTACCTTATGATGAAAAAATAACTGACTTGATAATGAATGTAATTACTGATGGAGACATAACCGATGTACTTAACGTTGACTTGTTTTATGATTATTTTGGTAAAATGAATGAATTTGGTTTTTATGGTGACGACACACAAAACAGTAATTTGTGTGTTAATGAAATTGAACAATGCTATATAAAACAAAGACTTATCTATGACGATGGAGGTTGAGCCTTAAATTCACAAATGGACACTTTTAAATATATTGTTTTATGGTAATGACCTAGCTGATTTTTGACATTGAAGTGTGATATAACTGAATAATTAATGATGACGATTTGTACATAAATGTTTAGTAAATGTATTTGTGTGTTGTAAAATGTTAGATAAACAATGTATGTATGTAGGAGAAATTGTTGAGATAATAATGTTAATATTTTGCAGCTTAAATAAATAACAAAAATAATTTGGAAGAAGATAATGAATGAGTCGTAATTATTGTACTTAGTGAAAATAACTAAAAATATTGTTTTCAATAATTGATCTAATTAAAATAATTTGAAATGTTTAAATATTTTGCTTTACTTAAATGTTATATGGTTGAATTTCCAATGGATTTAAATTGTTTTATGAGATTTGATATTAATAAATAAATAATAACATTGTTGTTAAATGTTTCAGAGGTTACACGGAGACATTGGTGTGTGTGTGTGTGTGTGTGGTGTGTATTTTGTACTCATGTCAATAGGTGGATAATGTACTGTAAGTATAAAGTCTATAATACCACTTAGAGAGAATAAAATGCTTACAGGTGTGAAACGAGTTTAATTCAATAATAAAAATGAATTGAGATAATGGTGTTAAATGAAAACTGTAATTAAAAGGTAATAATAACTGAAAGGTGAATTAAAATTATATTTGGTTTTAACTGTAAGAAATAGACATTGATAAATATGTTATCTAAAAGATTTATAAAAAATTGAAAAGTGCAGTACAGGTATGAGTGGTGAGGTAACTAGAATGTTTAGACTGTGGGAGTGTTTATAACAGTGCTTACAAAACAAGTCTTGCAGACGACTGTTTATGTAAACAGTGTGTTGTATGTTTTGACTAATGTTTACAGCCAGAGGTGTTGAAGCTGAGTTGACAATAACAAAAAATGTTGTAGTCTGCTGAATCATGGCCAGTAGGGAAATCCTATGATGAAATAAAAAGAAATGCCAGGTATGAAGAAATGCCAGGTATGAAGAAATGAAGGTCAATTTTTTGAATGATGTAAGGAAATGACTTAATGTTTTGATTGTGAGACAGTGAATATGTGTGTGATAGGATGTTGTTAATGTAAAATCATTTACAAATGATTAAATGTAATTAATTTTGAAACTGTTAATTAAATAAAAAGTAACTTAATTTGGTAATTAAATTGATTGAAAAGATGATTTTTGATAATAAAGTTAAACCCATTTTGGACTAAATTTCAAAGGTAACGATAGATTAAATAGTGATTGATGAAAATAATGATTAAAATAAATTATTTTAACTGTCCATATAGACTTTTCATAAGTCATGAATTTTTTGTCCTATACATATATAGTAGTTAAGGATACCTTGTATAATCTATGTATTATTTTGGAGGGCAATATTGTACAGGGAATATTATTCAATTTAACTGGAATTTATGTGTACTACTGTAAATCTATATTGTTTTATTAACACTATTTTTTTTAGGGTCTATAATATAAAATGAGCCAGTACGCTGTCAATGAACCAGTACGGCTAAGAGGAAACAAATCAGTTGCGGGATATGGAGTAATGGAAGGCCGTTTATTAAATTTTAAGTGAATGTTTCAAAGTCAGGCGATACTGTGGTGGGTATCTGTCTGAGCTTATGGTGGTGGGATCTCGAGTAGAGAAGTCCCGTAAGATCGGATGGGTGCTGCCACAGTCGCCAGACTAGGGGGGTAAGAACCCATGATTTAGTAGTGTTCAAGGGGGTTGCGGCGCCATATCCTCCCTGATCCTCTTAGGGTTTAGGCAATAAGAGTTTGAACGCTCCGGCCTTCAACCTCTTATTGGAGGGGTATTGTAACGGTACAGAAATGGGAATTTCATTTTATATAAATCAGTATTTAATTCAGTAATTCAATAGTTAACTTTCACCTGTGGGGAGCCCCAATGCAACATACATACAGTCAGCCTAAACAATTGCCCAGACGGATTGCGTAACCGCCCAGCAGCAGGCTCTGTGTGAAACCCAGTCTGCAGTGTGTCATTAGAGAGTGAACAACAGACAGCCAGCATCAGATAGTAAAGTTCGTGAATTAAAACCAGTGGCCTCGGGCATAAGATAGGCCTACATTAAATGGGCCTATCTATTTAAACAACTTAAAAAACAAGTTCTATTGCAACTCACGGTCGCGCGACCGTTAAAATTCTAAGTGCCCGGGCGAATCTCAAAAGCCGACCGGCTATATATATATATATATATAAAAACATACAGTGTACATCTTACAGTGCATAAAGTATTTAACAACAACCAAACTCAATGTCAATAGTGCCGGAGTGCGAAAAAACGTGTAAAACTGTTATCACGAGACGACGTAGCAAACCAGAAGAAAACGTAATGGATGGGTAACTAAAATCACAGCCTATTAACATTTAAACCAATGTTTAGTAAATTTTGATTACCAAAAGCTTAAAAAGTAAGAAACAAAGAGGTCTCTAAGAAAAAGGTTTTAATAAAGCAAGGTGAAAGAATAAAAAATAAACGTACTGGTTTATTCAAAAAGATATAATTTGTTATAGGTTAAGAAAGATTTCATTTATTAATTTGCTTGAATACAATGTATTACCAATATCAAGCCTAGTGTTTAATTGATGAGGAAATAATGGGGCTAATAAATTGGAAGCAATTTGTTTTATAAATGAACTGCATATTTATATGTGTACTGGTAACCTTCAAATAATCCTCTCTGCAGCCGTTTCGTCTGAAGGACTCTTGGAAAAAACCCGAAGGTAAGAAATAATTATTACTAAGAGTTAATTATAATTTTGTAATTAATTGAGTAGTTTCAATGGCCCCGAACTAGGGACCCGAGTATTTTATAATTTGGCGTAAATTCATAAAGTTTCAATGGCCCCCGTACAGTGACGCGAGTATAGGGTTTATAACCTATATTCGCCAGACCTAACCAAGCTGCAGAACGGGTCATTTGAGAGGGAGAACGTAATTCTTATGTGACACTTTATAAACTCTTATGTAACATTTTATAAATTTAGAAAAATGGCAGGAAAGAATGAGAGCAATATACATGAAACGACTAGTGTCGAAAACTATAATGAATCCAATAGCATGAACAATTTTTAAATCCACTCGACTCCAAACGTGAGTCAGGAAAATAAAACAAAAAATAATGCAAATGAAACAAAGAATACAGACGATTCGGGGATACAAATAACCCCAAAATCGAGTAGGGAAAGTGAAACGAATAATGAAGTCAGCTTCACTGACAAAAATGTAGCAGCACAATTTACTCCAACGACAACACGAGTCAAAGAGTTGTCGATGGACGATATATTTACTTTAATGAAAACAATGTCTGAGAGTTTGAGTAGTGATATCAATAAAATGAATAGCAGTATCAATGTAAAATTCGATGTTCAAAAGAATAGTTTTGACAGCAAATTAGATATACAGAATGACAAATTTAACGAATTAAATAATCGTTTTGATGAAATTAAGACCGAAATTAAAAGCAAATTTAATTGCAAATTTGATGTACTTAAATTTGACATTGATGAAGTAAAAACAAAATGCGAAAATAGTTGTAATGAATTGAAACGAGACATTGAGAAAATAGTAGAGTCAGTAGCAGAACAGATTAAAAGTAAAAATACAAATGATGACAATAATGAGAATATAGTTAACAATGTGGTAGTAGAGAGTAAGATAACAAATAGTAACAATGATATTGAAAGTGGTAATGTAATTGAAAAGGTGGTATCAGAGAGTGAAATGTTGAAAATAGATAGTGAAATAGTGAGTGAGAAAGAGAGCGTTATATGTTGTAACGAAGTAGTAATTAGTGTTAATGAATTGGAAAAAGAATGGAGAAAGAGAGTAGATGAATGTGTAGGGCAGAGGGTAAATTTTCCCCTTATTTGTGATGAACCAAGGTGTTCAAAAATGTTATTATTGGAGGGCAAGAGACCCTTATTAGTGAAAGATTTGAATTGTTTCCCTTTTCTGTATAAATTAGTACCCTCTGTGTGGAATGATGTTCAAAGTAGGATATGGTGTTATGATGAGAGAGATTTAGATGGAGAGTTGTGTGTTGACAAAGAGATAGAATTATATAAACTAATGAGAGATTATAATGAGTTGAAAGAGATGCTAAATGATTTGAAATACTTACTTGTTAAAATAGAGAGTGAGAATTGTTTTGATGATACATGTTTAACGAATAATAATTTACCTTATGATGAAAAAATAACTGACTTGATAATGAATGTAATTACTGATGGAGACATAACCGATGTACTTAACGTTGACTTGTTTTATGATTATTTTGGTAAAATGAATGAATTTGGTTTTTATGGTGACGACACACAAAACAGTAATTTGTGTGTTAATGAAATTGAACAATGCTATATAAAACAAAGACTTATCTATGACGATGGAGGTTGAGCCTTAAATTCACAAATGGACACTTTTAAATATATTGTTTTATGGTAATGACCTAGCTGATTTTTGACATTGAAGTGTGATATAACTGAATAATTAATGATGACGATTTGTACATAAATGTTTAGTAAATGTATTTGTGTGTTGTAAAATGTTAGATAAACAATGTATGTATGTAGGAGAAATTGTTGAGATAATAATGTTAATATTTTGCAGCTTAAATAAATAACAAAAATAATTTGGAAGAAGATAATGAATGAGTCGTAATTATTGTACTTAGTGAAAATAACTAAAAATATTGTTTTCAATAATTGATCTAATTAAAATAATTTGAAATGTTTAAATATTTTGCTTTACTTAAATGTTATATGGTTGAATTTCCAATGGATTTAAATTGTTTTATGAGATTTGATATTAATAAATAAATAATAACATTGTTGTTAAATGTTTCAGAGGTTACACGGAGACATTGGTGTGTGTGTGTGTGTGTGTGTGGTGTGTATTTTGTACTCATGTCAATAGGTGGATAATGTACTGTAAGTATAAAGTCTATAATACCACTTAGAGAGAATAAAATGCTTACAGGTGTGAAACGAGTTTAATTCAATAATAAAAATGAATTGAGATAATGGTGTTAAATGAAAACTGTAATTAAAAGGTAATAATAACTGAAAGGTGAATTAAAATTATATTTGGTTTTAACTGTAAGAAATAGACATTGATAAATATGTTATCTAAAAGATTTATAAAAAATTGAAAAGTGCAGTACAGGTATGAGTGGTGAGGTAACTAGAATGTTTAGACTGTGGGAGTGTTTATAACAGTGCTTACAAAACAAGTCTTGCAGACGACTGTTTATGTAAACAGTGTGTTGTATGTTTTGACTAATGTTTACAGCCAGAGGTGTTGAAGCTGAGTTGACAATAACAAAAAATGTTGTAGTCTGCTGAATCATGGCCAGTAGGGAAATCCTATGATGAAATAAAAAGAAATGCCAGGTGTGAAGAAATGAAGGTCAATTTTTTGAATGATGTAAGGAAATGACTTAATGTTTTGATTGTGAGACAGTGAATATGTGTGTGATAGGATGTTGTTAATGTAAAATCATTTACAAATGATTAAATGTAATTAATTTTGAAACTGTTAATTAAATAAAAAGTAACTTAATTTGGTAATTAAATTGATTGAAAAGATGATTTTTGATAATAAAGTTAAACCCATTTTGGACTAAATTTCAAAGGTAACGGTAGATTAAATAGTGATTGATGAAAATAATGATTAAAATAAATTATTTTAACTGTCCATATAGACTTTTCATATGTCATGAATTTTTTGTCCTATACATATATAGTAGTTAAGGATACCTTGTATAATCTATGTATTATTTTGGAGGGCAATATTGTACAGGGAATATTATTCAATTTAACTGGAATTTATGTGTACTACTGTAAACCTATATTGTTTTATTAACACTATTTTCTTTAGGGTCTATAATATAAAATGAGCCAGTACGCTGTCAATGAACCAGTACGGCTAAGAGGAAACAAATCAGTTGCGGGATATGGAGTAATGGAAGGCCGTTTATTAAATTTTAAGTGAATGTTTCAAAGTCAGGCGATACTGTGGTGGGTATCTGTCCGAGCTTATGGTGGTGGGATCTCGAGTAGAGAAGTCCCGTAAGATCGGATGGGTGCTGCCACAGTCGCCAGACTAGGGGGGTAAGAACCCATGATTTAGTAGTGTTCAAGGGGGTTGCGGCGCCATATCCTCACTGATCCTCTTAGGGTTTAGGCAATAAGAGTTTGAACGCTCCGGCCTTCAACCTCTTATTGGAGGGGTATTGTAACGGTACAGAAATGGGAATTTCATTTTATATAAATCAGTATTTAATTCAGTAATTCAATAGTTAACTTTCACCTGTGGGGAGCCCCAATGCAACATACATACAGTCAGCCTAAACAATTGCCCAGACGGATTGCGTAACCGCCCAGCAGCAGGCTCTGTGTGAAACCCAGTCTGCAGTGTGTCATTAGAGAGTGAACAACAGACAGCCAGCATCAGATAGTAAAGTTCGTGAATTAAAACCAGTGGCCTCGGGCATAAGATAGGCCTAGATTAAATGGGCCTATCTATTTAAACAACTTAAAAAACAAGTTCTATTGCAACTCATGGTCGCGCGACCGTTAAAATTCTAAGTGCCCGGGCGAATCTCAAAAGCCGACCGGCTATATATATATATATATATATATATATATAAAAAAACATACAGTGTACATCTTACAGTGCATAAAGTATTTAACAACAACCAAACTCAATGTCAATAGTGCTGGAGTGCGAAAAAACGTGTAAAACTGTTATCACGAGACGACGTAGCAAACCAGAAGAAAACGTAATGGATGGGTAACTAAAATCACAGCCTATTAACATTTAAACCAATGTTTAGTAAATTTTGATTACCAAAAGCTTAAAAAGTAAGAAACAAAGAGATCTCTAAGAAAAAGGTTTTAATAAAGCAAGGTGAAAGAATAAAAAATAAACGTACTGGTTTATTCAAAAAGATATAATTTGTTATAGGTTAAGAAAGATTTCATTTATTAATTTGTTTGAATACAATGTATTACCAATATCAAGCCTAGTGTTTAATTGATGAGGAAATAATGGGGCTAATAAATTGGAAGCAATTTGTTTTATAAATGAACTGCATATTTATATGTGTACTGGTAACCTTCAAATAATCCTCTCTGCAGCCGTTTCGTCTGAAGGACTCTTGGAAAAAACCCGAAGGTAAGAAATAATTATTAATAAGAGTTAATTATAATTTTGTAATTAATTGAGTAGTTTCAATGGCCCCGAACTAGGGACCCGAGTATTTTATAATTTGGCGTAAATTCATAAAGTTTCAACGTAAACAAGAGTGAAATGTTGTTGAAGAAAATAAATGGTGAAATGTTGAATAATAGTTGTATTGATAATGAGAGTAGAAAGTTAGTTGACGTTAGTAATGAAGTAGTAATAAGTACTGATGTGTTGGAGAAAGAATGGAGCGATAGTTTAAATGTAGAGTATGAACAGAGGGCAAATTTTTCTTGTAGTACAGGTGAAGAAAAAGCTTCACCAGTGTTGTATGAGGACAGAGTTTCCTCCTGTAGTTGTGTGGAAGACGAGGTGTCTTCAAATGGTCCCTTTATTTTTTGTGATGGTCTTGGAAGTGCCAAGACGAATAGTAAGTTTGTGTTGCCCTCTGTGTGGAATGAGAATGTGAAATGTTGTGAGAAGTATTGTGATGAAATTGATTATGAGAGAGAGAAAGAGTTAAGAGGTTTCAAGTTAAATAGAGGTTATGGAGAGTTGATAGAGAAGATGAATATTAAGAGAATTATAATAAATAATGTAGATTTACCTTGTTCAGTAGTAAACAATGATAATGATTATATTGATGATAAACATTTACCTGTGGGGAGAGTTAATGTACTTGTAGTAGCAGAATATTGTGATAATGATGTAATTGTATTAACAAACACTGACGGAGACTTTATAAAAAATACTAATGCAGACTTGATTTATGATATAGTAATAATGGGAGATAACCCTACATATTATTATTATTGTGGTACGATGGAAAAAACAAATTTTTATGGGTATTACACAAATGATATCCATATGAGACTTATAAATAAAAATGAGAAATATTATGTGAAGAAAAGACTAATTTTCGATGATGGGGGTTGAGAAATACGGAATGAACATTTAACTATGTGAGTAATGGTAAAATGACCTGGCTGATTTAGGTATTGAAGTGTGGTAAATAATAAAAACTATGATGAAAATTTGTAAATAAATGTGTTAGTGTTAAATGTATTGTCAATATTATTTTGTTGTAGTGTACATTATAGCTTATGTGTAACACATGTTTGTAATAAGAAGGAAAGGTATAATAATAAATAATTACATTTTATTTTGCTAACTAAGGAACAAAAGGTAATAATGAATTTAATTTTGCATTGTGTGTTTGTATCAAAAACGTGTTAAATAATGTAACCAAATTATTTTGAGTGGAGGTGGAATTAAAGTAATTTAAAATTATATTTGATCTGAATTATAATAAATAGTAATTGATAAATATGTTAACATTACAAGATTTATAGAAATTAAAAATTGAAGGAAGTATTTAGTAGTGATGTAATCATGAATGTTGAGACAGAGTTAGTGTTTATAAAACAAGTCTGGTAGACCACTGTTAATGTAAACAGGTATGTTTACAGATTGATGTTTATAGTCATGTTGGAGTTGACAACAAGAATGTTGTAGTCTGATGAATCATTGCTAGGAGTAAATCCTATTATGAAATAAAAGTTATGCAAGATGTGTTGAAATGGAGGTAGCTTTTTATGAACAATATAAGGAAATGACTTAATGTTTTGATTGTAAGACAGTTAATATTTGTGTGATAGGACTTTGTTAATGGAGAATCATTTTGAAAAAATGTAATTAATTCTGAAATTGTTAATTAAATAAGATAAAATTAAATTGGTAATTAAATTAATGGAAAAGGTGAAGTTTAATAATGAATTTAAATTTATTTTGATCTGGATTTTGACCATAATTGTAAAATAAATAACTGATGAAAAAATAATGAGTAAAATATGTACTTTACTTAAATGGAAAATGAAGGAAATTTTTGGGTAACAATAATAAAAAATGTTTGTATAATCAATGTGCTATTTTGGAGGGGTAATATTGTACGGGGAACATTATTTAATTTGTTTGATGGAATACATATGTACTAAGGCTAGGATACTGTAAACTTATATGATTCTGTTAACCTTGTATCTTTTAGGGTTAAGCTATATTGTTGAGTGAAACAATGTAACTTGTTGAAGATGAGTCATGCGTATGGGCCTGATGATTAAATTCGAATTAATCAATGTAACCGATGGACAATTTAGAAGTTATATTACAATGTAGTCAGATGCATGTTATATTTTGTAAAAAACATGAACCAGTACTTTGTTAATGAACCAGTATGGCTAAGAGGAAACAAATCAGTGGTGGATATGATATAATGGAAGGCCTTTTTGTTAAATTTTAATTAAATGTTTCAGAGTCAGGCGATACTGTGGCGGGTATCTGTCCGAGCTTATGGTGTTGGGATCTCATGAAGAGAAGTCCAGTAGGATCAAATGAGTGCTGCCACAGCCGCCGGACTAGGGGGGTAAGTACCCATGATTTTAGTAGAGAGTTCAGGGGGGTTGCAGTGCCATATCCCCACTGATCCTCTTAGGTTTTAGGCAATGAGAGTCTGTGTGCTTCGGCATACAACCTCTCATTGGGGGGGGGGGTATTGCAACGGTACAGAATTGTGTGCTCCCTTAGTTTCAAGTTAGATCAGTTTTAATTTTTAATTGTCAGTATTCACCTGTGAGGTGCCCCAGTGCAACATACAATGTTAGCATAAACAACTGATGTCTAGACAGCCAGACTAGACATATTACGTAATAGCCCCAGCAGCAGTCTTTGTGAATCACAGTAGGCAGATTGTCATCATACTGTCAGCATCAGACGGAAGCAGCATACAGTACATTAATAAGTTAACCGGTGGCCTCGGGCGTGTAAGATAGGCTGAAATATAAGTAGGCCTCTCCAATACAATCAATAAAGGCTATAAACATCTAAGTGCGAGTAAAATTACGTCGGCCGACTTTATCTTACATTTATAATGTGGAACCATTAAACAAATCAGTGAGAACTTAATTAAACAAAAAAACAGTAAACTTATTACCAATGGTGGCGTGAGTGCGCGAGAACCAAGAAAACGGTCAACACAGTACAACAAACCTCAGGGACACACACGGTGGATGGGTAACTAACAACCTTAAATGTGCATATTAAAGAATCGGTATATAAAAAATGTTGATGGTTACATGTAAACCCAAATAATTGAGATCTCTAAGGGAAAGGTTTTTTTTTGCTTTTATAAAAGAAAATAAGAAGGGGAAGAGATATAAATACGTATTGGTTCATACAAAAAATGTATAATTTGTACTAGGTTAGAATTAAGAAAGATTCCATTTGTTAATCTGTGTGATTTTATGTTATTTGTCACTTATTCCATGCATTCTTAATACAACAATATACCAGAAAAGCAATTAGAACTTTAATTGTTATAAAAGTAGTCTAAAACGAAATACTTAACTTGTTCAATAAACCAGAAACATTTGTTTGAATATAAACTGCATATTTATATTTGTACCGTTCATCTCAAATAATCCTTTCTGCAGCTGTGTTCGTCTGTAGAACCTTGGAGAAGCACCCTAAGGTAAGAGTTTAATATAAATTGAATTAACTTATATTGTTTCAGTGACGCCCGAAAATAGGGACTCGACGAGTATTTTATTATTTGCACTAAGTAATATTGTTTCACACTGAAACAAACTGTACCATATTGCTAATACTAAATCAATCGGTGGTGTGACAACTTGTGTCATCTTTTTTTATATGATGGAAAAGTACAACATCTATGTGTCAATGAGCCAAAACTACAACAGTAGATTTTAATGAGTAAAAGTTAAATAATAAAAGTGGACGTACAACACACACACACACACACACACACACACACACACCTTCCATTATTGTTAAGAAATCTGAATACATTTTTTATAATTAGGAATATAAAGTATATTTACGTACTTCTATGTAATAAATTACTTAAAACATAGGGTGTTCATTAACTTCTACCAGTAATTTATCTTTAATATTTTTTAACTGTAACTGTCAACTCTATTTTACTTTAAAATATAAACTAATTATACCTACGTTATCTATTAAATGAGATGGTTACTTACGTGAGAACATTGTAAGGAACCATGGTATTGCAAACAGTTCTGGTATGAAGCTGATGTCATGAAGGTGGTTGGCCAATGTTGGGTCATGAAATGTAATCAGATGGGAGAACTTGACCAAGTACTCACGTATCACAGCAGAATTGTCTTTTAAAAAGAAGTTGTGTAAATATTTTGGCACAAACGCTGACAAACAAGCATATGCACGAGCTGTAACATAAAAATAGGCAAACATCTGTAGCTGCTGTAAAACTTTATATACAAAAAATGTATTGTCATGTATAAAATGTCTTGAATATTTCAATTTTGCACTCTTACAGCACCACCAAAAGTTTGGCATATCATTTCTTCATTGCAACTACATTAAATATTAAAAAATATGATAATAATTAATTTAAATAATAATATATTTAAGTAATTTACATCAAACAATTTACTTAATCAGATTTTTGCAATTCTCATATTTTCATTATTTAATTACAATTATATAATTATAAATTTAATTATAAATTATACTAATTAGAAATAAATTAATTTAAATTTAAATTATTTAAATAACAACTTTCACACAGGAATTAACTTTTCATTGAAACAAATTAGCTAAAACAGTAGGTACTTGAAAACCAGAATTTGGCACAGATTTATTTAATTTTAATAAAATATATAATCTTGTGCAAACATTTTTAGTAATTGATTAAATAATATAAATAAAAGTTTAATAAATCAGACTGTGTGTACGCAATTTAATTTGAATAATAAGATTAAGTATTGCAACAGATCAAATTTTATTATACTAATAAGGATATAGTGAGTGTGTAAAAATCACAAACCAGTCTATTATGGTTTGTACACACACAAATTCATTCAAAAAATACATGACAATATAGAACACCTTTTTATGAAGAGTTTGGTGTACCCTACATGCTTATCCATTTCTAAATACAAAACTTACGACTAAAAGACAAAATATTACGTACAACAAATTTAAACAAGAAAATGCTCGTCATCCATGTGCTGTGATATAAACAACATAGCTTATCATCATGTATTCTGTTGCAGTATATATTGTTTGTTTTTAATGTGATGAACCTGATGGGCGTTTGAAAGTAAATTAAAAAAAACATTGGCCAATTTGAAGACTGCAGTACACTGCTGGCTGTAAACTATAAACCTTACATAACTAAAATATTAATGAACAAATTTAAGCAGCCAACACAAGATTATGCACATCAAATCAGCTTAGGAACAGTTTATGGTGATTATGGTAGCAGGGCGAGAAAAAAATCGACTGTCAGAATGATGAGGGGTATGAGGTGGATGGGCAGGGGAACGATGAATGAGGAAGTCGTACTCATTCACTTCATTTGTTCGGGTGTCATCAGTTGCAAACAATGAATGATCATTCACTAGAAACCGTTCACTGTTCTTACTGTTCCTGTTGTAATTCATTCGTTTGTCCCATTCGTTCACAAACGTCACAACACTATTAGCAACACTGCAACTGGTATTTACTATTTGATCTATTATCTCTACATGGTGTAATATAGGATCTATTCCAAAGTAAATATGGTATAAATAATTGGTTAAATTTTCCAACATTTTTGAATACTTCATACTCAGTCTCCCAGCAGGTTAAGAAATGTGTATGATAAATTACTGCTAGTACAGAGATGTGTTGTTACAAGCAAACTAAAGAAATTATTATGCACTAATAACAAGAAAAAATACACTCTTCATAATTAAGTCCCGTGTGCTAAACATATCTGTTACAGTTACAAACAGCCATAAACTTAAAAGAGTCTTTCAAGAGTTATGTAGTCATAATTAAAGAGTTTAGTAATTAAAGCTCATTCAACTAGTAACTAGTAGGCTCTTGTGTGAGAGACACTTTTTCACACAAAGATTAATATATTTATTACAAGAGATTATATTACACGGATATATATTACAAGATATATTTATTACATGGAGATTACACCATATACAAGGTGTGTTCAAAAAGACTGAACTTTTTTAATAACACACCAACTACCAAAAACCAACACTACTGCAACTGGAACTATTGTGCATGCCTAATGACAGTTTTTGACAACAAACTGCCATTTATCCTATTCTGCTATTAGCATTAGTCTTTGAGCTACATCAGATTGAGTGAGGACATGCACACGCTGTCCATCAGGTTAGTAACAAAATGGTTAAGAAAGACCTCAAAGAATAATGTGTCATATGAAAATGTTTGGGAAAACTAGGTTAAAACTTTACAGATACATTCTGTTGTTAAACTAGGCATACAAGGAGGCCTGTATGAGCTGAAGGATTATTTTAAGCATTTTGAAGAGGGCAAAAACATTAGTCAGTGCAGATAAAGCAGTGTTGATGATCATAGCAAGAACTCGTGATGTGGTAATTGTAAATCGTCATTTAACTGCCAAGACTTCCTATGAGAGTGGGCATCAATAGAAGATCATAAAACTAAATTCTGATGGAAAAACTTTAATGCATCCTATCACTGAAAAATTCTTGCTGCAATTAGAAAGAGACCCATTTTGAAATCAGTCATCAACTGTGTAGGAACGCAAACGGTAATAACTTTGGAATGCAATGGAAATTTATTTGTAAAGATTTTAACAAATTAGCAGGAAAGTCACACGCCCACACACACACACACACACACACACACGCACGCACGCACGCAAGCATGCATGCGTACATATTGTGTTAAGATGTTCATTCTCACTTTGTTACAAATCCAATGGACAGTGTGTGCACATATCTACTACAGTCTATATAGTCTGAAGACTGATGATCATAGAGGGACGAGGAAACTGCGTTCTGTTGTCAAAATAAACGTGGCTAGCAGTACTTAATTATATGCAATGTTCTAACCGTGGCTAGCAATGTTCACTTTATGTGCAGGTTGCTGTGCTATATAAACAGTTCAGTCTTTTTTGGAAGACATCTAATATAAAATGCCTATTTCTAAAAAAAAAAAACTAAGAAAATTTGTAACATATATCTAACATTTAACATAAAAAAAGAAATAAAATCTAACACTTTTTTTAATTAAATGTTGTAACACTAACACTTGTTTTGATACACGTTTTAACAATTTAACAACATTTAATATTACCTTCATAATTAAAGTTAAGATATAAGAAAGGTGCGCAGAGTGAATCCAACCCCTGCCAGTATACATACTGTGGATGAGAAACAACCCATGCCTTTAGTACTCTCTTCAATTTTCTGTGGCCTTCACAAGATGACAAAAGTTCATTATACTGATGACATCTCGGTATATCAACTTCTATCTGAAATGTTTTAAAACCTTCAGAAAAATAAAAATATAATCTTGCACATCATTTAATATCACTTATAATGAAAACAGTGCACGCACGCGTGCACACACACACACACACACACACACACATGTTCTTATTGTTTATATTATCAATAATTTTTAGATTTTATGTATAAAAATATTACATCACAAAAACAGACTGTAACAATTTTGTTAGAGTCAAAAATATGCAAACAAAATCCACACTTATCAGCCAGTAGATTTTTAAATACAAACAAAATGCAGTTAGGAATGTAGCGTACTTATGAAATTCCCAGTCAAAAAGTAAGCATCTACCACTGAAAAACATTACAATTAGAAAAAAATAAGAAAACTCTAAATTTTTAGGAGTACATTTTCAAAACAATGCAAAGAAGAACATAATATTGTTAGTTGGTTTGAACATATTTCAGAATACACAAATGTCTTGAATATATAAGTCTGAATACTTGAGAATTTCAAAGAATCAAAAAGTATTATACAATGATGAACCCCATTTTGCTAGAATTTACAACAAAATTAAAAGACCAAAGTAAAACTAGGAGGCCGATGTAGACACCAATTTCAGTAAAAATGCAGCAAAGACATAATAAGGTTACATCAGGAAATCAGAACTACAATAAATAAGGAATCAATAGCACAAATTAGAAAACAGACTACTTAAATATACTATATATCAGAATAGACTGCTCAAAAACAAACAAGAAATGGGAAGACAAAGAATTTTTGAGTGGCAGAAAATATTTGATTTGTAATAATTTACAAGTTCATTTGTCAACTGAAGTACACATTGTACATAATTTTATTTGTCAGTTACAGTTGTTTAATGTACCCAACTTGACACTACATATAACTAATTTTTAACTTTTATTTTATTTTATGTATATTATTTTTAGGTAATCACAGTTTCGATCTGAGTATTGAGATTCTCATACAAAAATACGAGGTTTGATCAATAAATATGTGGAATTTTTTAATTCGAAGGCTGTGTAAGTCCAATTGCCACGATATTTTGTTGTTATGTTGGTTCACTTGTTCCTGACGTATCTTGACATTAGTACCCATATTGGATGCTCAATTCATTGTTAACTGTCGAAAAGGTTACACGTATTTTGGTGTGCTCGGCAATTTTTTACTTGTGGAAAAAATGGAACAAAGAATTTGCATGAAATTATGCTTTCAGAATGGAATAAAGTGCAGCGCCATATTGGAAATGGTGAATGTTGCTATTGGCGAGTCTTCTATGAACAAAACAAGCGTTTACAAGTGGTACAAACATTTCCAAGAGGGCCGTGAATACGTTGAAAATGATGAGCATCCTGGACGCCCCAGCACATCAACAATTGATGACAATATCGGAAAAGTAAAGAAAATTATTATGGACAATCGCTGAATGACTATCATAGAGGTTGCTGATGATATTGGCATATAATTTCGCTCATGCCAAGCAATTTTTTCAAATGTTTTGGGCATGAGATGTGTGGCAGCAAAATTTGTCCCGAAATTGTTGAATTTCGACCAAAAACAGTGCCGAATAGACATTGTTCAGGAGTTGCTTAATGAACTCAATGACGATTCAGAACTGTTTAAACACCAGAACTGGTGATGGAACACGGGTGTATGGATATGACATCAAAACTAAGGCCCAATCGTCCCAATGGATGCTTCCTGAAGAGCTAAGACCAAAAAATCTCGTCAAGTTTGATTGAATGTGAAGGTTTTCTGCTCTCTGTTTTCTTTGATTTCATGGTATAGTGTACCATGAATTCTTGCCACAAGGTCGTACAGTCAATAAGGAGTACTACCTGGAAGATCTGTGCCATTTGCATGAAGCAAACCGAAGAAAGCGGCTGGATTTGTGACGAAACAACTCATGTCAATTGCACCACGATAATGGACCTGCTCAAACTCACTGCTTGTTCATGAATTTTTGGCCAAAAACAACACCGTTATGATGCCTCAGCCTCCGTCTTCACCGGACATGGCCACCTGCGACTTCTCCGTAATACCAAAGATGAAAAAAACCATGAGCGGACGACATTTTGCCAACATTAAGAAGATAAAGACAGAATCGCTGAAGGAGTTAAACGCCATACTGAAAATTGCATTCCAGAAATGCTTCGAAGATTGGAAAAAGCACAGGCACAAGATATAATAATATCTGACGGGAACTACTTTGAAGAGGACAAAATTAATATTGATGAATAAATAAAGATTTTTCTTTTAGAAAAACGAAAATTCCTCTTATTTATTGATCAAACCTCATATAGTAAAATTCAGTTACCAGAACTTACCTGCCTATCAGTAAGTGTGACAGTCTCCTTATCAATGGCTCTGTATTGGGTCTCTATGTCTCCACCCACATCTAGAAGCACAGCCCAAATTTCTCCTCTCAGCAATGGAGGTATGTCTTTAAGAGCTTCTTTCAGTATAGCAGATTTCTTGAAAGGATACCCCTAATTATTAAACAGTTAAGCAATATTAAGGCAGGCTACATACTCTACATGTGTAGTACATTAATATTATTTTTAAATTCTGGTTACTTTTTTTTCTTATATGAGACATGTTTTAAGCATTATACTGTATGTTCATCATCGGCCATGTTGATCCACTGATGTAGCCATGACTGGCAATAAGCATAAATCATAATGTTCAAAACATCCACAAGTACGAAAAAACATCTTCACAGTATTTTTAAGTAGTAGTAATTAATTAATATGGAAAAAGGAGGATTCAAAAGTAAATCATTGAAGATACTGAATTTAAAAATTACACACTTCCAAATGCAACTTGAAATTTCATACAAGACATGAATAACATGTACTTAACATATATGAGGATTGTTCAATAGAAACAGTTTAGAGCCTGTAAAGCATTTTTTATTCAAAGATTTTAAAAGAAGTCTCCATTAACATTAAGGCATGAGTTCCACTGTAGCATTAATCTGTAGATTCTCTCCTGGTAAAATTCTTGCGGCTGTTTGCGGAACCATTTGCTAACAGCAAACTCTACCTCAGCGTCCAATTTGAACCGCCGTCCTTTTAGTGATTTCTTTAATGGGTCAAAAACATGATAATCGTATGGGGACAAGTCGGGACTGTAAGGTGGATGTTATAAAACTTACCACTTCATATGACCAAGCAGATCTTGAATCGACTGGGCTACATGGGGTCGACAATTATCATGCAGAAGAATGACACCATTTGTGAACTTCCCAGGACGTTTATTCTTGATGCTGACCCGTACGCGTTTTAAGCTGTCTGCATATCGCTTTGCATTGATGTTGACACCAGGTTCTTTAAAGTCTAAGAGCAGCACACCCTGATAATCAAAAAATACAGTCACCATTACTTTTCCTGCGGAAGGTTGGGACCGACATTTTTTCGCCTTCAGAGATTGTGCATGCTTCCACTGCATATACTGATGTTTGGATTCTGGTTCATAATGATAACACCAAGACTCATCGCTGGCAACAATTTGATGTAGAAAGCCATTACCTTGTTGTTGACAGGGCATCAAATGTTATAATGATAAGGCCGAACGCAAATTTTTTTGCTAATCAGTAAGCAGTCATGGAATCCACTGAGCAGCAAATTTGTGATAGCCAAGACTATAAATGATGGAATGAACAGTTCCCACGCTGATGCTCAACATTTGAGAAAGTTCTGTAACTTTGATGCACTTATTTGAATGGAAACCAGTTTCCAACTCTCCCGCCTTATCATCTATTGCTGCAACACGTGCAGGTCCGGGACGGGCCAAATCTTTAGTGGATTCTCTTCCTTGTCGAAATTTATTGCACCATTGAACCACTGCCGTAAGAGGAACTATAGTTACCATACTCGTATAAATTTCCACTGAGATGCCCCTCAGGGGCCAAAAACTGAATAACGGCACGCAGATTAACTTTGGATAGATTTTCTATCATAGATGCCATTTTCAACCCAGTCACAACACTTAGAAAAGAGGATACTGCAAATATTTTTGACAGACACGTAACTAGTACTTAAACAGACAATATAAACAAATGAATTCTGTTGCCATGGAGATAAAGTCATGGCTGTGCAGATCAAACGTGTTTCTAATGAACAATCCTCATATGTCTCGAATGTCCTAATTATACTAATACAGTATACAGTTATTAACAATGTGAGCAAATGATTAATTCTTGAATATTTCAGGGTAAACCAATGAAATTTATGCAGATTGGCATTTCACAAAACAAATACATTAACTTATTGCATAGAATACGATAATAAAAATAATAGATAGATATAAAATTGGATACAGATATAAAAATGATAATTATCTGTGAATTTTATTTACAGTTTATACAGTAATCACAAAAAGTATATAGGTACTACAGTAAAACCTGTCTTACGCGGTCACCCTTGGATATCCATTAGATGTGGCCGCTTAGAAAGGTGGCCGTTTAATAAAAGGTTGGTGGGGATAGCAACAATACAGTATATTAAGTATAGACGATCAGCTACATCATTTTATTATGTACTTATAGTTGTATTCCCATTTAGAGTATGTTTAAAATAAAAATACTTATATTACAACATTGGTAAAGAAATTATACATATTACAAATAGTCTTTTAATGTTATTTGCTTGGAGATAGCAGTTTTCTTTTGAATTGCATAATTTTTTACCAAACAAGATTTTTTAATTTACTACACGATTCCATAGGATTCCCCACACATTCCTTATCGAGAGTAACCAAATATCTTTGATCTAGGTAAAAGATTGTAACACCTACTTTAACATCGGCTATTCTTTAATTTTTTTCTTCTTCACTCTGCATGCAAATGCCAAAATATTTGGGTACAGCTAATGGAGAGTGGTGGATGGGAAAGAAGGAGCCGAAGGGTTATTAAAAACTAACACTTTATTTTTACAGATTTAATATGAATTACCAAAACATTAGTTTGGTATATTAACAGGTTACTTTGGAATTATGATATAATAATATTATATTTATAATATTACAGAATGTTATGTTAAAAACCATATTATGTGAAAATTATAAGGTGCAACATATTTGCATAGTTGGCCAGGGCGGTGTGTTTTGTAAATAATTAGTGTAAAAAGAATAAGACGAACAGTTTTAAACAATTTTGTGCAGGAGAATACAGGCTGTGGCCTGTCGAAAGTGACACCTGCTTCGGTAGCGTAAAATACAGCGTTGTGTGTATGTGTGTAAGCCAGTTCCGACCTGCATTGAACAACAAGAAAGGGTGACACGTACGAATTGTTGGTTGTCAATTAATCAGGTTTTAACCGGATTAAAATAAACTAATTAATACGTTTTAAACCTGTGAACAAAGACTTACCCCAATTATAAATACACCATTACATTAAGGAATTTTTAACGAGTACGGTGATATAAAATTATTGCAGAAATGTGCAATAATAAAGACGCTAACTAATGTACAGTAGACTCCCTCTCGTCCGGCCTCGGTTGGATCAGCCATCGGATGGTTCGGCCAGCTATACGGTGAGTCACACAGTCTAGACGAGCCTCCAGTGACAGGCCCCAACTTGTTAACAGAAAATATATGTACAGTAGCTCAGTTGACTCACGGTTTTGTTCATGCGCGGATGTATGTCTTAATTGTGAGTTCTGTGTATATAGTCTGTGTAAATATATCTGTTTATATAGTAATACTGTATGTATCTGTGTAAATAAAAATGTTTTCCGATATGAGTGCAAAACGAAAACACACGCTCGTCACTATGGACCAAAAATTACAAGTCCTTCAACGTCTCGATAAGGGTGAATCGGTCCAGCATATTTGCCAAGAGTTTAATGTAGGCAAGAGTACTGTTAATGACTGGCACCAAAACAGAAAATCGATTGAGACTTTCTGCACTCAAATTGAAACTGAAAAAGTGCTTTCGACGCGATGCACTTTAAAAAAACCAAATAACGAATTGCTAGACGATGCTTTGTGGTTTTGGTTTATGCAGGAACACCGAAGAGGCACTACGATAAGTGGGCCAATTTAAAAAAAAAAGCAGTTATCCTACGCTCAAAACTTCAAGATGCCAGTACATTCTCGGCAAGTGAAGGATGGCTAACACGCTGGAAAAACCATCATGGAGTTCATTTCATTGGAGTTTGTGGTGAAAAATTGTTGGCGAACCCATCAGCAGCTAGCGATTTTTCAAAAAAACTGTCTGACATCATTGCTAGTGAAAATCTTAGTCTAGAACAAGTCTATAATATTGACAAGACGGGGTTGAATTTTAAACTCTTGCCCAAGAAAATGTTTGCTATGGCCAAGGAAACTTCAGCCCCTGGATTTAAAGCCAGTAAAGAGAGAATCACGGTGGCAAATGCCTCAGGGCCCCACAAGCTGCCTTTGTTTGTAATCGGAAAATCAGCAAAACCCAGAGCTTTTAAGAATTTAAACATGTCATCCCTCCCTTCCAGTGTACTACAGAGCACAAAAATCAGCCTGGCTGATTTCGTATCTGTTTAAGGAGTGGTTCGAAAGCAAATTTGTTCCTAAAGTGAAACATCACTTGACGAGTTTGAAGTTACCAGTTAAGCGCTTTTAGTGCTAGACAATGCACCTACCCATCCCAAGAACTTGAATGTGAAGGTTACAGTGATATAAAATTATTATTCCTGCCACCTAACGTCACAAGTCTTACACAACCAATGGACCAAGGGGTCATCGAGTCTTTTAAGAGAAGGTACCGCAGAAAGCTTCTTTCGGAAATTCTAGGTAAACTGGGCAATGAAGGCAGCACAGGTCTATGTGGTAGCTATGGGATACGATGAAATGCCATCATCTACATTTACAAAGTCTTGGAGAAAAGCATGGCCAAATTGTTTTTTTCTCATTGAAAAGAATAAAGAGGACAACTCTAAAGCAGATGATAAAATCTTCAGGGTTTTGAACCAGATGACAACGAATCTCTGTTAAAAGATCTACGATTGCCTCACTCTGATGATCTTGTACGACAAGACGTTGTAGAATGGATTGCTGGTCAAGATGAGGAGCTTCAAAATGAGATCTTAAATGATGATGAAATTGTGCAAGCTGTCATTTGCGGAGTGGGGAGGAGGAGGAGGAGGAGGAGGAGGAGGAGGAGGAGGAGTCAATGACGAAGAGGGAAATGTCGAGGAGAAAATGAGCCACGCTAAGGGAAGAGCAGCCCTGGAATTAGCAACGACGTACATCGAGCAACAAACAGAGGCAACTGCAGTTGATGCTATGTTCATCAAGAAATGGCGTGATTTCGCATTCAACAAAACAGTTGAACAAAAAAAGCAGAAGAAGATAACTGATTTCTTTTAATTTTTATTTCCGAGTTTTACGTTCTGTAGTGACACTTTTAATGTTCATGTGTTTTTCATATTCTATAAAGAGTTGTGTTATTTTTGGCAAATACGTACAATAATATCTGTGTGAGAGTTGTAGTAATTTTCCTTGTTTGTTTTTTTACTTACTACCATGGAGTAAGGGTGAGTAATTATAATTATTAGTAATTTATATATACTGTATTGGGTCATTTATTGTATGGATCATTCATTAAAGAGCGTTATTTCATCATTATAGCGTATTTTCGGTTCGTCCGGCCATTTTGAAATCCGGCCTAGGGTCTGGTCCCGAGGTGGCCGGACGAGAGGGAGTCTACTGTATGTTAATTACAAGTGTAATTAAAGAATAATTAATAAGTGTGGTATATGTGAGTGAACAGAAAATCACTCATGCTACGAGTATGTTGACAGAATCGCGAAAATGAACCAATAAGTGATTTGTAATTAAAAGGACGCTTTGCATGAACTGACAATATCTAACAGGTCGAAAGCAGTCCTGAACCTGTCAGATTGCCGTCCAGTATAAATACCACCAGAAATTTTGGGCTGGTCTCAGACTTAAGAAATCTTCACACAACGTCACGCTGCCGGTTTGCAGACCAATCAGGACCACACACACACCAAGACGTATGGAGGAACTCTGGAGCATCACCAACAACAACCCGTAGAGACAGAGAACACAGCATCAGCATAATCAAAATCATCAAACTCTCAGGATTCTGGACACACACACACGCAACGGTAACAGCAGATGTATGCAGGTGATGAATAAACAATTATATTTTTTTGTTGTGAAAAGAGCTCTCGAAAAGAACTTACCTATGAACAGTAAATAATTAAAGTTTAAAGTTAAATAGTAGTTAAATAAGGGAATTTAATTTAACAAGAAAATTTAGAAAAGAAATACTAATATTTTGTTGTATGTTAAAATTTGGGTGTGTCAGTAGAAATAAATAATAGATTGGAAGTAAATGTTATATTATTTGTATTTTGTTTATAGCAACAATTAATTTTTATTCTTAAGTTTTAATATTATTTTGTTTGTAAATGAGTTGCTATTATTATTTAAAATTTGAGTTAAAGTCGGACACACTGAATTAAAGAGGATTTAAATAACTTGTTTAACATGTTTGTTTAGCTAGTAAGATTATATGGATGTTTATTTTTTCGATATGTTATGAACAGCATAGCAGGTTACATTATATTTGTGAAACTTTAAAAGGTGAATATTTATTTATCTAACATTTGAAATTTTAATATTGTGAAGCTACCAAATTTATGTCACACAAAATTAACTAATTTACTAATAAACATTGTATAATTATCGGGCGCCATGATGGAAATTACCAACATATGATATTAGGCTTACCTTTCGGTCCAAAATTCGTGTTAAACGAACCAGTAATAGCGAAATGTACCTGAAATAATTCACTCGTACTTGTATTTTTGACATTACCTTTTATTATCAAAAAGACTTTTTTTGATATCAAAAGACGATTTTTTGCTGTGTTTGCTGTTTCACAATGAAAGCGATCGAAATCCTGTCAATTCCCATCTGCGTTTTATAAAATAATTATATAGTCCACTCACCAAAACTTTATGAAAATGATTCTACTGAACTATGTGCCAAACACGCACGTTACTATGCCTCGGGGCGTAGTCCCATTTATTTTGTAAACATTAATAAGAAATAAACATTGTAAATATAATAAACATAATGAAATATAGTATAATATACTAAACAATACCTGCACAACCCAGCACTATAAATATTTAGGTCACTCTCTCTCTCTCTCTCTCATTCTCTGGTACAATTTATTTTATGAGCTCATTATTTAATGAATTTTGAATTGGTCATTCTTTTATGATGTTGATTTACTTGAATAATATATTGAAAAATATTGGAACGATCTCACCAAATATTGAACAGCTAATACTTAGCTGCGGTTGTTTTTCCGGTAGAACATCGCACACCACGAGTTCGTCGACTGTATTTACGATTACATCTTCGCTGATTACACCTTACCGAATGGTAAGGTGGCACTGTTATTAAAACACTTTGTTGTTAACCACTTTTGGTGGTGTAAAAGTTAAAATTCACACTTAGTGAATCTCTTGCCAGCCGGCTGCGTTCACAATCCAGAAGGAAATGACCCAGAGTCTTTGTTAAGCATTGCGTAGGTAGGGCAAAAACTACGTCACCAGGCTTTTGTTTGTTGTTTACAGCCTCGAGTTGTTTACAGAAAATGTGCATTCCTTCCACTGACATCATCAGGGCTAGTCACTTTATCGCTATATGTTACATACGATTTTTTGCTGTGTTTGCTGTTTCACAATGAAAGCGATCGAAATCCTGTCAATTCCCATCTGCGTTTTATAAAATAATTATATAGTCCACTCACCAAAACTTTACAGGGATTATGAAATATTTAAATAACTATTACCAAATAATTGTTAAAAATAAATAAATACAATAATTATGGTCTTTTGTACCATGTTTTTACAAATTTAGTATTGTACCAGAATTGTACCATCACAAAACCCCCTCAATGAAAGATTTTGTGCCGAAACAAAAACTTTCATTGACACATTCGTACTTCCTAAAGGGATCAGCCAGGATAGGTCGCCACAACCCCCTTACAATTTATATAAAAAGAAAATCAATAACTCACCCGTGGTCTGATGACGATGACAGAACCTGCATGACCTTACTGGACTTCTCCTTCGAGATCCCAACACCATAAGGCCAATCAGGCGCGTAATGCTCCTGCTCTGACGCGCTGGCCAGCTCAGGACCGCCGTCATAACATCACCAAACACTGAAACAATACATTAAAATATCAAAATAGTGGCTTGGTATATTACTCTATCCTTAACTGATCTGGTTCCCCTTAGCTATGTGCTGGTTTGTGTTAATAAGCACTGGGTTTGCTTGAACTACTAGAAATACAAATATAAAAAAAATATAAAATACAAGAATTACATAGAATTGCCATTCTCTTCGTGGACTACCCTGAATTGTAAAAATTGTTTCGATTCCCATCGATAATAATTAACTCTTTCTGTTTCATAATTAATGTAATTATAAAAGAAACAAATATTTAAATAAAACATGGAAATCCACATATAAATCTCCCAATATTACTCAAATCTCCCATATATATTCAAACATGGATAAAACATTTTATAGAAAAAATAATTAATATTGAAATTAATTATTGAAAAACCTTATTGAAATTAATATTACTATTATTATTATTATTATTAACAGTTAATAATTGGCGCTGTTAAGAATATTTACCCCTCTTTCTCCTCCACACACACTATTTCTTATACATCATGTTAAAATTTCTATATTAATACATAAAACATAATACATAATAATACACATTATCATTATATTAATACAGTAATACATTGAAATAGTTAATTCACATTTAATCTTGATTAAGATTTGCACATTCTATCTATTTAAAGTTGCATTTAAATCATTTAAGTTACAATTTCCATTAATTAATTCATTGATTCTAATCTTTCATTAATTAGCCATCAATTATTTATTATAATTATAAAATTTATTTCGAATTTATTATTAGTATTCATACTATATTATTATTATTTCATTTCATTCATTACCTCTCTACCTACCTAACTAATTCATTACTCACCTTTCTTCTAATTACCAACCAAATGTACCTATCATGACACCAATTGCTCAATTATAAACACCTTTCACTAATTTCATTCCGACGATAAATCCTATAGCACTGCGCGTCTTTGTACAGAGATGGGTGTTCCCTACCTGGCTATATACATTCATAATTTTTTGCCCTTCCAAAAAATTCGGCAAACACTACCTTAAACTACGCTATTACCTGCCACAACGCTATACGTTGGCTACTCCTTATCACCTCACCCCCACTACAAAATATCATCAACAACAAATAAATGTTTAACCTTTACTTTACTCACCTCTACAAATAATCACTAACTACTGTGTCCCTAAAATATCTAATACTCTCTTTGTATTATTTTCTTCAAAAATTCTATCTATCTTACTCCTATTAACTTCAATTAAATAACTCACCTGCCTTTTATCTATACCCAGGCTCTATTCCTTTTTAAACATTCTACCTTATTGTAATCATTGACAATTGCATTATAAAATATCTCTCCCCTACTCATAACAGTACCTCTCAATTCAAATATATATTCTTACTTAACCATTTATTAATATTCATTAGGAATTACCTTCATTACAAATTAAATAATAATTTAACTTCATTAGAAACTTCTATGACAATTAATAATTTACAACTTCTGTTACAAAGTTAGTACAACTTTCTTTTGTACCATATTAATTCAGTAATTACTATTCAATTATTTAAAATTTTCACTTATTACTTTCACTTTCTTAGTTAAACAAAAAGATGTTAACTGTTACTTATTAAAACAATTACTAAAACATACATGGTGTACATAAAATTTACCTGTAATACACAACATCAAAATACATAAATACATTGATATTAACACATAAACACAATGAAAAATATACGATCCAAACTCATCATTTTGTCATTAATCAAAATCAGTCCATATGCAGTCCAATTCAAAACCACTGTTCACATATATTAAATGTTCATTACACAATTAAAACAATCTACCCTCCATCGTTGAATAACATTTTAATCTTAGGTCTATTTATCTTATTTTTTAGTGAATAAATTTTATTATTAGAAACATTATAATCATAATAATTATCAAACATTTCATATTCATTCACAATTTCAATATCATATATCAAGTCACGATCGAGTATGGTTCGGTCTACATCAGTAAGATCATATGTTATAATCTTGTTAGTCATATTGTAATTATTTTCTACCACTACACCTGTTACTTCCCAAGGTAAGTGCTTGATACCATTATTCTCATTATCTATTATTATTTCAATTTCACTGTTACTACAAGGTAAGTATTTACTATTTTCATCCACCCTCTCTACTCCTAACCTTTCTACAAGTTCTCTATACTTTCTATTTACTTTAAACATTCCTATTACTTTCTTTCTCTCACAATACCTCTCTTAATATATTTCTCACCATAACACCAAGTTACACTCTCTCTCTCTCCAAATATGCAGGGGTCACTAACTCATAATTACTGTACCACCTATGAGGTACACAAAAACACCAAGGAACTCTATTTGTAGACCTATCGTCTCCCAAATATAAATTTAAGGAACTCTCGTCCTTATTAAAAATACGTGAAGACTTGACTTCACCCCCTAACACAACATCAAAAGAAAATTCTAACCCCTGCACCCCTTTAACAAAAATACTTTCTCTCGGCTCTCTCTCTCTGACTCTACACACTCAAACACCTCATTTTCACTCATAATACTCTCATTATCTTTTTCTAACATCATATTCTTACTACCTGTAAACTCATTATTCAAATTATCATTGTTACTTACTTTGTTAGCACTTAGACTAACATTATTTTCTGTGGATGTATCATCATTACTACCCCCACTATTATTCTTGTAATTCTCGTCTACTTTACTCTTCGGTATATCAAATATCTCGTCTACTAACGTTACTGTTTGTTTTGTCAATTTATCGAAATGAGCATGCATTTCGTCTATTCTTTTATCAAAGTGAGAATTTCGGCTTTTATTTCATCGAACTTTACACTCTGTTCCTCAAATTTGTCATTTAAATTAGTATATTTAATATTAGAATCGCTTTTTTGCTCATCTAACTTTTTATCAAAATTATCAAATTTCATTAATAATAACTGCATCAAAGCAGCAGTTGTTTCGTCTGTTTGATTTTCTGACCTAGTTGAGATGGAGGTAGTGACTTTCTCTACAGATGCAAGCGTATTTGCCTCGTCAATCTGACTAGTTTGGGTTGGTTGAACATCCATCTCACTAGTCAAATCTACATCAGTTGTACTGATTTCTAATGTTATATTGTCATTAGTACTCATTTTTGCTATTTTATCTTGCTAAAACATATATGTTTATAACCTAGAAATGTGACCCTATTGTACTCCCGTGTTTGCGTACTTTCGCAATTACTTCAGGTAATTATTTCGCTTTCCTGGTAGGTATTACTCCACATAAAATTACGTTTTATGTAGAGTCCCTGTTCGCAAGGCGACATACGTGAAGCTATAAAATTTATGTCACATAAAATTAACTAATTTACTAATAAACATTGTATAATTATCGGGCGCCATGATGGAAATTACCAACATATGATATTAGGCTTACCTTTCGGTCCAAAATTCGTGTTAAACGAACCAGTAATAGCGAAATGTACCTGAAATAATTCACTCGTACTTGTATTTTTGACATTACCTTTTATTATCAAAAAGACTCTACGTACATATGAAAATGATTCTACTGAACTATGTGCCAAACACGCACGTTACTATGCCTCGGGGCGTAGTCCCATTTATTTTGTAAACATTAATAAGAAATAAACATTGTAAATATAATAAACATAATGAAATATAGTATAATATACTAAACAATACCTGCACAACCCAGCACTATAAATATTTAGGTCACTCTCTCTCTCTCTCATTCTCTGGTACAATTTATTTTATGAGCTCATTATTTAATGAATTTTGAATTGGTCATTCTTTTATGATGTTGATTTACTTGAATAATATATTGAAAAATATTGGAACGATCTCACCAAATATTGAACAGCTAATACTTAGCTGCGGTTGTTTTTCCGGTAGAACATCGCACACCACGAGTTCGTCGACTGTATTTACGATTACATCTTCGCTGATTACACCTTACCGAATGGTAAGGTGGCACTGTTATTAAAACACTTTGTTGTTAACCACTTTTGGTGGTGTAAAAGTTAAAATTCACACTTAGTGAATCTCTTGCCGGCCGGCTGCGTTCACAATCCAGAAGGAAATGACCCAGAGTCTTTGTTAAGCATTGCGTAGGTGGGGCAAAAACTACGTCACCAAGCTTTTGTTTGTTGTTTACAGCCTCGAGTTGTTTACAGAAAATGTGCATTCCTTCCACTGACGTCATCAGGGCTAGTCACTTTATCGCTATATGTTACATACAATTTTTTGCTGTGTTTGCTGTTTCACAATGAAAGCGATCAAAATCCTGTCAATTCCCATCTGCGTTTTATAAAATAATTATATAATCCACTCACCAAAACTTTACAGGGATTATGAAATATTTAAATAATTATTACCAAATAATTGTTAAAAATAAATAAATACAATAATTATGGTCTTTTGTACCATGTTTTTACAAATTTAGTATTGTACCAGAATTGTACCATCACAATATTTTTCTACTAATGTTAATAAATCATAGAATGATTATTTTGAAACGGTTATAATTAATTATTTCATGTCAACAACATCTGACACCTCTTTGAAAATTATTTAATTATTGTGCAACTACATATACGTGATGCAACGAGAAAAAAAATCCTACGACCTGGCCGGTGTAATACACTTTATAGTTGCGTTGAGTACATGTAATTGTAATTGGGTATAATACTTGTTGTAACGTTGCAAAGGATATTTCAAATGAAGTATCTTGAGGTTTTAGATTTTTTTAAACCATAGACCATGCTATTTTAGTGTTATAAAATGAAATGATTATACATAGTATACACAGACTCTTACTTACTAGCTAAAAATAAATCCATATCAAATGTAATTTCTTGGTTGTTTTTCCTGTCCACCTTTTTTGGAGCTGGATGGTAGTGATCTTGAAGGACCATCCCCATCCATGCAATTTTTGGTAATTGCCATGTCTGTTTCAAGATGAACTGTATTTATAAGACTCTGCTGTATTGTAGCGGGTCATTTTTGGGTGTTTTTATTTTCAACAGTATGGGATAATTATATTTTTATTCATTTCATTTTCGGTCGGGAGCCTTATAAAATATGACGAAATAACTGTGTTATTGTGCAACATAATAATAGTCAGTGTAACAGAACAGTGAAACAAAGCATAAGGCGCAGTTGTTGTTGAGGAATGCGGCAGAGCATTTGCACCTCCACCAAAATTCTAAGAACTTTGCAAGTGTGTCGACGCACAGGCGCGAATACCCACGCAAGCGCGCTCAAAAGGACGCTCTCGACAAAAAACAAGATGGCTAGAGTGAAAAACTTATTCATCGTCCCTTTGGCATCACTCAAACGTCCGGCCCACTTAAATGACGTCAGCCAATGCCTACAGAAGATCATATGCGGCATTGACTCAAAAAACAACATGCAGAGCATGGGCTGAAGCTTCGGCGACGACACCCAAGGCAGTGAGTTCCAGTGTTGAAAACTGTGGAGAGGGAACAGAGAACCAACTTCTGCCCAGTACCTCTTACCAACCGACCGCATGCGGTTCATCTAAATTTCAGTAACAGTTTTTTTCTTTAGGTCGGCCGACCTCACCGTTAACAGTTGTAATGTAATCAACAGTGTATAAAGGGACTAACAACAGTCAGTAGGGAGTTTAAAAGAGTTAATTGTTTCGTAGATTTTTTCGGACACCTGAACGGGGACTTGGTACGGGCGCGATGACCGCGTGGTCGATGTGGGAGTTTTATTATAGGAAGATGTGTTAGGGGGCTTCTGATTTGTATAAAATGTTAAGGGGTTTTTAGTTTGGTATAAATGTGAGTGTGGCAAAGCTGGGCGGCTTTCTGTGTATATTTGTGTTTGCATTTTATGTTTGTGTCGTAGAAAAAAAAAAAATAAGGTAAGCAGTAGATTGTAAGTCATATTACAACAGAGTCACGTGTTGCACAACACCAGAAACATGTATTTACTAAATGTATTGTTCTTAATTTCACTAAAGTAACAGTAAAACATTAAATGGAAATTCTCTTCATATAAATGTGTTGTGCAAATTATTCTCACAACCTTAAGAAATTACGTCTGCATCCCAAACATACGTATGACGCAACCTTGAAGCCATGCGATGGTAAGTAGGAGGGTGTTAACAATAATTTTAAATTAATACGATATCATTTAATTAATAGAACGTTTCATTGGCGCCACGAAAGGGACGAATTTAATAAAATAAATTCCATACCTATAAATGGGATGCAATCGTAATTTGGAGGTTGCGTGAGAATACGCAAAAGGTACTTATGTAAAGTTAAGTTACGCTAAGTAAGTAAAGAATATTTGTTCATATAAGAAACAGAGTAAATATCTAAAAATAATAATGGAAAATACAGCAGAGAACGGAGTCGATTTGTCCGACTCGACTGTGATAAGCGAAATAGCTGAATTAAATGAATCAGCTGTTGTGAATAGTTTTGAAGTACATTCAACGCCGAATGTAGGTCAAGGCGACAAAACTTTGAACACAAGTAGTATAAATGAAGCAAATAATACAGATGATTCGGGGATCCAAACGACCCCAAAATCAAATAGAGAAAATAAAAATAATGACAATAAAGTCGGCATCACTGACGACAAAATAGAAAATCTAGTGACACCTGTCCAAAGTAAACAAGAGATAGATAAAGATGAGAAAGTCATGAATATGTTGCAGTTAATTTTGGAGCAACAGAGTATTAAATTTGAAATACAAAATCACAATTTTAATGAATTAAAGAGTGAGATACAAGAAATTGATAAACATTTAGAAAGCACTAACGAAACAATAAGAAACAGTTTAAATAAATTAGAACAGAAGTTTGAGAAATTAGGTGACAATGTTTTAAATATGACAAAATGTAAAAATGACGAAATGGTAGACAAGTCTGAGAGTATAGTGGGGGTGAAGGATAATGTAGAAGCAAATGATGAAAATATAATAACAAATAGTACTGATGAAGTTTTAGAATGCGATAATGAAATGTTAATGAGTGTTTATGAAGTAGAGAGAGAGAGGAAAAATAATGTTGTAGTAGAGTGGGGACAGAGGGGAAATTTTCCTTTTATTATTTATGATGATTTAATGTGGTCACAAGTGTTGTTGTTGGGCAAGAGTCCTGTTTTGATAGATGAATTAAGGGGTTTATTTTTGTTGAGTAATTGTGTACCCTCTGTCCGGAATGATTGTGAGAGTGTGATGTGGTGTTATGAAGAGAGAGAAGTAAGTAGAGAAGGGTATGTAACAGAACTGTATAATTTGCATAGAAAATATGAAGAATGGAAGGAAAGTTTAGAAGTATATGTGAATGATAATGATTACAATGATTTAATAAAAATAATTAACCCGATAGTGAATGAATTTAATGATGAAGACTTGACAAAAATACCTAACGTAGACTGGTTGAACGAGTATGTGAATAAGTTGATTGAAGTTAGTTTTTCTGGTTACAACACACAAAACAGTCATTTGTGTGCTGATAAGATTGAACGATGTTATGTAGAACCAAGGTTGATTTGGAACGATGGAGGTTAAACTATTAAAACAATAAAAGACAGTATAAATATTTTGTTTTATGGTTGTTTGACATGGCAGATTTGGACAGAAGTGTGGAAAAAATGGAATAATAATTAACAAGAGTTGTAAATAAAATCTAGTGAATTTATATGTGTGTATGTAAGATGATTGTTGTGATAATAATGTGGAAATATTTGCAATTTAAATAAACAAATAGAATTAATTTGGAAAACAAGTAATCAGAGAATTGTAATTGTTTGGATGGTAATGAATTCTATATTGTTAATAATTAATTTAATTAAAACAATTTGATATATTTTAAATATTTTAATTGATTATGTAAATGTTGTATAATTAAATTTTGTGTAAATTCAGTTTGTTTTACGAGATGGAAATTTGGTAATGAATGATAAATTATTTAATTGAAGCTAATAAATTTTGTGAAATGTTTCAGAGGTGATGGTGATTATGTTTTGTGTGTATATCGTGTTAAATGGAGTGTAAGTATGAAAATTTTATAATCATGTATAATAATAAAAAATGTTTACAGGTGTGATTGAGGTGTTAATGCAATCATTGTGTTGAATAAATATGATAATTAAAAAATTTTTTATAATAAATGAAAAATGATATATAATGATTATTAAATAATAAATTTTGAAAATTTCAAGAAAGTTAAACGGTAAAAGGTTATGAATGGGTTAAATGAGTGTTGATGCAGATATTATATGATAATGTATATACAAATTGTAATTAGTTGTCAATTGTAATTAGTCATTATGTGGCTATTGTGGGGGTTGCCTGTGCTCTCACAAGTAGCGAAAAGGGTTGGGGGTAGCAGTGAGTGTTACCTCCATCGGAGGCCGAGCTGGCGATAAATGTGCGGCACACCTTATCCGTGTAAAATAAAAAATTTTACACACAATACTAAATGACAGTGTCGCACATAAAAATATTGATGTGAAACAGGCAGTGAAATTAAAGTTTAGATTTCCTCGACTTTTCGGGCGGTTACTGCCTTACCAGCACTAACCGTGGTTTTGGCTAGCGGCCAGCTATGGTCATACCAAGTCCCTTGACCATAGCTGACTCGAAATTGGTATATACTTGAAATTTAATGGGGGGACCTTAGAGGAAATCTCCGGAACTAGGGAACAGCGGCTGCCACTCTGTTCAAGGAGGAACAGCAAGACCGGTGGCAGATCCGTTTTAAGGGTGCATGATTATTAACAAGAACATATTGATGTTCACAACTTTAAAACTTAACAGCGGAAGCAGAGACACGGAGAGGTAAAAAACCTGCTCCAAAATATACAGTCTCTGTGGAAGCGAAAGGGCGAGACAGTCCTCCATAATCTGAAATAGTGTGTGTGGCAGGGAGGTGACGTAAAGGAGTCACGAATTTAAAATTTTATGACAAAAGTTTTTGCTTATTCAAAGTTTAATCCAATCAAAAATGCTTGTGCTCTGTCCACATAATTATATGCTCAGACTCGTAAATTAAGGTGTTCATGCTATAATTTTAAGTGTATTATATTATTGTTGTCTATTAGATAAGCATTGATAAGAATATGTAATTTTATTATGTGTGTATTTGTTTAAGCCAATAAGTAAATCGTCTGGCAGGTTAACATAAGCATCAGAATCAGAAAAATGGGAAACAATGAGGTGAGAAGGGAGAATAAATAAAAATAAATATGTATCTTCCATGTAATTTGTTCAATTTTAAGATGTAGTTTCATTGTGTTTTTATTATGTTAGGATATCAGCTGATCAACAATACCATGTCACTGGTATATTGGTTTGTAAATGTTACAAGTAATTAATGTTTAGTGGGCTACAGATATTTTGAAGTAAAGATAAAAAGAATATGCAAATTAATAAAAGATAATTCATGGGTGATAAATGTTTTATGGGACATGCAGACCTGTCCAAGTTGAATTAAAAGTTGAAGGTGAAATGAGAGAGATGAGTATGATGTAATGTTGTTTCTGAGTTGATGTGATGTAACAGAGTTTTGTGAAGTATTAATGTTGACACAGTGGTAATGGAGACTTTATGTAGAGTTTTGAATGATATATATTTATGTTTATAGGTAATGAGGTTATTTTGTGTATTTGTAGTGAGGTAATGAGATTGAGATTTTTGGGGATGGCAATTTTGTATTAGAGGGTAGTGTAATGTAGAAGTCCGCAACAAGGGTTGGGACGGGATAGGGATAGATTTAGTGGGGCTGGGGTCGACTTAGGTAAAATCCAGGGGCCAAATAAGGGAATTGAGTTTTTGAGTAGGGGAAACACGTATCCTATACAAAGGGTTGGAGAGTATTTTTTTTTATATATGTAGAGAAGGCGGCGAATTGTGTTAAATGGTAAGTTGGGGTTTAGAATGTCCTGATTAGTAGATATTTTTGATAGAGTTGGGTGTCATAGGAGTGGAAGTTGATTGATGTTAGAGTCAGAGGGAGAAAGTTTATATATGTATAGAGATCTAATACAGTAAATGAGAATAAATGAGTTACAACACCCACAGTAATGTAGAATTAAACTGTTAACTAAAGAGAGGAATTTATAATAAAGAATATACAATTGTTTTTTCAACCAGTGACAGAATTTTAATAAAATTTGAAAATAATGTAAAGTCAAGAAGTGTTTATTTTAAGTAATTTAAATGTCAAGTTGATGATTAATTATATTAATATTTGTTCGTTTTAAATATTTTGTTTTATTATGTTTTGTATTTCAAGGTAGGATATTACAGATGTCAAATGTATTTCAGATAGAAATCATACATAACATATGTAAGTCAAGGGTTTTGGACTGGACCTAGTTACGATCAGCTGATGAGGTCATACACCTACTAAGCTTGTATAGTAGGAATCCAATTTTAATTTGTTTGTTTGATTAATTCAAACCAATATTTGAATAATGTTAATAAATGTTATTTAATAAATGAATTTAATAAATATTTAATGAATATTTTTTTTTTTAAATTTAAAATTTTGAAAATTTTAAATTTTTTTGAAAAAAAAAAAAAAAAAGATTTTTCGCCTGCCAGCGAATGACTATTTTAGGTAATGATTATTTTATTATGTGTGCATTAACCATGTTTCTTTTATTGTATTGCATCATATTGGTAGACTATAAGTGATTCTCCATGTTAGAATAGAAATGTTTATATTAGTAGAAATGTCTAGGTTAAGTCATGTGAAGCAAAAAGTTAGAAAAACCAGGAAGAGAATTTTTGATAAAAGATTATTTTTTTTTGAATTTTGAATTTTTTAAATTTTGATAAATTTTAAAAGAAAGTTTTATTTTTTATGTGTTATGGTAATATGTAATGTTAGTGTGTGTGAGCCCAGTATTTGCTAAAGGCAGCCCAGCTTGCAAAAAGGGGATCCATATCGGTGGAGGAGCTGGAATAATTTTAGCCAGGGATTGAGGATTTTTGGGGGTAGCATGTTAGAAGGCGAGGCGCGCTGTGGTGCGAGTCTGATCGATTTCTCGGTGTTGGGATCTCTTACGGAGAAGTCCAGTGATCTCGTTCAGATGAGTCCATGGTCGCTGAGCCAGGGGGGTCATGTACCCATGCAGATTAAGAACCAGGGGGTTGTTGGCACCAGTTCCTCTCCGGTCCTCTTCGGGGTTATCGATGAGATTTCTTCTGTTATGAACATCAGAATTCTCATCGAGGGGGTATTGTAGCGGGTCATTTTTGGGTGTTTTTATTTTCAACAGTATGGGATAATTATATTTTTATTCATTTCATTTTCGGTCGGGAGCCTTATAAAATATGACGAAATAACTGTGTTATTGTGCAACATAATAATAGTCAGTGTAACAGAACAGTGAAACAAAGCATAAGGCGCAGTTGTTGTTGAGGAATGCGGCAGAGCATTTGCACCTCCACCAAAATTCTAAGAACTTTGCAAGTGTGTCGACGCACAGGCGCGAATACCCACGCAAGCGCGCTCAAAAGGACGCTCTCGACAAAAAACAAGATGGCTAGAGCGAAAAACTTATTCATCGTCCCTTTGGCATCACTCAAACGTCCGGCCCACTTAAATGACGTCAGCCAATGCCTACAGAAGATCATATGCGGCATTGACTCAAAAAACAACATGCAGAGCATGGGCTGAAGCTTCGGCGACGACGCCCAAGGCAGTGAGTTCCAGTGTTGAAAACTGTGGAGAGGGAACAGAGAACCAACTTCTGCCCAGTACCTCTTACCAACCGACCGCATGCGGTTCATCTAAATTTCAGTAACAGTTTTTTTCTTTAGGTCGGCCGACCTCACCGTTAACAGTTGTAATGTAATCAACAGTGTATAAAGGGACTAACAACAGTCAGTAGGGAGTTTAAAAGAGTTAATTGTTTCGTAGATTTTTTCGGACACCTGAACGGGGACTTGGTACGGGAGCGATGACCGCGTGGTCGATGTGGGAGTTTTATTATAGGAAGATGTGTTAGGGGGCTTCTGATTTGTATAAAATGTTAAGGGGTTTTTAGTTTGGTATAAATGTGAGTGTGGCAAAGCTGGGCGGCTTTCTGTGTATATTTGTGTCTGCATTTTATGTTTGTGTCGTAGAAAAAAAAAATAAGGTAAGCAGTAGATTGTAAGTCATATTACAACAGAGTCACGTGTTGCACAACACCAGAAACATGTATTTACTAAATGTATTGTTCTTAATTTCACTAAAGTAACAGTAAAACATTAAATGGAAATTCTCTTCATATAAATGTGTTGTGCAAATTATTCTCACAACCTTAAGAAATTACGTCTGCATCCCAAACATACGTATGACGCAACCTTGAAGCCATGCGATGGTAAGTAGGAGGGTGTTAACAATAATTTTAAATTAATACGATATCATTTAATTAATAGAACGTTTCAGTATGTTTCAAGAAATAGTTTTGATTTTGGAAATCAAGATCAAATAGAACATCAATAGCATTAGCTAGGGCAAGCAGTTCTTCACTAAAGTGTTCACTTCACCTCTCAGTCACAACATCTAACACTCGAAAATACACATGTAACTTGCAATTCATTTCTTCACCTTGGCATTCACTTTTGTTATTTTCCAGTTCATTAGTGTAAGACCTAACAACAGGTGACATAAGTATACCGTCTTTCAGCAGAACATTCTTTTGTTTTTTTTTCTTTTTGAACCTCTGATATTTTACAGATGAATACATTGTAACTTTTATAACATAACACAAACCACACAAGACACGAATATACTACTTTACTTACCCCGTTGACTACGATCTTTTTATGAACTTACCTTAATAAACAACCAGAAGATCCCAAAAGCCCACAAGGTCGCCAGTACATTTGAAGAGTGAAATGTAGAAACCTTTTACACTCTTCCCATTTAATAATTTAGATAATAATTAAATCCCTTAATTAAGCTTTTTGTAGTTCTTTGTCACCGGAAACTCGATGTATCGTTTGAAGCACGTGGAGCTTGTGTGGCTCACAGGTCACGTGATGGTAATTAGCAAAATTCCTCGCCTTATACGGCCGTCAAATTCCTCTACTCCGTTTTGTGTCACTGTTTAATATTGTGTCATCAGCCACGCGCCTGTTCTGTGACTCACCTACGATTTGTTATAACTTCCAACACATCTCTAACAATACGTTTTATAAAATTAGATACATTTGGGTACACCAATTTTGTCCTGTTACAAGATCCCCGCCCCCAATGAGAGGTGTTATGTAAAACCGTAAAAAGTCTCATTGCCTAAACCTAAGAGGACCAGTTAGAATATGGCACCACTACCCCCCCTTATTTCCTTATTAAATTTTGGGTACTTACCAACCTAATCCGGTGGCTGTGGCCGCACCTGCATGACTTTACTGCCCATTTAAATCTGTTTTATCCACTATACCATAATAATCAATAGGATTATTCCATATTATTACATCATATAACTTGTCAACATTGAGTATACTCAAGTCGCCCTTAGTATTTTTTGTCATCACCAGGTAAGTTATAATCTCATCATTATTGTCATCTGTTACTACACCAGTTTCATCACAAGGTAAGTACTCATTATCAACATCTGCTGCACTAATTACGTCACAAGGTAAGTACTCAATATCATCAATTCTCTTAATATCTAACATCTCTACTAATTCTTTATAACCTCTATTAACCTTAAAAATTTCTCTCTCTCTCTCTCTCTCTCTCTCTCTCTCTCTCTCATCACAATACCTCTCATAACCCCCTTGAACTCTCTCACTCAATGCAAAGAGCAACACAACTTTATTTAAACACATATTGGCTTTACCAGGTATATCAACACAAAAAACTAGGGGACCACTTTGAGACACCTTGTCTCCTCTGGAGGAACCTTCGACCTCATAAAACGCTTGTGAAGTCTTTACTCCACTTACACCACTGGGAAAATTTGCCCTCTGCTCATCATACTCACTTAAATTCTCCTTACACACTCTTTCAATCTCATCAACAACTAATACCCCATCATTAACCTCTACTAACTTTAAACTCTCATCATCACTATCATTATTCAACATTTTACTCTATATTACTACGTCTTTAATTACGTCACCATTATAACTTGTGATATCGTTATTATAGTTATCACTATTATTTTCACTATTACTTACCTTGTCATCTACTATCTGATTTGCACTTAAACTATCCGCATTGTTTGTAAAAGTATCATCATTATTACCTCCACTATTAGAACCGCTTACCTGGTTCAGTTCACTTTCTTTATTCTCCTTTAATTTCTCTGCCTCTCGTTTCCGCTCCTTCTTTCTTTTCCTAAAGTCATTTAGATTATCTTGGATTTGTTTCTCCCAGGCACTAGCACAACTGTTTACTGATATTAATTGTTCGTCAATAGCACTCAAATGCTGTAATGGGTCTAAATTTACCTAAATATTATTGTGTAATTTCATAAATTCTATAACATGTAAAGATGAGGCCCTTTTGAGGTGACACGAGAGCCAGTAAATAATTTCCATAGCCTTATATGGTTATATGGTTATAATCTATTTATAGCCAGTGACCAACACATCAAGTATTTGTTGATGAAAAACAATTTGCAACGAGGTTGAAGAGGTGAAACTCAACCCAACGGAACGTTATAATACTGAGGACGAGACGTATGGCGGGGAGCGAGGTGAAGCAGTTTTGAGACGCACCAAACGGAAAATTTGTAACACGGAACGCCAGTAGACTTTCATCTTTCGCTGTCTGCAGCAGCAATCGCAGGCGCCCGCATACAACAGAAAATGTGAATTTATATATATTTCAAAATACAAACAGTTCTTGGCTAAATATTCATCCATAATAGTGATTAATTGCAGTAAATTGACAGTTTGGCCATAAAATGTGAAAGTGAGAACTATAAAACAGCAAACAGTGCAAACCATGAGTTGACACCCCAGGTGTCGAATTTCTACGCATCAACAGGGAAGTAGACATTTCAAAATTATTTAAAATACTGACATTTTTAAATTGAGCTCAATAAAAAGAAATGTAGAAGTGTGAAAGTGTGCGTGATTGAGTGAATGAAAAAATATAGGCATAATAAGAAGTGTTGAGTTGCGTAATTTTGATATACGTAGTAGCATTTTGATGTCGTAGTTTGTTGATAATCAGTTTCATGCCTTAAGCGGAATAAGTGTGTTCATGATCTTTTTTATGTTCTCAAAGAAAAATAAATAATGTTATATATTACTTGATTTGCGCATTGTTATTTGTATTTGCCCACCGTTCTCTGCCAAAGTACACTAAACGAATTTCTGGATTATACCGTACAGATAAACAATAATATTAAATTAACAAACTATTAATGAGTAAGACTTCAACGCTTAGCAAACTTTTCGTAAATATTATTAATATCACTCCTTAAATTAACATTTTGTAGTTTCATTTCATTTCTGATATCATTAGACATTGCATTTTGTTGTTCTTTCACTTCATTAATATCACCCCTCAATTCATTAAACTGCTTTTGTGACTCGCTCAAACGCTTATCCAACTTTCCGTTCGTCACTTTTGTCAAAACGTTTATTAATATTATTAATATCAGACCTCAGTTCTTGAAAATCTTTTTGTGAATTTTCATTAATGCTATTCATCATATTACTAAAAAACCTCATCATTTTATCACTTGGTCTACTACAGTAGAAGCCCGATATAGCGCGGTCCGATATACCGCGGATTCGGATATAACGTGGTGAAGAGTATGTCGCCCGTTATTAGCGAAAATTCTTACTTGTAGAGAGTGAGTAAATTATGAATTGTTTATCGTGACTTCCGTAGCCACAACATTGGAATGCGTTGCGTTTATTGTAAACAAAGGCTTGTTGTTGGAAACGGCGTTGTAAACAACAGCCAGAATTGCCAGTTCAAGTGTACCTGTAGACATAAACAATTGCCCGAGCTATTTACAGTCTCTATGTTTCTAAGAATTCATGCCAAGGCAAGCAGCCAACTAACTCCCTTCTCTCCCTCATATTACAGTACAGTATAAGATCATACTCTGATCTTATCTTATCAAAGTGTATAGTCTTTGTCATAAATTCGCATAGTGTAGAGTTTTGTGATGTCGCAGAAAAGAACAGCATATTCTGTGAGTGATAAACTCAAAATAATTGATCGTGTGAAGAACGGAGAGTCAAAGACAAGTTTATCACGTGAGTGTGGCATCCCAGAAGGTACAATTAGAGGGTGGATGAAAGAAGAAGATAAACTTAAAAGTTTTGTGAACACAGTTGAAAGTGAAGTGGGGTTGCAAAGAAAAAAGACTAAAGTAGGTAAGGATAGTGAACTAGATGAGTGTCTGTACAGGTGGTTTTTAATAAAATGAAGTGAAGGTGTGCCACTGTCAGGACCAGTTATTAGAGCTCAAGCTGTGAAATTCCATAGTGATTTACATGGCAACAGTGACTTTAATGCATCTGATGGGTGGTTTTCGCGATGGAAATCTAGTCATGGTATAAGCCAGATAAGCATTGAAGGGGAAGCACGATCATGTGACAGTGAAGCTGCAGCACTTTTTCCTCAGGTATTAAACAAAGTAATGATCGATAACGATTTAAATGACCATCAAGTGTATAACTGTGATGAAACTGCTCTGTATTTTCGAATGCTTCCTACCAGAACTCTGGATGTGAATAATTCAATAAATAAATCTGGATTAAAAATAAATAAGGATAGAGTTACCCTCCTGTTTGCCACAAATAAATCAGGCAGCCACAAAGTTAAACCTCTCTGTATAGGGAAAAGCCGAAATCCTAGATGCTTTCAACATGTTAACATGACGTCATTACCCATCACATATCGTAATACAAAAAATGCTTGGATGACAAGTGATATTTTCGGTAAATGGTTCCATGAAGAATTTGTTCCATCTGTGAGAAGCCACCTGCGGTCACTCAACCTCGAAGAAAAAGCTGTACTGACCCTTGACCACTGTCCAGCACATCCACCTGCTGATATGCTACAGTCAAGAGATGGGAAAATCGGAGTCATGTTCTTGCCGAAAAACACTACAGCACTGATCCAGCCATTAGATCAAGGCATCATAAAAGCATTTAAAGCGCATTACCGCCATGAACTTCTGAGTGCTATAGTGAATTCTGATGGGGAAATGGAAATTTACCTTAAGTCAATAAACCTGAAAATGTAACAGTACAATTCTGGCCCTATTATATTTTGGGGAATAATCGATATAAACTGTATTTTATTTTAAAGTCCCATATAAAAAAAATTGGTAAAGTTGTATTGAGAGTTTGCAACTGCGCAATATGGAGTGAACAAGGATTGCGTCAAGGTCGAGCGTAGACGTCCAGAAACAGCAAAAACAGTTGTCATACAAATGTGTCACAAGCTGCGCACATAATTACATCAGCCAAGGTATGCAACTACACATTTTCTACGCCTGCAAGGACCAAGGGCGAGGTACACAAAGGAATGACGACGTAGTTTGTTCCCCACCTCTGTATCGCATAGTTGCAAAACAAAGTCAGTCTCGACTCAGAACCGTAGTGTACCGGCCGGTATTTCTCCAAACGCTAATTCCATCTAAATTTTACACAACTAAGTGTTGTTATCTAATGTAAAAGTGCAGTATTCATATAAACATGAAATAACAGTGCAATGTAAAACATAAACAAAAGTTTCCGTTAAAGTTTTTAACGTCTATTAGTGCGTGTAACGATGCGACGTCTTTGAGATGCAGCTAAGTAGCAAACTTATAAAAACAATTTTCAATATTCTATTTTAAATTCAAATAAAATGAGCTCAGTTAGGGACGTCCATAAAATTGTACTGCATGAATGAGTGTGTGATTGCGTGAACATAATATAAATATAAAATTTAAGCAGTGCTGGGTTGTGAAATTATTTATAATTATGATATCATAAAAAATATAATTGAGTATGTTATTTTGGAGGGCTTATGAAATGCTTAGGGGAAATTTTTAAACTTATACAGTAGAACTGCGTCTCATGACGCAACGCCAAAAGGCATATAATAGCGTGCTTGTTTTCGCACGGTAGAGTCGCATGTTTTTGTAGTAATATGTTATTAAAACATAAAAAATATAACTGAATGTTATTTTGGAGGGCCTATTGAAATGTTTAAGGGGATTTTTGACTTAAATAATGTAACTGCGTCTCATGATGTAACACCTAAGGGTATATAGCTGCGTGCTTATGTCGCACGGTAGAGTCACATGTTTTGTAGCAAGATGTTATTAAAAGGTAACGTCATTTGGTAAACATTTCAAGCAAGAGTTATTATTTCAAATAACACATTCCGCTATCTTCTGGTTCGCTTAAACGAATTCTGGACTTAAAGTAAGTAAATATTCTTGTATCATATCACGAGATGGTGCCCGGAACAAAAGTTGAATAAAATTATTGATATTACATATAAGATTTATTGGGCAGTAATAAAATAGTATAACAAAAACAGTTGCGTATTCAATAGGTCTTGCATGGGAAAGTATTAGTACGGCTACGATTCAGAATTGCTGGAAGAAATGTTCCTTTGAACAAAACATCGCCGATGGAAATTGCTCTGTTGCCGGATTCACTAATAGTGATGTACAGTCTGCGAGTAGTGCTCTGCATTGCAACTTCACTCTAGGTGACTTGAATGACTGGGCAGAAGTTGACAACGGTGAGCCTGTTACAGAATGTATAGGAGATAAAGATATCATCGATGCAGTCCGAAATGCAAATTGGAAGAAAAAGAAGACGATGATGATGATGGAAATGAAAATGGGGTGAAAGTGAAAGAAGTTATTCCAAATGTTAGTGAAGTGATAATACACATGAACAAAGTAATTTCATGGATGGAGAGGCAAAGTGAATCTAATAATGTTCATCTGCTGCACCTCGCGTTTATAAAACAATACGGGGAAAAGAAACGCTGTGCATTATCCCGTCAAACAACAATTACGGACTTTTTTAAGACCAACAATTAGGCCTACAGTAGGTCGAGTGAGCAATGTATAAATAGTGTATTTTATATTCCATTGGATTAAAATAGATTAAAATGCATATTGGATTAAAATACAGTTTTCTTATTTTTTATTTCTACATTTGGTGACGTAATTTACGTACAGTATATAGTAGTGCATTATGCTGTAGCCTTTTTCCCGGTCCTCCCTCCCCATCATTTGTCACTGTACAGGTCACCTTCCGATATACCGCGGTTACGCCTATAATGCGGGGGAAAGTATGTCACCCAACAACCGCGCTATATCGGGCTTCTACTGTACTTTCTTTTGTTGACACTGGAGTTGAATGTACTCCAGAGTCACTCATTATAGCTGAGTCAGTCAGACTAACTTCATTCTCATTATCTTCCATTTTAATTATTTGTAATTAAACAATTAATATACTTAAATATTTATATAAATGAAATTTTATATAAGGAAAACAATTTTAAACACCACGTGCTACTATAAACATCTTATAACCTATAAATATAACCTGTAATCCCACGCACTTATACAAATAATACAAAAAACACCATTTAACCCAAAACCTATTCTGTACTTCAAAGCAGGCCTAACCTATATGAAAAAATTCATATAAGCGTCCCGCAGGGATCGCCAATTGTAACTTTTTTAACATAACACAAACCACACAAAACAAGAATATACTATTTTACTTACCCCGTTGACTATGATCTTTTTACGAACTTACCTTAATAAACAACTAGAAGATCCCAAAAGCCTACAAGGTCACCACTACATTTGAAGAGGGAAATGTAGAAACCTTTTACACTCTTCCCATTTTATAATTTAGATAATAATTAAATCCTTTAAAAAAAAAACTCTCTTCCAAGTTCGTTTAGGCGAGCCTTGGCACAGAATAGGTTATGCTAATTCGGCATAATAATTACACTTAACACATGGTTATTGTAGCACAGAAATCTATTTTATTTTCTCTATATGCAAACCAAAAATTAATGAACAAAAATTATTACTCAAACATTGATAACACAAAAATTTATTCAAACAGAATTATAAGGCACTAACTATAATGGCGCAAACCAGTACTTTGCACTCTCTCTCTCTCTCTCTCTCTCTCTCTCTCTCTCTCTCTCTCTCTCTCTCTCTCTCTCTCTCTCTCTCTCTCTCCCTCTCTCTCTCTCTCTCTCTCTCTCTACCCCCCTTTTATTTGAGCTCTTATTCGGTTATTGTTGTTTTATTATATAAACTTTACTTCACTTTTGGCCAGTTAAATTTGTTTTGTCACTACTTATCTGCACATGGTCCCAGATGTTGCGCACAATGTCCGTCGAGCCTTTTTCACTGAATCATCACAATACTCATTTTAAAAAAAACTGTTAATACTGTTGTAAAACTGTTTACTGCTGTATTACATTTCAATACACTCTTTGGTAGGCCTACTGTAACATTTTCGGCCTACCAAAAACGCCCGAGGCCACTGATGGAACGCACGTGTATCTCATATGCTGGACAACGTAAGACTGGGGTGATATAACGGCGTGGTGTGGGTACGCTGATTCACTTTTTCTGACTTTGGAACTGGTTTTAGGCGGTTCACCTACTTGTGTGTCACCCTCAAGCCCGGAAGCTTTTTGTAGTTCTTTGTCACCGGAAACTCGATGTATCGTTTGAAGCACGTCGAGCTTGTGTGGCTCACAGGTCATGTGATGGTAATTAGCAAAATTCCTCGCCTTATAAGGCCGTCAAATTCCTCTACTCCGTTGGTGTGTCGCTGTTAAATATTGTGTCGTCAGCCACGCACCTTTTCTGTGACTCACCTACGCTTTGTTATAACTTTCAACACATCTCTAACAATAGGTTTTATAAAATTATTACATACATTTGGGTACACCAATTTTGTCCCGTTACAACATGTTTTTCAGAAAACTCTGAAATCTGCTTCCACATGGCTGAAAACTCAGGATTGTTTCTTTTTTCTTTTAATGTTTTAATTGTGCTTTTGATAATCTGGGAAGCTCTAAAGGGAAGTAAGTCCCTTTTTCATGCTGCAGTTGCTTACTTTGAACATAAGTTATGGTCAATACGTCATGAACAACAAAACGATTTATAACAAAATTTGGTGATGTTTTGTGTTCAAAATTCCAACAGTTTCTATTGGATTTGTGACTTCACACTGTTCAGTATCAAAATGCACAGCTTCAGTGATGGTATTATAGTGTTTGATAAACTGTTGACAGTTCATGTATCTACATGTCCACCTTGCTGTGCTTTGAGCAGTCATTTCAAAAGACTTCTTTACCTGAAGCTTTTCTGCAATTTTTCAAGAACAGCATGGTGTGATGGCCTTGGAAAATTCACATATAAAATGTCTCAAGGCCATTAAAGAGTAAATTAGCACCCTCTACAATTCTACATACATCTGTAACCACTAAAGCTATCTTGTGAGAATAACAATAAAAGTATACACTGCTTCTGGGTATGTTTGTCTTATTTTAGCTTGTAGGTCCGCATGTTTTACAGACATGACAGATGTTCCACCATAAGTTTGAGCTAGCATAGACAACTTGCTTAATTCTAGTTGTTGGAGAATGCCTGTGAGTAAGCATGCACATTTTTCTGCATTGCAGTCACTGGAGCAATCTTCAATAGTAAAAACTGTTCATGAGGAGTCAGTTTAACATCCACATAAGGAGAGCTGTTGCTCTTTATCGCATCTGGCATCATCAACCATTATGAAGAAAACCCCCTCAACCAACTTGGCTCCCTCAATAATTTTCTCTGTTAACATGTAACGTTAATTACTATTTTAAATTTTGTTTACCTTAGTTGACAAACAAACAGCTATATTTGCATCCATATTCCGGATGCCATCTTGCATTACTGCCAACTGTAAAAAAATTTGTACTTATCAGGGTTCGGTTAGACGAACTGGAGAACAGAATGGTGATTTCAATAAAACAGAAACAGATTGATTACTTGTATACATCTTTTGATCTCGTTTATTATGCATTTAAATTCAAATTCATTTTTGTTACAAAACAAAACAATTTAAAGTCATTTGACTCCCATCATTAACCAAAAAATATTCCTTCTCCCTCTCTTATTTCTGATGTGATTTTTTAACGATAAACAATGATTACATGATTTCATACACTGATAGTACCTAAATTCAAAATAGAAACAATTAAAACACAGAAATAGTTAAATTAATTTTACACAAACCAACGCTTCATTCACACACACATATACACCCCAGGCCCTTGAGATCTCATTTCTTAGTGATTAAAAAAAACATTTCTTTCCATAATAAAATTGTATATTTTATTTTAAATTTTGTGATCCCCGAAGGTTACTTAGCTATTCAATTGTTGGTGATCCGCAACTGTCCAGTCTCTTACGTAACTTTGTTCACTCCGCACATTTCGTCTTTCACTTTCTGCTCAAACTAAAACTGTTATTCTGATATAATTAATGTCTCGATTTCTTTAAATCACATTTTAACACCTTTTGGATGTTGGGCGCACCCGTAACTCGTCCTTGAATTTGTTGTAGTTTCAATTCGGTTTTATACGAAACAGGCGAGCACACGACCCGCGTCCGCCGTCGCTAGATGTTGGATGACGACTGACCTTTTACGCCAAGCACAGCTTGTTGGTGTCATCCTGCAGTTAGCGGGACACTACTCACATTCCTGTGTGACGTTTGGCTTCTGACGTCTTATGTTGTTTTGTTTAACATGCATAGTTCAGAGGTCAGATGGCTAAAAATAACTACCTCCATGCCGTTAAACTGCTGACCTTGAGTCAATCCGTGTCTATTATTTTCCACAATCACATTTTCAAATAATACTTTACATTTTACGAAAATATCCCTGGGTGGGTTGACTTGTCCCGTTACAAACAATGTAGAAATAATCCCTCTTATCTCGTTTTGGATAGTTTTATTATAAAACGTCACTGTCACTGTTCTTTCTGATCATTTCAAATCATACTTGAAACAAATCATCATGCTTGGCAAAAAATTGACAAAGTTCAAGAAAGTTTCCTTTGTTATCTGAATCTATTTTCTCATAATGGTCTCTAAGGGCTGAAACTGAGAAAAGTGATGATTTCAATTCAAGTAATACATATTTTTTCAACCTCTTGTTTGTGGGCAGTACATAGTGCCACCATAACACTACCTGTCTCTTTGGTTTGTTTGCTCATACAGTATTTCTCCAAACAAACTAAATTACTCTTTCATTTTTCATGTTTCCAAAGTTTATCTTTTATTTTATCCAGTTTTTAAACCCAGTTTTTGTAAAAAACCTCTTCAGAAGAAGATGCATTGGTTTCAAAATTTCGGCAAACGTAGCAAAAGACAGCACTTTGTTTAACAGTGTATTCTATTCATTCGTACATGTCATAATAAGACCTTGAAAATGATAAATTCTTTTAGGCAAACTAGTCAAAGGGTAACAATTGCAATGTTTATTACTTACCCACTTTTAATTTTACTTTTGTTTATTAACATAGTTGTGTTTTCGTCCATATTTTGGACGCCATCTTCAATTATTGCCAACTATGAAAAAGTTTACTTACCAATGCCCAGGATTCGGTTAGACGAACTAGAGAACAGAATTAGGTTATTTAAAGAAAAACAGATTGATTACTTTCATACACTTCTTGATCTCTTTTTTATTCTGTATTTGGTCAAACCTTGTACCCATGTGTACTTTGTATTCTAAATACTGTATTGTGAAGCGTGTAGATGATGTCACGTTTGTTCTCTGTTATCGGCAGCCGGGATTCAGACAGGCTGACTACAGTTAAATTTAATCAGTTCTACTCAAGACTCCAAGCTGATCACTAGTATTCACTCGCCACCGCGGCTACTTAAAGTTTTTTCAGTATTTAATACTAGTAGCATGCTCACCATGCGACTATTTATTTAGACGATTTAGGCTTACGTGTTGTAATGCAAACCCTATCTTATTTCTATTCAATTCTCCGGCACTTATGCCGTGTTAAAATCTGCACGCTTCAGCAATCAAATATGTCAATTTAAATTTCAATAAGCATTCAAATATGTCTCTTTAACTCAATAAACCATCATTTTCTGGAAACATGATACAGTCCACTCAATTATTTCATCTCAAACCAGCCAACTCCAATAGCGTTCCTAAGAACAACTCATGATTATCAAGAGCTTCTAAGACGCAACATTTTTGGTCCTCCGGGCCGGATTTCGCATTTCTTGGTCCACAAGCGACCGCATTTTTGGTCATCCGGGCAGGATTTTGCATTTTATGGTCCACAAGCGACCGCATTTTATGGTCCACAAGCGACCGCATTTCTTGGTCCACAGTGACCACATTTTTGGTCCTCACAGGACGGATTTCGCATTTTATGGTCCACAAGCGACCGCATTTCTTGGTCCACAAGCGATAGCATTTTTTGTCCACAGCGACAGCATTTAGGCCTTACGGGCAACATTTTTTGTCCACAGCGACAACATTAATATTTCATTTAATGGGCCCAAACGGCATTTGGTTCAAGCCCCAATATTCTCAACTTTCTATTGCTGACAGTTGCGTGCCTCTATTATTTTCAAAAATTACATCACAATCTACACTACAAGATTCTGCAGAGCAGCAAACCATAGACGACGAGACATGGCAGGACAGCATTAGTTATTCTACATCAAAAAGGTTCCACAGCTTTAAAATTATGGAGAGCTGCAACATCAGGCGTCATCTGACCAGTAGAGACAAGAGTTGCAACAACTCCTAACAGGATCGAGCAACGGGATCGAAGCCAGCTTCAGCACGCCTGGATCAACGTCCACGTGATTATGAACTTTTATTTTGTATGATCTTTTCACATAATTATGATAATCTAAGTAACTTTTTTGGTACACAGTTAATAACATTTAATACAACATTATTAATAAGTTCTACAGAAACAGATTTCATTGTCAAGTGGCCATAAGCTTATTATCAGGTCGAATGATTTATATTTTCGATAACATTTGTAACGGGTCAAATTTATGGGTATTTTATTTTATTTCATTTTCGGGGATTTATAAAAATATTTGTGAAGTCTAATTTCAACAGAGACAGACCACGTGTTGTAAGAACAGTTTTAACAAAGGCGACGTAATATCACGTTGTGCAATCGGTAAGAAGGAATCCGCACCGCCTTAATTCCCAAGAACTTTGTTTGTGTGTGACCGTGCGCTCGTATGCATGACACGAGCATACGCGCGGGGTGACGCTACTTGTACCACTCAAGATGGCTAAGAAGCAATTTTTGGTCGCTTTCATCTACCATGCGGCCGGATACAAAATTTAAGTCACGCCCATCTCATGACGTTAGCCAGTGCCTAGCCAATATCCTGACACGACTAACACAACACCAACAGCATGAATTAAATGGGACGAAGCTACGGCGACTAAACCACAGGCGTTGGTGTCCACCTGAAAACGACGTAATCAAGTTGGCCACGAACTTATAGCCGATCTCCCCAGTTCGTCACAGATAGTACCAGCCGGTACAACCCCACGGGGTTATTTGTTAAACAAATTTTATAAATTGCCAGTAGTAAAGGGAATTAACAGTTAAAACTATGTGACCGCGGTCAATAATACAGTGAAGAACATATTGAGTTAAATTTCGGACACAAATATCAATTAAAAGGAGTAACAATGAGTGCGCACGAGAACCACGTTGCCGTCGGGTAATATTTCGACAAATGTTTAAGGGCTTTGGGGCAATAAAAGGTTAAGGGGTTTTAAATAATGCAGGTGTGGATGTGTGAGTGAGCAAAGCTGGGCTGTTTATGTTGATGTGTGTATATATAATAAGGTAAGCACTAGAATAAGATAGACTAGGAATGGTACTCATGTAACTCAAGCAAAGAAAAAATCACTAAGAAGCTATGTCATATGTAAAAGCACGGTAAAATTTGTTGGAATTTAAATGCATTTCTAAAAAATTAAAATATCAATTCTCTTCATTTAAAAATGAGTCGAGTCACTTATTTCAAAAACCTATAAATCACGCTAACATCTTGCGTTCGTGCGAGAATCCTGGACCCAAATAGAAGCTTTGCAGCTAGGTGGAAGCAAATTTATATTTTTATATATTTAATGAGTTTATTAATATCTCAATGGCGCAGCCGACAGGGACAGTTTTTATGAGTAAATTAAAATATAGTAAAAACCGCACCTACAAATAGGATGCAAGTGTGATTTAGAGGTTAAGTAGAAATGAGAACCAATTACATATAAATGATGTTAAGATGTAGTTAAGTGATACTTAAATTATACTATACTGAATAATACAGAAAATATTTAAAATTGAAATTGTATATAGAGCAAAATCCATAAATAAGATAAAAATGGAAGGCGGAGATAAAGTTAGTATGAGTGATGTAACTGTCACGGGGGAGGGAGAAATTAATTCAGACCCTAAGGTGGTCAAAGAAAGCGTTTCAAATGAATCAGATAATATAAATGATTCAGGATTGGAGACAACTCCAAACCTGATAGACGAGAATAATTTGACACAATCGGTAATAATGAGTGGAGCAAAAGCAGAATCTACTCCTGTAACAAATAGAGCAAAAGAGTTGTCATGGGACGATCTATTTAATTTCATGAGAACCATGTCTAGTGATATTAACATAAAATTTGATATACAGAATGACAAGTTTGAAGCAATTGACAAAAAATTTGATAAAATAGACCGTCGTTTTGACGTTCAGAATAGTAATTTTAATAAAAAATTCGAAGAACAGAATATTCAGTTGCAGCAGAGTATTGGTGTACAATTTGATGAGTTAATAAATGATATACAAGATAAGAATAAATGTTTAGAAAATACCAATGAAATAATAAAAAATAATTTGAATAAACTAGAACAGAGTAAGAGCAATACAAATGAAAATTGTAATGACATATGTGAAAATGTGGTACTAGATGAAGAGTTAACAAATGATGACGATGATGTTGAAAATAATGAAAATAGTATTGAAAATAGTAATGTAATTGAAAATGTAGTATCAGAGAGTAATACGGTGAAAATAAATAAGGAGAGTACTGATGAGTTTGTAGAATGTGATAATGAAATGTTAATGTGTGTTTATGAGTTAGAGAGAGAGTGGAAAGATAATATAGTGGTAGAATGAGGGCAGAGGGTAAATTTTCCCCTTATTATTTATAATGAACCAGAGTGTTCACAAATGTTGTTTTTGAAGGGCAAGAGTCCCGTGTTAGTAGAAGATTTGAGTTGTTTATTGTTGTTGTATAAGTTTGTACCCTCTGTCTGGAGTAATATTGAGAGTGTGATATGGTATTATGATAAGAGAGAATTAGATAGAGAATTGTATGTAGATAAAGAGATAAAAGTATATGAATTAAAGAGAAATTATGATGAGTGGAAGGTAAGGTTAGAAGTGTATTTAAATAATAATGATTTAATTTATAATAAAAAAGTAACTGGCCCGATATTGGAGATATTTACTAACGGAGACTTAACAGAAATACTTGATGTGGACTTGTTTCATGATTATTTGGGTAAAATGGATGGATTTGAATTTTGTGGTTATGACACACAAAACAGTAATATGTGTATCAATAAAATCGAGAAGTGTTATTTAAAACAAAGATTAATCTTTGACGATGGAGGCTAAACTATAAACAATTAATGGACAATTATAAATATTTTTGTTTTATGGTTTTTGACCTCGCAAGCTTGGACATTGAAGTGTGATACAACTGAGTAATAATGATGACAAAAGTTTGTAAATAAATGTAGTGTATTTATTTGTGGGTATGGTTGAATGTCAAGTAAACAATGTGTGTGTAGATGGTTGTGATAATAATAATATTAATATTTGTAATCTAAATAAATAACAAGATTAATTTTGGAGACAATAATTGGGTAATTGTAATTGTTTTGATAGCAATGAAATTTGTATTTTTCATAATTAAATTAATTAAAATAATCTGAGATGTTTTAAATATTTTTGATTAATTCAAAGATATAATTAAATTTTCTAATGAATTTAAATTATTTTACGAGATTTGGGAATTTGGTAATTAAATGATAAATTGTTTGATTTAAACTAACATTTTTGTTAAATGTTTCAGAGGTTAGGTGAAAGTATTGGTGTATGGTGAATATATTTTGTGTATGTCAGTTTAAATGGACTGTAAGTATAAAAATTTTATAATACCAGTCAGCTATAATAAAAATGTTTACAGGGGTAACTCAGATGAAAAGATTTTAATTCTATAACGAGATGATTTGAAATAATTGTGTGAAATAAAAATAATTAAAAAATTTAATAATAACTGAAAGGTAATATAAAATAAATAATAAATTTGAAAATTTTAATGTGATGAATGAGTTAAATGATTAATGATTGATGAAAATGTTACATTATAATGTTGTATATAATAATTGTTATTATTTAGTATTAAGGCGCTATTGCTGGGGTGGCCTGTGCCCCAGTAGATAGTGGAATGGGTTGGGGGTAACAGAGAGTGTTACCTCCATCGGAGGCTAACATGGCGAAAATGTGCGGCACACCTTTTGTACAATTGTACCATGATAGACGCTCGTGCCGTACATAACAATGACGTATAGAACAGGCATTGAAATGAAAGTTAGATTTCCCCGACTTTTCGGGCGATTACTGCCTTACCAGCACTAATCGTGGATTTGGCTAGCGGTCAGCTATGGCCATATCAAGTCCCTTGACCATAGCTGGCTTGAAATTGGTTGATAATAGAAATTAAATGGGGGGTGAAATTAGGGGAAATCCAGGAACTATGGAACAGCGGCTGCCACTCTGTCCGCGTGGGGACAGCATAGCCAGGTGGTAGACCCGTTTTAAGGGCGAGTAAATATATAACAAGGTGTGATCTTACGATTCGGTTGATTTTATGTATACGATATATTGTATGTTACACTTATGATTATGTTTACAAAATTCGGGCGCCATCTTTGTTACATATGTTATAGGCCAGGAATTCGTTACGCGAAGTTATGATGAACGGAAGTTGCTTGAAATAATAAAACATCTGTTTATAAATTTTACCAATGAAATACCCTTTTTATTTTATCTACCTCTTACATAACAGTTTTGCAAATGTGAAACAAACTCTAACCCCTCCAAAAGCATAATACAAGTAAATATGTGATTATCTAATAGTATGTACTTACGTGACTATATCCTTACATATCTTTAGTAATTATAAAATAGTAATATATGTAGTTGTGCCCAACCCAGCACTTAGTAATTACTCACGCACACGCAATCTCTCTCTCTCTCTCTCTCTCTCTCTCTCTCTCTCTCTCTCTCTCTCTCTCATGGTACAATTTGTTATTATATGAGCTCATTTGTTTTTTAAAAGTGACATCTTGAATAATTGAATTGATATGTTATTTGGTCATTTTAATGAAATTTGATGTGGAACTAAAATATTTGTGGGTGTGTGTCGGAACGTTCTCACCAAATTCGTAGTTGTTGTGCGTTCTCTGTTTGTACGAACTTCGCGCACCGCGAGTTCGGCGATTTTTTCCCGGTCACATCTTGGAGTACACTGCAGCTATTTAAACAGTTTATTAACCACTTACAGTGGTTTAAATATTAAAATTCACGTATGAGTGAACGAGTTGCCGGCCGGCGTTGATCACTGCTGCAGCTGAAATGACGAAGAGTCTTTGTTACATGTTGCCTAGGTGGGGTGAACCTACGTCACACGTTCTTTGTTAAGCTGTTGACAGCATCGTGCTGTTGGTGTAAACACATTCTCAGCCGCTGGCGTAATTAAGGATCGGCACTCTTATCGCAACAAATTACATACTGTTTTTATGATGTTTCACAGTTTTTGCTATGAATCGGTCCAAATCCTGGCAAATATTATTATACACTCCACTCACTATATATTTGTACTGGTTATTTAAGGTTGGTTTGATTATGACCAAAATAGAAAAATACAATAGTTATGGTTTTATTTACCATATTTAAAGTAATCACAAAATGTACCATGATTGTACCATCACAAAACCCCCTCAATGAAAGATTGTGTGTCGAAGCACAAAAACTTTCATTGACCCTTTCATACTTCCTAAAGGGATCAGCCAGGATAAGTCGCCACAACCCCCTTACAATTTTATATAAAAGAAAATTACAACTCACCCTTGGTCTGATGATGATGACCGTACCTACATGACCTTACTGGACTTCTCCTGCGAGATCCCAACACCATAAGGCCACTTAGGCTCTTAACGCCCCTGCTCTGACGCGTTGGCCAGCTCAGGACCGCTGTCATATCACCAAACACTGAAACAATACATAATAAATATTAAAATAGTGGCTTAGTAAATCACTCCATCCTCAACTGATCTGGTTCCCCTTAGCTAAGTGCTGGTTTGTGCCAATAAGCACTGGGTTGGCTTAATATAGTTATAAAAGAATTAGAAATATATATTTCTCAAGAATTAGAAAGAATTTCCCTTCTTCATATTACAAACCCTGAATTAATGAATGGTTTCGATTACTATCGATAATATTTATCTTCTTTCTTTTACAATTACTGTAATTATAACATAAACACATTGATATAATAAAAATTTAAACTCTAATTGAAATTAGGAAAATTACCCTATAAATCTCCCAAACCTGGAGAAAAACAAATTATAAAAGAATTGATAAATCTGTATATTTATTTGTTTATAACTCTTATTGAATGATAAAACTAAAAAAAAATTATTATGATTATTATTATTATTATTAACAGGTAATAATCTGTTATTAACAGCGCCAATTACATTTATCCCTTCATAAAAGCATGTTAAAAATTTTATAACATAAATACATAATACATTTATACATAATACATTGATACATTAATACCTTAAATAATCTTGATTCATTTTAATCTTGTTTTGCATATTCTAAGTTGCATGTTAAGTTAAAATTTACAATTGCAGTTAAGTCATTAATTATTACTTATTATAATTATAAAATTCATTTTAAATTTATTATTACATTATTATAATATTATTATTTCATTATTCATTTTTCATTACCTCATTACTCTGAACTTTCTAACTCCCTAGTTACCTAACCTTTCACCTTCTATCATTGTTTAGTCTGGGTGACTCCTGTATTCACTATGCTTCTATTTATTATAATCTTACTCACCTTCTTCTAACTGACCACCAAATTTACCTTTCAATGACACCAATATCTCAATTATAACCTTTACTAATTTCATTTAAATCCTATGGCACCGCTCGTCTTTGCAATGAGTTGGGTGTTCCCTAACTGGCTATATACATCCATATTATTTTGCCCTTCCAAAAATTCGGCAAACACTCCCTTAAACTACGCTATTACCTGCCACAACACTATTGGTTGGCTACTCCTTATCACCTCACCCCCACTACAGAATTCATCAACAACAAATATATGTTTATACCTTTACATAACTCACCTTCTCTACAAATAATCACTAACTACTGTGTCCCTAAATATCTAATAATTCTCTTGTATTATTTTCTTTAAAAATTCTTAACTATCTAACTCCCTTTTCATTAATTAAATAACTCACCTGCATTTATCTATACCCAGGCTCTATTCCTGTTTAAACTTTTTACCTCACTACAATCATTGACAATTTTCTCATAAAATACATCTCTCACCTACTCATAATAGTACTTCTTACCTTTCAAATATATATTCTTATTTAAACATTTATTTAATCATTAATAATTACCTTCATTACATATTAATAATTAATAATTTGACTTCATTAAAAACTTTCTATGACAATTAATAATTTATAAAGTTACAAAGTTAGTACAACTTTCTTTAGTACCACAATTTAATAAAGAATGATTATTCTTTAATGGTTATTCAATTGTTAAAAAATATTATTAAACATATTATGAAAATACATAATACTACATACTGGTGTACCTGTAATACATAATACATAATACACATCAAAAATACATTGATAGATAAATACATATACGACAATGAAAAATATACACTCCAACTCATTATTTTATTATTTACCAAACTCAATCCATAGCAGTTCAATTCAATATCACTTTACCCATATATTTTTAATGTTCATTTCACAATACAACAGTCTATCCACCATCGTTGAACAACAAACGAATCTTAGGTCTACTTAACTTATTACTTAATAAATATATTTTATTATCTGCAACATTATATTCATATTCCTTTATGAAATTGTTATTAACCAAATATTTCCAGTCACGATCAAGTAGGGTTCCGTTTATCTCAGTATCATATGTCATTAATCGGTTATTATCTTCATAATATTCCACCACAGGTAAGTACTTAATACCTTTATTCTCATTTATTGTTATCTCAAATTCATTATTATTATCAGGTAAGTATTCATCATTTTCATATACCACATCTAACCCTAACCTTTCTAACAATTGTCTGTAATTTCTGTTTACTTTATATATTTCTATTACTCTCTTACTCTCACAATATCTCTCTATACTTTCTCTCTTAATACATTTCTCTCCATAACACCAAATTACACTTTCTCTCTCCAAATATGCAGGGGTCCCTAACATAAAATTATCCCTAACATAAGTGCACCACTTATTTGGTACACAAAAACACAAAGAAACTTTATTTGTAGACCTTTCGTCTCCCAAATATAAATTGAAGGAACTCTTATCCTTATAAAAAATTCGTGAAGACTTGTCTTCACCCCCTAACACAACATCAAAAGAAAATTCTACCCCCTGCACTCCTTGTACTAAAATACTTTCTCTCAACTTTCTTTCTGACTCAATAAATTCAAACCTTTCATTTTCACTCATTATACTTTCATTATTATTTTCTAACACCACATTCTTACTACTTGTAATATTTGAGTTATCTGTACATTCATTATTTGAGTTATCAACCTTAAATATGTTATTATTCAGTACAGCATTTTGCTGGGTACTACTATTTACTTTCTGACTTTCTAATTGACTTTCTACCAAATTTAAATTCTCATCTAGTTTTGTGATAAGCTTGTCACATTTCTTAATAAGGTGATTGTAACCTAATTTTATTTCATTCTTTAGTTCATTGAATTTAATATCAGAATCGATTTTCTGCTCATCTAGTTTTTTGTCAAAACTGTCAAATTTATTTAATAAAATTTTCATCATTTCAGCAATACAATCTGGTTTGCTAACTGACATAGCTGGAATGGATGTATCGATTTTCGTTATCTCTGCAGACACAGGCGTATTTGCCTCGTCAGTCTGACTAGCTTGATTTAATTGTACATCCATCTCGCCAGTTAAATTTACATCAGTTGTACTGATTTCTAACGTAATATTATCATTTGTACTCATGTTGGCAATTCTGCAATACACACATGCATACAATGGTATAACCTAACTATTGGGTTATGTTTACGTATTACAATTTTGGTGTCTATTACCTCAAACAACATTTTTCGTTCTCTTTCTAGGTGTACTCGCATAAAATTTTATGTCGAGTCCCTGTTATTACGGGCGACATCTGTGATCTTACGATTCGGTTGATTTTATGTATACGATATATTGTATGTTACACTTATGATTATGCTTACAAAATTCGGGCGCCATCTTTGTTACATATGTTATAGGCCAGGAATTCGTTACGCGAAGTTATGATGAACGGAAGTTGCTTGAAATAATAAAACATCTGTTTATAAATTTTACCAATGAAATACCCTTTTTATTTTATCTACCTCTTACATAACAGTTTTGCAAATGTGAAACAAACTCTAACCCCTCCAAAAGCATAATGCAAGTAAATATGTGATTATCTAATAGTATGTACTTACGTGACTATATCCTTACATATCTTTAGTAATTATAAAATAGTAATATATGTAGTTGTGCCCAACCCAGCACTTAGTAATTACTCACGCACACGCAATCTCTCTCTCTCTCTCTCTCTCTCTCTCTCTCTCTCTCTCTTTCTCTCTCTCTCTCTCTCTTTCTCTCTCTCTCTCTCTCATGGTACAATTTGTTATTATATGAGCTCATTTGTTTTTTAAAAGTGACATCTTGAATAATTGAATTGATATGTTATTTGGTCATTTTAATGAAATTTTATGTGGAACTAAAATATTTGTGGGTGTATGTCGGAACGTTCTCACCAAATTCGTAGTTGTTGTGCGTTCTCTGTTTGTACGAACTTCGCGCACCGCGAGTTCGGCGATTTTTTCCCGGTCACATCTTGGAGTACACTGTAGCTATTTAAACAGTTTATTAACCACTTACAGTGGTTTAAATATTAAAATTCACGTATGAGTGAACGAGTTGCCGGCCGGCGTTGATCACTGCTGCAGCTGAAATGACGAAGAGTCTTTGTTAGATGTTGCCTAGGTGGGGTGAACCTACATCACACGTTCTTTGTTAAGCTGTTGACAGCATCGTGCTGTTGGTGTAAACACATTCTCAGCCGCTGACGTAATTAAGGATCGGCACTCTTATCGCAACAAATTACATACTGTTTTTATGATGTTTCACAGTTTTTGCTATGAATCGGTCCAAATCCTGGCAAATATTATTATACACTCCACTCACTATATATTCGTACTGGTTATTTAAGGTTGGTTTGATTATGACCAAAATAGAAAAATACAATAGTTATGGTTTTATTTACCATATTTAAAGTAATCACAAAATGTACCATGATTGTACCATCACAAAGGATATGTCGATATCCACAATTTTAAAATGTCAAGCCGAAGAAAAGACATGGAGATGTCCAATTCCTCCAACTATGCAGTCTTCGTGGAAGCGAATGGGCGCTACAGTCCTACAGAAATTGCAATAGTGTGTGTGGATGGGGGGTTGCTCAGATGAGCAACGTGCTTAAATTTGGTAAATTAAAAATGATAAATCAATTTTGCTCTAATTAAACGCTTGTATTCTGCTTTGATAAATAGGGTTTCATACATTCAGTATACTGTGTTCATTCTATATTTTATTGTGTTCAATGTATTATTTTATTGTGTTAGAAATAAGAATTGAAATAGGTGTTTTATATAATTGGTGTATTTTTGAAACTAAGTAAATAACTAAACCGACTGGCAGGCGGTTGACGTAATATTATCAGAGTCAGAAAGAGGGGAAACAATGAGGTGTAATATGGTAGATGTAAAGATTGATAACCATAGGTATTTCATAGAATGTGTATAATTTTGAAATGTTTTCACTTGGCTAGGAATGTCAGCTGATCAGTAGTAAAATGTCACTGTTAAACTGTTTATTAATGTTCAAGGTAATTAATGTCAAGTATAATGTTTTAATGTGTTAAAGGTCTTGTTTCAAAGGATGAAAAAGGTAATTTAATGTAGTAAGATGTTAAATAAAGTGTCAAAGATAATAAAAGGTAGATTCTGGGTGATGAATATTTTGGTGGGACATATAGATCAGTCCAAGTTAAAGTTAAAGTTAAAGTGGTACTAGAGATGAAAATATTGTTTTGAAGTAATGTAATGTTGTTGTAAGTTAATGTAATAGAATTTGAGAAGTATTGATGTGGACACAGGAGATATGGGGAATATATGTAGAGTAATGAGTGATATATTGATGTTTATAAATGATGATGTTATTTTGTTGTAGTTGAAGTGAGGTAATAAGATTGAGATTTGGGGATGGTAATTTTGTAAGAGGGGATAGTGTAATGGTGGAGTCCGCAACAAAAGGGTTGGGACGGGAAGGGATCGTTTAGCGCGGGAAGGGGTTGCCTTAGGTAGAATCCAGGAACCAGATTAAGGGAATGAGCTTTTGGGGGGGGGGAAACACTTATCCTAGGTACAAAGGGTCAGAGAGTATTTTTTATATATTGAGAGAATGTGGCGATTTGAGTTTAATAGTAAGTTGGGTTTAGAGATTGTTTGATAGATATTTTGATAGAGATGGGTGTCCAGTTAGTTAAAGTTGTTAGTGGTATTAGAGTCAGAGTGAGAAAGATTATATATGTATAAATGCCAAGTGGCAGATCAAGTTGGGATAAATAATTACATCACCCAAAGTAATGTAGAGTAAGAATAATAAAGAAAGAGATTTATAGTTGAATATAAAAAATTTTAATTGAAACCAGTGACAAATTTTTGATAGAGTTTGAATATAATGTAAAGCTATAAAGTGTTATTTGAATAATTTAAATATCAATTTGATTGTTAATTATAATGATATTTTGTTCTTTTAAATGTTTTATTTTATTATGTTTTTGTGTTTCAAGATAGAATTTTACAGGTGTTTAAGGTATTTTCAAATATAACTTGTGTATAACGTATGTAGGTCAAGGTTCTTGACTTGACCCAGTTTTGATCAGCTGATGGGTGAGGTCATATACTAGGCATGTTTAGCAAGGAAGTTAATCCAACTTTTGTTTTAATTGATTTGAACAATATTTAAATAATTTCAATATGGAAAGAAAATATTTTAAGAAATTTAAAATTTTTTGAATTAAAAATTTTTTTTTTGAAATTTTAAAATTAATTTTTGGAAAAAAAAAATTTCTTGATGTTGCGCCTGCCGTCTAATTGATATGTTTAACTTTGGTTACATTATTGTTTGTGTACTAACCGTGTTTATTATTATTGAATTATTTTATTGAATTGTATGGTTAGACTCTAGGTGTAGTCACATGTTAGGGTAAGGATGTTCCTATTTTTAAGAAATGTTCAATTGATTTAATTTTAATAAAAAAAAAAAACTAATGAAGAGAATTATTCAGTATGTATGCAACATTTGTGTTTTGATTTTCAAGGAAAACAGCTAATGATTTTCGCTTAATAAATTTTTGAAGAATATTTTAATTTTACAATATGTAGAATAGGTGTGTGTGTGTGTGTGAGCCCAGTATCTGCTAAAGGCAGCCCAGTTTGCAGAAAAAGGGGAAACATATCGGTTGAGGATCTGGCCTGATCTAAGCCAGGGATTTAGGATTTTTGGGGTAGCATGATAGAAGGTGAGGTGCGCTGTGGTGCGCATCTGTTCGATTTTTTGGTGTTGGGATCTCGCACAGAGACGTCCAGTGATCTCGTTCAGAAGCATCCATAGTCGCCGAGCCAGGGGGGTCGTTTACCCATGAAGTGTAAGAACAAGAGGGGGTTGTTGGCACCAGTTCCTCACCGGTCCTCTTAGGGGTTTTATCAATGAGATTTCTTCTGTTTTGACAGAAGACCTCTCATTGAGGGGGTATTGTAACGGGTCAAATTTATGGGTATTTTATTTTATTTCATTTTCGGGGATTTATAAAAATATTTGTGAAGTCTAATTTCAACAGAGACAGACCACGTGTTGTAAGAACAGTTTTAACAAAGGCGACGCAATATCACATTGTGCAATCGGTAAGAAGGAATCCGCACCGCCTTAATTCCCAAGAACTTTGTTTGTGTGTGACCGTGCGCTCGTATGCATGACACGAGCATACGCGCGGGGTGACGCTACTTGTACCACTCAAGATGGCTAAGAAGCAATTTTTGATCGCTTTCATCTACCATGCGGCCGGATACAAAATTTAAGTCACGTCCATCTCGTGACGTTAGCCAGTGCCTAGCCAATATCCTGACACGACTAACACAACACCAACAGCATGAATTAAATGGGACGAAGCTACGGCGACTAAACCACAGGCGTTGGTGTCCACCTGAAAACGACGTAATCAAGTTGGCCACGAACTTATAGCCGATCTCCCCAGTTCGTCACAGATAGTACTGGCCGGTACAACCCCACGGGGTTATTTGTTAAACAAATTTTATAAATTGCCAGTAGTAAAGGGAATTAGCAGTTAAAACTATGTGACCGCGGTCAATAATACAGTGGAGAACATATTGAGTTAAATGTCGGACACAAATATCAATTAAAAGGAGTAACAATGAGTGCGCACGAGAACCACGTTGCCGGCGGGTAATATTTCGACAAATGTTTAAGGGCTTTGGGGCAATAAAAGGTTAAGGGGTTTTAAATAATGCAGGTGTGGATGTGTGAGTGAGCAAAGCTGGGCTGTTTATGTTGATGTGTGTATATATAATAAGGTAAGCACTAGAATAAGACTAGGAATGGTACTCATGTAACTCAAGCAAAGAAAAAATCACTAAGAAGCTATGTCATATGTAAAAGCACGGTAAAATTTGTTGGAATTTAAATGCATTTCTAAAAAATTAAAATATCAATTCTCTTCATTTAAAAATGAGTCGAGTCACTTATTTCAAAAACCTATAAATCACGCTAACATCTTGCGTTCGTGCGAGAATCCTGGACCCAAATAGAAGCTTTGCACGTAGGTGGAAGCAAATTTATATTTTTATATATTTAATGAGTTTATTAATATCTCACATTCACCACTAGTTTTAAGTAAATTAAATACTTATTATAATCAGTTATATATTAAGGTGTACATAGATCACTGGCTCCCGCATTATATCAATTTGTAGTAAATTATTCTAAATTCCAACGACTGTTCACCTTCCCTGCATTTAATTTTCGGTTTCAATTTGCATTTAAAATTTAGGTCATGGCTGATGTGAAGGCCTTAATAAAGAAACGTGGCACAATCATGGCGTCCATATTACGCGTGAATACTTTCGCGGATAACTTCGATCCAGATAAGCGATCATCTTGCGTTAAAAATAAAGCTCCGCCATTTGATGGAATTGTCCGCTAAATATGACGATATTCAGACTCAAATCGAGGCTGACGATTCAGATTTCGCTCCAGTCAGTGACAGAGTTCAAACCGAAGATGATCTCTGCAATATTGAATGCAAATTGCACCATTTATTGAAACAAGTAGAGGAGGTGAACCAGAAACCGTTAAGTCAAACCGAAATTAAACCCCCCCCCGATACAATTAGAACTGATTAAATTGCCTTCCTTCTCAGGAAGCATTATTGATTGGCGACACTATTACAATATATTTGTGGAGTTAATACACGTCAGAACTGATCTGACAGATATTCAAAAATTACACTACTTACACTCTTCATTGAGTGGCGAGGCATTAAATATAATAAATTCTCTTCCAATAACTCATGAAAATTATGAAGTTGCCATTGATTGATTAAAAAACAGATACGATAGCAAATTAATTGTACTAGCCCAACACATAGGGAATGTCTTGGGCGTCAAGTCCGTACAACAAGAGTCAAGGGTTAGCATTTCTAGGTTTATTGACGAAATCACTGCAAATATAAATGCCTTAAATTCATTAAATCTACCTGTAAATACATTTGAAATGATTTTAGTTCAACACTTAACGCAGAAACTCATATGTGTCGGCTCTGGAAAGAAGGCTTGTCGGACGAGCGACTTCCTAATTTTAGTAATTTTATAAAATTTTTAAATAACCGAAGGCAGGTATTACAAAACTTAGATAGCATGCCCAGCGCCGTAAACAAGATACACGTTAGCGATAAGAGTCCATATCGCAAAGCAATTAAACCGATTAATATTAATAGGACTGCATTCCATGCTCATATCGGCAATAACATATGTCAGCTGTGCAAAGCTAAACACCGTCTTACTGAGTGTCCACAATTTGTAGCAATTACTCCTCTCGAGAGAAAAAATATCCTAATTAAAAATAAACTTTGCCTAAACTGCATACGACCAGGCCACGACCTTGCACACTGTCCCTCCAAATTTTCTTGCAGAACGTGTGCTAAACGCCATCACACAATGATCCATATATCTAGCAATAACGCTTCGTCCAGTAACAATCAGTGTTCGTTAAAATTGCAAACAAACATATCGATATTATTGTCCACCGCAGTCTGCATGACAACTGACCAAGCAGGTAGGAAGCACCCAGTTAGGATTTTATTGGACTCAGGATCACAAGCTAATTTCTGCACCATGAGTTTCGCTCGCCGCATGGGTCTAAAACTGATTAAATCTCAATTACCCATCACGGGTATAAATAATTCCCTATCTCAAGCTGATTTCAGTACGAGTAAGATTGCATTCACGTTACAAAAATTTTAATTTGAACATACATTGCGCTGTGCTTCCCAGTATCACTAATAATCTCCCTGCTGAATCATTTGACCTCTCCTCCCTAAACTTACCATAGGGCATATTTCTAGCTGACCCGCAGCTGAACTTTTCGTCGCAAATCGATATATTGCTCGGTGCTCAGTATTACTTGCAATTAATTGAACCTGTCAAATTTATCCGCAGCCCACATTTCCCCATAATACAGGAGACTAAGTTGGGATTCATTCTTGCAGGTAACTTACCATTTAATGTCGATATGACAAAACCGGTTTCATCATTCATGGTATGTGAAGATGATAATGACATTTCCTCGCAACTAAAGGACTTTTGGAAGTTAGAGGACGTTGGGATTCGCGCTCCCTCCATTGAGGATTCGGATTGCGAGAATCATTTTGTATCGAATACTGTCCGTAATAAGGATGGCAGATTTGTAGTATCCCTACAATGCAGGTTACATAATTGTCAGTTAGGCGATTCTCTCTCCGGCGCTATCCGTAGGTCTCAGTCACGGGAACCCAAGTTCAAGCAGAAACGTAAATGTAAACGTAACCGTTTTTCACATGGTCCATCCTGGTTATCCCACGAGTCATCATCATGGCCTATCTGTGCCTTCGATGCCCATTCTCCCTGCACTCATCCTGAGCTTGAGCAGGAACAACGGAAACAGGTCCAAACCTCATTGATTGTCGCATTATCCACATCTAATTATGTTGAGAACTACTCATCGCTCTCAAGACTCCTTTGCGTGTTTTCGTATTGTCGTCGATTCATCCGAAACTCTAGGATTCCCACAGAGGATAGGAACACTTCCTTTTTAACCTCCCATGAGTTACATGGTACACTTTTGGTTTTTATTCGCCAGTCCCAGAAGTCGCACTTTGGCGTTGAAATTAAGAAACTTGAGGAACAACGCTGCATCCCTAATAACAGTAAAATTCTTTCTCTTCACCCCTTTCTGGACAAATCAGGAATACTACGCGTAGGGGGACGCCTTCAGCACTCTCAGCTTAATTTGGAGAGCAAACACCAAATCATACTGCACCCACACCCTTATCTCAGTAAATTAATTATACAAAGCGAGCACCTTCGTTTATTACACTCTGTGTACAATTGACTCAGTTCTCTTTATGACGAAAATATTGGATACTTAATGACAAATCTTATATACGTTCGGTAATACATAAATGTATCACCTGTTTTAGATTCCGTGCTAGGGGCGCAAACCAATTACTAGGACAATTACCCCCTCCCGTTTTACGCCTGCTAAACCATTTTCCCAATCAGCAGTCGACTACGCCGGTCCGATATTTGTACGTCATGGTGGGCAGCGTTCAAAATCAACTTCCAAGGCTTATATTGCTTTATTTATATGCATGACCACTAAGGCCATTCACTTGGAACTTGTCTCAGATCTGACATCAGACGCCTTTATAGCTGCCTTAAAACGGTTTATTGCTCGTAGAGGTATCCCTGATCAGATATTTTCCGACAACGGAACAAATTTTCGCCGTGCAAGTAGCACGCTTCAAGAATTATATAAACTTTTGCAGTCTAAGGGTTTGAGCAGTCCGTCCAGGGTTTTACCAGTGCCCAAGGCATTAATTGGTCCTTAATTCCTCCCTCAGCACCGCATTTTGGCGGCCTGTGGGAAAGCAGAGTCAAGAGTGTCAATTCTTACCTTTGAGGAGTATTACACCATTTTAACCCAGATAGAGGCTTGCCTTAACTCACGCCCCTTGTTCGCCATATCCAATGACTCTAGGGACCCTGAACCTATAACTCCAGCTCATTTTCTGGTTGGTTCTCCACTCACTGCTCTCCCAGAACCTGACTATTCCCAAATCAATATTACTCGTTTGGGCAGATGGCAACTGCTCCAAAGATTCACCCAATCCATTTGGAACAGGTGGTCAAAAGATTACTTGCACCAGTTGCAACAGCGCAACAAATGGCGCATTACGTCAACTAATTTGACTCCCGGACAACTAGTCCTTATTCTAGATGACAATTCACCCCCCCTTCAGTGGAAACGCGGGGTAGTCACGAATGTTTACTCGGGTCAGGACTCAATAGTGCGCGTCGCGGACGTTCGCACCTCACTTGGTGTTCTACGTCGACCCATTCATAAGTTATGCCCACTTCCGGTGGCACCAGATTAGTCGCATGAGCATCATGCGACACTTATCAGTAATGTGAACTTTATCACATTACCCTACTTCACGCCCGGGGCATTCCCGGGGCGATCACATGAATTGTATTGTTATGATTAATACACTATTATTATGTTTATTGTGATATTGTGCATCACAATTATGTTTTTGGGTATTTTTGAATTTTTTGGGAATTGTTATAATATTATTGTATCAATTATTATGTTTTTCACAATTGTACTTACTCTATGGTTGTGTATTTTTGGATTTGTGGGGATTGTTATTCCAATATCATGCATGTAAATTATTATGTCTTGTCATTGTATTGTTAATTGTTACATATTATTGAATTTTGTGAATTTATTATACTATTATGTACTATTAACTATTATGTCAATCCTTATGTATTATGCATACTCATACACTCATGTTATGCATTTTTACATCAATTGGATATGTCTACCATATCGCCATGTACTATTGAACTTTGATATCATGATACTAACACTACACATGTACATTATTATGTCTTTATTATTTGTATTACTATATTGAATCAGTGTTGAGGATGTTTTCTTTTATATAAATTAAGGGTTGTCACTTATGTTTTATTAAAAATTAAATATATGTATTATATGTCCATATGTTCATGCTTCAATAGAGACCATGTTTAGTTATGTAAAGGCTTTGTTTTTATCATGAGTTTTTATTTTGTACATTTTCTAGCACAGAAATTGTTTTGTTTTGCTTTTGAGTTTTGCCTGATAGCTTAATGAATTTTGTTATTTACAAATTTTTATGTCAGAGATGATTTACTTTAAACAAAGGGTCAATTTAATGTATAAGACCTTCAAGTATATTGTGTATTGTCTTTGTATACAACATTTGATAATAATTTGTAATGTACTTATTCACACAATTAATTTAAGTTGCAAAATCGCCCCGATTTTGTGCGGGCAGTATGGTCAAACTTTGTACCCATGTGTACTTTGTATTCTAAATACTGTATTGTGAAGCGTGTAGATGACGTCATGTTTGTTCTCTGTTATCGGCAGCCGGGATTCAGACAGGCTGACTACAGTTAAATTTAAATCAGTTCTACTCAAGACTCCGAGCTGATCACTCGCATTCACTCGCCGCCGCGGCTACTTAAAGTTTTTTCAGTATTTAATACTAGTAGCATGCTCACCATGCGACTATTTATTTAGACGATTTCGGCTTACGTGTTGTAATGCACGCCCCCATCTTATTTCTATTCAATTCTCTGGCACTTATGCCGTGTTAAAATCTGCACGCTTCAGCAATCAAACATGTCAATTTAAATTTCAATAAGCATTCAAATATGTCTCTTTAACTCAATAAACCATCATTTTCTGGAAACATGATACAGTCCACTCAATTATTTCATCTCAAACCAGCCAACTCCAATAGCGTTCCTAAGAACAACTCACGATTATCAAGAGCTTCTAAGACGCAACAGTATTCAAACTTAAATTCTCTCCATTTTAATTACAAAAAAGGCAAATTAAAGTCATTCGACTCCCATCATGAATATAATATCACTTCTCCCTCTCTTATTTCTGCTACGACTTTTTAGATATAAAATAATAACATTGATTATACATGATTTCTTACCTTTAAAATAGAAATAGAAATAATTAAAACATAGAATTAATTTCCTTTAACGTAAACCAGCGCTTCTTACTTTTTATTATGTAATTATGACACATGCACACACACTCTCACCCGGTACATATTTTATATTTCCCCTTTTGAGCTCAATAATAATTGAAATGATAATAAAAAATGAGGTTGAAACTTTGGTTTTACCCTCTCCGGTGTTACTTAGCTTTACATTTTTGGTGATCCGAAACCGTCCAGTCTCTGTGCATATTTTCTTTCACTTGGCATAATTCTCTCGCTTCACTTTCCATGTATATAAAATTGTTATTCCGATATAATAATAATAATAAGAATTCTTTAAATCACATTTTATGTGTACGGGCGCACTGAACTTTCGTAGTTTCGACTTAGTTTGTACGAAACGGGCGACCACACGGCCCGCGTCCGCTGTCGTTAGATGTTAGATGACGACTGACTTTACGCCAAGCGCAAATTATTGACACCCTCTTGGCAGGTTAGCGAGACACTCCTGCATTCCAAAGTGACATAAACAAAGGTTTGGCCACTGACGTCATATGGCGTGATCCCAACAGTGCATAGTTCAGAGTTAAAACTTCTAAAAATAACTGTCTCCAGCAGCTTGAGTCACCCGACCTTGACACTAATACGTTCACATTGCTTCTCCAATACTATTCAAATACAATTTATTATTTTTAATTATTACCAAAATATCCCTGGGTGGGCTTACCTGTACCGTTACACAATCCAGCTTAGGTGTGACTGGCCCAGATTCAAGAGTGCCCAAATCAACATTGAAAACAGGTTGTTTGATACGATAATTGTAGCATCACGAGATAATAGAAAAAAGGAAACTCCATTTAATCATCAAAATTTATAGTAAAACTAATCAAATAGATAAATACTATGTAACTGAATGAGGAATGCAATAAAGAATGAGTAATCAAATGAGAACAACCAAAAATAATTATATAAGGAAGAATTATAATAACTAAAACAACGAACCATGAATAAAAAATAAGTATTTTACAGATGGATGAATAAATTAAAAACAGGAATTAGCTTTGTAAACAAGCATAGTAAATAACTTTACAAACAGACATAATAAAGGACTAAACTGGACTGTGTCTTTGACATACTAATTTACCCAATAGATTAGGGAAGTGATTTTGTATATTTTATTATAATATTGTAAATAGTAATGTTGTAGTAAGTAAAAAATGTATTTAGAGTTAAGCAAAATCATTTGTATAACACAAGCCTAAATGTCAAGCTAGGTCTTTAACTTAAGACTGGATTTGTAATTAGCTCATATATAGTATTATGGTAAAGACAAGGTAATTATTTTCATAATTGTGTTTATTCAAAAAACATACAAGGTGAGATAAGTGAATAGAAAAGTGATAAATAATAATAATGAAACAGTGCAAATGACACAGTGTACACAATGATAAAAATATAAAGGGTTGTGAACCTAGTGTGGCCAAAAGGTGAGAATGGCATGTATTTTATATAAAGTGACCATATAACAATAAAATCAACTTCATTAGTGTGAGTGACAATATAAAATTAAGTGAAATAAAAAAAAAACGGGATTATGTAAAAATAAGCAGGAAAAGTAAGGTTATATTAAAAACTTATATTTACTGAAGGCGGAAAAAACAGCCCTGAGACCGAAAAATGCACCAAACAAACCAAGGCCTCTTATAAAGCTGGTTTTACAAGGAAGAAAGGTCTTTTTGTCTAGCGTGGGCGTTCGATGCAAAAAGAACAAACGGAATCAGTTGCCAATCCAACCAATATTAGAGACGAAAACTATAGTAAAAAGACAAGTAAAGTTGTAGGAGACATCAGTAAACTAACTTACAATTTATATTTGACCAACCTGAAGAAAGAAAGCTGAAAGTGGTATCCTAAAATGGAGTGCTACATCTTGAATTTGGTGAAATCGTTTTAATACTATAGCCATCTTGACAACTATCCACGTTTTACACAACACTTCAATATAAACTATATAACGAACACATTTAGTGCGACTACATTTATAAACATAATCTATGATATACAAAGTGAGTGGCACAAACTTATTTTGAACTAACAAAAGTGTAGAACTCATATAATTTTTATTAAACATTCAGCAGTGTGTATACAACTCAAGGAAAATGGCGTCTATTGATTTATTTCAATGTTGTTGAAGGGGAACAGCAGCGCGCCATGTTGAGAATTCATGAACTATGAGCTATATAATAGACATTATTTTTTTATTTTGTCTCTCTTGTCAATTGTATTACTAATGTCTAATTATTAATTATTTTAATTGTTTTATATTTGTAATGTGTAATATTAAGTTTGTAAAATTATCTGAATTGATTTCTTTTGAATAATTACAAGAACTCACATCCAAACAATCATACACAAACAATTAATTACTACACATTAAAATTTTTGCTTCATGTATGTTATTAACGTAAAACTTGTTGTATGAATTTATAATTTTACTGAAGACGATTGTTAATTTGGTTATAACCCTGAGATAAAAAATTTTTTCATGCATCCGAGAGCTAGATGGAGCAGGAACCTTAAAAAAAGGAAAAGTAGTTATTAATTAATTAATAGAAGAAAAGGAAATTATTATAGTAAGAGAATTAAGGAATAAACATTGAATGATTCAGAGCAGCAAAAGAAGTGTGTTCTCATTTATAAATAAATATTATTAAACATACAACTCTGAATATTGCTGAGATTATTTGAACATCTATACTCATTAACAATTAACAATTAGTTATATTATGCACATAACATAATTGGCACCAACAACTTGGGGCTCTACAAAATACCACTGACATTTGAAAATTAATTATATTTAATTTTGTGATAAAATTAATGTACATGCACAATGTACTTGGCAGACATATGTTACTAGCAACGTTAGATCTTGAAACAGTTGATCATACAGAACCATCTCTAGCTTCATCAGAGTCACTTTCGTTCTTTGATAGATTTTTTAAAAAATCTGTCGTTTGATTCTTTATAGAACACAAGCCATTATTAACATTACAATAAAATGCACTTTGCATTAGTTATTTTAAGAGAAACATTATTAAGACGAACATTTCACAATCACAACCATGTACAGTAGACTCTTAACTATCCGACCTAATGTGGCAGTCGGCCGGGTCGGATAGCAAAAAAGTCGGATACACCGGAGCCGTAGGCATACCAGCCTCTGTAAGGTCAATGACCGCCACCCTATTGCGTTGAATGTACTTGTTGCTATTTGGATGCGTACATCATATCAGTTTGTCCTTATAAATGACGTACAGTAATAAATGAATTAGAAAGAAATGAAATAAGAATTCGCAACTACAGTATCTTTCACAAAACCTTTATTTGAAGGACGAAACAAAATGTGTAGTTAACAATACGTTGAATGAGTTTTACTATGAGTTTTAATTTATACGAAAGCTTTCAACCAAATTAGTTGTTAATATAAATCAAATTATAATAACCTAAAACTACGTACTGTATAATGAAAGAACAAGTGAAACTTACATTGTATAAGTTTTAAAAAGTCTGTAATTGAGACCTACTTCTTTCCTCGCCGCTATATCCTTCCACTTACGTAAACATATGATGTCTGCTGGTGTTGCTTCTTCTTGCTGGCCAATGTATTCCACTGCCGTCTCGATCACCTTCAGGCCTTCGGAGTGGGTTATACGATCAGAGGGTTCATCACCTTGTTAATCTTCAATCGGCTGTTCATTTAATACCATCGCTACAATATCTTCATCTGCAATTTCTTCGATTTTGTCCTTTGCCAACCATTCTGTGATGTCTTCCAATGAAGCTTCCTCACATCCGGGAACTTTTTCTAACAGCGATACAAGCGCAGTGTTATCAGTTGCATTTTCCACATCACATTGCTGTTCTACCTCGTCCCACTTATCACTGGCTCTGTGATCCAGCAAAATTTTCCACGACCGCACAAGTGTTAAAGATGGAATTTTATCCCATGCCTTGGACACCCATCTGATGACGTCAAGCATGTCTACTGACTGTAGTGCTGTCGCAACTTCTGTATTATCAATTGTCGCGATGATATAGCTTAGTAGCCTACGTCGATATTTCTTTTTCAAAGCTTGGAGCACTCCCTGATCCATTGGCTGACATATAGATGTAACATTTGCAGGCAAGAACAAAGCTTTTATGTCTCCATCTTTTAATTGGTCATTTGCTGGATGTGAAGGAGCGTTATCCAAAACTAGGATTGCTTTCCTTGTTAAATTGTTTTCAGCTAAATCTTTTTCAACTTGTGGCACAAATTCCTGTTCAAACCAATTTTTGAAAATTTCTCCATTCATCCACGCCTTTTTTTGATGGGTATAATGTACGGGCAAAGAACTTGAATCTTTAAGATTTTTAAAAGCCCTAGGCTTGCGAGATTTTCCAATCAAGGTCAGTCTCAACTTGTGGTTTCCGGTTGCGTTACTACAAGCTAAAACTGTAACACGGTCCTTGCTCTTCTTGAACCCTGGTGTGGCCTTTTCCTGTTTAGACGCTAGTGTTTTAGACGGCAACATATGGTAATTCAAACCCGTCTCATCACAGTTGTACACTTGTTCTCCGGAAATACCTTCCTTACCAAGCAGGTCAAAAAAGTGTTTTTTAAAGTCAGGGACAGCGTCCTTATTAGCAGACAATGCTTCACCACTAATCGTCATCTGACAAACACCAAAACGTTTCTTCCAGCGATCAAGCCACCCGTCACTGGCAGTAAACTCACCATCGTCTCCTTCGATCTGTTTTTTAAACTGAATCGCTTTTTCTTGGAGCAAGGGGCCTGAAACCGTCAATCCTTTCCCCCTCACATTTTCATACCTCAGATATAAAGCCTCTTCAACTTCCACATGTTTTCCTTTTTGCATAGTTTTTCTAACTTTCACGCCACTGCCACTTGCTTGCTTAGAACACCATTTTTCAATCTCTGCGCGATTTCTTCACCAATCACCCACAGTAGTTTTTCCAACTCCTAACTCCAGTGCAATTTTGTTTACCGACTCACCAGAATCCATTCTTTTTATTGCTTGCAGTTTTTCTTCCAAAGTTACTACCACTTTCTTTCGTTTGTCACCCATATTTCACTTAAAAATAAAAGCCATCAACAATACTGTATACACACTTTATAACAAATTAACAATCCACGAACGACTGAACCACACGAACTGACTTCTGGATACAGACTGACTGATGCACCTGTTACACACTCAAGTAGGAACACGAAACTTTCCTGTCACAACATGAATCAATTGGCATACTGTATTGGTAACTGGTGATTCACGCGTAAGCGCCTTCACCCGCGTGGCGGGACTGCTCACATGACGTTTGAAGGCACTAGTAATCGGATCGGAAATACTGCATACGTACCGTACTCAAAAAATACTTTTTTTTTTGAGTAGAGCGGGTCGGATAGGCCGGAGGTCGAATAGTCGGGAGTCGGATAGCCGAGAGTCTACTGTACTTAATAAATATTTTAACTTGTAAACAAACTACTGAAAACAAACTGACTCAAAATGTAAACAAACCATTCGTTTCCAACCTCAAGCTAGTGCTATGGTGCTACCTGGTGACAAATTGAAGAGTCACTAATGATGCGCTGTGCCGCTACCATCGCACTGTGAGAAAGGGTGAGAATCCCACCCACAGGAAGCTATCACCTACAGACCTACACCTCTGTGCACTGCATCGGGCACTGGCCATATAGCCTACACAAACCTTTTAAACAAGTGACTTTTCGAGTTTCTGAACATGATTGGAATTTTTCCAGAACAGAGCAAATCTATTTATTGCCTTTTAATCTATTTAAAATATATAATTTCCATCATTATACTTGAAATTTTACCATAAAATGTTTCGAATAATACCTGAAAATTTGGGGGCTAAGTCCCCCCAAGCCCCCCTTTAGCTGTGTACGTCTGTACAAAATCATCACCAATTTCTATAAAAAGCATAAAAATTACTGTATTATAAAAATATATATCCCAGAATAGTACAGATTTTAATCAACCATTTCAAAAAGTCTTCATTGTAAATACAGAAACTTTTCTGACCTACTTTTATAATCTTCCTGAAGCTGAACGTCCCAATTGCCCTCGAGATCATCACATCATTGTTGTTGTTGTTATTTTCCAATGGCTCCCCCTTGGTACATTAAACCCATTTGGTAGCGAGCTTCCCAATAAAGACCACTGTAACTTCTGAGTTCTTGCAATTCCCGGTTTAGCTTCACACACTCCAATAGATGATTTTTGTTCATTTTTGAGTCTTCTCTCCTGCACAATACACATTCTTCTGTAGTGGAAATTTTTAATTTGTAGAGATGCGCTGAGAGACAGTTATGGCCAGTTTCCAGTCTAAAGTTGGCGACTGCTTCCTTCCTGGGTTTTATACAGTTTTTATTCCATAACTTTTCAATCCCTGACCATGTTTTTCCTTTTGATATGTTTCTTGCTTCTTCCAGGAAGTGAGAGTTTGTTTTCCTCGTCATCAGTCTTCTTAGGGTGCTGAAGTCGTGGGTACTTTCCCGGTGGTAGATCTTTGTCCATCGCTTTGCCAAGATGTCCGCTGTCTCATTTCCCGAGATGCCTAGTTGAGATGGGATCCACTGGATAAACTATCTTCTTCTTCTGCACTACAAGGATTAGGCATTTGCCTGTTCTCTACTGCATAACTATCTCCTTGTTAAGTGCTGTAAGCTGTTTGGTGAGTTGCCTTGCTTCCAGTGTGCTCCTGGATGTTGCTCCTGTATTAGAGAATGTTGCCTGGATGGCAGACTTAGAGTTCACTAAAAGGACAGGTTTTAGAAAAGGAATTTGGCCTCCAAATGAGGTTTTGCAATACCACTTTGCATTGCCTCTACTTCAGGGTCGTAACTTGATTTATTTTGTCCCACTGCAATATAGTGGGAAAACAATGAGAACACTTCGTCTCCAGCACAACCCACTTCATTCAGCAAGGATCCATCATTGTATACACGTAGCCAGTTTTCCTCCGGAAATCGCTCACTGATGGTTGTTAGCGTTATCTGTTTTAGTTCTCCTGGAGATCTTGTCTTCTTCTTAACATCTTCTATCAGATTGGGATGTACTACATAACTATGAAAGTTGAGTGGATTTTCCAGGGGGATCACTTTATTAACTGCTGTTCGTATGCTGTGGCATTGAAGGTAGTTGCTACTTTGGTTTAGCCAGATCTTTTGTGTTTTGAGTCTCTGTGGTTCCATCCTCTCATGAACCCATGGCTTCTCAGGTAGTGACTTAATTCTGAGGTTTAGCAGTGCTGCCTGTTGCTTAATTTCTTCTGTTATTGGTTTGTTGCCTGTATATAGTTGTAATGCTGTAACTGGAGTTGATTTGACGCCACCTGTGATGAGTCTTAGGATGTTGGTCTGCAAACGTTCCAGTCTGCCCTCATTTTGTAAGCAGTCTGCAGGAGTGCTTGTGATGGTTCCTTCGCTGCCATAAGTTATTACTGGCCTGATATATTATGTTCAGTACTGGCCTGGTTCTATATGTCATGTTTAGAACTTCTTGTGAACATCCCCATGATACTCCGCTGAGACGTTTTATAAGGTTTGTTCGTTTGTTTACCTTCTTAGTTACGCTGTCAATGTGTGTGTCCAGTTAACCTTATTATCCAGGTTAACACCCAGGTAACAAGTATTTTCAGATTTCTGTTGAAAGTTCCGCCTACTTTTAGTGAAAAGTCGGGGTTACTATGTTTCAATAAGAAGTACTGGTAAACAGACTTTTCTGCGTTAATCTGCATGTTATTTTTTTCTGCCCACTTTAGCAGACCTAGGAGAGCTTCGTTCATGTTTCTTTGTAGAGTGATGTCTTGTCTTTTCTTGTTTGATCCCTTGGGCCAGATGAGCACGTCATTGGCAAACATGCACGCCTGTATTCCTTCAACCACTTTCAGTCATTTGACCAAGTCATTTATATAGATATTAAAGAGAAGTGTACTATTCACAACTCTTTGTGGTAGGCTGATTTTTACTTGTTTGTACTTGGGATGGCTGCCGTTGTATCTTGTTGAAATCCAGTGCTGTTTCAAAAATCTCTTAAACCAATTAAACATATTTTCTGTGACGTTAAGGTATCTTATTTTATTTACCAGTTTGTCCCTCCATACCGTATTGTATGCGCTCTTAAAGTCTATGAAGACCACCAAGATACTTTCATTTCTGTTGAATGCACTTTTAATTTCTTGTGTTAAACGGGCTATTTGGTGTGATGTTGATCGATTTGTTCTGAAGCCTGCCTGTTCTGGGGCAAGCAATCCTTCTCTCTCCAAGTAACAGTTCAATCTAGCTGCTATCATTCGTTTCTGCACCTTTGCCAACTGTGATGTAAGAGCAATGGGTCTATAGCATGCTATTGAGTCCGCTGGTTTGCCTTGCTTAATTATGGGAACAATGGTTGCTTTTGTCCACTCTGAAGGGAGACACTCAGTTAAGTTCCATATTTTGTTATATATTGTTAATAATGTTCTTAATGTGGCAGGCTTCAGGTTCATGACAAATTCAGGGTGCACTCTATCTGGTCCAGTTGTTTGCCATTTTTAAGCTTTTTTATTGCCTCTTTCAGTTCTTCCATTGTAAAATTTTTGACAAATATCTCCCGTTTGCTTGTAGGAGTATTTGTATTTGTATTATGATGCCTTTCTTGGAGTTTCAGTTTCTTCTCATTGACCAATCCTCTCTTCTCATTGTTCCGTCTTTGCAGCAATCTTGTATTGTGTTGAATAGAATGTATTAAACCTTTCTGCTATCTCTCTATTGTTTGTGATTTCTCCGCCATTTATTATGATAGGTCTCTGATCATCACAGCACTGTAACTCTCCATTTTTATCATATGGCAGTCCAGCAACTATAGCAAGTGTCTCACGTTTTTGCAAAATTTCATGTAATGGTTGCAACTGCAGATCAGGGTCAGTAATTTGAACAATTTGCCACAATTTGTGAAAAACGTCTTAATGGTGGTAACAGTAACCTCGTTTCAGGCTGTCTTGATCCAGGATACTGCATCGAGAACAGTGATTTTCTTCGCCAAGTGAAATGCTGAACTGCTGCCATATGAGACACAATGGGTTGAAGAACTCTTTTTCAATAAAAAAGTTTAAATGTTTGAATTATTTCTTGGTCTAATGGTTGAAGATGAGATATCGTGTTTGGTGAAATAAATAAGAGCCTGAAATCGGGCAATGATGAAACTGAATGACATGTCGCATTATCCAATAATACAATTATGTGGTGATTATTGTATTGCATTTTTTAAATAAATTCTTGCAACAAGTCTTAAAAAATGCTGGATGTCACCCATGCTATTTTGTTAGCATACCAACTAATGCCCAGTAATGTTGTCTCCAAATTCTTGAAACACAATGGTTTTAATGATTTGCTAATAACCAATGGCTTTTTTTTGCCAGCAGCACTACAACATAATCGTTAGTCTTTCTTTAGCCATTTTTCCATCTTTACAGGCTTCATTTTGTAATGTTAATGATTTATTTTGTACAGCTCTAAAATATAATCCAGTTCACCAACGTTGTAAATGTCTCTCAATTCATATTCAGCCAGAATACTTGGTAACCTGCCTTTCCAATTTTTATTGGAATATAAAATAATATAATAATACTTTCAAATATTCATTGACTTCATTAACAGGTACATCCGCACCTTCACCCAAAATTGTTCTGAACAATATGTTGTGCCGCTTTCTAAAACACTCCAGCCACCCACTTCTTGCTACAAAATTGTTTACTTTAATTTCAACAGCAATTTCTAGTATCTTCTCCAGTAACATACTTCCTCTAAGTGAGAGTTTTTCTGAGCAAGCACATTTAAACTACTCATAAAGAATTTCATTTACTTGTCCACATTTGATTTCCATTTTCTTTTTATGCCACAATTCATACTCAAAAGTCAAACCTTCACTCAACAGTCCCTGAAAGGACCAAGGCGTTCCGCACGGCTGTTGTGTGCAATGTGACGGTTGCATGGCTAGTACAACGCACCACCAGCCGCTAGTTGCGGTATTCACAGCCAGGAGGCAGCACTGGTATCTCAGAGTCTACTCAGTTCGGCACAATTCATACTGGATTCCCACAATTTTAAAATCTGGTCTTTATTTTGGATTATGCTGTTGATCTGTGTTCTTTCACATTTAAAAACTCTGGCAAGTTTCCATGATGAAACACTCTTATCACTTTCAAAAATAACACTTCACTTAGCTTTTAAATTCAAACACATTCTTCCTTTGTTACTCATTTTTTATGCACTGTTAAACTACTCTACAAATGACAAGAACACCTAAAGACATGGATCGCTTATTACAATTCAGTCTTATAACTGTTTCAACAATTCAGAAAGTTCGCTTATCACCGTTACTACTGTAATCACTTACCACTGCGACCACTTACTAGTGTTTCAACATTATGGAGACTTCAACAAATAACATTTTGTAAATTTAAAAGTATGCAGGTCATTTATCTTATCTTTTAGTTGGGTCAGGTATACACAGTACTTGAGTATTCTTCAAAATCTGTATTGTCAAACTAATTTGTCTACTGTATTGTATTCCATATGACTGAACATGCAAGAGGTGACTGTTTAAGCAAGTGAATGTACCCATTATAGGCTAACTGCTGGCCGAGGGATGAGAGGACCATTTAACTGAGGGGACATTTACATTGCTCTTATGAAAAATAAAATCCATTCCTAACAAAAGTGGCTGTTAAGAAAGGTGACCACTGAATAAAGGTGGCTGTTAGGTCAGGTTTTACTGTATATAGTATTTTATAGTATATAAGTACTGTAGATAGGTAGGTATTACATGGTACTGTATAAAATGTTCTTCAAATATTAACTACTTCTGCAAGTAAAATTATTATTGTATTTATCTCCTGATGCACGTTTCACTGATCACATCAGTATCGTCAGAGGATTATAAATGCTTTATAAATAAATTTATAATTATAATTAAATTTATAATTATTATTAAATTTATTTATATCAATCGTTTATAATCCTCTGAGATACTGTGTGATCAATGAAACGTCTGTCAGGAGATAAATACAATAATAATTTTACTTGCAGAATTAGTTAATATTTTAAGAACATTTCATACTTTAGAAAACTGCAAGAAATATTAAGAGTTACTTACAAAATAAAGGTATTGTATAGCATATAGGTATTCAAGCTTTTTTTTGAGAAAGGTTATCATGCAGATTAACAGATTTTACTGGCCTTTGAAAACCTACAAAATACCCAAAAACCATAACAGAACAACAAGCATATGGTTTCTTCTACTGCAATTAAGAGAAAATTAGTCTTCCATACTACCTTCAAGAGACGATCATAAAGAACTACCCTCCTAAATTGATACTCTGTATCCTTTTCACGTATTACTAGAGGCAATGAAGCAGCATCACTTTGCTCATCAGTATGCAGTATCTCTGACCTTTAAAATAAACATCAAATTAAGAATTTTTTATTAACAAATTACTGGCAACCATAATAGGATTATAAGTTACAATTAAAACTTTTTCATAAAATGTACAATTTAACAGTATTAGGATTTTTACAATAAGAAGGAAATTAGTGCAGCAGGGATTAATGATTTAGATGCTTCATACTTTTAAAACCATCCACTGGTTCAATGCCATTTTACACTACTATACTGTACACACTAAGTAAAAGTGTCTTAGGTTGATTTGATGTAATGCAGTGCTCTACAATAACTCTGGAGTTTTTGTATCACAACAGAATTAAATTTTGTATCACCCTTTATTAAACTTTAATATATAGTAAATATCATGAATAAAATTATCATCAGCCTTATATTTGTTTCTTATCCCAAGATACTCAAATCTACGTACTTTGTTTCAGTGAGAGGATAGTACACAGTTGGAGACAAGTGCGCCAACCTCTGCACCAAAGTGTCCAGTGGCAATGGTACAACTCTCAAATCCAGCATAGTAGCCTGATCTCTGCTTTGACCAAAGCACGTTCCTTCAAGCAAAACTAAACTGAAAATTATTAATAGTGATGTGAAGTAAGAGTAATAATACAATCACTGCAGTGTATATATGCAAAATTTTATTTCTCTCCTACATCTGTAACATGAGTTTCTGAGAAGTTAAGCATTGTACTTGCTTGTTGTAGGTAGAAATAAAATGTGATGAACTTTTAAGAACATACAAGATACTGTTAAAAAGAAGAGTTCAATTCTTACCCACAACTACCTTTGTTATGATATTTAAAAAAATAACATGTGTAAAAACTTGAAAATAATTTTTAATTAGAAGTATACAATGATTAATAATATCATATGTTTAGAAAAAAAGGTTCTTCAGAATATTCCAGTAACAATTTATTATTAATTCTATGCATATTAAAAAAAATATTTATGCTCAACTCACTTGGGTAGTGACAGTATTGGTGGTTTGTTGCGGATCAAACCTTGTTTCCTGAGCTCTGATTGCAAATCACCCCCAGCAAGACGCCATAAATAATATAACTCTTGTAAAGGTCGTTCACTCAATGGATTATTATGCCAGTTTGACAGCCTAAAATATATCAAGTTAACAGATAAACTTGTATGAAACTTTAATGACTCATTTTCAAGATAAACATAATTGAAGTCTTAGTTTCTTTTTTTAAGCAACCATACTTCCATTTTCATGGATAATGGAAACGTACAAAACACGAGACATACACAAAGGCATGGTTAATTACATACTTAAAATGTTACAATGGTACACAATGTCTATTTAGAAAAGTTTTTCATAGTGTAGAACTGACCAAAAATTCGTAAGTCCAAAGCTTTAAATATAGCAAACTTTTTAAATGTTTTATTTCTTGAAAAATACATGAATTGTAGCGGGGCATTTTTGGGCATACCTGGGGTAATAACAGGATTTGTATTTTTTAATAATAAATAAAATCTTCATTAGGAACGGTAAATTTATTATTTGGAGCGATCCCAACAACGGCAACACTGCTTGAGGCGTTGGAAACCAAGTTATTAGACAATATTCATATAATAACCGGCAACTGTACCAAACTCAGTTCAAGGACAATGACGAACACGTTATGTAACAGTAAACACGTTACGCAACCAGACATCAGGCGATGTGTTGCGTCAGCAAATTATGTAACGATGTGTGTCACCAGTTTTGTCAACAAGCCAAAAAACAGTCCACTGGCGAACGAATACAAAATGTACACCAATCAGAATTGAAAGAACCACAGTTGCTTCACAAAATAGCGCCTGTAATTCTGCCCAGTAACATCTCATCACCACTGGCGAGTGGTAGTTATTAAAAGTTTCGGCAGTAAGTGCGGGCCCGTACCTAAAATGTGAAGACCGAAAAAACAACCAAATGTAACTTAAAGCATATCTAAATCAAGTAAAAGGAACAGTTTTCTTGGAATGATGACCGTGGTGGAAATATAAAACTGAGTGTTAATTAAAACAAACGCGTGTGCGTGGACTTAAAAAATCATGACTTCTTCTGGACTTAAAAATCAGCTAAGTAACCTACAATAATATAAAGAAAACACAAATCTTCAACTATGGTTTAATATTCAAAATTTTAACACTTTCTAATTATGAGCTCTTAAAATCGGGGAATGGTTATGTGTGTGTGTGTGTAAGCGCTGGTTTTCGTTATGTCTTAGTTGTAGAGAATTGTCTGTATTTATGTTATATCTTAGTTTGAAAACTGCTTAAGCAAAATGATCATTTTTACGAATACTTAAACATACTAAAATTGCGAAAGTCAAAATGTATGAGGGAGAAAAGAAATTTTGTATTTTGACCGAAAAATTTATAACTTAATGGTGTTTCTTTTTGAGAATCTAATAAAATAATATTGATCTGGATAGTTAAATGTGAATTAAATTAGTTATTGCAAATAAACCATTCTGATCTCCTGTTCGCCTAAAAAGAACCCGAGGACCCAAAAAACGGTAAGTACGTATATTTTTTCATACGTAGTTGGTAACAAGATGGCGCTCGAAGAATTCAGTTAATAAATAGTGAACAGTAACCTATTATCAAGAAATATAAATATCAATAAAACGATATATCACATTTGGCTTCCGAACGTAGGGACGATTTATATAATAATATTATATAAATATAGGCCCACTGGGAAAGCAGAATGGTTGTTTAAGGTAAAATAAATTTTTTTTGCATACGTAAAATAGACGTATAGAATAAGGTTATGTCATGTTTTGTAGTATGAGTGAGCAGAACATTTTTTTTTTTCTTTTCTCAATAATAATTATGTATGACAAAATAATATTGTGCTAAGAAATATATATAAAAAATTTTTTTTTTAAGTAAAATGGCAGACAATCATGAAACTGTCAGCGTCACTGACAGTGTAGATGAAAGCCAGATAAGCATAACTGAATCTCAAATCATGCATGAAGGTGTTCACTCAACACCAGTCGCGAATAAAACGGCTGAAGATAATGATTTAATCAAGATGATGAAATTGCTGTTTAATGAACAAAAAAACGAAATCAATGAAAAGTTCGATATTCAAAAGAATAGTTTTGAGGAGTTGAAACATGAGATACAAGAAATTAATAAGTATTGTGAAAATACCAAAGTAGAATTCACTAATAAAATCAGCCAAGTAGAAACCAAGTTAGATGATTCAATACAAAAGACAGATGATAAATTTAATGAAATAGATAGTCAGATAGATAGAGTTGAGAAGCAAATCAATGAGAATAATGAGATATTAATAAATTCAATGAATGAGTATAACAATGACATAGAATCTAAAATTATTAAACGTAATATTGAAACTGAATGTAAGTTGAGTAGCGTAGTAATGACAGTTGAAAAATTTAGCCAGAATATTGATGAACACCAAAATAAGATAGACTCAAAAATATATGAAATTGAAAGTAATTATAAGACGGAGATACAAGCAGTAAATGAATCTATTGAAATAATAGCAAAAAATAATGTACAGTCTGAATATAGTAATGATAAAAAATTGTATACACTTGAACAAAATATTAGTAGTATGCGAGATGAATTAAGTTTAGTGAAAAATCAAAATGTAAACAATGTTATTGAACGAGTATTTATGACACGAGATACAAATAATGAAATAGAATTAGAAACTTTCAATTGTGACAATCGTAGAGTACACCCAATGCAATTTTTAAATAGGGTTAGGGAATTTAATCGGTTTAATAATAGTAGCTGGGAGGTTAAGTTGGTGAAGATTATCAAATGTTTCAAAGGTAGTGCCGAGATATGGTCGGAAGTACACCATACCGAATGGGAAAGTTATGAAGATTTTGAGATAGCTTTCCGCAACAAATATTGGTCAGAAGAAGACCAAGAAATACTAAGAAGTAAAATAATGGGTAATGGGAATTTCGGTAGGATTAATAACCACCTAACCATATATGTGATGACCATTTATAACGAAGCAAAGTATTTAGAACCGCCGTTGCCATTCCGATCATTTGTACGACATATTAGCAAACACCTGCCCAGAGAGGTGCAAATAACTTTAATGACTAGAGAGATTACCAATATAAGTGAGTTAGAAAACATGTTAGATGTATTACAGAATATAGGGGAACGCGACATGGGACGACGTCCAAACACACCAGTAGTACCACACCATAATAATAATAATAATAATAATTTTTTCCATCATAACAGGGGTACACAGAATTTTCATAGAGGAGCGCGGGGAGGAAGTTTCGATAATAGGGGCGAGAGTTGGAGGTGTAGAGCTTGTGAAATTGATAACTATGCTAATAGAACGAATTGTTTTAGATGTCATCGAACCAGGGAATGCGCCAGAAACGAGAGGACAAACCCACCACCAAATCAACAGTCGAGAGGAGGAGAATTTTATAGAGGAGCGTCTCGGGGAGAAGGAAATCACAATAGAGGTAGAGGAGGAAATCATCAAGCTATAGCAGGTCCATCCACGGAAAACTGAGGAAGACAATGGGGAAGCGGGCCCAGCCATTGTCAACGGAGGACCGGGTCCAAGTAATTAACGAATACACAAACAACGTCATCAAGATGGATATGGCAAGAGAGTTGTTAGAAGAAGAGGAGAACAAGGTGGTGGAACGCAGAACAGGATTGACTGAGGTGACGATTAACATTGAAGGTAAGAATTATAAAACTTTAATTGATACCGGTAGCGAGATATCAGTGATTTCTGAAAATGTCATGGGTGAATTAAAAGAGTTAAACAAGAATATACCGTCATTACCAGTTGCAGGGGTTACAGTAGTGGGGGTAACTGGGGTGAGAAGTAAAAGAATAACCAGACAAGTACAATTAAATATTTTAATAAATGAAGTTGAATTTGAAAACACTTTCCTAGTAGTTAAAGGGTTAAGTCTAGATGTAATATTGGGAAATGATTTTTTGGAAAGAAACGGAGCAGTAATAGATTTTAATAAACAAATAGTAAAATTTGAGAAGGGGAATAAACCAGTCAGAATAGAGTTTAAGAAAGTAGTAAATGAAGCTAAAGTCACTGGAATAAAAATGTTACATAAACAGATAAGTGATAGGGAAATAGAAACTAAAATAAATATATGTCTAGAGAGTGATGGTGTAGAAAATGAGGAGAGAGAGATGCATGAGCGTAATGAGAGTGTGTGGGCAAATAGAGCCGATAAATTTTTCAATGAAAATACAGTTGTAGGAAGTACTCAGCGAGAGGAGCTGTGGGCAGTTGTGGAGCAGTACAGAGGGGTGTTTGATGAATCACCAGGGAAAGCGAAGGACTACATCTGTGAGTTGAAAGTTCGGGACCACGCACCATACATGCAGAGAAGCTACCCGGTGCCGTTTTCGAAGAGGAGGGCCGTACAGGAGGAATTAGACCGGATGATGCAAGGAGGCATAATTGAACGCTCAGTATCACCTTATTCAAACCCGTTGGTGGTAGTGATAAAGAAGGATGGCAAGGTAAGGTTATGTTTAGATGCTAGAAAAATAAATCAAATTATTATACCGGACAGAGAATCTCCGGAACCCATAAATGAGATTTTACAAAAGTTTAGCGGAGTCAAATACATGACGTCTTTAGACCTGACCGCTGGATACTGGCAGGTACCATTAGCAACAGAGAGTAGGAAGTATACAGCTTTTCTTTTTAACGGTAAGAATTACCAGTTTAAACGCTTACCTTTTGGATTAAACACCAGTGTTGCCAGTTTTATCAAATGTTTAGATAATATTTTACAACCTAAGGACGTAGACTTTTTAACTGTGTATGTCGATGATATTTTGATAGCCTCTAGAACATTCACTGAACATTTAGAACACATAGAATATGTATTAGATAAGCTTCAAAGAGGGGGTTTAACAGTGAATTGGGACAAGTCTAAGTTTCTGCAGACAGAAATACACTTTTTAGGATTTATTATTACACAGGAGGGGATATTAGCCAACCCTGACAAAGTCGAAGCAATAATGCGATTCCCTGAACCTAAAAACATTAAGCAACTACAGAGTTTTTTAGGCTTATGCAATTTTTACAGGAAATTTCAGGAGAACTACGCACACACAACATCCAAACTGAGTTCTGTCCTGCAGAAGAATAAACAGTGGAGGTGGGGCGACGCGGAGCGAGCTGCATTTAATGAAATTAAGAGAAAGTTCAGTCACATGATAATGATGAATCATCCCGATTTTAATAAGATCTTTTATTTGCAGACCGACGCCAGCAATGTAGCGCTAGGTGCTGAGTTATACCAAGAGAGCTGCGACAAGGAACACCTAACGATCGCCTTCGCCAGTAGATCGCTGTTATCGGCAGAAAAGAATTACACGACAACAGAAAAGGAACTTCTGAGCATTGTGTTCGCCGTGGGTAAATTCCGCACGTACATACTAGGGAATACTACGATCATCCGGACGGACCACAAGGCACTATCATTTCTGAATTCATGTAAGCTAACACACAGCCGATTAACCAGGTGGGTATTAGCCTTACAGGAATATAACTTTTCATGGGAGTACATAAAGGGGTCAGATAATAAGGTACCAGATACACTTTCTAGAATAGATGTTATAGATAATAAGACTGGTAGGGACCTTAAAGAAATAGAAATTTTTAGGTTAACTAGAGAAGATAGGATTTTTGGTGAGGAATTAAGAGACATTAAAAATTTGCAAAGATCTGATAGCAAACTGGGTAAAATAATTGTTAGTTTAGAAACAGACGTAGAGGGATCTGAATATAATGAGCGATTTCAAATATATCAAGGCATTTTGTTTAAAAAAGTAGATGGTGGGGAGCGTGATTGGAGGTTAGTTATACCTGATGGGTTAATAGATAAAATTATTTGGGATTGTCATATAAGGTATGGTCATTTTGGTGCGAGAAAGTGTGCAAATGTTTTGAAAGAGTCATGTATATTTAAGAATATGGAGAGGAGAGTGAGAAAAGTGTTGAGAGTGTGTGATTTATGTCAAAAATCGAAAGTGGTGAATTATAGAGTGGAAGGAGAGATGAATTATATAAAAGTAGATAAGCCTTTTGATCTAGTTGCGGTGGATTTATATGGACCGTTACCCAGAGGTAGAGGGGGTGTGGTATATGTATTTGTAGTTTTAGACACTTTTTCAAAATTTGTAAAATTATATAGCATCAAGAGGGCAACTAGTAAAGTACTTAGTGAGAGAATAGTAAAAGATTATATGCTTAATGTGGGAAAGCCGAAAATTATATTATCTGACCATGGTCCACAGTTTATAAGCGGCAAGTGGCGGCAGACGCTTGGATGGGAAGGCATCATACCCAAGCATACGGCAGTGTACCATCCTCAGTCGAACCAAGCAGAACGGGTGATGAGAGAGATTGGTAGGATATTCCGGGCGTACTGTCACGCCAAACACACAGAATGGCCATCCTACGTGAAAAAAGTAGAGGAGTGGCTGAATTGTACCACCCATGAGTCCACGGGATTTACGCCGCATGAGTTGATCAGGGGAACAAGGCCGCCCAGGATATTAGAACAACTTTTCACATACCCACCTGAAGGGCAAATTTTGGACAGGAATATGAAGATTAGATTGGCGAACGAGAATTTACTTACTAGAGGAGAGCGACGAAAACAGAAACATGATGCTAAGGGTAAATGGACCAAATATGAGGTAGGCCAGTTAGTGTTAGTAAAAAGACATGATTTGTCCAGTGCTCAAGATAGGGAAATAAAAAAGTTTTTCTTGTTATATGAAGGACCTTATGAAATCATAGACATCAAAATGCAGAATGCGTATGTGCTGAGGAACCCAGCGACGCAGGAAATAGTAGGTACTCAAAATGCGACGAATTTAAAATTATATAGGTCACTTTAATTGTTATGTTTATAAATAAGTTTTTCAGATATTATTGTATGTTTTCAGAAGGGATCCTCCCCCATTTTCGGGCGGTCACGATCTTACCAGTCCTGGCCGTGGAATTCGGAACTCGGAGGCGGGCCATGGTTGGCGGATCTTCCTTCGGGCGGTGAAAACAACGATGGTCCGGCTCCACCAAAATTGGTATAAAGTAGAAAATCTAACTGCACATTTGAACGGGGAGGGGGACCCCACAGGTACGTGACATAAATTATTTTCTTATACACTCCCGGTGCAGCGGTTTTGGTGTGCCTGTCACGTGCCTGCACTGCCTTAGAGTGTTTGTAAATAATGGAGGCTGCATTTAAGTAAAAGGCAGTGCATTCTATTTAAATTTTTTTTTTTAGTGTCAAGGGCAAATTTAAAATGGAGCCTTTGACAATATTTTCTGTTTGGCCCGAAACGACGAGTTTTGGGGCAGGACGTATTGGCGCACGGTAGAAGGCGGGGTAGAAGAAATGGTAGGAGAGAGGGGGTAGTGTGTTTCAGAGGGGGGACGTGAATTCACGTAGTATATCTATCTGGTTCCAATCCGTTTTGCAGCAAGACCCGGCATTTCGGGCGATGTGTTGCGTCAGCAAATTATATTATGACAATAGAGTCAGCCTCCTATATATAAAAAAAAAAAAAAAAAAAAACCCAAAATAATTTTGGATGTGTATAATTCTAAATTTAAGATAAAAAATGTTTTTTCTCTTCTAAATTTTTTAGCATTAGGTGACCAAATATAATTGTTAGATTTTAGTATTAGTGGGTATAGGAACGTTTTGAAGAAATGTGTAGTAATATAAGAACTTGTTACCAATACAAGATGTGGGGTAATTTTGGGGGGTAGTTTGGTGCTCAATGAAGTGACATAACAGTGTAGTGTGGAACTGCTATGGGGGAAGGTTGTAGATTTTGTATTTAATATTTTATGTTAATAATGGTTAAGCTTCCATATAAAGTGGGTTAAAACCCCATCTAAATTAATATTGTCATTTAAATATAAATTCGTAAATTGAATTTTACTTGTGATTCCCCAACTTTTCGGGCGGTCACGGCCTCACCGAACCCTGACCGTGGAATTGGTTTAGCTTTAACAGCTATGGTTGGGGCACATTACGATTGCGCGCTGCCATAACTGGCCATAGCTGTTATCGTTGTAAAGGTGCATTTTGAAATTGATGGGGGGTAATAAAAGGGGAATCACCAAACTATGGAACAGCGGCTGCCACTCTGTTCGAGAAGGAACAGCAGAGCCAGGTGGTAGATCCGTTTAAGGGTGTATAATTATTAACGAGAACATGTTGATGTTCAACAATTTTAAACTTAACAGCGGAAACAGAGACACGGAGAGGTAAAACCCTGCTCCAAAATATACAGTCTCTGTGGAAGCGAAAAGGCGCCACAGTCTTACATAATTGAAATAGTGTGTGTGGCTGGGAGGTTATCCAAGGGGATAACGTATTAAAAATTTGATATATTTTAATTAATAATGATGATTTGCTACTCAATAATTTTGTTTGAATTTAAAAAATAGATGCACTAAATACTTCTTATATTGTGTTATTATGTCTTAGTGTGTTGATTGCATTAGTATGTTAGGAATAAGTATTATAAAAATATAATAATATGTTTTCAATGTGTTTATAGATTTTAAAATAAAATGAAAAATAGTTGTAAATTTAAAATTTTCAATGGGTTGTAAAAGATAGAAATGGGTGATAGTAATTAGTTGAATAAAATGTTTGAATCAGTTCAAGTTGAATTTTGTGGGACATAGATTTGTCCAAATCGAAGTAAGAGTTAAAGTAATAGTGGAAATGAAAATAATGCAATGTTGTTTTGAGTTAGTATATGTTATAGAATTTTGAGAAGTATAAGTGGAGACACAGTAGTTATGGAGATTTTATGTAGAGTTTTGAGTGATATATTGTTGTTTATTTGTTGATGTTAATTTGTTGTAGTTGTAGTGAAGTTATGAGATTGAGATTTTTTGGGGATGGTAATTTTGTAGTAGTGGTAGTGTATTTGGGGAGTCCGCAACAAGGGTTGGGACGGGATAGGGACCGATTGGCGCCGGAAAGGGTTACCTAGGGTGAGTCCAGGAACCAACATAAGGGAATGAGTTTTGGGAAGGAAACACGTATCCTATGTACAAAGGGTTAGAGAGTATTTTTTTTTTATATAAGAGTAGAAGGTGGCGATTGGAGTTAAAATAGTAAATGGTTAGAGGTAGAAAAGGGTTAGTAAAATTTTGATAGAGTGGTGTCATACTAGTTAAAGATTTTGTAAGGGAACGTTAGAGTAATAAAAGGGGTAAGATTATGAGTAAATGCCAAGTGGATAAAGTAAATTATAATGAATAACGTAGAATCACCCAAAGTAATGCAACGGAATAATGATGGCCAGAATTGAAAAAAAAAAATAAATAAAAAAAAAAATAATTTTTGTAATTTTGAGAAACGAATTAATAAGAGTAAATCAAGTTTAAAAGTAATTTTTTGATTTTATATGCCAATTTAATGATGTAAAGTGTGTAACATTTTAATTGTAAGTTGTTTATTTTAAAATGAATTATTAATGTACTGTGTTTTCTTATGTTAAGTTATGTTAGGTATTCTGATATATACATGTTAGTAATAAGTGAGTAAAAACAAAACCAGTGCTTCTTAGCGCAAACCAGCACCGCTAGGGGGAAACAGATCAGTTGGGGATATGGTGTTGTATAAGGCCACTATTTAATATTTTGATTTGTTGTTTCAGTGTTTGGTGATGCTGTGGCGGCGGACCTGAGCTGGCCTACGCGTCAGAGCAGGGGTGTTGAGTATCTGTCTGACTCTACGGTGTTGGGATCTCGAGAGAGAAGTCCAGTATTGTCATGCAGATGCGGTCACAGTCACCGGACCAAGGGTGAGTTGATTATTAATATTTTTTTTTTTGGAAACCGTACAGGGGGTTGTGGCGACATATCCTGGCTGTTCCCTTTAGCAAGTATGAATGTGTCAATGAGATTTTTTATGCTTCGGCATAAAATATCTCATTGAGGGGGTATTGTAGCGGGGCATTTTTGGGCATACCTGGGGTAATAACAGGATTTGTATTTTTTAATAATAAATAAAATCTTCATTAGGAACGGTAAATTTATTATTTGGAGCGATCCCAACAACGGCAACACTGCTTGAGGCGTTGGAAACCAAGTTATTAGACAATATTCATATAATAACCGGCAACTGTACCAAACTCAGTTCAAGGACAATGACGAACACGTTATGTAACAGTAAACACGTTACGCAACCAGACATCAGGCGATGTGTTGCGTCAGCAAATTATGTAACGATGTGTGTCACCAGTTTTGTCAACAAGCCAAAAAACAGTCCACTGGCGAACGAATACAAAATGTACACCAATCAGAATTGAAAGAACCACAGTTGCTTCACAAAATAGCGCCTGTAATTCTGCCCAGTAACATCTCATCACCACTGGCGAGTGGTAGTTATTAAAAGTTTCGGCAGTAAGTGCGGGCCCGTACCTAAAATGTGAAGACCGAAAAAACAACCAAATGTAACTTAAAGCATATCTAAATCAAGTAAAAGGAACAGTTTTCTTGGAATGATGACCGTGGTGGAAATATAAAACTGAGTGTTAATTAAAACAAACGCGTGTGCGTGGACTTAAAAAATCATGACTTCTTCTGGACTTAAAAATCAGCTAAGTAACCTACAATAATATAAAGAAAACACAAATCTTCAACTATGGTTTAATATTCAAAATTTTAACACTTTCTAATTATGAGCTCTTAAAATCGGGGAATGGTTATGTGTGTGTGTGTGTGTAAGCGCTGGTTTTCGTTATGTCTTAGTTGTAGAGAATTGTCTGTATTTATGTTATATCTTAGTTTGAAAACTGCTTAAGCAAAATGATCATTTTTACGAATACTTAAACATACTAAAATTGCGAAAGTCAAAATGTATGAGGGAGAAAAGAAATTTTGTATTTTGACCGAAAAATTTATAACTTAATGGTGTTTCTTTTTGAGAATCTAATAAAATAATATTGATCTGGATAGTTAAATGTGAATTAAATTAGTTATTGCAAATAAACCATTCTGATCTCCTGTTCGCCTAAAAAGAACCCGAGGACCCAAAAAACGGTAAGTACGTATATTTTTTCATACGTAGTTGGTAACAAGATGGCGCTCGAAGAATTCAGTTAATAAATAGTGAACAGTAACCTATTATCAAGAAATATAAATATCAATAAAACGATATATCACAGAATGTTGTTGACGGATAAAAGAGTAAGCATTATCTACACACTAAAATGAACAATTAAAAAAAAAACATATTATGAATCAGTATCTTTAAGTTGATACACATTAGTAATTCATCATGAATGATTATTAACATTTGATGATGGAATCAGCAAAGTAAACTTTTCTTTATAAGAAGTACATACTACAAAAAATATCTGCTCTTCTGATCAAACATTGCAAGCAATTAATCATAACCATCATTTGAAAGTCACCTTTTTTACTTTCCAGAAGTCGTAGAATACTTAATTTTAAAACACCATAACAAATAGTTAGGTTAATAATAGCTTAAATTTCAGAAATTAAACACGCTTTCTACTTCATTAATAACATTAGAATGTAAACTAAAACACTGTACCTATCCTATACATATTATATGATATGTGATTAAATTTTACAGTTCTGTTAATAGAAAAATAAAATACTGTTCTTTCTGTTTGGTGGCTCCAAAAATTTTACTATTCTATATCCTTGCTCAGTAAAATACATTCTTGTCACTTTTGACATATTTAATACTGTTTGACTAAGAGTAGCGTCACATTCACCAGTTTTGTCGTTGCGACAGAAATGCAATGACAAGAAAAATGTATATAACGCATTGAATTAAATTGGGTGCAGTCACACTCACCGGATCTGTCGTTGCGGCAGATTTTCAAGTGCAGCAGGTTGTGGTTTTCGTCCGCAACAACAGAACTGCAACACATGCTATCAAACAGAGCCAGTCACATACACCGTTCGTGTTGCTACTTGTCGTTACCCCCACCCCAGCTACCTCTTATTGAGCACATGTTTCAGTAGTAAATCATAGACCTCAGACCATTGTAGTATGTGACGCGGAAGCTTTTGTGTATATAATGTTCGACACAGAAAAATTTATTAATGAAATAAGTCTTCATCCGGCGCTGTGGCAGATGAGCAGCAAAGACTACAGCAACAGAGACTTGAAATGCAAACTGTGGATAGAGATTGGCCAGGTTATGGTTGACAACTGGGAACAATTATCCCCAGAATAAAAGAACAAAGAAGGTGAGTGTCAAACTATTTATTAAACATAGAACAAATAACGACAGCTACTAAAACAATAATTTAGTTATAAATCGTCATGATTGTGAAAACAGAATAGTACTGCCTATGACGCTAGCTCAAATAGAGAAATGTAAGTTGTTAAGTTTTAAACAATATTTTAGTCTAGTTACGTTGTACGTTTCATGACAATATCTTTCGTGTTCAACCTGTAACTGAATTTATCCATATTCGTTTACTGTCATCTTAATAACAGTACTTGAGCTAAAAAAACGCTTAAGAAAAAAACAAAACAAAACTCTGTACAGTAATTTAACATAAATGCACATATTTTATAGCAGTGTCCACTATGATACAGATACCTTGTTTTAAATCACATTATATTGCCATGGAACACATCCTACTGGTGAGGTAAAATAGTCGGCAAACACATCCCTGTTTGTTTTGAGGCAGTAGATGTTCCTCCCATACCCACAATTGGTATGTCTTCCAAAGGACAAGTTAGAGTATCTTCAAATAGGTACCCATCTCTTGTAACGGGGCAAAAAGGGGTAAATTATTTTTAATAATTTTAAACCAGTCTTGGTACTGTTCAGTAACCGTCAGAAAGTACGCATTGTGAATTGTGAATAAGCAAATATGGTGAGTGGACTGTATAGTCGAAACTGTTGCGGTGTGGCAAAGGATGTGCAGTTATCAACGAGGGAGCGTACGCGCCTCCACACGCGTGCTCAGACGGCCAAAGTTCCCATGGTTTGGGCACGTCTGAAAAAATACCTTAGCGCGGTGTGCGCACTGAACAAAGACAGTCGGCTAATAACATCTCAACGTAACGGATGCGAGCAGTGTGTGCGTCCGCCGGCTGGGCACAGTTTTCATCTCGCCCGTACATAAAATTGGGAATGTAGGTCAAAGACAGTTCAGCTAATAACATATAAACTGCGTGGTTGCGTTGGCGTGCGGTCGACTAAATTTCAACAATGTAGAATGACCGGCAGAAAAGGGGATAAATTAAATTCGAACAGTTCGGCAGTGATCAAAATTTAGTGAGGACGTAATTTGGACACAAACAGTGAAATACAATGGAAGAAGTGCAACGCGTGTTCGGCAGGAAACTACCAACAGAGTAACTATGATATAAACCAATAATTATGATATGTTAAGAAAGCGCTTTAAATTAAAAAAGGGAATATAAATAATGTATGAGTGCGTGTGCAGATGCTGGGTTGCTTTATAATAAATAAGAATAACTAGTATATTAGAATAAGTAAATTACCATGTTTGTTGTTTTTGTAATTTTGAAAAGTAACTAAAAAGATCAGTAATAGTTTTGAGAAGAAAAAAGAAAAGCCAGTAAATTTTAAACGGAATTATTAAAAAATAAAAATATAAAGAAAAATAATTAATGGTATAATAAATAAGGTTTGTTTTCTATATAACCATGTGTTGGTTGTAGTTATTTCGCAGTGAACCATTTCCTATTCTGTGCTGAAAAATTCGTCTAACGTTTCCGGGAATCTTCTGAATTGGGGGGAAGTCAGATTGCAAAATTATCCCGTTTTAATTAAGGTAGAGTATAAAGGTTTCCATATCTGTCCTGCAAAGATATTGGTGGCGACTCTGAACTTCTGATTGGAATTTATAAAAAGGTAAGTCAGCTAAATAAGATCGCAGGTAAGGTTCTGGCAGTTTTTATTTTTATTTATTTATTTATTTATAATTTGGGTGTTTCTTAACACTCTGACCCCAACAAAATTGTGTAAAGCACAGCTAACTAATACAATATCTTCTACAAAATCAGGTTCTAATTGTATGGATGTGTGAAATACTCTTCACTTATTTGCCAGTATACCAAAAGAGCATTCCACAAATCGGTGTGCTCTTGAAAGCCTATAGTTGAACACCCGATTTTTAACGTCCAGGTTTTTTCTGATATATGACCTTATGACATGTTTGGTCATAGCAAAGGCTTCGTCGGCAACAATAACATGAGGGATGGGTGTACTGTCCTCGTAATCAGGCAATGGTTTACTGCTTGGAACATTCAGTGTTCCGTCCACCAACATTTTGTACATGGTAGAAAGCCTAAAAATGTTCGAGTCACATGATTTTCCATAATGGCCAACATCAATAGCAGTAAAGCAATAGTTAGCATCAACTAATGCCAACAAAGCAATCGAGAAGAAATGTTTGTAGTTGTAAAATTGTGACCCACTGTCATGTGGGTTATGCAAGATGGTTCCCATCCAGGGCCCCAATACAGTTCGGGAAGTTTGCTTGGGTTTTAAATTCATTCTCTTTTTTTCTCCACTCTTCTGTTGTAGGTAGTTTCATGACCTTACTTTTCAGGTTTTCCCATATTGCTTTGCATGTTTCCCGCACAATCCCACCAATCGTGGATCTACCAATTCGATATTCAAAAGAGAGGCTAGTGAAAGTCTCCGTAGTAAGGAACCTGAAAGCAAAAGAAATGTAATATAAATTAAATGAGCTAAGTAAATCAAAACCAGAATTTTTTTAAATAATTTTATGCTCCTTAAACTGTTGTACTGTTTCAGTGAAAGAAATGCAGAAGAAATGGAGGAATCTTAGAGATGCCTTTGCTAGGGAACTTAGAAGTCAAAAAATGCCCAGCGGAAGTGGCCAACAGAAGAGAAAAGATACGTTTACTTTGACCAGCTAATGTTTCTTGGTGATTCCGCCGAAGCCAGAGAGTAAGCATCTTGCAGTCACTAATGTTACAGACATACAGACATGTGAGACATACAAACAAACACACAGTCAAAATGCCAAACGGCCGAGATAAAACACGACATCGCTTTGTTTGGTCAATTAATTATTCTATGTAACTTAGTCCTAAGTGCGTAAGAATGTATTAGGCCTAATTCATGTCGTTAGGTTGGACATTACGTATATGTCAATTCCAGTTTTCACAAATGCACTTTCAATTACTGTCTGTTCATGTTAAAAGCCCATGTATTTTTACAGGTCAACCACCAACCTACATGACAACGGAGCCGAGGCAAGAGAGGAAAAAGTAGATCTAACAGTGACTGAGGAAGTAGGTGTGCCAAGAGAAAATACACCCCACCGTGGAAGAAAGAATACACAATCACCATTTGAAATAGCTGTTCTAAAGCACGTTTCATCAGCTAAGACGGCCGATAAGGAGGAGGAAGCAGACAAACACTTTTTATTATCATTTTTGCCGACGATGAAAAAACTTCCAACTGAAAGTAAGCTGTTTGTTAGAATTAAATTTAACGAAATCATCCAACAAGCCTTGTTGGGATGTCCTTCAGCACCTGCTCACATCATACCAACCCAGACAACACCCAACTACCCAAACAGTCTACCTCAATTCAACCAGCCATCCAGTCAATATAGCCATTTTACCACTTACTATAACCAGCCAAATACTCAGCACAACCCTAATGCATCTCAAACTTCTTTTCATCAATCACAACACAGCCAACCTCATCAACAGCCAAATCAAATTCTCTCTCCAACACCCTCTGAATCTGCCAGTAATTCTGATGTTTTTAGTGTCATCAGTGAAGTAATTGAAAATTAATATCATTAAGCAAAAGTAAAAAATTAATTTGATGTAACATCAATTTTCAATAAAGTACAGTTTGTTGTTCTGAAATGAGTATATTTATCCCTGTGTCAACTTCTATTTAAGTTTCTGAAATAATAAGTGCTTCAAACTGTTTTGAATGGTTGTAATAATGTTATTAACAACAGTAAAAATTAAAAAAGTAAGTGGTAGTGCTTATCAGACTTTGTGATCTTTCTTTCCTTGTTAATAAATTAAAATCACAAAATTTATCTCATAACTTATTTCACTTACCTTGTATTGCCCAGAGTTACATCACACGAACGTAGAAATGCAAGTGAGGTTTCAAGGTTATTTAATAATTCACTCGATTCGCTTATATAGAAAACAACTGAAATTTTATTTCATCATCTGTACTTTTAAAAAGGCATGAATTTGTTACTCTTTCTTTCAACATTGACATATTACTACTTGATATTACCTAAACATTTATTTCAACATTGTAATTAATATAATATTTAATTAATTAATTAAGACGACCCAGATTGCTGCACACACTCATTCATATCAATTTACCCCCCTCCCCATTAATTCATTTTAGAGGCCTCATTAGTAATTGATTTAGATTTTATACGGTTACGTATTCTGGTGACCTCTGCCCCGGCCGCGTGGCGTGTCCTCCTTGCGGGTTCCAAACAGTTTATTATTTCATGCTTCCTTCTTTCTTCACTCACTACTGCACTCCCGATTTATGTTAAGACATCGTTCTGCTACTGTTAGCTTTGTTAATTAATATTTAAAAATTTTATCGAGACTCCACGTTTGGCGGGCTACCTGGCCAGGATAGCGTCGGTGAGAGACTGGTAAGAGCGTTCACCAACTCCCCACTAATTACATTTTTTTGACAAGACGGAAACCAATGCCTGGTACTTTAAAGTCATAGTTACTGTTTGTATAACACATGCTATTCCCGCATGTCGGACGTTAACGAAATTTGGTGTCCATAGGATTACGTCACTGTAAAGGCGTGGTCTAGTTACGTTTCTGTCGTGTCTCTGAGCACATGGCACACAGAACTCACAACCAGGCCATGTTGTTTTTGCTTCTTGGCGTCGTCTGCGCACCTGCTGGTGTTTGCGCACTTGTGTGTGTGTGTGTGTGTCACACAGTCTCAGAATTCTAAGAATCGTACCGTTGTCGTCAACACGCACATTCCATTGTACTGCTACCTCTCATAGTTCCTTTGTTCGAGTAAAGTTTTTATTCAACACGTGGCTGGCCACACGATGAAAACAATTTATGATATTTTAATTTTGTAATTTTGATATTTATATAAAATAAAAAGCCCCTCATTTTAGCCCCGTTACAATACCCCCCCCCCAATGAGAGATCTTCTGTCTAAACAGAAGAAATCTCATTGCTAAACCCCTAAGAGGACCGGTGAGGATATGGTGCCAACAACCCCCCATTTGTTCTTATACATCATGGGTAAACTACCCCCCTGGCTCGGCTACTATGGCTGCATCTGAACGATATTACTGGACTTCTCTGTCCGAGATCCCAACACCATAAAATCGAATAGACACGCACCACAGCGCACCTAACCTTCTACATACCACCCCAAACTCCAAACCCCTGGTCTTATACCATGCCAGATCCTCAACCGATATGTTCCCCCTTGTCATGCATACTGGGTCGCCTTCAGCAATACTGGGCGCATATATATACTTATCAATACATCTTAACAAAATTTATTTTCAAATTCAAAATTTCGTTTCAATTAAAATTAAATTGTTATATTACCTTTTCTTTCTCAAAATCAAAATCAAAATCTTTTATCTGAATCTATGCATTTTCTTCATTCCTCTTAATAATCAGAAAACAAATAAATTTGAACATCTAATTAAAACATGAACTCATTTGTCCTAACATTTGATTATACATACATACTAGCCAAAACAATTCAATAAACAATACTAGTAATACACCTAAACAATAATACACTTGAAATTCAAAACATCAATTAGATGGCAGGCACAAAAATCAAATTTTTTTTATCAAAATATTAATTTTTATCAATTTCGGAAAACTTTTAAAATTATTTAAATCACTTAAACGACAAAATCTGCATCAAGCAATTGCCAAAACTGGTCTAGTTTGTAACGTCAACCATCAGCTGATCACACTGGGTCAAGTCAACAACCTTGACCTACCTTTGGTATACAGAACTACATCATAAAGTACATAGAACATCTTCAAAATTATTTATCTTTAAATACAATAAAACATAATAAAGTAAGACATTTAAATGTAACATAGTATTATTACAATTAACAATAAAACTGACATTTAAATTAATCAAAATTTTCACATTTTATAGCTTTACATTATTCTCAAATTCTATTAAAATTTGTCACTTGTTTTGATTAAAATTTCTTCTTCGTATTGTTTAAATTAGCAGCCATCCTTACTATTTCTTTTATGAATTTGCTAACTGCTATAATTTTTTTATTGTTCGACTAAGCTTTTCGTCATTACTGACATCTTCAGGTCTTGAACAATAAAAAAATTATAGCAGTTAGCAAATTCATAAAAGAAATAAAATTTCTTCATTTTAACTATGATTTACTTTCCTTAACATGCTCACTCTCCATTAGTTTGGGTGACTTAATTATTCATACTAACTTGATTTACCACTTGGCATTTATATATTTATAATCTTCCCCCTCTGACTCGAATATCACTAACAGCTTTAACTAATATGACACCCATCTCTATCAAAAACATCTATCACACAATCTCTAAACCCAACTTACTACTCAACTCAATTCGCATCATTCTACCCTTATATAAAAAAAAAAAAATACTCTCTAACCCTTTGTACTCAGGATGTGTGTTCTCCTCCCAAAGCTCATTCCCTTATCTGGTTCCTGGACTTTCCCTAGGCAACCCTTTCCGGCGCTAATCGGTCCCTTCCCGTCCCAACTCCTTTCGTTGCGGACTCCTTATCACACCACCCCCCTTACAAAATTCCCATCAACTAATTACTCTCCCAATACATCACTTTCAACTATTATAAAATATCTCCACTTATTTATTAACTCAATATATCAATCAATACTCTACATATTTTCCCCATACCTACTGTGTCACTATCAATACTCAAATTCTACCTTACATTAATTCACAACAATATTATTCTCTCTAGTACCCCTTTCTTAACTTGGACTGATCTACATGTCCTAACAAAATAATAATCACCCAAAATCTCCCATCTACTATCTTTTACAAATCATTTAAAATTCTCAACTATCTTAAATTATTTCCATCATTTAAATTAAAATCTTTTAACACATTAAAATCATTCTATTCAAACAGTAATTACATTGGAAACTTGCAAACAATTTATAAGTGACATTTTACATATCTAACTCCAGCTATCAGCTGATGTTCTAGGTCGGGTGAATGACCTTTGTTCAAAAATGCTACACAAAATTATATAACGAAAAATACATAACACATATTTATAATTCTTACACTCTAACATAACAAGATTAATGACCCACTAAAACATGATAACCAAAATATAATAAACATCTACTGTATCCATTTTCTCAAATCAAAGTTATTTAATTACTTCAAGAGCGAGTTGCCATTTCTAATTTACAAAATTTTAATTCGTTGCTCCCCTGAGCAACCACCCTGCCACACACACTATTGTTTTCTGCTGGTGGACTGTTGCGCCCATTTGCATCCACAAGGACGGCATTGGTGGAGGAATTTATCATCTCCGTGTCCTTGCTTCAGCGTTACATTTTAATATTGCCAGATATCATCATATCTATGTTATAAATTAATAAGCCCTTAAAACGGGTCTTGTAAAGGTACTCGCCTTTTACCCTTTTATTTAATAAATTACACTCATCATAAAATAATACTTACCGCTGCCAGAATTTCACTTACCATCATGGTCCCCGTAAAACTTACCTTTTGAAACTGCCCAGGTCACCAACATGTTTTTTAGTTATACATGTAAACTTTGAACACTCTTGCCCTTATTAAAATCCCGCTATCTGACTGTAATAAAATTTCAGAAAACCCCCGATTACGTTAAACGAGTTGTCAGCACAGAAAACTAGGAAATGGTTATGGCGTAATAACTAGACTAACACATTTTTTTATACCATGACTTAAATAGTTTTACTCAATATAAGACAGACTAAAATCATTAGAACAAAACACAAAAACAAATTTTGAAATATATAGGTATGTCTTATATTTAAATATACTTCTTACATTACACAAAACAGCCCAGCTTGCTCACACGCACATTCACACAATTTAAAAAAAAACCCCTTTTTACTAAAATGAAATTATAGTTTGTTTTTTACGTATTACCCCACCGGCGTCCCTCTTTTCATGTCCACATATTAAGTCCGAAACAGTCCGTTCACTCCTCCACTTTTCCGTTCACTTCAACGACTCACTACTCCGGTCCGCTTCACCTCTATAAGCCCGACAACATTTCTACATAATTTGATTTATAATTTTAAATTTCGTTTGGGCCCACTAACCTTAGCGAGCGTCAGGCTGACGCCGCACCGGTGAGTTGACTGCCTGTTACATGCAGCCGGACATTACTGCCTTGCCGGCGAACGAATTTTGTCGTCGCTACACAGCCTTAGTTGTTACAGTTTTGTGGCTGTACACCTGATGCATAGGAGTTTTTTTTAGTGCGGGACGTCGACGATATTCCGTGAGCACTGTTCTACGTCACCAAAGTAGGATGGGCTTAGTTTTATTTCCGCCAGCATGGTCCACGAGGCTAACAGAAATCTTGCCTCCAGGCCATTGTTGTTTTACTACCGCGGCATCGTTTTGCGCACATGCTGGTGGAGCGCGTTTGGGCGCAGGTGTTACACAAACGTACAGTTCTTAGAACTGACGCCTCGCACATTCTTTTGTAAAGGTTTCACAACAACTATTGCGTATTGTTCCTTTGTCCGCACAATGCTTTATCCCAACACGTGGCCGTATATATAGATGGAAATTAAATTTCAAATATTTTAATAAAAAATCCCCAAATTTAATAAAATAAAAAAATCCTTTTATTTGACCTGTTACAATACCCCCCCCCCCAATGAGATATCTTCTGCCGAAACAGAAGAAATCTCATTGCTAAAACCCCTAACAGGACCGGTGAGGAACTGGTGCCAACAACCCCCCTTGGCTCTTATACTTCATGGGTAAACAACCCCTCTGGCTCGGCGACTACGGCCGCATCTGAACGAGATTACTGGACTTCTCTGTGCAAGATCCCAACTCCATAAAATCGAACAGACATGCACCACAGCGCACCTCACCTCCTATCATGCCGCCCCAAAAATCCAAACCCCTGGTCTTATATCATGCCAGATCCTCAACCGATATGTTCCCCCTTATCATGCACACTGGGCTGCCTTTAGCAGTTACTGGGCTTGTACACACACTTATTGCTACATCCTATCAAATCTTATCAAATTTAGGAGTTTCCTTTAAATTGAAACCAAATCTATATTACCATTAATCTCAAAACTCAAAATACAAATCTTTTATCTGGATTGAATAATTCTCTTCATTATTATTGATAATTAGAAACTAAATAAGTTGAACATTTATTAAAAACATGAACTTCCTTATCCTAACATGTGATTAGACATATATCCTGAACAATACAATTCAATAAAAAAAACACGATTAATACACACAAACAACAATATAATCAAAATTCAAAACATCAATTAGATGGCAGGCATAAAATCACAATTTTTTTTCAAATTCAAAAAAATTTAAATTTATTAAAATATATTTTTTCTCAATATTAAAATTATTTAAATTAATTACGAAACAAAATTGGCCTCACTTCATGGCCAACACGGGTCTAGTATACAACATCACACATCAGCTGATCAAACTGGGTCAAGTCAAGAACCTTGACCTACATAAGTTATACATAAGTTACACCAGAAAATACATTGAACCTCTTTAAAATTCTATCTTTAAACACAAAAACATAATAAAATAAAACATTTAAAAATAACAAAATATTATTATGATTAACAATAAAATTGATATTTAAATTACAATAAACTTTTTACAACTTTACAGCTTCAAATTCTATTAAAATTTTCACTTGTTTCAATCAAAATTTTATATTTTTACTATTACTCTCTTTTCTTTACTATTCTCATTTTCCATTACTTTGGGTGATTTAATTACTCATAATGACTTGATTTGCCACTTGGCATTTATACATATATAATCTTTACCTCTTTGACTCTAATAGCACTAACAACTTTAACTAACATGACACCCATCTCTATCAAAACATCTATCAAACAATCTCTAAACCCAACTTACTACTAAACTCAATCCGCATCTCTCGTTATAAAAAAAAAATACTCTCTAACCCTTTGTACTTAGGATGTGTGTTCCCCCCCCCCCAAAAGCTCATTTCCTTAATCTGGTTCCTGGATTCTACCTAAGTACTACCTCATCACTTTCTACCTCAATTGTAGAAAGTGATGAATGATTTAAATGATGATGGATAAAAGAGTTAATGAAAATTTCACATTATAATGTTGTATATAAAGATTTAATTTAGCTATTAGTGTGCTATTGCTGGGGTGGCATGTGCCCCAGTAGATAGCGGAATGGGTTGGGGGTAATAGAGAGTATTACCTCCATCGGAGGCCGAAAGGGCGAAAATGCACGGCACACCTTTTTTGTACAATTTCATATTGTACCTTGATAGACTTTCGTGCCATGCAGAGTAATGATGTAGTAACATGCTTGAAGGTAGAGTTTGATTTCCCCGACTTTTCAGGCGATTACTGCCTTACCAGCACTAATCGTGGTTTTGGCTAGCGGTCAGCTATGGCCATAATTTAAGTTCCTTGACCATAGCTGGCTTGAAATTGATTGATATTAGAAATTAACAGGGGGGTGAAACTAGGGGAAATCCCGGCAACTATGGAACAGCGGCTGCCACTCTGTCTGAGTAGGGACAGCAGAGCCAGGTGGTAGACCCGCATTAAGGGCACGTAACTATATACTGAAGATATGTTGATATCTAAAATCTTTAAAATGTAACGCCGAAGCAAGGACAAGGAGATGTTCAATTCCTCCAACTATGCCGTCCTTGTGGAGGCCAATGGGCGCCACAGTCCAACAGAACAAAACAATAGTGTGTGTGGTTTGGGGGGTTGCTCAGGTGAGCAACGAATTTAAATTTTATAACTTAAAGATGGTAACTGATTTTGCACTAACTGAACGCTTGTATTACGATTTGATAAATAGGGGTTCACATGTTTATTATACTGTGTTTATTCTGTTTTATAAATGTATTATTTTATTGTGTTAGAGATAAGGATTGATAAAAATAGGTATTTCATATAATTTGTATAATTTTGAAATGTGTTTGCAGTAAGGTCATTCACCTTGCTAAGAAAGTCAGCTGATCAGTAGTAGAATGTCACTGATAAATTGTTTACTAATTTCCAAGGTAATTAATGTTCAATATGATGTTAATGTGGTAAAAGATTTTATTTGAATGATAGACTGAATTGATATATTTAAGAATTTTAAATGATTTGTGAAAGATAGTAAAAGATAGATTTTGGATGATTAGTATTTTGTTGGGGCATGTAGATCAGTCCAAGTTGAAGTTGGATCAGAGAGAATAATGTTGTTGTGAAGTAATGTGAGGTAGAATTTGAGAAGTATTGATGTTGGCACAATAGTTACGGGGAATATATGTAGAGTAATGATTGATATATTGATGTTTATAAATGATGATGTTATTTTGTAGTTGAAGTGAGGCAATGAGAATGTTAATTAGGGGATGGTAATTTGTTGTTTTACGTACTCTACGTAATTTTTTACGTACCGTTACTTAACCTTTCAACCATACTTGCATTTTATTTGTAGGTGTGGTCTTTATATTTAAATTTTAATTTATAAAAACTGTCCCTGCTTCGGAAGCGCCAAATGTGATCTTTCTTTCCTTGTTAATAAATTAAAATCACAAAATTTATCTCATAACTTATTTCACTTACCTTGTATTGCCCAGAGTTACATCACACGAACGTAGAAATGCAAGTGAGGTTTCAAGGTTATTTAATAATTCACTCGATTCGCTTATATAGAAAACAACTGAAATTTTATTTCATCATCTGTACTTTTAAAAAGGCATGAATTTGTTACTCTTTCTTTCAACATTGACATATTACTACTTGATATTACCTAAACATTTTTTTCAACATTGTAATTAATATAATATTTAATTAATTAATTAAGACGACCCAGATTGCTGCACACACTCATTCATATCAATTTACCCCCCCCCCATTAATTCATTTTAGAGGCCTCATTAGTAATTGATTTAGATTTTATACGGTTACGTATTCGATAGCGTCGGTGAGAGACTGGTAAGAGCGTTCACCAACTCCCCACTAATTACATTTTTTCGACAAGACGGAAACCAATGCCTGGTACTTTAAAGTCATAGTTACTGTTTGTATAACACATGCTATTCCCGCATGTCGGACGTTAACGAAATTTGGTGTCCATAGGATTACGTCACTGTAAAGGCGTGGTCTAGTTACGTTTCCGTCGTGTCTCTGAGCACATGGCACACAGAACTCACAACCAGGCCATGTTGTTTTTGCTTCTTGGCGTCGTCTGCGCGCCTGCTGGTGTTTGCGCACTTGTGTGTGTGTGTGTGTGTGTCACACAGTCTCAGAATTCTAAGAATCGTACCGTTGTCGTCAACACGCACATTCCATTGTACTGCTACCTCTCATAGTTCCTTTGTTCGAGTAAAGTTTTTATTCAACACGTGGCTGGCCACACCGATGAAAACAATTTATGATATTTTAATTTTGTAATTTTGATATTTATATAAAATAAAAAGCCCCTCATTTTAGCCCCGTTACAACTTGTTTAGTTTTTGTTCGTTACCTTTATTTCATTTTACTTGAAATTTGAACTGTATTGTAAATTAATATGATTCACCCCTTTTTATTGTTCTTTTATTTATTTTTTGTTATTATATCAAAATAAATAAATTATAATGCAATATCTTACCTTAAAGTAACAGCTAATCGTTCTTCTGCCGATATGGACAATTTAAACCTTGTGTCCTGCTTTACAATAACGTCTTTCACAATAGACAATAGTTCAGAAAATGATGTTACACTCATACGGAAATAAGAGAAAAATTTCTCTTCATCATATGTTAAATGCCTCATCAGTGTGTGGTATTGGCCTTCCCGTAAACACACAGTATTTAATGGATGTACTCCGAACCTCCTATTTTTCTTTCGTTTTAAATAAGACCTTACAGCAATAGCTAAAAGCAAGACATCTTCTCTCGGTGAAGACATCTTGATGACTGTGATTGTCGTCGATTGTGACAGCTCCCATGTGGATCCGTTGGAACACAGTGGGAACAATTATTTCATTGCATTTCTGTCGCAATGACAAAACCGGTGAATGTGACGCTAGCATAAGGGAAATGTTCTATATGACTTTTGACTTATATTACTATAACCTAACTGCAAATAAAATAAATCATTTTGACTGTAAATTCTACATTTACTGAACAGTTTAACAATATGACCAGTATTTTTTCTATTTAATATATAATATCAATATTTGAACATTGTGCACAACAGCTGCTAACCGAAACTGGGTAATCAAAATGCATTATTACGTATAATTTTGTTTTTAATAAGATGAATCATATAAGCTGTTAATTTTGTTATGTTTGACTGTGAAATATTAACTAGAAAAATATTAACTAGGCAGTAAACTTTATACTATTAAAGAACTTGTAAAATCAAGCCACAAATGCATAAATTCAACACCTGAATAGATATAATGAATGACCTGGTAGCCTAAGACCTCTGCACTCATAAGTGTACACAGGGGATTTGATTGAAATAGGAAAAATGACTTGTGCTGTTTATTAAATATAACACTAGGTGTGTTAAAAAAAGGCCAAACTTTTACAATACCATGGTGGTATATACGCAAAGAGTGCTCCAACAAGTGGCGCTGACTAGCAGCAACTTTAGGAAACATCATCCAATATTCCGCCTTTTTCTACCATTGTTGTGATTCTCGCTACAGCAGGTGAAATTAATATGTGTTCTAACCTCTCAGCGAATTTTTCCCGTAGTGAAAATGAAAGAGCTTGAAGTACAATGTTTTTGCATAAAATTTTGCTTCAAACTCGGTAAAACTTTTACAGAAACATTCAAAATGCTTCAGCAAGCATATGGGGATGATTGTATGAGCCGAACACAGTGCTACGACCAGTTTACTCATTTCAAAGCGGGAAAAATATCAACCAATAAAAATCCAAGACCTGGTCACCCTACAACGTCAATAAGTGATGATAAAATCAATGAAGTTCGCACTAGATATGTGAAGACCGTAATTTAACTGTCATGAGATTGCCGAGGAATTAGGTATCAGCGTGGGTTCATGTCACGAAATTTTAATAGGAAAACTGAACATGCAGCATATCTCAGCAAAATTCATGCCCATTTTGTTGTCCGATGTTCAGAAAGAGAATCTCGTTAACATCAGTCAGGAACTGCTTGAGTGTACCAGTGTCAATGAAAACTTCATCAAAAACATTATAACAGGGGACGAGTCATCGGTGTACAGATACAATGTTGAAACAAAGGCACAGTCTTCGCAGTGGGTGGGAAAAGGATCGCCACGACCAAAAAAAGCCCAAATGAGTCAGTCAAATATGAAGGTGATGTTGGTGTTTTTTTTACTGGAAAGGGTTGGTTCATCATGAATTCATTCCATGTGGTCAAGACAGTAAATAAGGAATAATATAGGGAAGTTTTAAGGCATTTCAGGGAAGCAGTGCGCAAACAGACTTGTGGAAAGACCATACTTGGGTGTTACAACATGATAACGCACCAGCTCATATGTCACTCCTTGTCCTTGATTATCCGGCAAAAAACAATATGATCGTTCTGCCCTACCCACTCTACTCTCCAGACTTAGCCCCCCAGCAGACTTTTTCTTGTTCCGAAAATTCAAGGCAACCTTGAAATGACGCTGTTTTGAAACAATAGATCAAGAAAATTACAGAAGAATAGCTGTGCACCATTCCAAAAAGTGCGTTTCAAAATTCGAATAAACGTTGGGAGCAGTGGATTGCCAGCATGGGGGGAATACTTTGAAGGGGATAAGCATGCATAAAGTTGTAAGTACATTAATAAAGTTTTTGTTGCAAAAGTTTGGTCTTTTTCGAACACACCTTGTAAATAATGATTTCATTGATTTGTTAACCAAATGAACATTAATCCACAAATTAAAAGATAACCTGAAATTTGTTTCACAGTTATGATATTGACAGTGACAACAGGACTGTTGCAGTCATGCAAATGTTCTTACGAGTACGTTTTCTCCGTATTTCACTTAATTTATTATTATTTTTTAATCCTTATTTCATTATAGTAATTAGATTATCACAAAATACAATATTATAGAAATAGATTACATTGATGGAATAAAATAGGGGCCCCCTTGAAATGACCATGTTGGGGGCTTCCTTCATAGAACATAAATGAGACTGCTTGCTGCTTCACAAAATTAATAAACTAATTAAATATCTTTATTTACAAAAAAAAATCAAAATTAAAAACACAAATTTAGTAAGCTGCATTAAAAGAAATATAGGCCTACTACAATTTTACAATAGAATAAATTTACAACATAAGTTTTTAATATTTGTATTAAAGAATTTTTGGAACTGAGAGTAACCATGTTCTTAAGAGATTTCAGAAATTCACCTAGATGTCCCCAAAAATACCACATGGCTTTAGCATGTGTGGATAAAGAAGTGTGGTTATATTTATTACCACTTTCAAAACAACAAGGAAGGAATTACAAACTTCTGAAAAAAATTTGACAAGAGTGTTCAAACTTACGTTTCTTCATTTCGATCAGTATGTAGCTTCAACATTTTTCTAGTGTTCTATGTACCCATGAACTTTAATGAGTATATGCATCATATGTTCCAAAATGTCCAAAGGTTGTAACCACTCTGTCAATTTCTATAAATCTACCAGGTTCAGTGGCCTGTTGTCTCAGTCATCATCACCACCACCAACACTATTGCTGCTGCCTCTTCCTCTTTATCCTTGCTCTTCTAATTAGTAAAGTTGCACAATTGTATTAGCTCCTCACATTTGAATTTGGACTTTGTTAATAATTTCTTTGGAATGAAAACAAATCATCTAACCATTATGGAACAACCCCAAGGATTTACGCAGTTGCAAAACTGTCAAATCATTTACAAGATTGTGTTAAGCAATTCTGGATCTGTATAACATTACAGTGATCAGCTTCATTTTATTCAATTTATTACCAATTACCAACACAAATATTACTATGACTTTTAGAGAATTCTTAAGCAAAATTCATCAGTGGTCTTCTATATGCTTGATGCATTATACCTCCATATAATACAAATTGATCTTTGGAAATACTGTCTAATCCATTGTCAACATGAGACTTCATATTTAGTAACAAACATTGTTTATTATTTATTTTGAAACAAACTTTTTCAGTGCATAAGAACACCCAAAATTTGACATTTAGTTCAGCATTATCCTTATAATATAGTTTGCAAGTCCATAAAAATACAAAAAATTTTCATTCGAAAATTCTTCGTGCTTTCAAGTATGCTTCACAAACAACTGGAAGCATTCTCTTGACCACTGTCATTAATTTTTCAAATGATAAACTGTGTTAAGTTACACCCAAATTATAAATAAATAAATCATAAAATACTGCCAGAACCTTACCTGTGAACTTTTCTCGCTGACTTACCTTTTTATAAATTCCAACAAAAGTTCAGAGTCCCCACCAATATCTTTGCAGGACAGATATGGAAACCTTTATACTCTACTAAAACTGGACAATTTTGCCATCTGACTTCCCCCCCAATTCAGAAGATTCCCGGAAACGTTAGACGAATTTTTCAGCACAGAACACTAGGAAATGGTAATGATGTAATAACTTACAACTAACACATATTTATGACTATTCAAACATTGTTTTATTTACTATAATAATTAACTTCTTTACTTTTCCAATATTTTGGTTAATAGGGTTACAATATTATAAATTCTATAGATTATACAAACCAGTAAAGTTTCTTTCTCCCCTTTTATTCCATATTTCCCTCATACGCACATGCTCTCACTCCCTTTAAGTATTTGAATAAACCCCCGTTATTGAGCTCATTATTAATTTACTGTTTACTATAAACTTTTGGCCAACTATTATAAATTTCACTTTTACTTAACTGTAGGAAGACCCCGGTATTGCGCACTATGTCTGCTCCATCTTCTTCACTTAACTCCCAGTTTTCATTCACTCCACTCTTTTTATACACTGTTCCTCCGGTTGAACCACTGTTTACTGTTGTTTCATTACGATACACTCTTTGGTAGACCTACTTTTAACTTTTTCGGTCTACCAAAGTTTTTCCGAGGCTACTGTGAAATTACGTCTGTACTGTTTAAGTAATGGTGTCCAACTGCACTGCTCTGCGACAACTGACTGTGTGTGTGCGTTGGTTGCCTAACCGCCCAGGTGTTAGGCGTCACCGTCACTCGTTCCGTGATTGGTTTAACAGCGGTTAGCGGGAATAATTCATCTTCCTTCCGTTATGCATTTTGGGTTGGAGAATACATATTTTCTCATGCCCTTTTGTCCTCTGAGCACATGTCACCAAAAAGCACCACACACGCGCGCTCTTACACATTCCCAGACGCTTAATTGTTCTCGTACCTCGCTCGGCCTGACACTGAGCTAACCACAGGGTGTCAAACAAATCAAGCCTTTGTGATAAATAATGTTGCCCAGCCGAGTTGGCCCCAGATTATTACAATTATTATGAAAAATAGACAAATAAACCCTCAGCTTTATTTGCCCCGTTACAACTGTGTAACTATCTACACACTCTTTATTTGTAAAAAAGAACATGCAAACATACACTTTTGTGTGTTTATATTTATTAATTTTGTTCACGTGTGTCAACCACACCATAATTATGGTACTTACCATACATACGTGATACCTGTCGCTACGATCTTATTGTTTGTTGTGGGTCCAGGGTTCCGACTCAGCGTGAATGTCGACTGAAATGGGCTTTGAAATAAAGATGCTAACATTTCTCAACATTAAACATCAATTTCGACTTATTTTCTTTTTCATTTTTACACCGGATTTTTATTACTTGACAATGGCGTCTTGAACGACCAAAACCAAAATGGCGGCCGTTACTTACATTTCTTATTCCCTTATTACAACAACTATATTATATATTTTTCGTTTATCAAATCATCCCTTTCTCTGTTAATTGGGCAGCTGCCTTTCTATTAAAAATGACTCTAGTTATATTTGCATGAAGGCCATACGCAAACCAACGCCTCAGCTTGGCTGTCGACAGTTGCCATTCACGCTCTCCTTTCTCACACTCAACTCATTCTGAACACGTTTAATGCATTTTATATATGAATATATTGAATGGTTATATTTTTAGAGCTCTTTAAGATTATATTAAGGTTTTGCACTTTCCTGACTGTAGACTGGAAGTTCTGGTAGATGGTCTCACATGATGCTTTAACAAAAGTTGCTTGCTTACATTATACTGATTGTTAATTCACTGACTCTAAATTCTGACTTTGAAAAAACTATTGTGCACTGGTATTACTTCATTTTTTACTGATTTATATATATATAGATTACATTTTGAATGTTTAAAATCACTGGGCCGGTATAATTTGCCGGCGACCTTTTTGTAATGTGTTACCGCTGATGCGGCGTTGTGAAGACTGGGCAGATGCACTACGCACTTTTTACGTATGTGTGTGTGTGCGTGTCATTATTCTTTGTCTTTAGTCAAAGAAACGGCCTAGTTTATTACGTATTTTATGCACGTCATTCTTTGTTAATGACGTCTGGCATTGTTGACCAATGAAACAGACGTATCTAGAGCCTGTACTTGTTTGTGTAACCATTTTAAGTGTTCTTATCCGCACGTCCGCCGTTGACCTTGGAATGATTCTGTTGTGTCGAAACTGCGTCGTTGTCGGCAAAACAAGGGAAAATTGTACCATCCATGCAAATGAATGCAAAAAAATTGAAATACAATAATTTGATACCTTGTGTACCATAAATCTGACATCAGGTTTTCGTACTGTCACAAAACCCCCTCAATGAAAGGTTTTATGTCGAAACATAAAAACTTTCATTGACCCATTCACACGTTCTAAAAGGATCAGCCCATATATGGTGCCACAACCCCCTGTAGTGTTAATATAAAAGAATTTCAATCACTTACCCTTGGTCCAATGATGATGTTCGCACCCTCTGACCTTACTGGACTTCTCAGGAGAGATCCCAACACCATAAGGCCATTAGGCACTTTACGCTCCTGTTCTGACGCACCGGCCAGCTCAGGACCGCGGTCACAACACCACCAAACTCTGAAACATGCAATACAAAATTTTAAAATAGTGGCCTTCTCTATATCCATATCCACAACTGATGTGTCTCCCCTTAGTGCATTGGTTTGCGTTTTGAGGCATTGGTTTGCTTAACTCTACAATTTTCAAACAATGTATAACAAGAGTTAAGATAGAAAATTCCTTCTCCTTTTAACAACCCGGTATTTATTACAACCTTCTGACTCCAGTCAATTATATTTACTCTCTTTACCACATGGAAACATATATTCTTATCCTAAACAGAAAACACATTTTACTTTTCTAAGCAACAACCATTAACTCTACTATTTTACTTCATATAACATTAAAATATCTATCTATCATGGCAAACAACTTCAATGCTCTTTATTTTCTTTACAACTTTTTCTTTATTCTTATTTTCTTTGCAACCGAACTAACTCATTTTTCTTTGTTCAAAACCACTGTTATCTTTATATTTTTAGCACATTAATATTTTTACCATCGCTACCCCCGTAACGACCTCCTATCCACACACACACTATTGTATCCCCACTGGACTGTAGCGCCCAGGTGCCTCCACAAAGACTGAACTGGTGGAGGAATTTTGTCGTCTCCTTGTCTTTGCTTCAGCGTCACATCAAAAAATAAAAAGATATCATAATATCTAAAATCATATAATTACATGCCCTTAATGCGGGTCTACCACCTTTTTGCTTGTTCCTACTCGAACAAAGTGGCAGCCGCTGTTCCATAGTTCCGGGGATTTCCCCTAAGTGGCCCCCCATTAATTTCAAAGTTCACCAATTTCAAGCCAGCTATGGTCAAGGTTCTTAATTTATGGCCATAGCTGACCGCTAGCCAAAACCACGATTAGTGCTGGTAAGGCAGTAATTGCCCGAAAAGTCGGGGAAATCAACTTCATCTGCATGTCTTACATGCAACTGTATGTTACATGTAACACTTACTGTGTGTTTGGCGTCAGCAACAATTGTCCTGAAGATGACAATAAATATTGTCGAAACGTCGACGCAAAATAACTAAAAGTTGTATTATTGACCGATCCTCACTAACTATCCACTAAAACATTCACTGATTGACGGTCACTAAAAATTTAAGGATAAAATTATATAAAAATTGTACAGTGTACTTACGCCTTCTTGAGGCCTCCGATGATGGCAACGGTCTGTGCGTTACTCATCAACCCAATTCGCTAGCTACAGTAGTACATGCCACTACTGCACTAGCCCAATTAATTCTAACTTAGCTCCTTCTACATATGCTGTTCTTACAGTCCATTATTTGACTAATACTTTTGTTAACACCACACAACTATAAAACACCTTTTAACCTTGCTCAAAAACAAGTTCTTTAATTATATAAAATTTTCACACAGACACCTTGCAAGTTCAAGCTTTCACTTTCACTGACAATTTCTTCCAAGACAAAATAGGAATGACAACAATGGATCATCTTAGAAGTTACATTACAATAAAGTACACTCTGTAACAGTACATAATGACCCAATACCATAGTTATGGGATTTAAGGGTAATTTTTTCAATGTTTTATTGTTTAATCATTAAAATACAGAATGGTTAGGTCCATTGCCCCTATATACGAAGGAACAAAGCAGATTCAGCAAGAGTACCATACCAAGGTCACCGGTGGACGTGCGGGAGTCGGTAAAAGCCATGGCGGTGTTTGTGACGAATGACTTTAAATATGCATTGTGATTGGATAATAACACTGTTCCGTCATAACCAAAAACAATGACGCACTGACTACAATACATGCAACGAGGCGTTGTCCAGTATGACAAAGCTTGATGACGTAAAATACACACACACAAGTGCAAATTTACATTTGCCTCTTTCTCAATTCAGCGTAGTTCTTCAAAGGATCAACAGCGATGTATCGCTGTCTGATCGGTTTTACAACAAAAGCTTATTACAACTAGAGTCTAAATTACCAGTGTAATGGTGGAGCAATAAATGCTCGAATTTAGTAACAGTATAAACCATAACATGTAGAATCAGTGCTTATATTTAATTAATTAAAAATCTCAGCAGAACATGAGGCGAACACCGGCCATCAACATGGGAATCAACCAACAACAGCGAGGGAGCAACGCCGACCACCACTAAGAGAAGTCCAATTTTTACCATCTTTCTTTATTATTTTAATGAGCTCATTAATCAAGAATAACCAATTAAACGAATGTACTTGTAACAGGGTTAACGTGTGTGAGAGTGTGTGAGTGAACACATGGCCATAAATATCTATGCCGAGGGCATTGGTTTGTGTGCAACTTAAATACTAGTTAATAAATGATTAAAGCTGCAGCAATATAAAAGTTACAATGATCTTGATTTAGAAACCAAAAAGGGAGTATTAAGAATGATTTTGGTAATTAAACTAGCCACCATTTTGTTTTGGTAATCTTGTATGATGCCATTTTGGCCACATGGTTGTGTATGCAAAATATATTTGGGAAATTAAAAATTTGATAGTTACTTTCAATATAATACAGTGTTATCATTTGTGTCACCTTCTGTGTATCAAAAAATCTCGCTGTTAATGAATCCTGGCCCCTTAGGTAAAAAGCATATTAAAAAGAAGAGTATGAACCCGGCAGTGACTGAAATTGGTAAGTACACGTATGTGCCATATTATGGTACTATTTATACATATAAATATCAGTATATGTGTGTAATAATTAATAATAAAGTGGGTAAAATCACAACTCTCTTGTTCTCTGAGGGAGAACAAGCACAAAAAAAATTTTAACCATTTAAATTACAATAATTTTAAGCATTTCGTTTCATAATTTCTAAACGAAACTACTTTAGTTCGTGGAACAAATAACCATCATTAAGTTTTTCTACTTTATCTTTCCACGAACTCCGGATCCCCCTCCCCGTTCTTGCACGTTAAAATTTCTACTCACACCTTTTTGTGGAGTCAGACCACCGTTAGTTTCACCCCGCAGCTGAGGCTACCGCCAACCCTGGTCTGACCCCTATTGCCAAAAACCACGATCAGAGGTGGTGAATCTGTGATCGCCCGAAAATGGGGGAGTGTCCCTCCTGGAAACATAAACATTAACATTTAAACTCATTCATGCTCTAATACAAACCCATATTCTAAAATTCCTAAGATGACCAATATAACTTTAAGTTTGTTGCATTGTGTGTTCCTACTATTTCCCTAGTCTCCCTGTCCTGCAACACATATGCATCCTGCATTTGATCTTGATTACCTCATAAGGTCCTTCATAAAGCAGGAAGAACTTCTTAATTTCCTTGTCTTGAGCGCTCGATAAGTCGTGCTTCCTCACCAATACCAACTGCCCAATTTCATATTTTACCCACTTACCTTTTGCGTCGTGCCTACGTTTCCTCTGTTCACCCTTGCTTAACAACTTCTAGTTGGCCAACCGGATCTTAATGCTCACATCCGTCCGCTCGCTTTCTGGTGGATATTCAAACAGCTGCTCCAAAATTCTTGGGGGGCGTGTTCCCTTTACCAACCGTGAGGTGTATAGCTGGTGGACTCGTGGGTGGTACTGTTCAGCCAATTTTCTACCCTTTTTACATACAACGGCCACTCACTGTGTTTAGCGTGACAATAGGCTCTAAAGATCCTGCCTATCTCTCTCATTACACGCTCAGCCTGGTTTGACTGGGGATGGTACACAGCCGTATGCTTCGTGAGGATTCCTTCCCATCCTAAGGTCTGGCGCCATTTCCCACTGATGAACTGTGGCCCATGGTCTGACAAAATCACCTTCGGCTTACCCACGTGAATCATATAATCTGTAGTCACCTTCTCACTCAATACCTTACTGGTAGCTCTCTTTACGCTATACAATTTCACATACTTCGAAAAAGTGTCAAGTAATACAAAAATATACACAACTCTGCCTCTACCCTTCGGTAATGGTCCAAACAAATCTACCGCTACTAAATCAAATGGCCTCTCTACCCTTATAAAATTTAACTCACCTTCAACCCTGCAGTTTACTACCTTCGACTTCTGACACAAATCACAACTCCTCAGCAATCTTCTCACTCGTCTCTCCATATTCCTGAAAACACATGACTCTTTCAACACACTAACACACTTTTTCACCCCAAAATGACCGTATCTAAAATGACAATCCCAAATAATCTTCTCTTCCAACCCTTCTGGTATTACTAACCTCCAGTCACGCTCACCCCCTGCTACCCTTTTAAACAACAATCCTCTGTAAATTTGGAAAAACGGACTATATTCTGATTCCTCCAACTCCGTTTCCAAGCTGCTTATTATGTTCCCCAACTTACCATCTGCTCTTTGCATGGTTCCGATATCCTTTAACTCCTCTCCAAAGATCTTATCCTCCCTACTAATCTTAAAAATTTCAATTTCCTTCAAGTCCCTACCTGTTTTGTTATTCTCACAATCTACTCTGGAAAGAGTGTCGGGTACCTTGTTCTCTGTCCCTTTAATGTATTCCCACTAGAAGTTGTATTCCTGTAGTACGAGCACCCACCTGGTTAGATGGCTGTGAGCAAGCTTGCAAGTGTTCAGGAAGGATAACGCCTTATGATCTGTTCTTATGATGGTCTTGTTTCCCAAAATGTAAGTCCTGAATTTTCCAACGGCGAATACAATACTAAGTAATTCTTTTTCAGTCGTTGTATAATTCTTTTCGGCGGATAGCAGTGATCTACTAGCGAAGGCTATAGTGAGGTGTTCCTTCTCCTCATCCTCTTGATAAAGCTCGGCACCGACTGATACATTACTGGCGTCTGTCTGTAATTAGAACACTTTTTCAAAATCCGGGTGGTTCATCATAATCATCTCACTAAATTTCCTTTTAATCTCCTCGAAAGCTCCACGCTCTGTGTCACTCCATTTCCATTGTTGGTTCTTTTGAAGTACTGCACTTAACCTTGCTGTCACGTGTGCGTAGTTCCTTTGAAATTTTCTGTAGAAATTACACAGCCTGAGAAAACTCTGAAGTTGCTTTATGTTCCTTGGTTCAGGGAAGTGCATGATAGATTCGACCTTGTCCGGGTTCGCTGAAATCCCTTCTGAAGTGATAATAAAACCTAAAAATTTGATCTCTGTCTGTAAAAATTCCGACTTGTCCCAATTCACCGTAAGTCCTCCTGTCTTCAATTTTGCCAATACATACCTTAAATGCTCCAAATGGTCCTCAAAACTCCTGGATGCAATCAAAATGTCGTCTACATAAACTGTCAGGAAATCCAAATCCTTAGGCCTCAAAATTTTATCCAAACATTTGATGAAACTCGCCACACTGGTATTTAGTCCAAAAGGTAGTCTCCTAAACTGGTAATTCTTTCCATTGAATAAAAATGCGGTATACTTTCTACTCACCTCAGCCAATGGTACCTGCCAATATCCTGCAGTAAGGTCCAGCGATGTCATATACTTCACGCCGCTGAATTTCTGGAATATCTCATTTATCGCTTCTGGTGACTCTCGGTCTGGTATAATGAACTGGTTTATGCGTCTCGCATCTAAACACAATCTGACTCTGCCGTCCTTCTTTATTACCATCACCAATGGGTTCGAGTAGTGCGATACTGATCTCTCTATAATTTTCCCTTCCAGCATTTTATCTAACTCCTCTTGCACCGCTCGTCTTTTGGAGTAAGGCACAGGATAACTCCGTTGCATGAATGGTGTGTGTTCCCTTATCTGTAATGTACATTCATAATCTTTTGCCCTACCTGGTACATCGGCAAACACTCCCTTAAACTGCTCTATTACCTGCCATAACACCTCACGCTGGCCACTCCCTATACCGGACCCTTCACTCCGAAACTTATCTGCCCTTATCTCCTACACTGCATCATTAATATTACTCATTTCGCTATCATCATCATAAATATACTCCGCCTCTCTACACCAATTAATTCTAGTATCGATATTATTCTCATCTACTCGTTTCTGTAGCAATTTTACACCAGTTGTTCTAACCTCATCTATCACCTTTTCAAAATTAATTCTCACAGACCGGTCACACCCATCTAATTCTATCACCTTCTCTTTAAAATTTATCACCGCTCTATTCCTCTGCAAAAAATCATTGCCTAAAATAATGTCCAAACTCAAACCCTTAACTACCAAAAATGCATTATCAAAATCTATACCATTAATCAAAAAGTTCAAATGTATTTGTTTCATCACACACTTGCTCCGTACCCCAGTGACTCCTATCACCGTAACCCCCGCTACTGGCAAAACTGGAATATTCTTGTTAAATTCTCTTAATTCGTTTAAAATATTTTCTGCTATAACTGAAATTTCACTTCCGGTATCAACCAGGGTTCTAAAATGCTTACCTTCTATAGTTACCTGGATTTCCGTCAATCCTGCTCTCACCTCCTTTAAAGTATTGTTCTCCTCCTCCAATAAATCAGCTATTATGTCCGTTTTAATGACATTACTTACGATGTCTTCTGTTGGTTGGACCTCATGCGCTTCTCTGAACAGTGGTCGCGTCCTGGGTACCACTGTTGGTTTTAGTTTTCCGGCTGTCGTCCAGTATTGTTCACATTCTGTTGTAGTTGACCACTCGGTCGTCCTTGTTTGTGGTTTGATGTCCCGCTGGTACTTCGTCCTTCTCTGTCTATTGGTGTATACTGTTTCATGGTTTCTCTCCTCCTCTGCTCCCCTTTTGGCAGCTTACACCTGAAGCACTGTTGTCTGTAGGCATAATTCTATCTCCCGCACCTGGAACAATTCCACTCACCTGTTTGCTGAAAATGATTTCTGTGTACATTATTACCATTATTCCCCTGGCAATTATTTCTAGGTCGGTTAAATTCTGTATTATTATTATTGTGGTTACTCTGTATAGGTCGTCTAACTGTTTCACGATCCCTAATGCTCTGCAAAATGTCTAAAATTCGTTCTAACTCGCTTAAATTCTCTATCTCCTTCGTCATTAAGGTAATTTGTGCTTCTCTAGGTAGATGTTTACTCACATACCTGACGAATGATTTGAATGGTATAGGCGGTTCTAGGTATTTCGCCTCGTTATACAACTTTGTCACATACATCGTTATGTTATTGTGTCCTACGAAGTTACCCACTCCCATTATACGACTTCTTAGACTCTCTTGTTCTTCTTCTGGCCAAAATTTTGCCTTGAAAGCCCTTTCAAAAGTTTCAAAATTATCCCATTCTACTCTGTGCGCTTCCGCCCATATTATCGAATTACCCTTAAAGCATTTTATGATTTTCGTTAGTTGTATTTCCCAGTTCTGGTTACTAAAATGATTGTACTCTCGTGTCTGGTTTAAAAATCTCATAGGATGTATTATTCTGTTCTCATGGTTAAAATTCTCTAATTCTATTTCATTGTACATGTCCCTAGTCACGATTACTCGTTCTGTAACACCGGTAAATTTTCTCTGAATTTCCCCCCGTAACTCATTCTTCACTCTCATTAAATCATTTTCAATCACATCACATTTAATATTTATATTATTTTTGTTTTGTACAGCTAAGTCATCTATCTCTTTAATCTTACTTTGTAACATGCTCATTCTATTGCTAGCATTATTCTCATGTTCAGCTACTGTTTGGTCTATGGTTTCAATATATTTAGTTATGTCTATTACATTTGATTCAAATTTCTCTAACTTATTTTGTAAAACGTTATTCTTAATTTCTACTTGTTTATTTACTTCACATTCGGTTCTATTTTCTATCTGCCCGTTAACTATGGTTAAACATTTATTTTCTGTTTCTATCTTTTGTGTTTCTATTTGGTTTCGAACTGTCTCATTTATTTTATCAATTTTGTTGTCTAAACTATTTATTTTACTCTCAAATTTCTCATTAACTGTCTCTATTGTCTGTTTCTGAATGTTATCACAACGTATCTCTATCTCGTTAATTCTCTCATCAAAATTACAATTCTGTTTTTTAATTTCATTAATGTCACTTTTCAAATCATTAAATTTCTCATCGAATTTGTTATTCTGTATCTCAAAAAGCGTCTGCATAATTTTTACTATCTCATTTTCTTCAGTTTTTTTATTTACTACAGGTGTTGACTGATCGCCTTCTCGCATAATTTGTGACTCAGTCATGCTTGTTTCGCTATCATTCGCCATTATAAAAAAAAATGCTAATGAATTGTTGCTTTCTATTTATGTCACAACCTAACCTACAATCGTATCTTTGATTTCAATGCCCACTCCGTCTCCATTCAGGCTTATTATATAAAATACAACCGGATATTTTTTATATAGTCACCAGTTCGGGCGGCATTTGTAACTATCTACACACTCTTTATTTGTAAAAAAGAACATGCAAACATACACTTTTGTGTGTTTATATTTATTAATTTTGTTCACGTGTGTCAACCACACCATAATTATGGTACTTACCATACATACGTGATACCTGTCGCTACGATCTTATTGTTTGTTGTGGGTCCAGGGTTTCGACTCAGCGTGAATGTCGACTGAAATGGGCTTTGAAATAAAGATGCTAACATTTCTCAACATTAAACATCAATTTCGATTTATTTTCTTTATCATTTTTACACCGGATTTTTATTACTCGACAATGGCGTCTTGAACGACCAAAACCAAAATGGCGGTCGTTACTTACATTTCTTATTCCCTTATTACAACAACTATATTATATATTTTTCGTTTATCAAATCACCCCTTTCTCTGTTAATTGGGCAGCTGCCTTTCTATTAAAAATGACTCTAGTTATATTTGCATGGAGGCCATACGCAAACCAACGCCTCAGCTTGGCTGTCGACAGTTATCATTCACACTCTCCTTTCTCACACTCACTCATTCTGAACGCGTTTAATGCATTTTATGTATGAATATATTGGATGGTTATATTTTTAGAGCTCTTTAAGATTATATTAAGGTTTTGCACTTTCCTGACTGTAGACTGGAAGTTCTGGTAGATGGTCTCACATGATGCTTTAACAAAAGTTGCTTGGTTACATTATACAGATTGTTAATTCACTGACTCTAAATTCTGACTTTGAAAAAACTATTGTGCACTGGTATTACTTCATTTTTTACTGATTTATATATATATATAGATTACATTTTGAATGTTTAAAATCACTGGGCCGGTATAATTTGCCGGCGACCTTTTTGTAATGTGTTACCGCTGATGCGGCGTTGTGAAGACTGGGCAGATGCACTACGCACTTTTTACGTATGTGTGTGTGTGCGTACGTCATTATTCTTTGTCTTTAGTCAAAGAAACGGCCTAGTTTATTACGTATTTTATGCACGTCATTCTTTGTTAATGACGTCTGGCATTGTTGACCAATGAAACAGACGTATCTAGAGCCTGTATTTGTTTGTGTAACCATTTTAAGTGTTCTTATCCGCACGTCCGCCGTTGACCTTGGAATGATTCTGTTGTGTTGAAACTGCGTCGTTGTCGGCAAAACAAGGGAAAATTGTACCATCCATGCAAATGAATGCAAAATACATTGAAATACAATAATTCGATACCTTGTGTACCATAAATCTGACATCAGGTTTTCGTACTGTCACAACTGAGACCACATTTTAACTGACAAGCCCTATACCATTGTCAATTACAAAAACAGTAACTACTTTTGGCTCTATTTCTTGTGACTACCTCCTATTTTGTTAAAATGTTTATATAGGCATTGTCTTGCAAATAACAACGATTAATATTATTGTTACCTTACTTGTTAGTACCACCAAAATATTGTCACAAGGAAGTAACTTGGATAGGCCTAATTTCACTTTCTCAATAAGAGGTTGAGAAAAAAACAGCAGTACAATTTCATTCTCTTGATGTACTAAACTCCAAATCCTTATATTTAATATTCAAGCATAATGCTTCAATGTATAACATTTGAAAGTTCACTAACAAATGAACATGTCACTTAATTACAATGTTAGGAAAGAACAAGTTTTAAAAATGCATTCTTACTTTTGTTCACTTGGAGATTCACAGTCATCTGTGGTGTCTTTTGTTTCTGATTTGAACACTCTATGCTTAAGAAGCTGTGCTGGTGTTGGTCGTTTTCGAGGATCAATTGTTAAACATGCATCTACAAAATGCTTTACTTCACATGGCAGTTCCTGAAGAAAATTGCAAACAATCTTTATATTAATACAATAAGAGTGTGATTTAAAAAGTAACAATTGTTACTGTTACATTCAACTTGAGAGTGTATAACTTTCGACACACTGTGCAAATATATTTAGACGTATTGAAACTATTACAATAATGGCCCAAACAGAGGCCAGTATTGCAATATTGGGTAAAAGAGAAATTTTACAATGATAGATAATTGTGTATTAGTTTAATAATGTGTTAAGAAGAGAGGCCATCACATTCAAACCCAAAAATCTGTAGTATGAAAGAAGTACAAGCTGTAGTTAGTTACACAAGTCCTATAAATGGTCACTATTAACTTTCAAGCCTTAAAAAAAAAATGTATACATATATTTATACTGCTGAATAAAACATGCAGTTTCTAACAACTAAATAGGCATGAAGGAACCCCAATTAATACTTAATTCTAAATTAGTTAACAGTTAATGCAAAGATTTTAAACTGTGGCTTCCTACAAGTCCAAAAGTAGTCTCAAACTATAATAAGTCTCTTTTATTACAATAAGCAGACGCTATTTAAACTGTATCATAATCATAAACAGTTTTAACACAAACCACAAATTTTAAAATTTTACTAATGTTAGTTGTTCACTTTGATAGTAAGCAAGAATGTAATTGTGTTAAGTTCCTAGTGTACATGTTGTGATTATTTTTTGTTGTGATAAACTATATACAAAAGTGAGAATATAATGCATTCCTTAATTATAAATAACTTTATTCGTTTCCAATGTAGAAAAAAAAAAATTAATAAATTGTTCATACATGCATTACTTAAATACATCAGGAATGAATTTTTCCATCATGATGTACATGAAGAGGCACAGGTGCGCTATAAAAAGGATCTAGCACATCAGGATACTAGCTAGTGAACTCTAGTAGCTTACATATTCCAATTACCTGATAGACCTTCAATCTGTCTGCCTCACGAGCAAGTCGTTCAAATACACTTCCATCATAATGTAAGAGAGCTAATACTTTTCTAATGCACTGTCCCATCTTCATATGTGGCCATATTGTGCGTCCTATAAGTAATTCCATTATTATAATTCCTAATGTCCATGCATCAACTTTAGGTCCACACTTTGTTTTGTCTCGCAACACAAAAACTTCAGGTGCAGTATACTTAGGAGATCTGTGGAAAAGAATACTGACACAATTTAATTTTTGTATATTTTATACTTTTTCCTATATATTTGTATACTATATTTCATACTTATGTTTACACTTTCTACACTACATTTTCCACTGCTCATTATTGTACTTTATACACTAATGAAGCTGGCTGTTAATAACACTTGTGAAAAAATATGTCAGGAACTGGCCCAGGTTACACTGAAGCAATTGGAATGCTGAAGAAGGCAATTCATGTTGGGAGATGGAATAACTTTTCAGCTACTGAACTTCTAGATTTGAAGCACTTGTATGATTAACTGATATAGAAAAAAGTTTCAAAATTATAGGAAAACTAAATATGAATAATTTCAGATACACTTTCAAAAAGTTATGTGTGTTGTGTAATTGTTTTTGAGCCATTTAAATGAAGATCAAGCACAATTATGTACATCATAACTTGATTTTAAAATAGGTTAGATACCTGATAATCCTTCATGCAACTTACTTTGGTCGCTATGCACGATGCGTTTCAGGATCAAGGTCCCATCTTCAGGTGCTCACTCGGGTCGAGCTTGTCAATTCATAAAAACACACACATAAAAAACACTGAATTTAAACACTCATACTGCGCGAGAGGGGACGATGCGCATCGTCGAGAAAGTAAACGTGCACTGGCCATATAAACTCCAATGCAGAGATAAGTTGGTTGTACGCTTTATGTATGTGCCAGTTTTTGTATCACAGTATCGAAGAGCGCGTTGGATTTGAACGACACCATATCGTTCAACAGGCACTCTTTCTGTGACTTGGCTGCTTTATATATCTCATACTCTTCTAATGCATTCATATATCGGCCCTTCTTACAAAAGTGTATGGGTTTAAGATTAACAGAGAAGTTAGTGTAACTGTGATCACAATCAATCAGGTGTTGCGCGTAAGTCGATTTACTGTTTATCACATTCTTCATGGGCAGGTGTTCCTTGAACCTCTCTTCAAAAGTCTCCCGATCTGGCCGATGTAAAACATGTCGCAATCATCACACACAATTTTGTAAACGCCAGAGCGTGTCTCTACGCTTCTGTGTATCTTGGGGTGCAGTGCATTTTCAATGTTATTTTTTGTCCTAAAGATAACTGCGATATTGTATTTCTTAAATTGGTTTTTTATAATGTTAGCCAACAAAGGTGTGTACTCTACCGATATATATCTGTCAGTATTATGCACCGCCCTGTTCGGAATTTGAGTTTTCTTCTTGCGCCTGGAGATAAGTTTATCTATTATACTAGCGTTATAACTGTTGGATATGGCGATGTGTTTTAAAGTGTTTACTTCGTCAATGAAGCAATCTTGCTCTAAGGGTACAGTAAGAAGTCTATGGACAAATGTATTGTATGCTGCCATTTTCTGGGACCACGAGTGATACGAATGAGTGTGTATTGTGGTGTCAGTAGTAGTTGGCTTTCTGTAAATTTTAAATTTGAAAGAGTCCTAGGTTTATCGTCTTTGATGGCACATTAAGACAAATTGAGCTTCTGAAAACCTACTTGAACACTGTTAACAAACACATACAATTTACACTTGAAACAGAGGAGAATAACCAACTGAACTTTTGTTACGGTCTATTTCCTTACCCCCCTTTATTAAATTTTTACTTACCGTTTACTTCACTCGCCCTGACTTACGAAAAACAGAAAAGATTCCCAAACTTATATGTCGCCACCAATATTTTTAAAAAGGACAAATATGGAAACCTTTATACATTTTCCCAATATTTACTTTAAATTACTTACCAGGTCCGTTTAGGCGAGATTTTCTATACAGGACAGGTTATGTTAAACAGGCGTAATAACTTATTCTCTACACATGGTTTATATGAAATAGTCTGAATTTTATTGAAATTTGCATTTGCGAATTAACAACTAATAAACAGTGAATGATCAATTAGACTATGCCAAGTTATTATGAACCAGTGTGTATATTTTAATCACCTTGCTATTTACTTTTACAAAATTCCTTTCCCTTAGAGATCTCGATTATTTATATTATATTAAATAAGTTATCATCATTTGTTTTGAACTGATTTAAATAGGTATATTTAGGGTTGTTAGTTACCCATTCACCGTGTATGTCCGTATAATTTGTTGCCCTGTCTCGTTGACCACTTTCTTGTTTCTGGTGCCCTCACGCCCCTAGTTGCACTGAGTTTACTGTGTTGTATTATATTTTCACTGATTTGACTTCACTGATTTCCCCATGTTAATATTAAGTCACACACTTAAATCCGCTGCATTGTTTGCACTTTTAATAGTTATTAAAAGATGTTTTAATTAGTTACTTAATTGGATAGGCCAGCCTTAACTTCGGCCTATCTTACACACCCGAGGCCACTGTTTTCTTTTAACAAAACTGTATGTTACACTTTACTGTCTGTTGTTGCTTCTGTGGTGGCAAACTGCTTACTGTCTGATGTTAATCTGCATACTGTGATTCACAAGGACTGCTGCTGGGGCGGTTACGTAATATGTCTAGACGGTTGTTTAGGCTAACAGTGTGTTGCTGGTTAAACTGGGGCACCTCACAGGTGTATGCTGACAATGGAAAATTAAAACTGATTTAAATTAAAATAAAATTGAAACTGGGGTAGCACACAATTCTGTACCGTTACAATACCCCCCCCCCAATGAGAGGTTGAAGGCCAAAGCCTACAAACTCTCATTGCCTAAAACCTAAGAGGATCGGTGAGGATATGGCGCCACATCCCCCTGAACACTCTACTAAAATCATGGGTACTTATCCCCCTAGTCCGGTGGCTGTGGCAGCACCCATCCGATCTTACTGGACTTCTCTGTACGAGATCCCAACACCATAAGCTCGGACAGATACCTGCCACAGTATCACCCGACTCTAAAACATTCAATTCAAAATATCAATAAATGGCCTTCCATTATTCCCTATCCACAACTGATCGGTTCCTCTTAGTCATACTGGTTCATTAACAAAGTACTGGTTCATTGTTTATTATAAAACATAATATGCATTCGACTGCATTGTAATATAGCTTCTAAATTGTCCATCGGTTACCTGGATCAATTAAAATTTAACTATCATGTCCATCGGTTCTTCCTCAGCAAGTTACATGGTTTAACAATATAGCTTAACCCTAGAAGATATAGTGTTAACAAAACAATATAAGTTTACAGTAGTACATATGCATTCCAGACAAATTAAATAAGTTTCCCCGTACAATATTGCCCAGACAAAATAACACATCAATTATACCAGTTATCCTTAACTACTTTATATATATATATATATATATATATAAAGAAATTCTTTTTTTTTTTATCAAGTATTATTTAATTTACCATTCAGATCAGAATTCCAATCCAAAATAAATTTAAATTCATTATTAAACTTCACCTTTTCAATTAATTTAATTACCAATTTCATTTAATTAAATTTCTCAAAACCTCATTGTATCAATCTCATTTGTTCAAAACAACTTTATTTGTTTTAATTACATTTTACAAGAGGACCCTACAAAAAAATATTACCTACATTCCATCACATCTGGTGTTTCTTTTATTTCATCATAGGATTTTACTACTGGCAATGATTCAGCAGAATATAACATTTTTGTTATTGTCAACTCAGCATGACTGTAGACATTAGTCACAACAGACATCACACCTGTTTACATTAACAGATGTCTGCAAGACTTGTTTTATAAACACTGTTATAAACACTCACTCAGTCTAAACATTCTGATTACAACACATACTGACACATGTACTTACTTCAACTTTTAATTTCTATGAATCTTTTAGTTAACATATTTATCAACTACTATTTTTGTACCAATTCATACCAGAATTAATTTTACTTCATTAATAAAATTTACCATTTTAAATTACTTTAATAGCCACTTACACTCAAAACCATTTGGCTTTAGTTACCTTGTTTAAAACACTTTTAATATAAACACATAATACAAAATAAAATTCATTATTGTCTCTTATTCATTATTTTAGGAAAATGAAATATTATTATAAACTTCTTTCTTATTACAAACATGTTTTACATATAAGCTATAATATACATTACAACAAGACAAGGTAATTGTTTACGATACTACGTAAGTTCAAATTGCGGTGAAATATTTCTTTTCATATTCTTCTATACTATATAAACACGAGAAAAATAATTTTAAATGGCGGTCGAACCTATTTACGGAGAAAAAAAATAAAATAATTACTCACATAAGAACGCATGCATCAGCCAGTGAACGCCATTTTCAGTTTGTGTAATGTGTACAACGGTACAGGACGGCGCGTGATGTCACCGCTTGTACATCAGCTGTTGCTCCAAATTGGACTTTGGGATGTATATAATTCTTGCAAAAATGAAGGCGAACCATTTTCCAAACATTTACAAGCGAGTTGGATGAAAAGCGAGTTGAGCCGATACCTGCCGGTTAGGTTCGGAATTGTTCCAGATAATTCTTGCAAAAATTAAGGTGAACCATTTTTCAAACACTTACAAGCGAGTTGGATGAAAAGCGAGTTGAGCCGATACCTGCCGGTTAGGTTCGGAGGGGTGGCCCGAAGGGCCGTGGATATAGTTCATTGTTCCGATACCTGCCGGTTAGGTTCGGAGGGGCGGCCTGAAGATAATTCTTGCAAAAATTGGACTGTATTGCTGAAATTCAGACAAATTTTGCCAAACGCCAAAAATTACAAAGGCTGATATAATGCTGACTTATGATTGGTACTTAGAAAACAATCAACGTCTGAGTTCAAAATTTTGTAATCTCTCATTTGTAATTGGTTAAGACAAAAACAGCGGTTTCACCGTTGAGAATAAATGCGCGAATTTTACCATAAGTTGCATATTGTGTACTGTCGCCGCGTTAGGTAGTCTGGTGCATGAATGTTTTTGTGATTTTCAGTGCTTTAGTTTGTGTTTGTGTAATTGTGTGGTGTTATTAATTATGGTTTAATTATTTCTGTTGTTTTGGGTTATTTACTATTATTAACATTTGTAATATTGAGCCGATAACTTCGCCGATTAATTTATGAAGTACAGCGCTGGGTACTCCGGGTAATGTGATTTTCAGTGCTTTAGTTTTTGTAACATTTTAATACACAATGGCCTGCTACATTAAGGTAAGATATTCATCTTTTCATAATTATATGCATGGATTCCATGTCACCGTGTGAGTGTGTGTGTGTGAAATATTCAAATTGCTGTGAAATATTTCTTTTCCTATTCTTCTATACTATATAAACGTGAGAAAAATATTTTTAAACGGCGGTCGAACCTATTTATGGAGAAAAAAAATTAAATAATTTCTCCCATAAGACGCCAAAAAACGCCACGTTATTTGCCGCATAAACTTAGGAAGTACAGCGCTGAGTACTCCGCGCAATGACATCATAACTCGTCATTCGCTGTTTAACATGGCGGCCATTCACTTTACATGCGCACTTGTGGGAGTAATTATTTAATTTTTTTTCTCCATAAATAGGTTCGACCGCCGTTTAAAATTATTTTTCTCGTGTTTATATAGTATAGAAGAATAGGAAAAGAAATATTTTACCGCAATTTGAGCTTAAGTAGTATCGTAAATAATTACCCAAGACAATATTGATACAATACATTTAACCCTAACACATTTATTTACAAATTTTTGTCATAGTTTTATTATTTACCACACTTCATTAGCATATTTGCCAGGCCATTACCATATACTAGAGTATTTAAAACTGTCCATTCATGGAGTTTATATTCAACCTCCATCATCAAAAATTAGTCTTTTCTGCACATAACATTGTTCAATTTTATTGATACACAGCATATGGCTATCATTTTTATAATAACCATAAAAATTTATATGTTCCATTGTACCAAAATAATAATACCTAGAGTTACCCCCTATTATTACCTTATCATAAATCATGTTTACATTAATATTTTTTGTCAAGTCTCCGTAAGTATTTGTTGTTACATCCGGGTAAGTTACATCATCACAATTATCTGCTACTACCAGTACACTACTTCTCCCAACAGATAAATATTTATCATCAATATACGCTTTGTTTACTACAATACAAGGTAAATCTACATTATTTACCATAACATTAATATGCAAATTCTCTATCAACTCTTTATAACTTCTGTTTAACTTGAAACACTATAACTCTTTCTCTCTCTCATGATCACTTTCATCACAATACTTCTCACAACATTTCACATTCTCATTCCACACAGAGGGCAATACCACTTTATTATTGAAAAACCATCTGGCTCTACCAGATAAACACAAACAACTTATTTAACATTCTGAAGACCTTTTGTCTTCTACAAAAACTATTGAGGAACTCTTGTCCTCCATCAACACTTGTGAAGTCTCTGCTTCACATTTAACCCCATAAAAATTTGCCCCCTGTTCACCCTCTACATTTAAACTACCTCTATACTCCCTTTCATTATGATCACTAAATACTTTAACCTCAACTACATTTCTATTCTCAATATCACTACTATTATTTGCTGTATCACTTTTTGATACCACATTTTCACATTTATTGTCTACCACACACAGACTCTCTCTTAACTCATCTGTTTCTCTTTTTGTTTCACTACATATTTCGTTAATTCGCTCTTCAATACTACACAATGAATTAGTTAATACGTCAAATTTAGCATCATTAGTGTCAAAACGTTTATTTATATCGCTACTCATTTCCTCAAATTTATTCTCAAACTTTTCATCACTATTGTCTAAGCGATTATTTAATTCACCGAATTTAAACTCGTTAGTGTCAAAGCATTTATTTATATCGATACTATTTACATCAAATATAGTCTCAAAATGATTATTTAAGGCATTTAATTTACTGTTTACCTCGCCCTTAAATTCATTAAAATTATTGCTTAACATCATACTTCGTTTTTCTAGCATTACTTGTATCGTATTCACTATATCGTTATTGTCATTTTGCTTATTTTGGATAGGCGTTGAATGAATCTTAGCGCCTTCCATTGTCACTGACTCGCTCACTTCAATCTTACCCTCTTGTTTCTCCATTTTTAATATATGAACATAAATCTATACACTAATTCACAATTTACAAATACGCCGTTACCACAACCTGTCTCGTACTTCCAATCAGGCCTAAACTCATATCAGAAAATCCCATATGAGTCATCCTAGCAGGGTTGCCACTGTTAAGGTCTTTTTCCTTACCCCCCCCCTTTATTAAACTTTTACTTACATTTTACTTCACTCGCCCTGACTTACGAAAAACAGAAGATTTCCAAACTTATAGGTCGCCACCAATATTTTTAAAAAGGACAAATATGGAAATCTTTATACATTTTCCCAATATTTACTTTAAATTACTTACCAGGTCCGTTTAGGCGAGATTTTCCATACAGGACAGGTTATGTTAAACAGGCGTAATAACTTACTCTCTACACATGGTTTATATGAAATAGTCTGAATTTTATTGAAATTTGCATTTGCGAATTAACAACTAATAAACAGTGAATGATCAATTAGACTATGCCAAGTTATTATGAACCAGTGTGTATATTTTAATCACCTTGCTATTTACTTTTACAAAATTCCTTTCCCTTAGAGATCTCGATTATTTATATTATATTAAATAAGTTATCATCATTTGTTTTGAACTGATTTAAATAGGTATATTTAGGGTTGTTAGATACCCATTCACCGTGTATGTCCGTATAGTTTGTTGCCCTGTCTCGTTGACCACTTTCTTGTTTCTGGTGCCCTCACGCCCCTAGTTGCACTGAGTTTACTGTGTTGTATTATATTTTCACTGATTTGACTTCACTGATTTCCCCATGTTAATATTAAGTCACACACTTAAATCCGCTGCATTGTTTGCACTTTTAATAGTTATTAAAAGATGTTTTAATTAGTTATTTAATTGGATAGGCCGGCCTTAACTTCGGCCTATCTTACACACCCGAGGCCACTGTTTTCTTTTAACAAAACTGTATGTTACACTTTACTGTCTGTTGTTGCTTCTGTGGTGACAAACTGCTTACTGTCTGATGTTAATCTGCATACTGTGATTCACAAGGACTGCTGCTGGGGCAGTTACGTAATATGTCTAGACGGTTGTTTAGGCTAACAGTGTGTTGCTGGTTAAACTGGGGCACCTCACAGGTGTATGCTGACAATGGAAAATTAAAACTGATTTAAATTAAAATAAAATTGAAACTGGGGTAGCACAAAATTCTGTACAGTTACACTTTCTTGACCTGACCATAATTAAATCTCAGGACTCTTTCAAATTTAAATTACAGAAAGCCCACTACCACTGACACCACAATACACGCTCATTCGTATCACCCGTGGTCCCAGAAAATGGCGGCATACAATACATTTGTCCATAGACTTCTTACTGTACCCTTAGAGCAAGATTGCTTCACTGACGAAGTAAACACTTTAAAACACATCGCCATATCCAATGGTTATAACGCTAGTATAATAGATAAACTTATCTCCAGGCGCAAGAACAAAACTCAAATTCCGAACAGCGCGGTGCATAATACTGACAGATATATATCGGTAGAGTACACACCTTTGTTGGCTAAAATTATAAAAAACCAATTTAAGAAATACAATATCGCAGTTATCTTTAGGACAAAAAATAACATTGAAAATGCACTGCACCCTACGATACACAGAAGCGTAGACACGCTCTGGCGTTTACAAAATTGTGTGTGATGACTGCGACATGTTTTACATCGGCCAGATCGGGAGATGTTCTGAAAAGAGGTTCAAGGAACACCTGCCCATGACGAATGTGATAAACAGTAAATCGACTTACACACAACACCTGATTCATTGTGATCACAGTTACACTAACTTCTCTGTTAATCTTAAGCCAATACACTTTTGTAAGAAGGGCCGATATATGAATGCATTAGAAGAGTATGAGATATATAAAGCGGCCAAGTCACAGAAAGAGTGCCTGTTGAACGATATGGTGTCGTTCAAATCCAACGCGCTCTTCGATACTGTGATACAAAAACTGGCACAGAGATGAAGAGTACGACCAACTTATCTCTGCATTGGACTTCATATGGCCAGTGCACGTTTACTCTCTCGACGATGCGCATCGTCCCCTCTCGCGCAGTATGAGTGTTTAAATTCAGTGTTTTTTATGTTTTATGTGTGTGTTTTTATGAATTGACAAACTCGACCCGAGTGAGCACCTGAAGATGGGACCTTGATCCCGAAACACGTCATGCATAGCGACCAAAGTAAGTTGCATTAAGGATTATCAGGTATCTAACCTATTTTAAAATTAACCATTGCAACTTGGTGACCATACACACAATGAATCATGACTGCTCTACATACTTGGCATTTCGTTTACTTAATTAGTTCTTTTGAATTTAATAATTTGTACTTTAGACTCAATGTTGATACTGTAGTATTGTTGGAGTAGAGTGTCTTTGCACCCGTGGCTGAATTGCAGCATCTGGGTGAGCCTTATGGCTGATGACTACTCTAATTCATTGACAGATTGCCTAATACTGGAAAGGTTATTGCTAACATGATTTTTCAGGAAGAGATGGCACGTAAGAAGGCTTTACTACTAGTTCCATCCAAGCGACTGGTGTCACCAGTCTTGGACACAGTGAGCAAACACCTTGAGGTGTCAGTCGCTCTCTGCTTTGCAGAGAGCCAGTGGCAAAGGTAACAGTGGCAAGCAGCATGTTCTGCGTACTAGATGGAGTCCCCGAAGAGAGTTAGGAAAACGGGGTGAAAGAAGGTGAACTACAGGGAAATTAACAGCAGTTAAACCTGTACATTTCTCTATGGCGAGTCATCCAAGATTCGTCAGAGGGCGAATCTTGATACTTAATTCAACTGGAAGGAAAACATCACAAAATAATGAAAGTCCTGGCAATGAAATAATTATAATGATTAATTAGCTGAAAATCAAAAACATTATTAAAAACAAAATTCTGACATATATAGCTAAATTATGTTTACTTGGAAACCCGAATTCAGTTACAGTGTTGTGCCAGTAAATCCAATAATGCTATTGTTCAATGTGCACAATCAAAAATCCTTCATGCAAAAGGTAATATGCCATGGTATATAACAAAAAAATATTATGCTGTGATCTATATATACCTACCATCCAAGAACTCTGTCTTCCAAACACTTGTGCAAGAACGTTATACTAGAAGACAAACAATGTTTTAGCCAATACACCTGAAATAGGATAAATAGGATGGAATAATAACAACTAATAGTCTTACCAGATTTAACATTCACCATTGGTTAAATGTGCTACACTGTTGCCAGGTTTTGCGTGTGGTGATAGTACATTCTGCGCATTGGAGGCATTTGAAATAGGTGTCACCCAAACAATTACATCAATTTACTGCTACATGGAGTGAACATTTTTCAGTAGAGAACTACAAATTATTGTAGAATTTTATTAGAGTTACTTATGATGTTAATACTTATGTGTTGACAGTTACCTGAAGTAGTATCACTTAGTTCTTTACATGAAAATATTAGACATTAATCACCAAAGACTGCATTACCTATAACTGGAAGTGTGTTTATATTTTTTAAGGAATAAACGGTATACACAATCAATATAAAACATCAGGTTAACTGATGGGGCAAGCAAAGATGAAACATTTGTATAGTGAATGGATAAAGTAATTATGCAAACCGTTAATTCTTTAAAAAATTTTTGGCGTGAAAAGTAATATAAAATTTATATAATTATCTTGTTGATTCATCCTCTTCGTTCACTTTTTTAAAATATTATTATATATATAACTTTCACATATGAACTTACTTTGGTAAGTTCACGAAATAACTTACTTTCTTACTTTCCCATACGTTTCAAGGTGATGTGTCTCTTCCTCAGTGGGAGTAAATACTGAATGTCATTTTACAGAATAACGGTTATGGACTATAGGTGTGTGTGGTGGGGGTATATTATATTTATATAATATAAATATACAATTTATATTATATATTACAGTATCTCTCTCTCTCACACACACACACACAGGGTGTGTGTACAAGATGTCCTCACTATTGCGACAGTACAAATAAGTGATGTACTGAGCATTGAATATAAAAATTTAAATATACCTAATAAACTGTAAATAATTAATAATGTATTAGAAATAAGCATGTCAGGGATTGCAAGCTTGGCTCAGACAAAAATATGAACAGGTGTTTCGACCTGAATCAACGTGCACACACACAAATGTAACTGGAAGTGTGTACACCAGTATTTTGCTAGTGTGTGTGAACGCAGGTCTATGTAGGCGAGTTTACCACCCCAAGATGAATAATTGCATAATTACTGTTTTTCCGTAATTATTCATAAACTATAATTAAGGAGTAAAATCCAAAAACACAATAAAATGTAAGAAAATTTACTAAATACTGTGTACGAAAATCACGTAAAAAAGATACACCGTACGAGTGTAGTAGTGATATAACTGTGTACAAATCGAAAGGGTTAAGTTGCAATGTCCAAAATTACAGTGAACATGTGTTGTGAAAATAGTTATAAGATGAGTATAAGAGTATACTTACAGGACTCTGCAATTCGCAGAAAAATAAGAAATAGCGAAATTGACAAAGAGTGAGGGAACTGAACCCAGAGACAGTTCCTGACATGTCGATTTTGTACAACTGCAGGTGTTGACCAAGACATGGGTATAAACAGGACACACACGCTACAGTGGCTTTCTTTCTTAAATCACCCACAGTGCAGCGGGAGCTTCTGCCCGTCCGCACAGAATATTTAAATTTTTGTAAATAGTTTCATCCTTCCAGTTACATACAGTTATGTAACTGGATTGTAAAACAAACAATTTTTAAGTAGTAACAAAATTACATAAGAAGATCCACATAAGAAGATCAACTGACGTCCGAAACAGCACGAGGAGAAGTTCCAGAGAGCGATACGACACTGGACAGAGAAAGAGTCGACGCTGGACAAGAGGAGAAGAGCGAGACGACGCTGGACTAGAGAGAGACGACGCTGGACTCTAGAGGAAGTGATGCTGAAGTTCGAGACGAGGACGATTACAGAGGGATCCAATGATTGAGTATGATTAACGACGATAAGGTGATAAACAACTTATTTATCTCTTAATCGAACAATTAACGTAAAGACAATTAAGGACATTCGTGTTCTATTTAAAAGTAAGAGCAAATGTTTAATGTAAATATAGAATTAAAATCATAGATGTTATTGAAGTAAGATTATCGTAAACAAGAGCTCAAATTAGTATTGAAATGAAAAGAATACAAAGCATTAAAGTAAAAATTGGCGTGTGATATAAATCAGTACTGAGAAACGAAAGATAAATTCAGTAACTATTGATATTTTTTAGTTACATTATAATATATAAGAAGATATTTTGAAACACACTAATTGACTGAGTAGTCTGGAAATGAGATTTTTTTTAATATACAATAATTAGTAGAATAGAATATTTAGTCAGTAAGGATGTATATAGCATAAGCCTTACGGCATAATAACAAAATAATAACGAATGTTTTAAGTTGAAGTAAGTGCCATGTCCACAATTTTATTAATATCAAATAAATTTGAAATACCGTTACAAGTTACATAGAGTTCTTATTACAGATACACCTGAAACTCAAATTAAATTATATTTATTGTTACATAAATTGTCGCTTCCAACGTGGAGCATCACAAATTTAAATTATATTATATTTGCAATGATGTATTGAGACATAATTTTGTCGCCCTGGACTTGGGGCACGACATGCCTAAATTTATGTACAAAGATTCGTTACATTTATTTGGCGTCCAAGATCGTGGTGCTCCGCAAACACAAATAAATTTATATTTGCAGTTGTATCGTTACATTTATTTGTCGCCCATGAACGTATGGCCCGATCCCCACCAAAAAAAAAAAATGGTTGCTCTAAAATATAAGAGTGTGTTAAATGAAAAATCTATTGTATATAATAATTATTTATATTAAACAGTAACTGAATATTACATTGTAATCACACAGCTGGCGCCCACGAATAATATTGTTTGTCTATGTAACAGGTGTAACTGTAATGAGAATTAATAATAACTATTAATAAAAATAAAGAAATAAATAAAGAAGTAGGGAACGGTTATCAATAATAATTGTTAAAAGAATTACTACTATATAAATATTTCAATAATACTTCAACATGACGACTCCAGGAAATTTAGACATAGAGGCATTCCAGACGATGATGCGTGCCTGGGTCGATGAAATAAGCACAAAACAAACGGAAAATATAAATGCTAAAATAGACGAATTAAAAGAATCTAATAAGATACAATTAGAATAACAAACTGAAAATTTTAGACAAGACACCATAAAAATCGCAGAGAGTCTAGAAGAGTTAAAAATTGATAATCTCCAGTTGAAACAAGACAACATAGAAATCAAACAAAGTATAATTAACGGTACTGCACAGTTAACCAGAAAAATTGTTAATACAAATTTACGTATTGACACGATCGCAGAAAATGTCTGTGGAATAATTAATCAACAAACGGAGCTAATATGTGAAAAGATAATATGTGAAGAATTCATAGTAGTTGAAAATATGTGTGTAATTACTAACGATAATTATAAAGTAATTAACATTAAGGAAGGGAAGCAAATTAAGGTTAATAAAACGTACCTTATTAATAGCGATATCCCAAGTGTGAGACACACACACACAATAGTAAGTCACACAAGATGACACATGTGAAACACTTAAGACACCACACTTACGGAGATAAATATCACTGTAGGCCTAAAAAGAAACGTAGTAAATTATCTAGACGAAACACTACACAAAATTGTAGTAAATATGACGGTAGGTATAAGCACAAGAAATATAAAGTGAACGATAATTATAACTATAATTATAGTAATTACGATGAATATTATCATAAAAAATGCACGAAAATAGGTTCAACTGTTTATATGGGCCACGAGCAAACTGTTGCGATGGAATGCGACCGTTACGAGAGAAAAAGAGGGAGAATAAAGTTTTCACCCTATAGACAAGTGGATCACACGATAAAGGCAGCAACAGTTCAACGCAGCGACGAACAGGTGACTTATACGATCAAAACAAACGTTCACACGGTAAGTACGCACAATAACGAGGCAGCGATACAATGGAATGCGGACGTTGTCTACACGGTGAGCACAATGAATTTCCTGTGTACAACAACCAATTGTTATAATAAGAGGGGTGTCAGATCTAACGACACTGCAACTCAGAACTCAAGGCAAATGAAAATAAATAATTATTTTTAAATGAGAAAAATAATATTACTATTAATTATTGATAATAAGATAAGAGTATAATTAAGAAATGTTATTTATTAAGGTTATGATTGCAAATAAAAAATAAAAAGAAATATTAGTGAAAAGAAATAAGGAAGATTATTTTAAAGGGTTAATTAAGAAATGTATTATTCATGGTAAGAAATGATAGTGTAGTGAAATATTTAAAAAAGTAATGGTAAAAGATGTTATTGTTGTTATTGGTAAAAAGAAAGGATTAGGGATGAGTAATCAATGCTATAATTGTCAGAACGACTGATCAAGCGAACACTTAATGGAGATACAAGGACACAGAAGAAAGCGAGAGTGAAAAGTCAAAAGGGCAGAGACTACTTAGGATTAAAGACTTCGAGAAAAATATCGTTGTTTTCCAAGACAGTTCCTCTGTAACCGATCATGCGACACACTACAAAGCTAAAAGAGTATTCTATTACGGAAGTGTATTCCACGAAAGTAGTAGCGATCAGAAAGGTAATGTTAAAGTGTTAAAGAAATGTAATAAAAGGTAATGAATGTTAATGTATTGTATAAGTAATGTATTAGATAAAGTAATGTCATGTTAAGAAAAGAGTTAAGGAAGATAAGAAGGAGGTAAAGAAGTGTTATGAATGTCAAATGGCGAAAGGACCGAATTTACATATATACGTAGAAATGCAGAGCATCCAGAAGGAAAACAAGGGAGAGCTAATTGCAGTGGATTTTCTGGAACCACTACCACGATCAAGTCGAGGTGTGAAGCACATATTGGTATGTATCGATGTGTTTTCCAAGGCAGTCCGACTGTACCCAATTATGCGAGCCACGACCAAAGTTGTTCTAAAGATACTACTGCAGAAATATATTCCGACATATGGAAAATGAAGAAGGTACTCAGTGACCAAGGTGTACAATTCCAGAGTAAAAAATAGGAGAGGACGTTAAGGGAAAATGGAATACAACCTGTACTCACATCCATAAGACATCCTCAAGGAAACCTTGCTGAGAGAGTTAACAAAGAATTAGGTAAATATTTACGAATATACTGCCATGATCAACACAATAAATGGGCAGAATATTTACCATTTCTTGAAAAAGCCATCAACGAAAATTATAGTGAAGCAACAGGATATACTCCAATGGAATTGGAAGAAGATAAGAAGCCAAACAGATTTTGGACTAAGTATATAAACAAACCTAATAACCAGAATGTACCTGTAATAATAAGTGTGAAAATTGAATACGCAAAGCAACGGATAATAGAAAGAGGTAACAAGAGAGTACAGAGATTTAATCTAACTCACAAGCTACAACAATTCAACGTGGGAGAAAGTGTACTACTCAAAGATAATCCATTGGGAAATCGGAGTGATAATACGGCGAAGAAATTCTTCAGACTTTATAATGGACTGTATACGTTAAGGCAGCAAGTAGGACAACACACTTTCATCGTATATGATGAGATACAGAAGAAAGAAATTGGTAAATTCCACGCAACGTCATTTAGGAAGTTCTACACATAAAAACAACGAGGTCAATGAAACCAGTCAAATCAGCTATTTGTTAAAGCCACCCTACTACAAGGTCAGGAGCAGTGAGCGTGTGAAGAGGGGAGGTATGACATTTGTATACACTATACATTCATCCTCTTCGTTCACTTTTTTAAAATATTATTATATATATATATAACTTTCACATATGAACTTACTTTGGTTATCACTTTCCCATACGTTTCAAGGTGATGTGTCTCTTCCTCAGTGGGAGTAAATACTGAATGTCATTTTACAGAATAACGGTTATGGACTATAGGTGTGTGTGGTGGGGGTATATTATATTTATATAATATAAATATACAATTTATATTATATATTACAGTATCTCTCTCTCTCTCTCTCTCTCTCTCTCTCACACACACACACACACACACACACACACACACACACACACACACACACACACACAGAGGGTGTGTGTAAAAGATGTCCTCACTATTGCGACAGTACAAATAAGTGATGTACTGAGCATTGAATATAAAAATTTAAAAAAAAAATAAACTGTAAATAATTAATAATGTATTAGAAATAAGCATGTCAGGGATTGCAAGCTTGGCTCAGACAAAAATATGAACAGGTGTTTCGACCTGAATCAACGTGCACACACACACAAATGTAACTGAAAGTGTGTACACCAGTATTTTGCTAGTGTGTGTGAACACCGGTCTATGCAGGCGAGTTTACCACCCCAAGATGAATAATTGCATAATTACTGTTTTTCCGTAATTATTCATAAACTATAATTAAGGAGTAAAATCCAAAAACACAATAAAATGTCAGAAAATTTACTAAATACTGTGTACGAAAACCACGTAAAAAAAACACACCATACGAGTGTAGTAGTGAAATAACTATGTACAAATCGAAAGGGTTAAGTTGCAATGTCCAAAATTACAGTGAACATGTGTTGTGAAAATAGTTATAAGATGAGTATAAGAGTATACTTACAGGACTCTGCAATTCGCAGAAAAATAAGAAATAGCGAAATTGACAGAGTGGGGGAACTGAACCCAGAGACAGTTTCTGACATGTCGATTTTGTACAACTGCAGGTGTTGACCAAGACATGGGTATAAATAGGACACACACGCTACAGTGGCTTTCTTAAATCACCCACAGTGCAGCAGGAGCTTCTGCCCGTCCGCACAGAATATTTAAATTTTGTAAATAGTTTCATCCTTCCAGTTACATACAGTTATGTAACTGGATTGTAAAACAAACAATTTTTAAGTAGTAACAAAATTACATAAGAAGATCCACATAAGAAGATCAACTGACGTCCGAAACAGCACGAGGAGAAGTTCCAGAGAGCGATACGACACTGGACAGAGAGATAGTCAATGCTGGACAAGAGGAGAAGAGTGAGGCGACGCTGGACAAGAGAGAGACGACGCTGGACAAGAGGAGAAGAGCGAGACGACGCTGGACTAGAGAGAGACGACGCTGGACAAGAGGAAGTGATGCTGAAGTTCGAGACGAGGACGATTACAGAGGGATCCAATGATTGAGTATGACTGACGACAATAAGGTGATAAACAACTTATTTATCTCTTAATCGAACAATTAACGTAAAGACAATTAAGGACATTCTTGTTCTATTTAAAAGTAAGAGCAAATGTTTATTGTAAATATAGAATTAATTTCATAGATGTTATTAAAGTAAGATTAACGTAAACAAGAGCTCAAATTAGTATTGAAATGAAAAGAATACAAAGCATTAAAGTAAAAATTGGCGTTTGATATAAATCAGTACTGAGAAACGAAAGATAAATTCAGTAACTATTGATATTTTTTAGTTACATTACAATATATAAGAAGATATTTTGAAACACACTAATTGACTGAGTAGTCTGGAAATGAGATTTTTTTTAATATACAATAATTAGTAGAATAGAATATTTAGTCAGTAAGGATGTATATAGCATAAGCCTTACGGCATAATAACAAAAAATAATAACGAATGTTTTAAGTCGAAGTAAGTGCCATGTGCACAATTTTATTAATATCAAATAAATTTGAAATACCATTACAAGTTACATAGAGTTCTTATTACAGATACACCTGAAACCCAAATTAAATTATATTTATTGTTACACAAATTGTCGCTTCCAACGTGGAGCATCACAAATTTAAATTATATTATATTTGCAATGATGTATTGATACATAATTTTGTCACCCTGGACTTGGGGCACGACATGCCTAAATTTATGTACAAAGATTCGTTACACTATACATGTCAGGGTTTTATGTATCAGTATAAGAAAAAAAGTTTGTATATTCACACAGGTCAGGAACTGATTATTTTCCATCTGGCTGCCATTTCATATCTCAAGAAGTGATAGAGATATCTTAATGAAATTTGATATATATGTTTATATTAATGTTATTTAATAGTTAAGAATTATTTTATAATCTCAAATTTCAAAGAGATTAACTTGGCGGCCACTTTAATTTTTTTTTTATCTTTTACAGCTCTGTAAATTTTAATTTTATCAAATTGTGATTTATCCAATAAAATGTTAGGATTTTATTGTAAACACAGTGAGATCTTGTTTGTTCAAACGTGGTTACAAATAACAGAGTTGTGGTAGAAAACCAATCAGAATGCATAAATTCTTATTTCTTTGCTTTTTTTTTGTGCTGTACTTCGGTAGCTCCAGCATAAAAAAAATATTTAAAGATATTGCTATTTTTTAAAACTATCTCACTAATGGCAGTTTATGATAAAGTACATGATCGATTTTTAGTTAAATTAATACCTTTTAACAAATTTAAAGGCACTTGCGTGATGAGGTATTTCTTCTGCCTAGTAATGATTATTGTGGGCATTAGTACTTCCACTTCATGTAAAACTTTCTTCAGCAGTGAACATGTCCGAGACTAAATAAGCAATTATAATTAATTCACTCCCGATTCGGAACACAAAGTTTTTATGGGTAAAAACGTAAAAGTTTTACCTTATAGCCTGAACCAGTTTTCGCTTTTAAAAACCTTCTTCAGAGGCTCACTAAATAAGTGTGGTTCAATTGCAATTTTGTGTAGAAAAGTAAACAAAATGCCTGTCTCTGGACACAGTCAACATTTTCAAGGACTTGTACTCTTTGTAGATGGTACAGTTTTATCATTGACTTTGCAAAATCAGGAATACAGTTGTGTGACTCCACATCTTCAAACATAGGAATTCTCCTTGTGCTCTCTTCAGTATTTTTCCCAATTTTGTTCAATACTCTTGCCTTCTTTTTATAAAAGCCTACATCATTTAGGGGATCCAGTTTCTCTTAGCCGATTATGCAACCTGACAAGCATTTTTTCATTCGGCTAGAAAGTTTCAGTTCGGAAACTGTTCTGCATACAGTCACTGCAGTGGCAGCTGGTGGTTGAAAAATTTGGGGGTTGCAGTTGGGTTGGATGGTATTAAATTGTTTTATATACAGAAAATGTTCAAGTCTCCTCCCCTCCAAACAATACATAAGGAAAACAAAATAATGCAATTTTAGTGTCACTCACATAACCATGAATATTTATTGTATAAATCTTTTTTAAATTTATGATTAAATATTCTGTTACCTGATTTTACATTTTGATTAAATTTGAAAGATCTGGTGTAGCCTACCTACTCTTGTAATTTAATTTTTTTTCTCAATATGATGTAAACTGAACAGTGTTTTCGTTAAGTTTATGACAGAATTCATTGCGTCCTACCAGTTAAATACGAGTATAATAAATATCTTACACTATGACACCTTAATCCTTTATATGTACTACTATTTACATTTAACGATGAATTGGACTGGCACTTAACTGACACTAACAATGAAATTCACAAAAGATTTGACCGACACTAACTAACTCAAGTAGCATAACACCATAAACTTACTAATTCCTACCTGGCGCACCACGTGTTATTTACCAACAGACTGGTGGCGCCATAACGTACAACCAGGGTTTGCAGTCTCTAATCATACCAAGCGACCCTATATCGTTGCAATATGAGTACCCAAGTCTAGCCAGCCACAGCACTACTCCAGTGTATTTCCCCATATACAAAGCGCATCACAGTTGGTGCACACGTGCAAACTTGCCATGTACACCGCGGCAAGAGCGTGTACAGTTTTTAGTATTGCTCTGCGCTTTTCAATTGCCAAATGATTAATTATGATTATTTAGCGTGAAAACACTATTATTAGTTATTGTTTTATTCATAATTCTATAATTTAAAATACAATTGGGTATTTAATGGGTGTTGTGCAACCTAAGCACGGGCCACCATTGAGTCATTGTGCATTCTTCCAATTGTGGTTTGAAAGTTCATACATGAAACGAATGTCTGACATTTCAGTAAAACTGTAATTAGCCATTCTTGACAATTAAATAACAAGCAGAATTATCACTGTTGCACGCCACTATTCAAAAAAATTGCGATTAGCGCTTTCAAGCTTCACAGCTCATCATCAGATCGGAAGTGAACAAATAACATAAAAACAAACCCTTCACCCTGACCCCACCACACCCTGCTCACACACAGCAAGCTATAATTCAATGTCCCTTCCCCCCTCTGAGCCCTGTCCCTCCATCTGGACAGTTACATATTTTTCTAGCAAATTCCTTGTGTTTCAGTGTTGTGTGTGTGTGTATGTGTGCATTCCTTTTAAACCTACCCATCTTTCTCCCCCACATCTGGGCGTCACACACCCTTATTTAAAAATATCCAATTAGTCCTCTGCAATTTAATTCTTAATCTTATCTATCTGTCCTCTATCATTTACTTCTTAATTATGTTATAAAATATTTCTTCATTATCAAATTTAATTTTAGTATTAATTAAATTGTCTAACCCTTTTTCTCTATCTTTCAATATTTCTAACTCCTCCCTAAGCTTCCTTTCAACTGTGTTATTTACTACTTTTACAATTTCGTAGTCTTCCAAAGGATTAACAAACTTATGGTAGTCTTCTATGAAATGTCTTGCATATAACGAATTCGTTGTTCTATTGCCTTCTCCACGTTTGTGGTCAGACAACCTGCATACGAATTTTCGTCCTGTCTCCCCTAGGTACACTTTGTTGCAGTCTTTACACTATATTACACACTATATTTTTATATAGTGGTGTGCAACAGTGATAATTCTGCTTGTGATTTTAACCACTAACACAACTTTCTTCGTTAATCGACAATTAAATAATAAACAATAAGTAAAGTAACACAAGCAAATTAATTTAATAATTTCTTTACAAAAGTAATTGACAGTATTATTTACTTAAACTCCATGTGTTATAACTGAACTCATAAAATGTGATAAAAATTTACTTCAGAAAGCTTATATTATAAATTAACTCCATAAATCTTCAGAACACCTGTACCATTCTATTTAATTACAATTACAAATACATAAAATTATCAACTTCCACTTACCTTCCGAATTTGTTTTCTAGTCCAAGGTCGTGATACGAACGTTAGGATACAAACGTGATTTCAGGTTGTGTGAATGATTTACGCTACTCATTTTTTATGAAGAGAAATTACTTGATCTTTATTTTTTCATTCACTATGCTCTGTCTCAAATTATTCGTTATTCATTTTTTGTATGTTTACAAACCATCTATTATTTTTAGTTGACTTTTAAATGGAATACAACTTCCTTGAAATATTTTATTATACCATGTTAACTTAGTTACTACAGCTTACCTTATTCTACATCAGATATAACAGCCCAGCCTGCCAAACATTCTCACTCTCACACTTTATTAAAAAACCCTTCCTTGATTCATGAATTTATTAAAACCCTTAACATATTAGAAAATATCCCCTCCCGGCCGGCACGTGGTTATCCCTCGAGGTCATAATTTCTCATTTTTGATTTGGTTGTGTGTCCGAATTAAACTGGAATGTTCCTTAGTTAGGGCTTCACTTCACTGTCACATATTCATTGTTAACCGAAATTCACTTTTGACTGGTAAATTATAACAATTTTTAAAAGAGCCCACTTGGCTCTGTACCTGCGCAGGTACGGTCTACAATCAGACTGCCCAGAGCGGCATAGCGTTCACCGCTAACTCGATTTCGTCTTTCTAGGTGGAAACCAAAGCCTCATGGTTCTTCGTCGCTTGTATGTCCTATTCAACCCATGTAGTTGATTGTGTGTTGATCATGGGCGATATTTGTTCAGCACTGGCTGACGTCACAAGAAGTGTTAGACTTAAGCTCACATCCGGCAACTTCGTCAAGGGAGCAAACAGCGATTCTTCTCTTAGCCATTTTTGTGTCTCATAAGTCGGCGAGGGTCCGCGCGCATGCTCGTGTGACGCGCTCGGACGTACTGCCACACACTCGCAAAGTTCTTAGAAAATGATGCTGGGTGCATACCTTGTTAGCGATTGCACAACTGTTGAGACGTATTGCTCCTTTGTTAGAACACTGTTATTACAATACAACATGTGGCCTGGTCACAGTTGGAAATTAAATTTACAAATATTTTCTATAAAACCCAAAATTTTAATAAAATGAAATCCCCTGTATTTGTCACATTACACACCTTGGAGGAGTTTGAAATTACAGAGCACGTCACAGTTTTGTATTGAATGACCAGATGAACTTTAAATCCAATCCGCTATGCAATACCACCTTAAACCTGCTTTATCAGACAGAGATGAACAACCGCTCAGTGGTCAACCAAATGTGTATAGATGCATGACGTGTTACAGTGCAAATGTTATTGGATTTTTTTTTAATTTCGATGAGCTCCTATGAGGGATATTTTAAGATCTGATGGATCTTATGGGTAATTAGCATATTATGCTTTGAAACGGGTCACCAATATAAAAAAAGTCACAAGGCAGATTGGAAAAAGTTTTGGAAAACCTTGTTATCTATAAATCTTATAGTAGGGGAGCAGACACTGGTTGATTGAAATGTTGCTCTAACTTGTACAAGTAAACAAACATTTAATTTTTTTTTAAGAAGATAATTGTGTTACAGACACATAATTTGTACAGAAATGTGCAGCACAAATAATATCAATAAAATTTAAAACTCTTTAAAATTTGTACTTCACATTTAGTACAGAAAATCATATTGCAGAGACAGAAAAGGAGGGAAGTATAGGAGAAACACATGGGTAAGAGAGAGCGCAACAGCTCTCATAAGAAAAACTGAAAATTAAATCTGGGATGGCCATTAATTACTACACCATAAAATATGTCCTAACCTTATAGAATATAATTTTTGATTGCTGTTGTATAAATAACTAAAATTCTGTTTTGGTTTGAAATATTATTTAATTAAATTAATCAGACCTTTAAATACTAATATATTACAGATAACTGCGATTTCAGTTGTCATCATAAGCCATCTTATCACAAATCAGATCAATCTCATTAAATCCATAATCTTCAGAACAGGACTTTTATTTTTCATAATGACCCTTAATCTTACTTAATACATTTCTGAGCATATATGAAGTATGATCAAAAAGTTCATGCAGTTTTTGTTTATTTGGGAAATTGTGCCTTGATTCATCTACATTTATATTGTGCCCTTCAACATAATCTTAGTCTTTTGAGCCTTCAAAACATTTTTTGAATGCACATTTTGGTACAGCTTCAAGCGCATTCAGCAATTTTGTTTTGATATCTTCAACAGTTGCAAAACTTTGTCTTCTTGTGTTTCTTTTCATTAATGTGAAGAGGAAAACCAAACTGGGACTATTTGGCAAATATAGTGGTTGCAGTGTCATTACAATGTTTTTTTTCCTAAAATTCTTAAACAAGCAATGGTGTGCATTCTGGTGCATTATTGGGGCACAGTTTCCATAAATTATCCTTCCTTAAATCTGGCTTTTTTCTATGAATAGCTTCACAAAAGAGATTTAAGTGATCAAATAATACTATCTGTTAACTGTTGAGCTCACAACGAAAATTCATGGAACACAAAACCACAATCTTCATCTGAATATCACAGTCTTCAACTCATTCATGATTGATAGTCTTTAAAGGTTTGTATCATCTGTAAACCACCAGTCCGTACACTGACTGAGAGATATTGTATGACACTGACAGGCAAGTGGATGGTAGTTTGCAGTGAAACAGGATAATTATATACATCCACATAACTTATAGACCAAGAGCTGACCGTCAAAATTCCAGCCAATAAGTAAACAGAAGAAAATGTTTTGAAAATGGTAGTTCATACAGCGAGAATGGAAAAAATCATTTTGTGCCTGGGCGGAAGTTGTTCAATAATTTTTTCTACCCCACCCCCACAAAATTTTTTGCACAGCAATTCAGCCAATAAAGTAACAACTTAAAATTACTGCGAAAACTTAGTGTTTATATAGTTGAGTAAAAAAATATTTTTGTGCCTCATTAAATCTTGTTGGAATGTTTTGGCACAATTGTTTTTTTATTTGTTTTTTTGAGCTGTTACTATACCCATCGAGTAACAGCTTCAAATCATGATTAAATTCAAGTTTATACTTTCTTTTAATGAAATATGCATTTGTGCCACGTCTAAGCCTGTCAGAAGTACCTGGCACAAAGCTTTGTATTTCTAAAAATAACATGGAATTCCCATCCGCATAGGTTCTCCTTGCAGGTATATTTCCAGCTGGTAATTTTAGAAAACTATTGTTATTATTATTATTATTATTATTTTTATTTATTTTTAGTCGCATGCCTCGAAAGAGTATGAGCGACCAGTTGATTTAACTCTAGAACAAACAATCAATGCCGATGCAGCTAATTCTCTAACAGGTATAAGCCATTTCACCAATTCCATTACCGCCAGGCAACGTTGGGCATTGAGTCATAGCATACGAACAAAAATTATATCCACAGTCTTACAAAACTTGAAAATAACCGAAGAAAATGATACCGTCAAAGAATTAGACCCGCATAGAATAAATAAAGACCAAAAATGCTTAGAAAACGTAATCGATAAGATAAATAAAAATATAAATCCATTTGATGAAAGAATAGATAATAATAGTTTATTTAATATTGTCACCGGTCGAGCTGCGTCTAAGGAGACTGCTTGTTTTCTTCTGAATGTATATAAATTAGGCGAAGAACAGAAAGAAAATTTTATAATAGCTTGCAATAATGATCGCGATAGATTTGAAGTATCAATAAAAAAGAATGTCATTAAGAATGTTGGGTCGGAATGTCTGAGAAAAATGCAAAAAATTACTGATGGTAGTAAAAACGTCTTAATTAAAATGGAGCGTGATATTTTTGGCCGGTTCACGGCAATTGCCTTAGAAGAAAAAATTGATATGGCGCAATGTTTATCATATCCATTATCACCAGCACCACCTGCTTTATGCCAATGTACTGGGGAAATGCACAAAACAGATAAATCAGCACTTACAAAAATATTACGCTCTTCTAACGAGAATTTACCACCAACTCGAATAGATGTTGATTTAATTGATGTGTTTTACTTTTTATACCATTTAGGTCCATCAGTTCCTCAAACGTTTGATAAAATAGCAGAAGTAATATTGTCAAAAATTTCTAATACAACCGCATCCGAAATTCATATCATTTTTGATCAATATTTCATCCCCTCGATTAAGGAAATAGAAAGGCTCAATCGTAATGAAATTAGTACTCCTTATACAATACTTGGACCATCACAAAAGAGGCCCAATGATTTTTATAAGGCTTTAAAAAATATTAAATTCAAAGAAGCATTAATTTCTTTTTTATCAGAATATTGGTGTTATAATAATGTGGTACCATTTTTGCGCAATAAAAAAGTTTATATTACAAATAGAGATCAATGTTTCTTATATCGAATTATGGATAATACTGTTTTAAAAACAGTTGAACAAAATTACGATTGTCACCATGAAGAAAAGCTGATACCCGAATCATTTATCATTTGAGTAAACTGGAAAATAATAAAAAGGTCATGATTAAAGCGTCTGACACCGACATCCTTGTTATTGTACTTGGAAATATACATAAATTACCGACATTAGAAATATACTTAAGCACGATAGGATCAAAGCCTAATGTAATAAATTTTATAAATTGTACAAAATTAGCTGAAACAGTTGGTGATCTTTTGTGTCGTGCTTTGCCCGGTTTTCACGCATACACAGGGTGTGATTACACCGCTAGTTTTTATAGGAAAGGAAAGGTAAAGCCATTTAAAGAATTAGAAAAAAATCTGCACGTTCAACATGTATTTGCTTGTTTAAACAAAATTGAACAAATTGATAATATGAAGAACATGGAAATATTACAAGAATTTACATCCAAATTTTACGGCATAAATTGTAAGAGCATAAACGATGCGAGATTGTTAATTTTTCAAAGTCGATTTTCATCAACGTCAGTTGCGGAATATTTTGTAAAAAAAGTGAAAAGCTTTGATTCAACCCTAATTCCTCCATGCTGGAGATCACTGAAACAAAAGATCTTACGTACAATTTATGTAACGTCAATGTGGCAAAATGCTACAGAAGTAAATTGCGTCAAATTGTTACCAGAACAATGCGGGTGGATTGTCGATGACGACAAAATCGAACCACTTTGGTTCGAAGGTGAGCCCACACCTCTTTTAGTTGAAGACATTGTCCTGGTAGAGACAGACGAAGATATAGAATTTAATGAAGTTGATAATGATAGTGATGATTATAATGATGTTGGGTAAAAATTAAAAAAGTAGTAATTAACGTATGAAAAAAATGAACTAAATTAATAATATTACAATTTTCTGTATACTTCAATTCATTTAATTATAAGTGCATTAAAGACCAATTTAATTATATTATATATGTATGTTTTGTAAAATGCTGTAATAAATCATTATTACTTTTTGTAAATAGTGATATAATTATTCCCATTCCCATAGTGTTTACCATTTTATTCCCAAATACTCATGTAATATATGATACTAGAAATTGCATGTTATTGTGTCACTCTCTATCTTATTTTAGCGGTATATTGAAAAATAGAGTATTCAGAAATACAGTACAATGGCATAGCATAGCATTCGTAATCACTAATTGGACGAACAACAATAGTTTTCTAAAATTACCAGCTGGAAATATACCTGCGAGGAGAACCTATGCGGATAGGAATTCCATGTTATTTTTAGGAATACAAAGCTTTGTGCCAGGTACTTCTGACAGGCTTAGACGTGGCACAAATGCATATTTCATTAGAAGAAAGTATAAACTTGAATTTAATCATGATTTGAAGCTGTTACTCGATGGGTATAGTAACAGCTCAAAAAAACAAATAAAAAAACAATTGTGCCAAAACATTCCAACAAGATTTAATGAGGCACAAAAATATTTTTTTACTCAACTATATAAACACTAAGTTTTCGCACTAATTTTAAGTTGTTACTTTATTGGCTGAATTGCTGTGCAAAAAATTTTGCGGGGGTGGGGTAGACAAAATTATTGAACAACTTCCACCCAGGCACAAAATGATTTTTTCCATTCTCGCTGTGTGAACTACCATTTTCAAAACATTTTCTTCTGTTTACTTATTGGCTGGAATTTTTACCGTCAGCTCTCAGTCAATTACCTTTTACATCCACTTAATTCACACAATTCATAACCTGAATAGGGGTCTCAATTCATTCGAAACCATGAGGTTGTACTGTACCTTCATCCATGACCATACCAAATAAGATAATGACCACTGAAAAGGTTTATATTTCCTTCATGCTTCTTAAACATCATGGACCTAGTTATGTCTCTTTTACCTAGGAATTACACAAATTTATACTAAAGATATCTTTGAAATTTCTCAGGACTGAAAGTTAGCCCGCTACAGATTTTCATGGTAAATTACTATTATACCATTAATTCAAAAAGGCATGACTTTTCACTATAAATCATGTAATGTATTTTGTGTATTTTGATAATAATCATCTACTGCATATACTCTGAATCTATTGTCTAATCAATAAGTAGTTATACTGTAATAACTCAACTCTTACCCCACTGGAAATAAAACGTCAGCACCACCATTGGTCATATAATACAAGCCGTAGTTGAAAAGTTTAACATTAGCATCACTATTAATTAGAATATTATCTGGTGATAGACACCGGTGTACAAGTCCATGCTTATTTAGGTAACACAGAGCTTCCAATATCTGTTGTGCTATTTGAATAATATGAGAAAGTTTGAATTGTGTTGTCATCTTGCTTAGCGTTTCTCCATGATATTCTGACACTACTATAGACCTCTCTGGAAACAAATAAAATATGGTAAACCTTGGACTCCTTATATCACTAAAAATACCACTTCATACTGATGGAATATTATCAAGTATAAAAAAGGTAAAATTACTTTTTTTTCATTAAAATATCTGTTGTTCCTCTATAGGAGAACATATATGTTGTTCCTCTATTCTACACACATTTTTTTTAAACATCTATATTTTCGTAAAGATCAAAGAGCATACTTGTGGACTCATAAAAAATATTTTAACTTAATTTATTATTATAAAAAGACAATCTAAACTTACCATGTTTTCCTCTGATGATATCCAGATAAGCACACAAGTTTGGGTGTTTTAATGTCTTTAAAAACTGTGATCGACCAAGAATAGTAATTGAATTTGGTGTCAGCGGAAGGCCATTACTTCCACAAAGTTCTCCAGAGTGTCGCATAGCAAAAAAAGTTGTACACACAAACTGTGTTTCCACCATTATTAAACAGAATATTATCTGCCTTATATATAATTAAATGAAACACCAGACTACAATTCAACTTTATTATTTTCTTTTTTCTCATACAACGTCTACTTGCTACTTTAAAACAGTTGCGACTGTAACTTAAATCATGGGATTACAAAGTAAACATAAACCATATTAAGTTAATTGTGTCTTCTCACTAACATCTTCTGTCTTCTCTACCTGTAAACATTAATGGAAATAGTACATGAGCAATTATTTTAAAATAACATTACATTTTTTAATTTTGTATTATCTTATGTTCATCATATTTTTTGTGTCCATTATAAATAGTACCACACAGTCTCAAGAAAAATAAATAAATAATTCTATCATCTTTTTAAAAATAACATAATTATAGGTTTCCCACAAACAAAACAAAGCCCCAGTGTGCATTTACTGCCTCAGCAGAGAAGGTTCCTACCCCCCCCCCCCACCATGTTCGGCATAAAACCTTGAGAAGGCTATTACAGTTCTGATCAGACAGCATGTTCTATACATTTGTTGGTGCCATTTAAGAATTTGTTTTACTTTATCAGCTTTTTTTTATAAATTGCTTTGCAAACATATAATCTAAATTTATTATTTATTATGATAGTATTATAATTAACATAATAAATATTAATATATTGTAATATAATTATTATCATAAAACTTCATAGAGTGTTATGTCCTTTAGTTTAAGTTTTTTTTTAGGAATTTATTACCAAACTATTTCATTGTTACTTACCTCGATGCTAATATTTATTTAATTGTGTATCACAGAGTTCTAGGAAACATAGAACAAGTCAAGCCATAGAAATTACTTTTAGTTCAGTGGAATATTAAAGAAAACCCAATAAAAAAGTAACAAACTTATAATGTATAAATAACAGTACAGGAGTGTCCAAATATATAAGGTCTGACAATTAAGTTCGCGAATTCATCCTAGAAAATATGCTACATACCTTACTGCTGATTACCACTGTGGTCACCTCCAAAGTAATTCCCTTGGGAAGCTATACACCAATGCCAGTGCCTACTCCACCCTTTGAAGCAATTCTGGAGATCTTTTTCTGGAATGGCCTTCAGTGCTGTGATTGTATTAGCCTCAATGTCATCAAAATGTCTTTCATTCAAAACTTCTTTGATCTTTGGGTAAAGAAAGAAGTCATTGGGGGCAAGGTCAGGTGAGTATGGCGGGTGTGTGATGGTACAATCATGGTACATTGTATAATTACATAAAATATGGTAACGAGATCATAAATATTGTATTTTCCTATTTTTTGACATACCCAACCCAACCTCAAACACCCTATATAGAATTTACGGTGAGTGGACTATATTACAGTATTTGCCAGGATTTGAACTAATTCATGACAAAAAACGGTGTCACATCACAAAAACAGTGTGCAGTTATTGAGATAAGCAGAGCCAAGCCTTCGTTACGTCAGAGGCGGAGAATGTGTTGACAACTACAAACGGCGATGTCAACAACTTAGACAAAGGAATGTGACGTCAATACACCCCACTTCCGCAGATTTCAACCAGAAATTGCCGTCATTTCATCTGCAGCTCTGATTTGAGCCGGCCGGCCGCCCATTCACTTACGAGTGAATTTTAACTTTTTAGACCACTGTAGGTGGTTAATAAACAGTATAATATCTACTATCAAAATGTATTAAGGAAAGTAATAGTTCGGTTTGGTGTAGGCGTCCTCGACCGATTAAATCGTTCGTAAACAAGATCGACGTATAGAATCGGTCCCACGACGGTGGGTTACGTGGGTTGACCAAAAAAGTCCCGTCAAGCGCAGTAAAACACACCGATTGTGCCGATATACGAACGAGACTGGCAGTGCGAGGAAGCCAACACGGAAATTGGTGAGAGCGTTCCTTATATATTTTGAATCCTTTATTTCCCAATATATGTTATTGTAGAAATCAATCATTTAACAAATTATTCAAAATTTCAATCTAAATTTAAGGAGCTCCAAAATTTAAATAAGTTGTACCATGATAATGAAAGGGTGAGTGGTTGTGTGCGTGCGTAATTATTCTAAGTGCTGGGTTGAGCACCACTATATAAATATAAATATATACATGTTATTATTGTATAATCATTTAAACATATAATCATTAAACTTAATCAAAGTTATTATTACACATTATGTTTTTGGAAGGGTTACAGTTGGTTTTAAAAAATGTTATGTAACAAAGTAAAGAATAAAAAGGGGTATTTCATTGGTAACAATTAGAACAGCTGTTTTGTTATTTCAAGCAATTTCCGTTTCCTATGACTTCGCGTAACGAACTTCTGGCCCATGACTTAGTTAATTGCATAGATGGCGTCTTAGTTTTTGTATACATAACCACATTTGTGAGATATAATATATCGTATCTATAAAATCAAAATAAACGTAACTATACAGGTGGCTTCTGGAACAGGGACATTAGGTGGTATTATTTAAACATATTATTACCTAATGTACGCCTAGAAAAAACGGAACAAATTGCTTGAGGTAACGGACACAAAATTTTATAATTCGTAAACATAACCCCACAATTAGGTTATACAATTGTATGCATGCAGGTATTGCAAAATTGCCAATATGAGTACTAATGACAATATTACGTTAGAAATAGGTACAACTAATGTAAATTTGACTGGCGAGATGGATGTACAAACACCTCAAACTAGTCAGATTGACGAGGTGTCAGCGCCTGTATCTGTAGAAATAACGAAAGTCAATACATCCATTTCAACTAGTTTAGATAGTAAGCAGGATGAAAGCAATGCAATGATACAATTGTTATTAAAACTAGATAAAAAACTAGACGAACAGAAAATCGATTCTAATATTAAATTCAATGAATTAAAGAATGAAATAAAAAGACAAAATTGTCAATTTGAGGAGAGAATTAACACAGTAGAAACACGTTGTGATAACATACAGAAAACCACACTAGCCATTGTTGATGACAAGTTCAGTAGTACCATAAATGATTTAGACACTAAAATTGATCTAGTACAAGACACAGTAAATAACACGATTAACAGTAAATTACAGTCAACAAGTACAGAAATACAACAGAAATGTTTACATTTTGTAGAAAGTCAAGTAGAAGTTAAAACCAATGTGTTGCAAAATCATTTAGAAAACATTGAAATAAACGTGATAGATATTACTAAAAATTTAGAAGCTATAGATAGTACTATGACTGAACATGAGAAAAATACCAAGAGTAGATTTAATTTGTTACAAAGTAAGATTAAAGAAATTGATGACTTAACTGTACAAAATAGTATGGATGTGCATGATAAATATGATATGATTGCAAATAATTTGACCAGTGTAAAAAACGAATTACAGGGAGAAATAAATAAAAATGTTTCAAGCATAACTGATAGAGTAGTAGTAACTAGAGATTTCTATAATGAAATAGAACTAGAGAATTTTAGTCATGAAAACAGAATAATACATCCCATGCGATTCCTTAATCAGACTAGGGATTATAATCATTTTAGTAGTAGTAGCTGGGAAGTGAAATTAAATAAAATTATTAAATGTTTCAAGGGTAACTCAGTCATATGGGCTGAAGCTCATAGGTTAGAATGGGATTGTTATAATACTTTTGAGAAAGCTTTTAAGGGTAAATATTGGACAGAAGAAGAGCAGGAGACTTTAAGAAGCCGTATTATGGGAACGGGTAATTTCATGGGACGTAACGTTAGTAATAATAACATTACTATTTATGTAACAAAATTGTACAACGAAGCTAAATATTTAGAGCCTCCTATACCATTTAAGTCATTTGTTAGGTATGTTAGTAAGCACTTACCTAGAGAAGTGCAGGTCACTCTGATGACTAAAGAAATAGAAAATCTTGATGAACTGGAAAGGGTATTAGATATACTACAAAGTATAAATGATAGTGAAATGGGTAGACGCCCTATACAACCAAATATGTATAACCATAACAATAATAACAATGAGTTTAATCGGCCAAGGCCTTATTTCAATCATACTGGCAATAAATATAATGTTAGAAATGATTTACCGACACCAGGCGGTTGGAGTTGTTCTAGTTGCAGGAAGGAGAATCGGGGTCACATGCAGCATTGTTATTTCTGTAAAGCACCAAGAAATAACCAAGTAAAGCAATTCATACCTGCGAACAGAGGAGCCCCTAGTAACAGAGGAGCACCGTATCACCATCAGGGACCAACACGCGGACACCCTGTGCCATCAACAAGTCATAATAGGACACAGCCGGAAAACTGAAGTCAACAGTGGTAAGTAGGACCCGACCACTGTTCAGGGAAACTCATGAGGTCCGACCCATCGAGAACTTAAAATCCAACGTTATAAAAGCAGACATCGTTGCAGATTTATTGGAGGAGGAGTGTAACACGACATTGGAGGTGAGAGCTGGACTCACGGAAATACAGGTAACAATAGATAATAGAAACTTTAAAACACTTGTCGATACAGGGAGCGAAATTTCAGTAATAGCCGAGAACATTTTAAGTGAATTGAAAGAATTGAATAAGAATATTCCAGTTTTACCCGTAGCAGGGGTTACAGTAATAGGAGTCACGGGGGTACGTAGTAAAAGGGTGACAAAACAGATACATTTAAGCTTCTCAATTGGAGATATGAATTTTGATAATACATTTTTGGTAGTCAAGGGGTTAAGTTTAGACATCATTTTGGGAAATGATTTTTTACAAAGAAATAAAGCTGTAATAAATTTTAAAGAAAAAATTTTGGAGTTAGATGGGGGTGATCGGTCTGTGAAAATTAATTTTGAAAACAAACGTGATAAATAAAGTTAGAACAACTGGTGTGAAATTGTTACAGAAACAAGTAGTTGAGAATCACTTAGATACTAAAGTAAATTTTTGTATAGAGGGTGAGTATTTAGAAGATGTTGATAATGAAATGAGTAATATTAATAATGAAGTATGGGAGATAAGGGCGGATGAATTCTGTAGTGGGGGTGAGGTGATAAGGAGTGGCCAACGTAGAGCGTTATGGCAGGTAATAGAGCAGTTTAAGGGAGTGTTTGCCGATATTCCAGGAAGGGCAAAAAATTATGAATGTATGTTACAGATAAAGGAACACACACCATTCATGCAGCGGAGTTATCCAGTGCCTTACTCTAAAAGACGAGCGGTGCAAGAAGAGTTGGACAAGATGTTAGATAATGGTATCATAGAGAGGTCAGTGTCTCACTACTCAAATCCGTTAGTGGTGGTAATCAAGAAGGAAGGAGGAGTAAGATTATGCCTAGACGCAAGGAAAATTAATCAAATTATTATACCAGACCGAGAATCACCAGAATCTATAAATGAGATCTTTCAAAAGTTTAGTGGCGTACGGTTTATGACATCATTAGATCTGACTGCTGGATATTGGCAGGTACCATTAGCAGAGGTAAGTAGGCAATACACAGCATTTTTGTTTAACGGAAAAAATTATCAGTTTAAGCGACTACCATTTGGGCTAAATACCAGCGTAGCTAGTTTCATTAAATGTTTGGATAGAATTTTGAGACCAAAAGATTTAGATTTTCTCACAGTTTATGTAGATGATATTTTAATAGCTTCACGTACATTTGAAGACCATTTAGAACATTTAAAATATGTGTTAGGAAAATTAGAAGCGGGAGGATTAACCGTAAATTGGGATAAGTCCAAATTTCTACAAACGAAGATTAATTTTTTAGGATTCATTATTACATCGGAAGGAATTTCCGCAAACCCGGACAAGGTCGAATCTATTATGCGTTTCCCTGAACCGCGAAACATCAAACAACTTCAGAGTTTTCTTGGGCTGTGCAACTTTTATAGGAAATTTCAAAGGAACTACGCCTACCTAACCGCTAAGTTAAGTGCGGTATTACAGAAAAACCGACAATGGAAATGGGGAGAAGTGGAGCGTGGAGCCTTTGAAGAAATAAAACGCAGATTTAGTGACATGATTATGATGAACCATCCGGATTTTGATAAAATGTTTTATTTACAGACGGACGCCAGCAATATCGCTGTAGGAGCAGAGCTGTATCAGGAAGATGAGGAGAAGGAACATAAGACAATTGCGTTCGCTAGTCGATCCTTACTGCCAGCTGAAAAGAATTATACGACCACCGAGAAGGAATTACTCAGTATTGTGTTTGCAGTTGGTAAATTCAGAACGTACATCTTAGGAAACAAAACGATCATTAGAACTGATCATAAAGCATTGTCATTCCTCAACACTTGTAAACTGGCTCATAGTCGATTAACCAGGTGGGTACTTGTTTTACAGGAGTACAACTTCGAGTGGGAGTACATTAAAGGAACAGAAAATAAGGTACCCGACACTCTATCCAGAGTAGATTGTGAAAATAACAAAACAGGTAGGGACTTAAAAGAAATTGAAATTTTTCAGATTAGTAGAGAAGACAGAATCTTTGGAGAGGAGCTGAAGGATATTAACACCATGCAGAGAGCAGATGGTAAGTCTGGAAAAATAATACACAGTTTAGAGACGGAGCTGGATGAGTCTGAGTACAATCAATATTTTAAAATTTATAAAGGGTTATTGTTTAAGAAGGTAGTAGGGGGTGAGCGTGACTGGAAATTAGTGATACCAGCAGTGTTGGAAGAGAAAATTATTTGGGATTGTCATATACGATATGGTCATTTTGGGGCTAAAAAGTGTGTCAATGTTTTAAAAGAATCATGTATTTTCAGAAATATGGAGAGGCGAGTAAGGCAGTTGTTGAGGAGTTGTGATTTGTGTCAAAAGTCGAAGGTGGTTAACTACAGAGTAGAAGGTGAGTTAAATTATATTAAGGTAGATCGACCTTTTGATTTAGTTGCTGTGGATTTGTTTGGACCATTGCCGAAGGGTAGAGGCGGAGTAGTTTATATATTTGTATTGCTTGACACTTTCTCAAAATATGTAAAATTGTATAGCGTAAAAAGAGCTACCAGTAAGGTATTGAGTGAAAAAATAACTAAAGACTATATGATTAACGTGGGTAAGCCAAAAGTGATTTTATCAGACCATGGGCCGCAGTTCATCAGCGGAAGATGGCGTCAGACCTTAGGATGGGAAGGCATCCTCACGAAGCATACGGCTGTGTATCATCCCCAGTCCAACCAGGCTGAGCGTGTAATGAGAGAAATAGGCAGGATCTTCAGAGCCTATTGTCACGCTAAACACAGCGAGTGGCCGTTGTATGTACGAAAGGTGGAAACCTGGCTGAACAGTACCACCCACGAGTCTACTGGCTATACACCTTATGAATTAGTTAGGGGAACACGCCCCCAAGAATCTTAGAACAATTATTCGACTATCCAACTGAAGGTAGAACAACTGATATAAACATTAAAATCCGGTTGGCGAATGAAAATTTAATTAGTAAGGGTGAACAGAGAAAACGTAGACACGACGCAAGAGGTAAGTGGATTAAGTATAATGTAGGACAAATGGTATTAGTTAAGAGACATGACTTATCGAGTGCACAAGACAAAGAAATTAAGAAATTCTTTCTCTCATACGAAGGGCCATATGAGATCATAGAAGTTAAGATGCAAAATTCTTATGTATTACAGAACAACGTAACTGGAGAGATAGTAGGAACACACAATGCTACAAATTTAAAGTTGTACTGGTCGACTTAGTTATTTTATATTGATGTTTTATATTTGGAGTATATGAGTATTAATTTAGTTATTGGTTTACAGAAGGGACTATCCCCCATTTTCGGGCGATCACAGATTCACCACCTCTGATCGTGGATTTTGGAGTTTGGGAGGCGGACCATGGTTGGCGGAACTGACGTAAGGAAGTAAAAGCAACGATGGTCTTCCTCCACACAAAATTGGTAGAAATTTGAAAATTTAATCTTATTATTGAACGGGGAGGGGGACCCCTAATTCTTGGGATATAAAAAAAAATAAAAAAAAAAAAAAAAAAAAAATATATATATATATATATATATATATATATATATATCTTTTGGCATTAATCCCATGAAATTTTGTTTTATCATAGAATAAAATTTGAAAATTGTGTAACTTAAGAGGTTAACTCAGTAAGGAGTTATATTTTTTTTATGTAACTAAGCATATCAGAAGATCCATTGTTTTCCTGGAGTGTTAGAAAAGTGATGTTTTGGACTTGGAAAGTGTCTACAAATTTATTAATGTAACTAATGAAAAATTAACATTTTTAAATGATATTTCAATTTTGATATATCTTAATTATTTATTAAGATATGATTGAATATGATTGAGTAGTTAAAATGTATTAACTGTATTATTAATATATCAGTGTTAATTATTAATGTATTATGTATTTATTTGAAAACTTTTTAACATAATTTTATAATATGTGTAGGAAGAGAAAAAAAAAATTTTTTAAATGGCGTTGTTAATAATATTTATCAGCCAGATGATTAACTGTTAATAATAATAATAATAATAATAATAATACTAATAATCATAATAAAAGTTTATTTTAAGGGTTATAAATAAATAAATCGATTTATTAAATTTCTTGATTTGTTTTCTCCAAGTTTGGGAGATATATAATTATATTTTATATTATATATATTTTATATTTTCAATTATATTTCATTCAATTTTAATCCTTTTTCATATTCTTTTTAATCCTTGAGATTTATTATTTTTATAATTTTTATACTTTCTAATTTTATTTAATATAATTTATAATTTTATAAATAGTAAGCCAACCCAGTGCTTATTGGCACAAACCAGCACTTAGCTAAGGGGAACCATATCAGTTAAGGAGGTAGTGATTCAATAAGCCACTATATTAATATTTTTTATAAATTGTTTCAGTGTTTGGGGTGTGACAGCGGTCCTGAGCTGGCCAACGAGTCAGAGCAGGGGCGTTAAGAGCCTAAGTGGCCTTATGGTGTTGGGATCTCGCAGGAGAAGTCCAGTAAGGTCATGAAGGTACGGTCCTCATCACCAGACCAAGGGTGAGTTATTGTTATTTTTTATATAAAATTGTAAGGGGGTTGTGGCGACTTGTCCTGACTGATCCCTTTAGGAAGTATGAAAGGGTCAATGAAAGTTTGTGTGCTTCGTCACACCATCTTTCATTGAGGGGGTTTTGTGATGGTACAATCATGGTACATTGTATAATTACATAAAATATGGTAACGAGATCATAAATATTGTATTTTCCTATTTTTTGACATACCCAACCCAACCTAAAACACCCTATATAGAATTTACGGTGAGTGGACTATATTACAGTATTTGCCAGGATTTGAACTAATTCATGACAAAAAACGGTGTCACATCACAAAAACAGTGTGCAGTTATTGAGATAAGCAGAGCCAAGCCTTCGTTACGTCAGAGGCGGAGAATGTGTTGACAACTACAAACGGCGATGTCAACAACTTAGACAAAGGAATGTGACGTCAATACACCCCACTTCCGCAGATTTCAACCAGAAATTGCCGTCATTTCATCTGCAGCTCTGATTTGAGCCGGCCGGCCGCCCATTCACTTACGAGTGAATTTTAACTTTTTAGACCACTGTAGGTGGTTAATAAACAGTATAATATCTACTATCAAAATGTATTAAGGAAAGTAATAGTTCGGTTTGGTGTAGGCGTCCTCGACCGATTAAATCGTTCGTAAACAAGATCGACGTATAGAATCGGTCCCATGACGGTGGGTTACGTGGGTTGACCAAAAAAGTCCCGTCAAGCGCAGTAAAACACACCGATTGTGCCGATATACGAACGAGACTGGCAGTGCGAGGAAGCCAACACGGAAATTGGTGAGAGCGTTCCTTATATATTTTGAATCCTTTATTTCCCAATATATGTTATTGTAGAAATCAATCATTTAACAAATTATTCAAAATTTCAATCTAAATTTAAGGAGCTCCAAAATTTAAATAAGTTGTACCATGATAATGAAAGGGTGAGTGGTTGTGTGCGTGCGTAATTATTCTAAGTGCTGGGTTGAGCACCACTATATAAATATAAATATATACATGTTATTATTGTATAATCATTTAAACATATAATCATTAAACTTAATCAAAGTTATTATTACACATTATGTTTTTGGAAGGGTTACAGTTGGTTTTAAAAAATGTTATGTAACAAAGTAAAGAATAAAAAGGGGTATTTCATTGGTAACAATTAGAACAGCTGTTTTGTTATTTCAAGCAATTTCCGTTTCCTATGACTTCGCGTAACGAACTTCTGGCCCATGACTTAGTTAATTGCATAGATGGCGTCTTAGTTTTTGTATACATAACCACATTTGTGAGATATAATATATCGTATCTATAAAATCAAAATAAACGTAAGTATACAGGTGGTCTAGTAAGGTATTTGTTTCCTGGCCAAAAACTTCCATACAGACACTGCAGTGTGCGCAGGTGCATTGTCGTGATGCACGAACCATGAGTTGTTGGCAAAGAGTTCCAGTCATTTGTGTCTCACTTTTTCACACAACCTTTGCAGCACTCCCAAATTGTACACTTGGTTAACTGTTTGTCCTGGTGGTACCATTTCATAGTGAACAACCCCTAGGATATTAAAAAAGGTTATCAATGTTTATTTTTTATTTTGATTGACGGAACTTTTTCAGTTGTGGAGAATCAGGCAACTTCCATTGTGCATTTGTCGCTTTGTTTCAGGGTCATATGTGAAGATGAAGGTTTCATCACTTGTGATTATTTGGCCCAAAACAGCATCTTGCCTCTCCAACAGGTATGTAACACAGTTCACCCATCCTTAGCTTTTGTTAATTGGTGAGCTTCTTTCGGACCATTTTGGCATTCACCTTGCGCATGCCAAGGTCTTCGGTTAAAACTTTCCACACAATTTCTCTATCAATGTTCACTTGCTCTGCTATGGATTTCATGGTCAGTCGCCAATTTGCACGCACAACTTGTTGAATTTTGGCAATGTTTTCATCCGTTCAGCTCATTACTAGCTGCCCTACCCTTTCTTCATCAGTCACTTATTCCCTCCCCTCAGAAAACCATTTAATTCATTTGTACACGACTGTTTCCTTCATGACATTCTTACCATACACCTGCACTAACATTTCCTGTATATCACACCCACTCTTGACCAGTTTCACCATAAATTTGATTATAAAACAGGTTAATTACCTACCGTCACGCTTTTTGAAATCCGAAAACAGGATTACTCGAGTTTCGACACATTAAGTGTCATCTTCAGATCCTCGATGAATATAAGTTAAAAATACATTTGTTGATGTATGCACATCCCGTCAGATAATAAAAACAACACAAACATAACAACAAAAATACTTAAAATAATTTAACACATATTAAAACCGAGACAAAACAGAACGAAAACACGATACACGCGACCGACGCGGACCTGCGCAGGAACATGTTATGCAATAAAATCAATCGATACCGATTTGACCTTTGATAAATTTTATCGATCTGACACAGCTAGTATCTCGTTCGATATCGTTTACTCTGTTGAATAGAATATTATTTTTATGGATCGATTTTTCATTTAAGATGCGATCGTAATTATCTTTAGTGGCCTTATATATTTCAAACCTTTCAAGAGTGTCCAGTTTAAGAGATTTCCTGCATTTATGTAATATATCCAAATTCTCACTAATACTTTTTATGTTATGATCTTGTGAACTTAAATGTTCAGCAAATGTGGATCTTCCTATATTTGATTTAGAGCTTGGGAGGTGTTCTTTATAACGCAATTTGAACGAACGACCCGTTTGTCCTATGTAGAAATTTGAACAATCCGAACAATTAAGCCTGTATACACCTGTACCATCGTATTCATCGAAAGACTTAATTTGATTTTTAAACTTAAGTTTGTTCTCGAGTTTATTATTTGCTTTTGAAGCCAATACTATATTTTGTTTTTTCAATTGGTTTTTTAAAGTGTAATGTAACATTTTGCCATACTCTGTTGCGATATATTTTACTTTTTCTTTAGGCATGTCAATATTTATTAGTCTATTTTGTTTCTTATTTATTATTTTATCTATTATGTTACATTTATAACCATTGGCTATTGCTATGTGTTTAATAATTTCGACTTCATTTTTATGGTCTTCTGTGGAGAGGGGCAATGATAACAATCTATGTACCATACTATTAAAAAATGCCATTTTGTGTGAATAAGGGTGGTAAGACGAGGCATGAATAGCATGATCAGTGGTTGTCGGTTTCCTGTAAATATTATAGTTAATTTTATTATCAATTTTTGTTAAAGACAAATCTAAGAAATTTATTTTATTATTCTTTTCTGTTTCTAATGTAAATTGCAAATTTTTTGTTATGCTATTCAAATACTTATTAAGCGTCTCTAATTGTCTGCAATTACCATTGTAAACCACTATCGTGTCATCCACATATCGACGATAAAATAAAATTTTCTTGTAATGTTTGTTGCTTGGTGATAATATTTCATTATTTTTGATGTGGTTTAAATAAATTTCTGCCAGAATACTTGATAGTGGGGATCCCATTGCTAATCCATCTTTCTGTAAATAAAATTTATTATCAAAAGTAAAATAATTTTGTTCTAAAATTACTTTAGTCAAATTAATAATTTCATCAACTATTTCATGGTTTAAAGTGGCTATTGATAATAATAAACTTTTTGTTATTTCTAAAGTTTCATTAATTGGTACATTCGTATTGCTACGACAGCACAGAACAATCTACGCGTTTATCGAATGCGCCAGAAAGATCTCGATGTAAGCGTGTGGTGTATGTGCTACTAGACGCATTTTGCGAGAATTTTCTCGACTGTGCCAGGCTCCGCTCGGGCGCTCGGACTGTGTCAAGGCCGTAGCAATTTACGTAGTTCGCGAGAGATAAGACGCAGTTTGGAAGCTTCTGGTGTGTGAGCGTAACTATAAATACATCGCGTCGCGGCCTTAGTTTTCAGTTCAATGCGAGATTTTTGACTGTGCGGTTCGAGAGTATTAGTGCGATATATTTTACAGAGCAGTTTGGGTTATTACGGTGTACGTTCAAGTAGTTATTAGTGAAGTGTTGCGTTTATATTCGGACGGTATAATTGTAATACAGTTGAGTTTTAATATTAGTGGACATTTTATTGCGTATGAACAATTTCATTTGATTTGTTGTAGACACTGTGTTGTTAATTACGAACTGTTTTACTATAACAATTAAAGGTGTGATTAGTGACTTAATTGGTGTCTTGTAATTATTTTGTTTCCACTGTACCTACGACGATCGAGTAGACCGTCGTAACAGTGGTGTCAGAAGTGGGATAGAATGGTTAACAGTGGAAACAGTGGATACTTTGTACAAGACGAGTGTAATTCGTAATTAATCGAAAAACAATGGATGCCAGTCAGATGATGGAAAATTTCCAGGCGCTGTTGTTGCAGACAGAAGAACGACGACGACAGGATGCAGAGAAAGCGGAAGAGAGACAGAAAACCCTCCTGCTGGAAGCAGAAAGACGACAAAAAGAAGAACGTATACAAGAAAGAGAAGAAGCAGAGAAACGACAGGATGAGAAACGCAGACAGGAGGCGGAAGAAGCAGAAAAACGACAGGATGAAAAACGCAAGCAGGAGGCAGAGGAACGTAAACGTGAAGCAGGTGACATCAAAGCATTAATTCATGAACAAAAGCAGATGCAAGAACATACTACCGCACAATTGGGTCTCCTACGTGGTGACGTAGGTGAATTACGAGGTGAGCTCAACAATCAGATTACCAGAATATCTGACGTAGAAGAATCCATGTCAAATAAAATAGCTAAAGTAGAAAAATCTGTCTTGACTGTGGAAGAAGTTATGTCAACAAAAATATCTGCAGTAGAAAACTCAATGGCAAACATAAGAGAACAAATTAAAATTGAAGTTGAACAGTGCATGAAGATTCAACCAAAACAAATTTCTGAACAGACTGTACCAGTGATCAAGACAGAAAAATACACAGAAAATAAGTTAACAGAGAAAGTCACTTTGCCTGCAGTAGGGACAGTTCATGTCAAAGCTCCAACCTTTGACGGAAGCACTCACTGGGCAACGTACCTCCGCCAATTTGAAGCTGCTGCATGCGCAAATAATTGGACAGAAAAAGACACGGCTGTTTCACTTGTTCTTGCATTAAAAGGACCCGCGGCAGAACTACTACAGAAAGTGCCACCTGACAGCCAGAACACCTATGCCGAGTTGATAAAAGCTCTGGAATTACGGTATGGTGATAAACATTTGCGAGATGTGTACTGCACCCAGTTGAGAGCAAGGCGACAGCATTCCGGGGAAAGTCTGCAAGAGTTTGAAGCAAGTATCGACAGACTAATTAGACTGGCCTATCCTGAAGCGCCAGAAGATTTTCGAACGCGTTTTGCGATGCAGACATTTACTGCCGGTGTCCGAGATAACGAACGACAGCAAGTGTTACGAATGGCAAGACACCAGAACAGTGCGGACGCCCTGGTACATGCTTTTTAATTTGAGGCCGCCAAATCAGCGTCTGGTTGGACAAGTCATAAAGTGCGCGCGCTAAAAGATCGCGACGGCACAGACGATGAGGAAGAAGAACAGGGAACAGAGACTCGAAGGTCGGCGCCACAGAATAAAATAAGAAAGGATGGAAGACCGAAGTGTTATAGATGTGGGAAACCTGGACATCTACAACGAGATTGTCGGGTTAGAATTCAGCAGCAGGGAAACGAGCAGTAGTCGGTACAATGGGGCGTGTGCTGACTAACTGGAGGAACGAAGCCCCTAGACAATATGCAATTTCTACACTTCAGAAAAACAGCGGGAGCTTGGTAGTTACCGGATTTGTTCAAGAAAGGCCAACCTCGATTACAGTTGACACAGGCGCAACAGTTTCTATTGTGCGCCCCGACGTGGTGAAAGATCTCAAGCCAACCTGGTGCTCTTGCAGCTTGCGAACAGCTACTGGACGGCCTGTAAAAGTGTATGGAAAAGTGGAGATACACCTACGCCTCGGTCGACTTGAGTTTAATCATCAAGTACTTGTTGCAGACATTGTGGATGAAGCAATTCTTGGTGTGGACGTTATGAACGCATACGGATTTATAGTCGACTTCAAAAACAATGTCTTGAGAATCGGAGGCGAAGAGGTAATGCTATCAACAATGACGACAGCAGAAAACTCGATGGACGTCATAAACCAAGTGGCCGTAACTGTTCCGCCAAACTCCGAAAAGATCATCATGGTTAGAACTGCGGTAGATACTAGGGGCAATCAGTGCTCTATATTCGAACCCCAGGCAGTCAGCACACCGGGCATACTAATTGCCAGAAGTTTAGTAAAACCTGACGAAACCGGAAATGTACCTATTAGAGTGGCGAATATTTTGGATCAAGCTATCACTTTACAAAGCAATATGCTCCTAGGCAAATTGACTCCTGTGGCCTGGGTAGCCGGAATAATGCAACGAAGACCCAGTTCTTCGGATACTTCTAAATTACCAGAGGAACTGCAAGAATTATTGAACAGATCTTCTAACGACCTCTCAAGTGGTGAGGTAAAAGAACTCAGACAGTTTTTACACGAATTCAAAGATTGTTTTGCAGTTCGGGGACAGTCACTGGGAAGAACCTCTCTTGTGCAACATCGCATCAATACCGGGGACACAACACCGATACGCCAACCTCCTCGAAGGCCTCCATTATCTAAACAAGAGGAGATGTCTCGGTTAGTACAGGACATGTTGACAGAGGGAGTAATTGAACCTTCGTCAAGTGCTTGGTCTTCCCCTGTAGTGCTGGTAGCGAAGAAGGATGGTGGATTGCGTTTCTGCGTAGACTACCGGAGGTTAAATGACGTTACAAAGAAAGACTGCTATCCATTACCTCGCGTTGACGATACACTCGACACGTTGTCCGGAGCACAGTGGTTTTCCACATTGGACCTGAAGAGTGGATATTGGCAAGTGGGTCTTCATCAAGAAGACAAGGAAAAGACCGTTTTCTCGACCCCAAGATGCTTATTCCAATTTAACGTCATGCCATTTGGACTCTGTAATGCACCGGCAACATTTGAGAGATTGATGGACCTGATACTCCGAGGCCTGACGTGGAAAACTTGCCTTGTTTACTTAGACAATGTCATAGTGATCGGGAAGACTTTCGAAGATCATTTGGAAAACCTTAAGAAAGTTCTAACTAGAATTCGCGGTGCACAACTGAAGCTGAGCCCGAAGAAGTGTTCTCTATTCCAGAAGGAAGTACAGTATTTGGGTCATCTGGTTTCGGCAGCGGGTGTTAGCATGGATCCTAATAAAGTAGACACCGTAAGAGACTGGCCAGATCCGAAGAATAAACACGAAGTTCGGAGTTTCCTGGGGTTATGCTCATATTACCGACGTTTTGTGAAAGGCTTCGCTACTATTGCTAAACCACTACATGAGCTAACAGAAAATAAACGAAACTTCCAATGGTCGAGAGAGTGTGAACAAGCATTTAGAACGTTGAAGATTGCATTATGTTCGCAGCCAATTCTCGATTTTCCAGCTTCCGAAGGGAGGTACATCGTAGACACAGACGCAAGCAATACTGGTCTAGGAGCAGTTTTGTCTCAAGTGCAGAACGGTGAAGAACGAGTAATAGCGTATTACAGCAAGACGCTGTCTAAACCAGAGAGAAATTATTGTGTTACAAGAAGAGAGTTGTTGGCAATTGTCAGAGCTTTGGAGCACTTCCATAAATACCTCTATGGGAGAGAGTTTTCACTACGTACCGACCATGCTGCACTTGCATGGCTCTTGAGATTTAAAAATCCGGAAGGACAGTTGGCAAGGTGGCTCGAACGTCTGCAAGAGTACAACTTCAAGGTACAACATCGGCGGGGGCGCCTGCACGGTAATGCAGATGGCTTATCACGAAGACCATGCCCGGAAGACTGCCGACATTGCCACAGAAAGGAAGAACAAAACTCAAGCGAACATGTTCAAGCCATCACTGTAGATTTCCTGGCTGATGGCTGGACAACACAAGACTGTCGACAAGAACAGATGACTGATGAAGACATTGGACCGATCTTGACAGCAAAAGAGGAAGGTCGCCGCCCGGATTGGCAAGATATCTGCCATGGTTCCGAAGTGCTGAAGGGCTACTGGGCACAATGGGAATCTCTCACCTTAGAAAACGGATTGCTGAAAAGGGCTTGGGAAAGTGCAGATGGACGAGATGTGGTCATGCAGTTGATAGTTCCCCGAAGTAAAGTGCAGTCTGTTTTGAAGGAGATGCATGATGGAACATCTGGAGGCCATCTTGGCGTTAACAAAACCCTTGACAAAATACGGAAGCGATTCTATTGGCTTCATCTTCGCCACGACATAGAGGAATGGGTTCGGACGTGTGAAATATGTGTTGCAAGCAAGGGCCCACAAACCAGAAGCAGGGGAAAAATGAGACAGTATAATGTTGGACAACCTTTCGAGAGAATTGCCATAGACATTGCTGGACCATTCCCAGTTACTGACGATGGAAACCGGTACATCATGGTTGTAGGTGACTACTTTACTAAGTGGGTGGAAGCCTACGCAATTCCAAACCAGGAGGTTACCACTGTGGCAAAGCAGTTAGTTCACAACTTCTGTTGCCGTTATGGAGCCCCTATGGAAATCCATACGGATCAAGGGAGAAATTTCGAATCAGGAGTGTTTAAAGAATTATGCCGTCTACTCGGAATTCGAAAGACCAGGACAATGCCTCTGCATCCTCAGTCAGACGGGATGGTTGAGAGATTCAACAGGACACTTGAGCAGCATCTTTCGAAAGTTGTTGACGCGAACCAAACAGACTGGGACCAACGTATACCACTATTCCTTATGGCGTATAGATCATCAGTACATGACACAACCGGCATGACTCCAGCAAAATTGGTGTTTGGGCGGGAGATTCGTCTTCCTGGGGACTTGATGTTTGGATCACCTGAGACTCAGTCCCAAGAGCCAAAGAACTATTCCTCGCAATTAGAAAACCAACTGCGAGAAATGAATCGCTTGGTAAGAGGACGGCTCAAGATTGCCAGTGATAAAATGAAAACTCGGTATGACATTCGCAGCAATAGTGTGGGTTTCCAAGAAGGAGATCAGGTCTGGTTGTTCAATCCAAAGCGCCGTCGTGGTCGCTCACCTAAGCTTCAGTCTAACTGGGAAGGACCCTACACTGTAAAAAAAAGGATTAACGATGTTGTTTATCGGATTCAACAGGAAGGACAGCGAAAGTTCAAGGTCGTCCACCTAGATCGCCTGGCTAAATACAAATTTAGAGACGCTTTGCCAGTTCGGGACGAACAGCCTTAAGGGGCAGTGCTACGACAGCACAGAACAATCTACGCGTTTATCGAATGCGCCAGAAAGATCTCGATGTAAGCGTGTGGTGTACGTGCTACTAGACGCATTTTGCGAGAATTTTCTCGACTGTGCCAGGCTCCGCTCGGGCGCTCGGACTGTGTCAAGGCGGTAGCAATTTACGTAGTTCGCGAGAGATAAGACGCAGTTTGGAAGCTTCTGGTGTGTGAGCGTAACTATAAATACATCGCGTCGCGGCCTTAGTTTTCAGTTCAATGCGAGATTTTTGACTGTGCGGTTCGAGAGTATTAGTGCGATATATTTTACAGAGCGGTTTGGGTTATTACGGTGTACGTTCAAGTAGTTATTAGTGAAGTGTTGCGTTTATATTCGGACGGTATAATTGTAATACAGTTGAGTTTTAATATTAGTGGACATTTTATTGCGTATGAACAATTTCATTTGATTTGTTGCAGACACTGTGTTGTTAATTACGAACTGTTTTACTATAACAATTAAAGGTGTGATTAGTAACTTAATTGGTGTCTTGTAATTATTTTGTTTCCACTGTACCTACGACGATCGAGTAGACCGTCGTAACAGTATACAAATTGACTATGTCAAATGAAGCTACAGTATGTCTTGGTTCAATTGTAAGTTTTTTTGTGAGATCTACCAACTGTAAACTATTTTTCAAACTGTAATTCTTATTAAACACTATATATTGTCTTAAAATTTTATCAATTTTTTGGCAATTTTATAAGATGGTGCAGACGTGAAATTTACTAAAGGACGGACAGGCATGTTATTTTTATGTATTTTCGGAAGTCCTCTAAGTCTAGGTGCTTTACGATCTATCATTTTAAAATATTTTTTTTCATCGTTTGTTATAATATATTTAGTTTTGTTTAACACTGATTTCATATTACTATTAAACCTATCAGTGGGGTCACTCTTAATTTCGACAATATTATTGTTTATGAAAAATACATTTATTTTACGTTTATAATCTTCGTTAGTTAAAATTACGAGTGTCTGGCCTTTGTCGGCTTTGGTGACAATGCTATTACTGTCTATCAATTTCTTTTTTATTCCATTGAATGTTTTGGTTTCTTTATTGTAACTAGTTTTTATATTTTCGGCTTTCAAAACTTTCGTTATTTTATTATTAACTGCATGTCTTACAACTGTTCTTGTTTCCTCATCAGATATAGCATTTATTGCCGTTTCAGCGTTCAAAATTTCATTTATAAGTGATTGTTTGAATCCTTTGTTTTTAAAACAGTATTTTAAGCCTTTGTTTAAAAGGTTAGTTTCTTCGTTATTGAAATTGATTTCAGTAAGATTAACTATACGAGGATAAAATCGATGACTTATTGTATTGTTCTTTTGAGCGTCGTTCTGTACTTTCAAAAGGTTACTAATTTTTATATTTTGGGTTTTCTTTTTCTTAATAACGGTTTTATTTATTTGTTTTTCTATTAAATATGTTACATTGTCGATTGTAAATTCGATAGGCAATTTTAAATTAGAAGCTAGTCAGGCAAAAATTGCCTATCAATATATGAATATTAAGTTAAAACTATTAAAAACAACACTAAATATCAGATACAACAAGACATGTTTAGATTTGCGGATCGTACCGAATTTCGTCCAGATAAAAATTACGTCTAAGTCTTATAGTGCTATAAAAACCAAAGAATTGGCTACAACATTATGGATCAAAAATGAAATCAAACAATTATATAGTAAAAAGAGCTTACTTAATACGGTACTTATGAAAAAACATCTTGAACTGTTACAAAAATTACATCCATCACAAATCGACAAACACAAAATATAAAAATTAGTAACCTTTTGAAAGTACAGAACGACCCTCAAAAGACCAATACAATAAGTCATCGATTTTATCCTCGTATAGTTAATCTTACTGAAATCAATTTCAATAACGAAGAAACTAACCTTTTAAACAAAGGCTTAAAATACTGTTTTAAAAACAAAGGATTCAAACAATCACTTATAAATGAAATTTTGAACGCTGAAACGGCAATAAATGCTATATCTGATGAGGAAACAAGAACAGTTGTAAGACATGCAGTTAATAATAAAATAACGAAAGTTTTGAAAGCCGAAAATATAAAAGCTAGTTAAAATAAAGAAACCAAAACATTCAATGGAATAAAAAAGAAATTGATAGACAATAATAGCATTGTCACCAAAGCCGACAAAGGCCAGACACTCGTAATTTTAACTAACGAAGATTATAAACGTAAAATAAATGAATTTTTCATAAACAATAATATTGTCGAAATTAAGAGTGACCCCACTGATAGGTTTAATAGTAATATGAAATCAGTGTTAAACAAAACTAAATATATTATAACAAACGATGAGAAAAAATATTTTAAAATGATAGATCCTAAAGCACCTAGACTTAGAGGACTTCCGAAAATACATAAAAATAACATGCCTGTCCGTCCTTTAGTAAATTTCACGTCTGCACCATCTTATAAAATTGCCAAAAAATTGATAAAATTTTAAGACAATATATAGTGTTTAATAAGAATTACAGTTTGAAAAATAGTTTACAGTTGGTAGATCTCACAAAAAAACTTACAATTGAACCAAGACATACTGTAGCTTCATTTGACATAGTCAATTTGTATACGAATGTACCAATTAATGAAACTTTAGAAATAACAAAAAGTTTATTATTATCAATAGCCACTTTAAACCATGAAATAGTTGATGAAATTATTAATTTGACTAAAGTAATTTTAGAACAAAATTATTTTACTTTTGATAATAAATTTTATTTACAGAAAGATGGATTAGCAATGGGATCCCCACTATCAAGTATTCTGGCAGAAATTTATTTAAACCACATCGAAAATAATGAAATATTATCACCAAACAACAAACATTACAACAAAATTTTATTTTATCGTCGATATGTGGATGACACGATAGTGGTTTACAATGGTAATTGCAGACAATTAGAGACGCTTAATAAGTATTTGAATAGCATAACAAAAAATTTGCAATTTACATTAGAAACAGAAAAGAATAATAAAATAAATTTCTTAGATTTGTCTTCAACAAAAATTGATAATAAAATTAACTATAATATTTACAGGAAACCGACAACCACTGATCATGCTATTCATGCCTCGTCTTACCACCCTTATTCACACAAAATGGCATTTTTTAATAGTATGGTACATAGATTGTTATCATTGCCCCTCTCCACAGAAGACCATAAAAATGAAGTCGAAATTATTAAACACATAGCAATAGCCAATGGTTATAAATGTAATATAATAGATAAAATAATAAATAAGAAACAAAATAGACTAATAAATATTGACATGCCTAAAGAAAAAGTAAAATATATCGCAACAGAGTATGGCAAAATGTTACATTACACTTTAAAAAACCAATTGAAAAAACAAAATATAGTATTGGCTTCAAAAGCAAATAATAAACTCGAGAACAAACTTAAGTTTAAAAATCAAATTAAGTCTTTCGATGAATACAATGGTACAGGTGTATACAGGCTTAATTGTTCGGATTGTTCAAATTTCTACACAGGACAAACGGGTCGTTCGTTCAAATTGCGTTATAAAGAACACCTCCCAAGCTCTAAATCAAATATAGGAAGATCCACATTTGCTGAACATTTAAGTTCACAAGATCATAACATAAAAAGTATTAGTGAGAATTTGGATATATTACATAAATGCAGGAAATCTCTTAAACTGGACACTCTTGAAAGGTTTGAAATATATAAGGCCACTAAAGATAATTACGATCGCATCTTAAATGAAAAATCGATCCATAAAAATAATATTCTATTCAACAGAGTAAACGATATCGAACGAGATACTAGCTGTGTCAGATTGATGAAATTTATCAAAGGTCAAATCGGTATCGATTGATTTTATTGCATAACGTGTTCCTGCGCAGGTCCGCGTCGGTCGCGTGTATCGTGTTTTCGTTCTGTTTTGTCTCGGTTTTAATATGTGTTAAATTATTTTAAGTATTTTTGTTGTTATGTTTGTGTTGTTTTTATTATCTGACGGGATGTGCATACATCAACAAATGTATTTTTAACTTATATTCATCGAGGATCTGAAGATGACACTTAATGTGTCGAAACTCGAGTAATCCTGTTTTCGGATTTCAAAAAGCGTGACGGTAGGTAATTAACCTGTTTTATAGTCTTAAAACGCTTTTGTAGGCAAATACAATGTTTAAAATAAATTTGATGTTTGTTCGTTGCTCTAATTCCAGCTCAGACATTTTCAAAGCAGTGCACACACACAAGCACAAACAACAATGCACACCACTTACCACATATCCACCACGTGTCAGCACAAATACTGCTGTGAGACACTGAAATACCAAGGTTATGAAATCTTACAGAGCTGCTTGTATAGTGCTGCTCTCAGCACTAAATGGTGGCGAGTTTGCGAACTTAATTGTCACACCTCATAGTATGTGCATACTTTTAAAGAGGGAAAGAAACTATCTACTACTGGATTTAAAACGAATCTACTTTCAAATGAAAAATATGAAAGTCTTGTACCTACAACGATAAAATCAGATACCCATAAACATATTCCATTCAGTAGAAATAACAAAATTGTAAAGTTACCAAGAAATCAACTGATACAAAATGTCATAGATAACATGACAAACAGATTAGGGAGTGAAGAAAATGAGACATATAAAAATATGTTGTCTCTATTTACCCTATTGGACTCTACCACCAGGCCAAGTGAAGTCACACTTTCTCCCTGGTATGACGGAGAAAAAAAGCTTTATAAATTAAGCAATCTTATAAAGTTTGACATTCCGGTAAATGATTTTAGAGACCTAATTGATGACAGAGACATGCCTAACAAAACACAACCTGGAAGCATATTACAAGCTACGAAAATCATGAAGGTGATTGCTGTAAGCTCAGCAGAAGCAGAGCGCACTTTGTTTGATGAATATAATAGCTACTGATCAGAGGAATGCTCTTCTTGTCAGCAACATCTCCCACTTGATGACCATAAAGCTTATAGGGAAACCTATATCAGACTGGGATCCAACCCCGTTTGTGAAATTGTGGCTACGACAGTGGCACCACACGGCAACCGATACAAGAGTGAGAAGGAAAGTGAAGCAAGATTTTTCGAAAAACCAAAGTACCATTTGGAGCCTTCTGTAACATCAACCTACAGACATTTTGGCTATAAACTGAAGATTAGAAATTTTTTTTTGTTTCAGAATATAAAACAAATTTAATGTAGCTTAAGTAAGAATATATCATATTTTCTTTCTGTGTATTTGATATTACTTCTTTCTTTCCCTTCCCCATAATACAGTTCACATCCAACTCGGTCTACAGAACCGGTTGTTAAATTTTTAGGGTGACGCCACTGGCTATCTTGATCACTTCCCAGTGCACCCACGTATGATAGTACAACATAGAGGATAGGATCGCCTCCTCAAACTTCACCACATGGTCATCATTGACCAGAAGGTGCTCCGCAAGCGCTGACTTCTCCAACTGCACCTGTTAACAGGCCCTCTTGTGTTCAGCGATGCATGTCCTTGCGCTGCGCTTCATCGTGCCAATGTACACTTGTCCATATGAACAGTGGATACTGTATATGCCAACCAAAACCAATAGGTCTCTCGTATTCTCAGCTGACTTCAGATGTTGTTGGATACTCCGTGTTGGCCTAAAGACAGTCTTCACACCATGTCTTCGCAGTAACCTCTCTATCTGGTCTGTCATTCTGTTTGTATATGGGAGAAAAGCCTTCCTTGCTTCTGTTTGATCCTCGGCACTAACGGACTGGTGAGCTGTCCTCTGTCATATAGCTCTTCTGATTTTGGTGACTGAGTATGTATTAGTTTGTATGATAGTATCCAGGTGCTTCAATTCGTCCCTCAGAAAGAGCAGTTCACATATCCATAAAGCTAGATCAATAAGTGTCTTCAAACCCGCCCATTTTTGCCCTGTATGATGGCTGGAATCCCAGTAGAGACAGGGATCAATGTGAGTCGGTTTCTGAAACACCTTGTGACCCAGCCTCCCTTCTCTCCTCTTCATCACCAGCATATCAAGGAAGGGTCATTGCACCCTTCTTTGTTTAGGCCTACATTGGCCAATATACTAGTGTTCTACTACTTTTGCATTTTATGTAACTGTTGTTTATTTTTTTATGCCTGTACTTCTACAAATGTTTTTAATTTAGGCCTACCACTAGGATAGGTAATGGTAAAAAAACCTGTTAAATTGTTTAATACTTATTAATATATGGTTTAGGGTTTAATTTTTTGTCTACCACTGAAAATGTCATTAATGTCCCATGCAGTCCCAATTAAATTTGGATTTCACAATGACGCTTAGTTCTTTCCCATTCATGAATGAACAGCAAAATGATTTTTTTCAATATATGCCTAACACAATTTTCTTCACTTTACAAGCGCAGTTCTAAAAAATCAACAAAAAAATATGAATTAACCACACCAGCCTTACATAATTTTTCTGATGTTTTTGACCATCTACTTTTTCTTTAACTTCTAAATTTTTGAAACACAAGCCAGTACTTTGCAAACACCTGCACTAACCATACCTAACATTTTTCTTTTGTCTATCTATGTACATCCCTTTGTTTGGAGTACTCATAATAGGAGTATGTTTGTTTTATACCTGTGCGAATTTTAAGTAGCAAAACTGACTGAAGAGTGTTAACAACCTATTTCAAAACTTTTTTAAGACAGTGGTTTATTCCCCACCCCCAAGAATACCCCCACTTAATCAACAACGCATATGACTAGAGAGACTATGTAGTGACAGTTTGCTACTCACTCATACTTTCTCTCACATACTGTTACTTCTCAACAGAACTTGCACCCTTCTGATGTTCTCAATAGAAGTCACTTCACATTTTAACTATATTTATTCTGTTTACTGCAGACACTCATTTATTTTAAAACCAAATTAATTTAAGTTTTAGATACATTTTATATTGATGACTAATGTCATTTAGTTTCACAAATACTTCTTCTGTCAAAGCAATTTGCCTCAGAAATATACCATGTTGCAACTGGTGCCCACACTGTGAAATACTGTACAAGACAGTCCTATGTATGTGCTAAATTAATGAACATCTCGTTACCATCACATCGAGATTGTTTGTACACTGCACAACTCATAAGTTTTGTCGGAGGCTTACACAGCTGGAGTTAATGTTGTTAAAATTATTTACTTCCGGGCTGTTTGGCCATGGTCCAAAGCTGTTCATACCAGCAACTGGTATGAACAGCTTTGGACCACAGCCAAACAGCCTGGAAGCAAATAATTTCAATAACACTCCACATCTCATGTTTACTGTTCAAAAATGAACATCAGGTAAATTTATACCTTACATAAAATCTGGGTAATAGTCGGCAGATACAGAGCTCTGGCAGCCACAAAACTTGCAAAAACTGCGTTAAGGCAGGGCGACCTTGGCACTTGCCTGTTACTATACATGTCTCTCCCTTTTTTGTGACAGAACTCATTTCCCGGTAGTGCTCGATTTTTGTGCAGATCACTGGAAAAGCAACTAACTCAAAGCAGCATTGTATTTCAATGCTGTAGCCTACTGCTATAAGTAATTATGCATTTTTTTGCAACTTGCAAATAAAAAGTGTGATTTTTTCACATCCGCACCTAGTTCAGACCTATAGTTTACATAGAAACACAAAAAAAGCGGTTTTTGCAAATTTTGTGGTTACCAGAGCTCAGGCAGTGACTACCGACTATTACTGTAATTTGCTGGTACTTGTTTTACTTATTCCGGGACTAAATAATTTTTATACTTTTAAAGGTTACAACAAATATTAAAAAAGAATAAAAAGGTATTTGATATTTCAAGTTTAATTCTACGTAGGCCTACCAATTAGAATCCAGCAAACTGTGGAACACAGATAACAAGAACAGTCCAAGCAAAGTGGATATGGAATATTATAGTTTTAATAAAATAAAATAATATAATTATATTTGCATACAGATGTGTGTCAGATTCAGTAATAGTCAACAGTCTCAACCTAAGCTCTGGCAGCCAAAAAACTTGCAAAAACCATGTTTTTTGTGTTCATATAACAGATTAAAGTATATACAGTAATTATATCTGCATATGTAGTGTGTGTGTAAGATTCTAATGTCTTCAGAAGCTCATCATGGAGTCAACAGGTGTTACAAATCTTAAACAAAGTTCGACACAGCTAATCGTTTCATTAGGAAATTTCACACAAGATATGTTATCTACAAATAAAGATGTTTACTCTAGCTGATCAACAAAACAATTTGAAGAATATCCCGAACCTTAATTTCTCCCCTGGTGTTCAGAACATACATGTAAGTGAAATACTTAGAGAAATAGCCATGCAACCAAAAATTACTATTGAGTTAGCTAATAAATTATAATAGAATAGACACCTGTCTTAACACCAGACTAATGGTTTTCAAAACTAGCGGTTTTCATCACACACACACACACACACACACACACTTAATTTCAACTGATTGATAGAGTCAAAGCATGATAAGTAAAATGTGTACTAGTACTGTACAGAGACAGTACTGTTGCAGACTATACAGTTCAATGGGAACACCAAATGTATTGTTCACAAATCTGTAATTGTTATCATGTTATCAGTTTATTTTTACAAGTAACTAACCACAGTAATCATTTATTTAAAGAATTAAGAAAATAATCACGTACTACATTTTTCTTTACAAACCAGGGTATAAAAATCCTATTTAAGTTAGTTTTATGAAAAACAGATGACAATTGTAGGTATTCTGGCTGTTTTAAATACAGTGGGTGCCTGTTGAAAACGATGGTTTATTACAGACGTGCAGTCAGACAAATCCAAACAACCATTTGATAGGTCATATTTTATGTAAATATTATACAGACGCTTATTTAAGAAAAAGTATAATTAGTTTATGTACATCATCAGCTATTCAACAAGTGAAAACTTTGTAATCAATTACCCAATAATATAACCTGACACTCGCAGCTCTATCGTAATTGCAAATCAAGTACAAATCGTTCTTGACATTTATATATCGTAAGTATCTGCTCTATTAGTCGATCTATTAAATCAGTGCTAATAATATTGATTCACTGATTTCAGCAGGAAACGAAAACACCACACCCGCCCCACCAGTTTATCAGATCAACACTACTTTGTTTTTTACTTGCTTCATCGATGTTATTAGTCGAGTTTTCAAAATCGATTATATTGTCGGTGTGAGTCGATTTATGTAAACAAGTCGAAAGCTCGTATATTGGTAAACAAAAGGAGGTGACAATTTTTATGTAGTGGAATAAAAGTGATTTTGGAGTTTTCAAGTTAAGTGTAAAGAAACAGTACGAAGATGATGGACTTTGACGAATCATTTATCAGCAACCAAGATTTTGATGACACGGTAAGGATTCATTTCAAGATATGAACTTAATGTATTTCTCATAGTGAAGGTCATTGTGCAACATTTCAGCAAGGTTGATTTTTTCAGGAACTGTCTACATTGTGTCTAGAAATTAATTAATCTGTATGTTTATATTGTTAAATAGGTTATATAGTACTTGCAAAGTAATGCATTGCTTTAATTGTATTACATTGCATTAATGTAGATGAGTATACTTTGTACAACAAATTGGTATAGGCGTACTCTTATTGATGCTTAGTGTTATTTTTTTAGGCTGGTAGGCAGATGAATTAAATGTGCCGACGGGCACAGATGAATAAGGTGCCGTTGGACATTACAGTATTGAGTTCTGTTTCAAAAAGAGTGATGTATAATTTTGTTTATACGTAGGTTTCATGTAAAATACGAAATCGCGCATTTTTACGTTATTTAGGCCCCAAAATAAATTTTTGCGAATTTTTTGCAAAACAATTTTTTTGCCGATTATTCGCTTCCGCACCTATTTTTGGTCTGTAGTTTACGTAAAACCTGCAAAAACATCGGTTTTTTTTTTTGCAGGTTTCGTGGCTTTTCCAGACAAGGGTGTCAATTGGAACTGTTACCCTCATTTTAATTTTCTTGTAATATTTTTTGTATAATGTATTTGTTTAGACAACAAACTTCCATTTGTAGTTTTTTGTATCAGATCATAACATTGACATTCAGTATTTTCTGTATGGTCAGATTTGTGCAACATAGTTCAGATCTATTATACAAATACAGTAAAAAATAGTGTACATTATAGGCCTACAAATACATTATAAATTATGCCTCATCATAGTGTGGATGAAACGTTTGGTGTTAAATGTAATAAAAAGACGTGTTGAACCGAAAAACGGTGTTGTTATTATTAACAAAAACCATGAAAGTTTAGGAGCAAGATTATAGTTTATTATTATACGGAGCTCCTGAGAGACATGACATTTACAGAATGCATGGTTTTTTAATTTCTGCATGACCTAACCAAGGTGTGGTCACACCATGTTGTTTCTTTTTTCAAGGTAAAAACAGTTGCATTGTTTGGTATTAGCAATACAGTACCAAATTTTACCAAAAGTACCTGAACGGCTAGTGCAACGAGTCACAAATTTCTGTCTTGAGTTTCAAGAAATGTGTGATTCATGAAAAACTGTACATTAAAGGAACAAGAAAGGTTAGGTAATGTTGAGTTGATTATCATTTTAAATTTTTGATTGTTTACAGAAAACTGCAGTTCATAAAAACAAATGTGTACAAAAAAGTGAAAGGTTATGCAAGTGTGATGTCATACAAAACTGTAGACAATGACAATTTTTCAGGAAGTAATAAAAACAAAAAATTGTATTGTTAAAAAAAACAGTATAAAATAAAAATTCCAATAAGTATAAAACAGTCTGTAATATCTGTTTACGTGTTCAACCTTGCACTCCTATAACTAGTAAACTCCGTTAGTCTCCCAAGGTACAGTAAAGTTTTCTGTGTGTACCATATTATTATTAAATAAACTTCTTATTAAATTCACATACTTGTGTGTATAGTATAAATTAAGTACTGTAAGCAATAAATATTGAACTTTTTTTAAGTTCCTATGTTAGTTTATAAAATTATTTTTGGGCTATTTATAATGTTTAAAATCAGTTATAAGTTTTTTTCTTAAATTAAAGAAATAGCTATTCATATGTATTTGTTTGCACGTTGATTAGGAACAAGCCCAAGAAGTGAAAGAAGGGAATGGAATTAGAAGAGGCAGAAAACCTGGAAGGAAGTCAGCAGATAAAATGGATGTGAAAGCTAAACTAGGTATGATAGTTCACACACACTTAACTGCAGTTATGTACTGTTTTGCTATTATTACTGTAGCCTAATTAAGTTAATAATTATGTTATAGAACGTAGCAGGCAAAGTGCTCGTGAATGCAGAGCTCGTAAGAAATTACGATATCAATATTTGGAAGAACTTGTTGCTGACAGAGAAAAGGCTGTAGTTTCTTTAAGGAAAGAACTCGAGAAAGTGAGTCAAGTATTGAGCATACCATCAGGTTGTAAATTGACTGTACCAAGAGTTTCATATAAGTTTAATACATTTACGCATTTGTTTCTAATCTTTCACACACATAACACTTACCAAGACTCTCCCTCTGATAACTGAATTGTCATATCTGATCCTATGTTTGTACATCTGTGATTTAATTATTCACAAAAATATTTGTTTTGTTAGAGTTACTTTTCATCTTCATTAACATTTTTATATTTATTTTGAATTTTCACGTTTTTATAGTAGTATTTCAATTTTTAACTTTTGGTTCCTTCCATCCAGTAATTTTCTCTTAGGGATCGCTGAATTAAGTAAAAACAGCGAGTTGTTTCTACTTAATTAAAATAGCAAAATTTGTTAAACATTATTTTGAGATTCATTGTGTGTAACATACCCAAATCACTTTGAATTATTATTGAATAAAATACAAACCTGTACTGAATAAAATGGAAGTAAGCATAAAGTAAAAGTTAGTTGCTAAAATGTATTGAATTTATGTAGCAATTTTTTTTCTCTTGTGTTTCATCAGTACAAACATTGACGTTACTTTTAATGAAAGTTGATCATCACAGGCATTCATATTTCTTTCAATTTGTGCTTTGAAATGTACTGTGAATTTACTTTAAAAAGTATACTGTGAATAATCAAAAATATTTGTTCTCCACAACTTTCAAGATTTTCAATCACATTTTATGATTAAAATAGTAATGTAAAATAGTAGTCCAGAGATATACAAAATATTTGATTTAAAAAAATAAGTGACTTACATTCATTTTTAAAATACCTTTCTCTTTAGCTTTATTTATACATTTATGCAATCAGTTTGTTTGAGAGAATAGTCATTGCATAATGGTTGTGATGCTGGACCACTACATGTTATAGTAATGGTTTGTTTTTCTTGGATTTTGTTGTCCATGACGTGTCTGTTGATAAACTAATTAAAAGTATAATACTACTGACTTGGAACACTAAGTTTTTTATTGGTAAAAATGTAAAATTGGTTTGTTTTTAGTCAGAAAAAAATGCTAAGTTTGTCACTACTTATTGCCACACTGCTAAATACTTCGCTCTTGACGAGGCCTTTCGGTGTCTCCACCATCTTCAGGTCTTAAACAACAATTTTTTTACCTCTAAAAACCCATATATATATATATATATATATATACACCTAGAGACCCCCCTAATTTGAATTCGCGCGGAATCAACCAACCCCATACTGCGTGTTCCAACTAACATGTTCAAGAACAAAGTATTTAGCAGTGTGGCAATAAGTAGTGACAAATTTGGTGTTAAGATGGCTGCTAATAAAACTAACAAAAGGGAGAGAAAAATTGATTAATTTTTGTTTAGTCATACTAGCTCATCAAACATTTCACCAATTATATAATGAGATATCTTGAATGGGCAAAACATTTGTTATTAAAAAAAATAATACATATAGTAAATTTAAAGCAGGGGTGTTCATAATAGTGAAAGTCACGGAAGTTTAATCACACTGGATCCTCCACATCCTGCAATTTACTAACTATCTGATCACTTACTTCCTCTGACATAGCTGTTATGACATCTATATCATAAAGATGTGTTTAGTATAGTATTGTATGCACATGTATGTGCAGATTCCAATTAGAAATTTTTAATTTGTGTAGGACATTCAGAATGTTAGTGACTATTTAAAATCCTTTTGATCTGATTCTAAGACATGTATTTCTTCGGTAGACTTTATTAACTATGACAAAACTAGTTGTACTTTGGCAGTTCTTTTAACTGTACTCAATCATATCAGATACATCAGTGCTGTTGCCCTTTAATGAAACACAGTTCCCTCCCCCCTTCATCAATGTTTGTTACCCATGGAATTTGTAAATTTTGAAAGCAAATAATAGTTAAAAAGTAAATATATCAGCATGTCAATATGCAGGTTGTACATATGGAGAAATATAAATTTGATAACAAATACTATTATAGTGATAGTGTTTGTATTGCTTTCAAGACTGATTAGGTGAGTATATAAGCAGTGTTGATTATGTTACCAGATATACAATGAGCTACTCGATAGAGTGAAGGCAGCTGGCACAGCAAACGATTAGGCTTATCATATACGTTCCTCTCCCTGACCATCTCAACACAAAGGAGTACAACATGAAAAGTTAGTTTGATAATTGTTAATGTTCTAGTCTCTTAACTTATATATTTTTTGTGGGGGTGTGTTATACATGTTTGTGTTTAAAAATGTTATTTGTCTAAATCGTAATCATCGGACAGTTAAGAAGTGTGAGGTTCACTTCAAACTTTTGTGAGAAAGCTACTAATAATTTACCTTATTTTCTCAGTTTCTGTACTACACATTTTATGTGTTATTCATTTTTATAGTTGCAGGTACTTAAAAAAAAAAAAAAAAAATTTCAGTTAATATAAAAATCCCGAATAAACATAATTACAAACAACAAAGAAAATTAATTATTATACACTGTTTAAGCTGTCTCCTGTCTTGACATATGAGATTTTTGTACTAGTGGAATTTGGTATGCTTTGAACTAGCCATTGCTGACGTTTCTGACTCCCCTCCCACTGCAGTAAATGACTGTTGTTACTAGATTCTGTCGCCCCCAATAAATACCTCTTTTTTCAATACATGCCTAAAATCGTGCAGTTCCCATTTAAGTCCATTTGTTAATTATTAGATTGTGAAGTTTAAACTCGAATTAACAATGTTGAAAAGAGAACAGATATTTCAGCTATCTTAAGTCTGTCAGACTAAATAAAGATGAGGCAGGGAGCACAACACAATTTAAAACTATCACAACAGGAACTCGTTTAATGTTTTTAAGTTAAATATGGTATAAATACAAAGGTAATAAGAAGCCATTTTACCTAGTTATGTTCGTTGTTTGAAAATAACATCCTATAGCCAATGACACGCTTACGTTCTTCAAGTCGATTGAAAAAGCTATCCATGACATCTCTGCAGCATGGTTTGCAGAATCGCCTGAATTCTTTGGTGATCCGCCACTTTAGTTGATTTAAATCACTTGGTTATGACTGGAAAACCTTAAGCTTTGGATAGTCCTTCAAACAGAAATCGCAAGGTCACACTGGCCAGGGTATTGCACCGAATCTTGAGATCAACCAGTCTTCGAACACAGGCCTCAACACATCCATTATGTTTTATGCAATGTGTGCAGTAGGGTGGGCCGAATTTTTATAATATTTTTATTTTGAAATGCTATACTGCAGAAAAATTGCCTCTAGGGCACCTAAGTAAAACGCAGATGAAATTTTAAAAAAATATATCTATCGGTAGCGCATTGTGCTTAAATATTTGAAATTTATTGAAAAATACAAGGTTATCTTGGACCTATAAAAATACAAGATAAAAAATTGCTATATTGAAAAAGCTTTAAAAGTAATGCAAAAAAAATACGTTGGATTAAGATAACTATAAAAATTACTTTATTCTGGGTAGCGCAAAGCATTACAAATCTGTAATTGAACGTATTTTTTACGAACCGTACGGGACGCGCAACTGTGTCTATTGCAGCCCATCACCACTTCTAGAGTTCCGGTTGTCGCTCTGCACCTGTACTGCACCCCCCACACCATTTCTATGGAATTTACCCACAATGCAATGCAAAGCGCGCGCGCGCCTCCCTCCATTTGTGAGCTCCGTGACACAACAGTATCTGTCAGTGTTGAGCCAGGCAATGATCGTGACGGTGTGTTCCAGTAGTGTTTGCTTCAATAATGTTAGTTTATAACTGATAAGTGTGTTTGTTTTAGTAGTGTTTGTTTATAACATTATTTTATTACTGTGTCCTAATGGCTGTGTCTAAGAAAATTACTCGCAGCGATTTTAATTGTCCGTTATTCGGTCACCCAAAGGAGTTATCTGCGAGTAAACTTCCGACGTATGAAGACGTTCTCAAGTGTTTTTTCAATGAACATTACAATTTGGCATTGAAAGCAAACAACAGGTCAGTAAGTTTTTCTCAAGTTTCGAATATTGTGGCACCACAAGTTAAAGCCGTGTTTGATAAAGCTTCAATACCAACAGTTACGCTTTACAGAATTGTTCAGTTAATGCATACCATAACAGTTATCGTAATCTTATGAAGTCTTATAAGCGGGATAAGGAAAAGGAAAAGTTCAAAAAGAGAGTTGAGGAATTCAAGCAGAAATCTTTGTTACTATTTGATATCTCTGCTTGTAAGTGCAAAATAACTTTAGACTGCAATTGCCAAAAGGCCACTGAAGTTTGTGAGTGCCCTGTGTCTATTACCTGTACGTGTGAAAAAGCAAACAAAATACCAGTCATTGAACTAAAATTCATGTACTTGCAAAGAAAACATGGCATAGGAAAAATTGGAAGTGTGGACGTAAAGGAAACAAAAGAAATTACTCAAAGACTTGAAAGAAAGGTAATCGAACATAAAACAACTCATTCCACAATTGACGCGATAGCACAGCCATCTTGCTCAAAACAAACAGATACAGAAACTTGCCTGCCAAAAGAGGTAATAAGTAATTCATCTGAAGACACTGAAAATGACAGCGATGAAGATTTTAAATTACCAAAGTCTGAAATTAAGTCACCATGGCAGATGCGCGTTAAATTGAAAAATACTGCGCTGACTAGTGATCGCTATGGATTGTCAGATAGAGTAACGGCAGCTGTGGCTTCAAGTCTGTTGCGGGATTTTGGTATTGTAACTGATGAAGACAACACCTATGTTGTTGACAAAAATAAACTTAGACGGGAAAAAGTGTTAACCGTTCAGTACTTCAAATGCAAAACGAGGAAAAGCATAACCCACTGCAAGGAATGTATTTTGATGGAAGGAAGGATAACACTCTCATGATTGAAAAAGTTAACTCAAAGCAGTTTCGAAGAACAATAAAAGAGGAGCATTACACGATTTTAAAAGAACCAGGTTCTGTTTACATCGGCCATGTTTCACCCTCTTCTGGTTCCGCTGAAGACATTGCTAACAGCATTATTTCTTATTTAACTGAAACTGGATTTTCACTTCAGGAACTGGACGTAGTTGGATGTGATGGCACCGTTACTAATACGGGTTGGAAAACAGGTGTCATTCATAAAATCGAAGAACACATTAAAAGACCACTACAGTGGGGGGTGTGTCTCTTACACTTTAATGAATTGCTATTCTGGCATTTGTTTCAAGCTTTAGATGGTGAAACAACGGGACCACAATCATTTAGTGGTCCGATTGGCACACAACTCAGTAAATGTGAAAAACTCCCGGTGGTAAATTTTGACAGTATTGAGTGTGAGATTCCAGATATTGACCGAAAAATACTAAGCAGAGATCAACAGTACCTGCTGGAGATTAGTTGTGCTATAAAAGCAGGTAACTGCCCTGAAGATTTATCTGCTTGTGAACCTGGCCCACTTTCCCACTCAAGGTGGTTAACAACAGCGAACATAGTTCTCCGATTGTATATAAGTATCGAAAACCCAACAGATGAACACAAGATCTTAGCTTCTTTCATTTTAAAATCATATATGCCTGTATGGTTTCAAATTAAAACAAGTAAATATTTCACAAATGGACCAGAACATGTATTTGAAGTTATAAAATCGTCAAGATTCCTTCCAGAAAACTTGCTAAAGGTCATTGACCCAGTAATTGAGAGAAACGCATTTTTTGCCCATCCAGAAAACTTACTTTTGAGTATGATAGTAGATAAAAGGGATCATGTAAGAGAGTTGGGTTATAGAAGAATTATAAAGGCTAGAAACGTAGCTTCTAAAAGGAAGTCAATCAGGAGTTTCCAAACACCCAAAATCAATTTCCAAACTAAGGACCACATCGAAATCATTCACTGGAGCACTACTACACTTTCACCATCACCTTTGCTGCAAAGAGTCACCGATCAAGAGATTTGGTCTAAGGTCAAATCAAGTGGAACAGCAGCTGAATGGAACTTTAACAAATTCCCATGTCATACCCAAGCAGTAGAACAATGCGTCAAGCTTGTCACCGAGGCATCTCAAAAGGTGGTTGGATTTAGTTAAAGAGATGGTTTTATAAGAACGACACTTCTTTCAAGATCATCAATGCCAAGTTTTTCAAGCAAATCTAAATTCAAACTACCTGAATAAGACAAGTAAAAGACTACATTGCCTTACAAACTAAACATTCCAAGTGACAGAAAATAAACTTTTATTTGTTTCTTTAAAATATGTCAATTTTGGTTTTTTATGTTGTTTTGAAGTTTAATGTACTAATAAAATAAAGTAAAATGTATTATTTTCAATTTATTTATCCTTACTACATGTTGTCCTACTAAAATGAGCTGATAATTGATTGTACCAGGAGTTCTTATCTCTACTTTATTTTTTGGAAAAAGTACGAAATTTGTATATTTTCTCAAAGTTTCAGGCTAATGCGCTACCACCAGGTGTAAGATAATATAATTTACCTTTTTTATTTACACATAACTGTTCTAGAGGCAAGTTTTCCGTGGTATAGCACTTCAAAATAATTTTTTTTATTTTTCGGCCCACCCTAGTGTGTAGTAGCTCCATCCTGCTGGAACCAGACCAAGTCAGTATCAATCCTTAGATCATTCAATAAAGGAAGGAAAATGTTGTTCAGCATTTGCATATATTGGTCTCAGTTCCCACTGACTCAGAATTTCCATTATTGTCTTCAAAAAAATACAGTCCATAAACATGACTGGAGTAAACTCCATACCGAACACTGACTCGCTGGCTTTGAAGAGGTACAGCATGAAGTTCTTGAGGGTTAATGTCACTCCAGTAGCATCAATAGTAGGTCTGTGATAGAAAATCCATAGCAGATACCTACTTGAAATCTGCAGTGCCATAGCATGCATCCTAGCAGATCTTTTTGGACTACATGTGACAGTAGCTCTTTAACCTTCCCACATTTTCCTGCATGTGCACTGTATTTATGCTTCCTCCAATTGTTTTCTGTGTTGTCGTAGTTGGGCAATTCAATATTATTGAGCAATCTGGAACTCTACATGTGTCCCAATGTTTAAATGATTTCTGAACAGTCTTTGTGTTGTTATATAGGAATCGTTACTTTCAAAAAACGTTTCTGCAGCAAACGCACAATGTTCAACTTACCATTGAGCCATGTTTACTGAAATGGCATAGTTTAATTGAGGTTATAAAATCATCTGTGCATTTAATATCGCCACAGACACCAAACACAATCTAACACAAATTATTGTGTTCTCATTTCCCCCACCTGTTAGTTTCTGCACAGCTGACAAATTGCCTACAGTGGAATATGAGATCTTGTAGCCCAGCTTGATAACACTGTACTCCCACTCTTCAGTTGTCAACATTAGGAAAAACAAACTGTAGTTAGTAAATTAACAGTATAACCATAAATCAGTACTATATAATTATCAGTAATTTATATTACAGATCAGATTTAAAAAAAAAAAAAAGTGTACTAATTTGTACTTTAAACACGTAATTGATATTGGTATTAGAACTGAGAAAGCACGAGTGTGTTTTGAAATAATGGACTTTTGAGAATAACAACAAAAAATTGAAAAACTCCAAGAACTATAAATTAAAATAGAAACAAAAAATATATTTACTTTGCATCTCATATTTTTTATAATCAGCTCTGAAATTCAGACTTTTTTATATAATTAAACTATTGTATACACACAATAAAATCCTAGGTTGTTTGTATAAAATCCTGTTAAATTCCTCTGTGTATTAGTTGGGAAATGACTAAGCAGTAGGTTTCTACTGCAGTATTGCTGTGTACTCATACTTTTCATATACCCATTGACATTTTCATCAAAATACAGTCGAACTTCATATAACGAAGTGTCCCCGGGGCACCAAAAAAAGTTCGTTATATGGAAAATTCGTTAAATAGAAACAAATGAAAAATGGTGTGTATAGTCGAGCAAAAACACGAATAAAATGATGTCTTATTTTAATAATGAATAGACAGTCTATAAAATAAAAGTGATAACAAATTGAATGATAAAATTAATAAATTGAATTGTGATTGAACAGTGAAATTAAAAATAACTTTCCAGCAAAATATGTTAATTATAAAACTGAAATTTTTTTAGATAATGTAATTACATGTTATACAGTGTTTTCTAGTAAACCATAAAAGTAGTGAAAACACTAAGAGATAACGAAATTAAAAATAGGCTATTACATACAGTTCTTAGTTTGAAAAACAATCTGTTATCTTATTGAAAAGATCAATGTCTGTTATCTGTTGCTTATTTTTTTAAAAGATCGTTCTATTTTTAATGAATAATTCAAGTTTATTTAATGACAAAAACATCTCATCCTGTACATTTTCCTGCTGATGTATTCCGTTTCTTATCGTCTTAAACGCATTCAATAAATCGTTGGTCGTAACCTTGGAACCAGCTTTTTCTTCTTCGTCTGCTTCTTTTTCTTCGAAATCTTCACTTCTATCACTATGCTTCAGCTATTCTATCATTAACTTCATTGATAATCTCTTCGTCATCTGGAAACGCTGCTACTTCAGTGTTCTCATCGACTTGAAGATAGTCACCTAGTTGAACATCTTTACATAAATTAGAACAGTTTTCTAACTTCTCCCAGGCATCTTTAACAATCTCAGGAATCTCGTCCACATCTGTTTCCAAGTCTGCTACATTTTCATTTTTACGTTACGTTTTAAAACCTGCTTTTTTGAAGCATCGTGTTATTGTTTCACCCGTGACGTCCTGAGACCATGCTTTTGAAACAGCTTCAACGCATTCTTTCAACAAAATTAATTTACTGTGGTTAAATGGTTTATTTTCATCGATGGCCTTCTAAACGTTTGGGAGAATTCGCTTGCGATAATAGACTTTCAAATTTTTAATAATCCCCTGGTCCACAGGCTGAAGTTTTGCGGTCATGGCGCGGGGAAAACAACCTTAACAGTTTTACATTTCTCGGAAACAGTTCGTGAGTGCGCAGGGCAATTATCAACAAACAGTACAATTTTTTGGCTTTTGTTTAATCATTTCATGGTCTAGTTTTATTAAAAGTTTTGTGTAGATTTCAGTAGTCATCCAGGCTTTCCGATTAAAATTGTAATCTGTTTCCAAAAAAGATTTAACTCATGTGAAACAATGTGGCTGTTGACTTTTCCAAGTAACCAGGAGTATTAACTTTTCACTTCCGCTCATATTCACCGCGACCATAACAGTCGCCTTCTCTTTACTATGCTTCCCGCCGAAACATTTGTCTCATTTGAAAGCAAGGGTTTTATCAGGAAGACATTTAAAAAACAGGCCGGTCTTATCGACGTTAAAAATATCATCTTCGTTGTATTCCTGCAATAATTTCGGCAAGACATTCTGTTTCTAAACACAGTCGTCTTCTTTACCATCAGTACTCTCGCCGCTGACACATTTTTGGGAAATGTCGTGACGGGATTTAAACTTATCCAACCACCCCGTACTGGCTTGAAAATCAGGATAGTTTAACATTGTAGCAAATTCTAAAGCTTTCTCTTTTATTAATGCTCCCGATACAGGAATATTTTTTCACGGACCATGGTAAACCATTTAAGAACCGACTCATATAAATCTTCATAAACACATGTTTTAAAACGTTTTCGATTCGTATTTAACTGCTCAGCGTGTTTTTCGATTAATTTGTGATTCTTTAAAATGGTTGATAAAGAATTTGCTGGAATACCGAAACGTAATGCAATTTCTCTTTTCTTAACTCGACTGTCCACTTGATTAAGAATCTGCAATTTTTCTTTGATACTTAAAACCTTGCATTTTAACATTATTGAAGTCTCGCTATTCTGCCTGACGAACACTGACAATATCACAAAAATACAGGTTGACAACTACTGTATACAGTAAATCACTTGAACTCGCTAAAACAGAGAACCACACTAAGACAAAGACGAAACCAGAAGGACGTACGTAAATTGTGGAGCAGTAACAGATAGTGGTGGTGGGGAGAACTGAACACGAACGTGTAGACGAGTGGGCAGGATCACATTACATTCCACAGTACAGTAATAGGCAAAGTTATTCAAACATTTTATTAAATATCAACACACTATAGTTGGTTATCAGATGGATGGAGGTAAAATAAAGTAAAATGGAAATGGAATCCTAGTGTCAGGCCAGATTTTTTTTATCATACTAGTCAGAAAAAGTTCGTTAAATAGAAAACTAACTTCGTTTAGTACGGACATTTTAACATGTCTGACTAATTCTCAAAATTCATAAAAAAATTCGTTGAACAGAGAATTTCGTTATTTAGAAGTTCGTAATATGGAAGTTCTACTGTATATTGTGTAAACAATGCCGTGAGCACAGGGATCATATATATGTTAGCAGTACCATCTTGTCCCACATATTGTTTATTTGCCTAGTTTATATACACTTAAAAAATATCATGTTTAGTTGTTTGCCTCAAACGTGTATTTGTGTTATGAATAAACTCATTTTCTGCATAATCTAAGTTCAAACTCATGTTAATTGACAAATCACAATAAGCAGTGATAAATTGTCGTATGACAGTTATTACTCCATAGACCAGTAATTTGTTAACTGATTTGGCTTTTTATCCTCTGTTTCATCATCTGCATTGTAGTTTTTAATAGTATAATCTACAATGAGAAATTCTTAAGTTACTAACACATTGTAGACAGATATAAAATCCTTCGTGCGGACATCTTGTAGCTTCTTATTCACAGCAGTTCAGTCTGCCTCATCATCGGTTCAGAAAAGTGATTAGTTTTAGCAAATAAATCTCCAGAGCCCTACAAACTCAAAAAGTTTAGAAACTGCAAAGTCAGTACATACATAACACTCATAAACTTTAATAAAATAAATTTTTCTTTTATAAAATCCAGCTTTGCCAAAGCAATTTGTGATGATCCAAGGATGGACTCCTTTCCATGAAGTGCTGACATAATTTACAGCATCCAAAGGAGTGACATGTATCAATTCCCCATTTTCAGTGTCATGATCACAGAACAATTTGATCACTACATAAATGCTCAAGCACTTTGTATTATCCTGTAATTCATAGCTGAAGTTTTTTGCATGAAAGTAAAGAACCCAAACTATCAGTTTTTCAAATTCTCTAACATAGATTGAGCAGAACAGTTGCCTAAAAACAACAGAAATTTACATCTGGCTTTCACTATTTTGTTATCTAAATACTGTAACTATGTGACAATCCAGACAGGTTTATTTATGTCCATGCTTACTCTTATAAATATGTGGTAAGTTTTTAACCAGTTTTAGCCACTGCAGTCTATCTGATTTACCAACACACCCAAAGTTAGTTTTTCAGAGCCATCTGAATTGTAGTAACAAGAAGTTTTTACTTTTTCTTTATAAATATAATTTCCATTACTTTACCATAACTTCTCTTTACGTTTCTTCTGTGAAAACTTAATTTGTCTGGGTAAGCTTACAAAAAAAAACTACTTTGGGGTTTTGCATTTCAAAATCAGATACACTTTGTCATTCACCAACATTGCTTTCACTATTATATTTAGACTCGCTGTAGAACAAAATTCTATAGCTTACATCTGTTTGTGGAGGCATTTGAATTTCTTTGAAACTTAAAACCCAGTCCAATAATATTTCATCAGTTCTTACAGTTGGTGTTTTGGATTCTTTGTGAAATAAATGAATTATTTTTCAGAGCCTTCTTCAATTTAGACTTATTTTTACACTCAATTTAATAGATGAGTGTTAAAAAGATAGCTCTACATAAATGTTATTCTCTTCTGCTTGAGCCTCCAAATTAGTTTGATGCTTTGTTCTACCGTAATGAGGAAATGTCTTTCTTATAGATTTTACAATAAGTGTACATGTAGACTATTAGTATAAGACTATTGGCGTACACTATTTGCATACAATATTTTGTTTGCTATACAGTAATATTTTACAGTGTTCCAGAAATGCAGTACTTTTTTCCTTAAAAAATTCAACACTTCTGATCACTGTGCATTTCTGGACAAAAAAAATAAAAATTGGACAATTATAAAAATTGGACTGTATCACATAGCAGAATATATAATCAGAGAAATACAGAAGGATTAGCATAAAGTTTGAACTGGCATATATCATTTTCAAAACGTGGCTTTGAATTTTAATTGTAGTTGTAGAGGCCAGCACAAGTATGAAAGTAAATTTTAAAAATTTGATCATAATAGATATCATGTGCTGGAGGTATTTGGATATTCATATAAATATTGAAAAAGTGAGATTTTAAACGTTGGATATGTATTCCTTTTTTCTTTTTTTTTTTGAGAAAATTATTTCTGAATCTAAATATGAGAGAGAGATATAATTTATACAGATAATCACTATGTGAACATGGGTGTTTCAGTATCGAATGTGGGCACGAGAGGTAGATGAAGGAAGAGTACCTGAAGGATTTCAGATGTTGTTGGAAGAGATGGGAGCCATTAAACAGGAATCTTGATCCACCCATAGTAAGGCTGACTTATAAATGCATTCTGCCAACTTTGTACAGTTATATTTGTATATTCAGGATTTGCAAAAATACAAGTTGGTATTTGGTGTTACTATACAAACAAGTAAACATTCTTGGTAACAGTAGTAAAGAGAAATGAAACATCGCAGATTTCTTGGTTGTTTCTTGCAGAAGTTAGGTGCCTGTTTTGTATTGACCATGTTGGAAGATTTTGTAATTTCCCTGATATTCTATAGGGCTTACCATTTTTAGTTTTTATGAAGGTGAAGTAATTGCAAAGTTGTCCATGTGCAGTTGCCAAAGATGGGCTTACCATACCATAAATTGTCTGTCAAGTTCCATTACATTTTTTACAATGCAATTAACTACGTTGTGTAGTATCTTTTTGATTCATGTCTTAAGACAATCTTTAATTTTTTTAGCTAAACACATAAACTGTGTATATAGAAATGTAGTGGCTTAGTTTTTATGTTAGTGCTATATTAGTGAAATACAGTGATGTAATATTAATAACATATGTTATTTTTTAATGTACGGTAAACTTAAATGTTTTGTTTTCTTATGTTTAAACACACACACACACACACACATAATTTGTTCTTGTTGCTTATATATTAAATATTATAAATTTTCCTGTAAGTCTATATGTTCATTAATTTACTTTCTCATAATACTTGAGTAAATGATAAAATTATAAAGTGCTTTGGTAAAGTTAGCTCACAACTGGTGAAATAACTACAACAGTTGGTATTTATGGTACATATTTACTGTGTTTTTATGTATATGCAGCTCAACCTGACTTGACTTGAGTGGACCTGACCACTCCGCATCTGAGTGAGTATGCCAAACTAATTTTGGATGAGTCAAATTTAATTTGTCGGAACATCCTGTCCATTAACTATGAACACTTTCTATTTATAGAGTTGGACTTAGATTATTATTTTTATTTTGTGAGTCTGTCAGAAATGATATAGTGATGAAAAAGTGATTACTTTATGTGTAAATGGACAAGGAAACTACAAAAGCAAAAAAGATAACTCTTGAACAATTAAAGAACTACTATTGAACGAATATCTTCACAATCTGACTGGACAGTAAAAGAAAACAAAGAAGCACTTACAACACTGTATATCTTTATAATTCCTTACTTAACTGCATATTGCTGTATTATCTATGGAATATGATCTGATCTAGTCAGGAAGCAATAGTACTGTTTCTGTAATAAGTGACAGTCTGCTCAATTCATGTCAGGTTGCACCTTCAGTATGTATACAATTTGCTACTATAATGGTAGTCCATAACCTGTAATAATAATTTTTGTATTTTCCTGCACATATGGTTGTTTTTATTGTTGGCACTAAATTTACAACTTAAATGTAATGTCAAAAATAATTTTGGAATTTTTATATTGGTACAGTATACAAAGAAATTGCTAAGTGGTATGTAATTTCTCAACGAAGGCTGTGATTGCAATTCATGGATTTATTAAAATTACAATAAGTAATATACTGTTTTATAGTTTTGTTACATGTATGTGTTTTAAATTTATCAAGTTTATTAATGTTTTATTTTTTAATGTAGTGAAGTATTCTTTCTCTGTTGTACATATATTTTTTAAAGATTGAGTTCAGAAATAATGTTAAATTAGAATCACTAATTCAGTCATTGTAATTGTTCCTTATTTTATTTTATTTTAATTTTAAAATGATAAAAATTGAAATTATTTTGATGTGCTGATTTTCTTTTTTTTTTGTACGGTAAATTTTTGTAAATATATTGCATGCATTATTCGTATTTTAAAACTTTCTATTTTTTTCATTGTGATCAGGATAACCTGCAATATGTTGTGCATCCATAATTTAGAAATAATATCATGAAAAACGTGTCCAACTACTACATTTGAACCTGGTTATTAACCTAGAAGTCCGGGGTTCGATTTGTGGGCACATCATAAAATCAGCATGTGTGAATGAGTACCTAGGATGAAGTAGTACTGGGCTCACTGTCTTGTGTATATGTTACTGTAAAAGTTCGAAGTAAGGTAAATCTTAAGATTTACCGTTTCGTGATGGTAAATGTCCGAAGATCCTTTTAAAATGTTGGCATTTCGGACTTTTAGCAGCAGTTAGTGGTAAATGTCAAGATTTACCACTGCATTGTGGTAAAAGTATAATATTTTTAACTATAAAGAAATTTATAGTTAATAATTTAAAAATAAAAATTATAATTTCCATAAAAACGCATGAAGAAAGGAGACAAAAAATAACGCATTACAGTACTGCTTGTTTCTGAATTAATTTTTACCTAGCGATGTACAATGAATAAAAAACTATTAAGTGATGTAAACTACTAAAAAAAAAACCTACAGCCAAAAATATAAAAATTGATAAAATTAATGAAGTTTACTTAAAAAAAAAGAACATATAAAAACTTTTAACCATTTTGTGAAAACGTAATCTTACTGATGAAAACAAATACGAGTCCTTTTTACTGGTTTTTTAGTCCAATAATGAATTGATACAAATAAATGAAAATTAATACAGTAATAAAGTAATATAAGTAAAATAAAGTACTAAAAAATGAAAAATTACTTGTTGCACCAGGGTTGACTGTTATGACATTTAGAATTGCACAATAAAGAGGAGGATTTGCACAAACACTTCTTCATAGTACACTTTTTTAAACAATTACATTTTTTGAAGACAGTTTATTAATCACTTCTCAAACAGTGACCTCTTTGCTTCCTATTTCTGCAACGCTAATACAATTTTCTGTACACAGCATGAACTGGTTTCTTGTGTATAAAGATGTAAGTTTGCAATCAAGGTACCAAGTTAATAAAATTCATCATTTTCAGTATTCAGTACGACAGCTATAGCATACTATTTATGTCTATTTATGGCATTTGATTCTCACATTCTGTCCAACTAAAGGTTTAGCTATTTTTTTACAAAAGACAACTGTCACTTTTTCTGCTTGTTTTTGAAGTCCTCCGGTGGGTCTCTTTTGAAAGCGTTTCACTGTATTGATCCTGCTTCTTGTTATATCAGCGAGTGCAGCTTTTAACACAACGCAGCAGTAAATCTGGACATTTACCATCTACCAGCGGATCTTCGGACATTTACTATCATAAAACAGTAAATCTTAGAATATACCAGTAAATCTTAGAATATACCAGTAAATCTTAGAATATACCAGTAAATCTTAAGATTTACCTTACTTTGCACTTTTACAGTAACATATACACCATACAGCCAACCTAAGCAATTTTGTGGGAACTAAAAGGAGTCTTTTTATTATTATATAGCATAACAAATACCAATAGAAATTGGCATAGTAAGGAAATTAATGTGAATTTTGTGTAGAGCACTGTTTCGGTATTGTTATACTATAAAAATAATACATGAAACCATAAAGATCATATCTGTGTTTTTGTTTCACCACACACAACACAAACTCTTTCCTCATTGCAAACTACATTCCTCTATAAGATGTGTAATTGTTCCTTTCCCAATACCATATTAGTCATGTTCTTCATACAAAGGCATCAGTGCAGTAATTCAAATGTATCCCCAAGTAGTATTGTAAATAAGGTAAACTCATATAATATATATTGTGTTAATATACAGTATATTGTGTTAATTGGTTTTTTGATATTCGGTATATTAATAAATACAATAAGTGAATAACACAATGTTTATTTGGAAGAGCAAGTAATAATTGTTTGTGTAACAATTGGTAGTAAACAGTATTCATGAACATCTTAGCATGTTTTTGAGAAAAATAATATTTTTTAATGACTAAAAAGTACTAAAAACTTTCTTATATATAAATAAAATTAAAATACTGGTATAGGAACTATTGTTTTTAACTCCATGGTCTTTGTCATCTTGTTAGTGGTAATTGGTAATAAGTGATGGTTTTCTTAAGAACAAATTTTATAAAAAAAAAAAAAATTGTTAAATTCTATAAATGTAGGCCTATGTGTAAAGTTATCCAAACGTCATATAACTGAGTGTACAGAACTCAAACTAATGTAGTTACACATCTATTGTTTTTAGTTTTCCATGTGTTAGATTTTAGATAATTTGATTCTTCCTTACTGAGACATTTGGATCACTGTAGAAGAAACAAAACCTGACCTGAACACCCAGAACAAAAGCTAAAATTGCTGCTTTCTCTGCATTTTACTGATTATATATATGTATTTTTTCATATATTTTTATTTTGACCTGGGCTGTGAGTGCCCAGCTTTTCCGATCCATTGTCCTATTGTAGATAGTTTTCTAGCCCAGTTGTTATTTAGTACAGTTTTTTTTTATGCTAAACAGTTGATAACAAATTCTGCCTGGAATCACTGTGCCTATTTGACAAAGCTATTTTATAAACTGAAATATAACATACATTAAACGTTTACATCAATATTGATAAAATCTGCATATTATATTAATCAGTAATTTCACCGTACTCATGAGCCCGTATGTTTTGTTGTGTACAAAATAGGTTTTGAACAGTAAATGACCCCCTCCCCTTGAATTTATAACCTGGATGGGTTTGCATTCAGTCCAAAGAGGGGAAATCTAGCAGCACTGGTAATGGAGTGTAATAGTTCCCCAATATGGACAGATGTTAGTATGGGCAACTAAAAACTCCTCTATTAGACTTAAATGTGTAACGTACAGTTATTATAACACAGTTACCACTACAGTACTAATGGTGTGGTAGCTTATGGCTAGTAATTAACTTATAAGTATGACTATAAAACATGAGAACATGTGCACATTCTCACTTAGTCAGCATTTTCCTGAATCAAGGGTTACCTGAACCAAGTAACAAGTCACGTATATGTGCATACACATAAGGTGTGGACAGTCTCTACAGCTATCAGTTGTAATTAACAATCACATAAACATTTAGGCCACTGCTCACTTGAAAGTAGTCATATGTACATACATTACTTTCTGTTTATTGTATGTACTGGTAGACATACAGTTGTCAAATGTAACTTGTGCGATGCTTGGATATATTGCATAACAGTTATAAAAATAATTATTTTATTTTCTTTTGCATTGTAGTAAAGTTTGTATTATTTAATGAACTTTCACAGTAACAGGTTGTGCATTATGTTTTAACCATGTACCAGTGAGTACTCAGGGCTCAAGTTAAATTAATACAAATGTATATACCTACTTATTTTCTTGTGGTTTTACTGATAATACATCGTCGTCATCCATAGTCATGATTTTGTGATATTGATGATGATGCATGTACATTAGGGTGGAATGAAAATGGCCTTTTTTAAATTTTTTTTTTTTTTAGTTTTGTAATAGTGGGGAAAAGTTGCCTTTTAGGTTCAAAAAGAAGAAAAAAAAATTTGGTTGCTATACTACAACATCTTGAGGTGCCGCAAAGAGCTTAAAGTTTGTAAAAAAATTGAAAAATTAAACTTTGATAAATTATTTTTTATGGTTTTCTCGTACATATAATGTTACAAAAGATAGTTGTAAATACATATATAAGCATTAGAATTCGAAAAAATTATTAATTACAAAATATAATAATAATAAAAAAATATTTTTTAACGGCAAAAAGTTTGTATTTTTGCTAATTTTGAAACTTTTGCGAACATTTTGGTTGTTACAAATAGTAGTAAATAAGGTTGAAATAAAAGCTCGTCAAATCAATTATATATATTTTTTATTAGAGCACACGTAAAAAAATATCATAATACACTTTTAAAGACATTGAAAGTTCATTTTTTATGATTTAAAAAACCCTTAATAATTACAAATGTTACAGCTGCAAAATGTTTGTTTCTACTTCATTGACACATTAAACTGTTTTTTTGTATCAAATTTTGGCATGTTCTCACATGAGTCAATTTTTGCTCTTATATATCCTTCTCTTGCGATTGAACCACAGACATTTTGAGCCGATTCGGTCACCAGTTTCACAGCTCTTTCTACTGCTTGCGTGTGACAAGGAAGCCGGGGAAAGTCGATAAGCGGGTCCACTTTACTATTTGGTTGAGCTTCAGATGTCTTCCGTATAAAGTCTTTGAGAGAGTCAATGGAAACATGTTTTACCAAGGGGGGTTCAGTTACATCATTTTCAGCCCATGAGATCATGTCGATGTAATCCTTTGCGCCAAAGTTTATCTTTGGAACTTTAAACTTCCTGACTCCGCCTCTACTTTCTGTTCTTGCTTTTAAAACACTTCGTAAACCAAGTTCTCTTACATTTTTGCGCTCATCACATAGCATGGACAAAAGGAGATTTTCTGCAGCAGCAAAGTACCCATTTCTTTGAATAACCGGGTCTAGAACGTTTTTGAAATCATCAGAGAGATAGCGTGAATACGAGATAAGCTTAAACAGATGTTTGGAACCATAAGTACATGAAGGTTTTAACTTAATGTTAAACCACACAGGTGCATACACTTTCACAATGTACTCAGCCAGAGTCTTAAGGTTTTCAGTTGGATTTTCAGTTGCCACATACAATCTAAGTATACGGTTTGCTAATGTAAGCCACCTGGAGTGAGCAAGTTTTCCAGGGTTTCTTAAAGATAAATCTAGTGAGCAATTTCCACTTGATACAGTGATACACATATCCAATAAATACTTCTGATCTATACTTAAATCATTTATCTTCTCCAAAAGAGGAAGGTTATTTTCAATTGGCAAGAAAGTAACCACAGGAAGATTAGCACAGCTTTCCAGCTGCTGACCTATTTCACCTTTAAACTTATTGGGTCCCTTCGTTTTACCATCTAAATGACAAAAAAGATGTCGCAAAGGTAGCTCATTTCCATGGAACAAACAAACTAACCATTGTAAAGGTCTTCCTATTTCATTTTCCATCAAAGAAATCACACAATTATTACGTCCAGTGTTTACAACGGTTCCATCACACCCAATAGCAGTAAAATTCAAAAGTTGTTCGTTGTGTTCTCTATCTTCAAGAAACTCCAGTATACTGTCTGCTATGTCTTTTCCAGTGCCAGATTTAGGTGTTACGTGGCCTAAAAACTTTGAGTTTGGTTCCTCTATTAGTGAAACGTGCTCTTCTGAAATAACTTTTTTGTACAACTTAATTCCTTTCTTTTCTTGAACAATTGTTTTGTCTCTTCTTCCATCAAAAAACAATCCTCTATAAAATAATCCTCTATTCATATTAAAACGCCTATTTGAAACTTTTTATTGCATAATCGAGACACATAAAATTCTTTGAAAAAGTTACAAAAAGTGTGTTTTTATAAAACTTTACCGCTCTTGCGGCACCTCAAGACATAATCCAAAAAGTTAAAAAAAAATTGTATGTCTTTTTTGATATAAAAACTGCTTTTTTGACAGTATTTGAAATAAAAAAAAAATTTTTGACAACTTCTTAAAAAAACTTAAAAATGTAGCGAAAATTGCAATTTTATGAAAATTTATCGTCCTTGCGGCACCTCAAGACGTGCTCCAATATTTTTCATATCTTTTTTTTATCTTATCTACACCAAAAGGCAACTTTTCCGCACTATTACAAATTAAAAATCCAAACTTGATTTTTTCGTTCCACCCTAATGTACATGTTTTTGAGTCATGTACACTGGAATTATATAAAGTGTATTGCTTGCATACAAAAATAAAAGTTATTGTAACATGTTTGAAATATTAAATTACAGTATAGGAGGGCCTTGAAAAAATGTATTTTTGATAACTCGCGGTGAAAGATTTTGTGAGGTTTGGTCATTAACTAGACAAAATTTTAAAACATTGTGTTGACATTTCAACAAAATGTATTATTGTCAATATCATTACCAAAAACGTTTGTCAGAATATCACCACAAAATCTTTCATTTATTAATTGATGTAAATTACTAAAGTAAGGCATAGTGCATACTAGAACAAAACAGTTTAGGACTGTCACACGTCAGTTAGGAGAAAATCAAGAGGCACGCCTACTGCCTCATACATAGCACACACTTGCAACAAAACAGTTGTACAGCTGTTATCCGACAGCTACAAAAAATTCATCAGACACGCAGAAACGATTGTAACACCAAGGATTTTGATGATTCCACAGTAGCCTGTGCATTATTATTAATGTTGAGATAGAAAAAAACAACAAAAGCGTACGTGTTCGCCCAATTTATAATGAAAGATTGTTAAAACAGAATGTTTATAGATTATACAGTGATCTGTGTCAGTACCCATCCAAATTTTCCAGATATTGCAGAATGAGTGTTGTCAGTTTTGATGAATTATTACCAAATTTAGGACCATCAATTTCATATAAGAATGCAACTTGGAGACAAACTGTACCAGCTGCGGAAAGATTAGTTGTAACTTTCAACTACAAAATGTATATATTTTTTTATGGTATTAATGGCTTGGGTTGACGCAGACTACCAATAAATATTAATTTGATACTGGTTCCTATGGTTCAACAAGCAATCAAATGTTTTCAAACATTCAGGCATATGAAAGATGTTAGTAACATTTCTGAAGCCAAATCTTTACCAAACTATAACGATGAGCAACCTATCTATGCTGTTTGTGGTTGTTGGTGATGAGGTTTTTGGACTAACAAAACATATTTTACGTCACTTCCCAAGAAAAAATTTGATTGTTCAGAAGAAAGTGTTCAACAGCAGACACACAAGGGCTCGCAGAATGGTAGAATTATGTTTGGAATTTTAGGTAGTAAATGGCGCATTTTTCGTTAGCCAGTGTCTGTTGTTGGGGTAACTTTGTTGTATCTGTTGTATCACAACTTTGTGATACAATAATAAAATCATGTTGTGTTCTGCAGAATTATGTGGCTGTATTTTGCAGATATTAGAAAGCCATTCTCTTTCTGCAGTTCGTGGAGTGAATATTAGAAACTATTTAACTTATTATTTCACTTCTCCACAAAAAACCATGTGTTTTCTTCTCTTCTAGAGACAAATTGTGCCAGTTGTGTACCACAGATGTGCAAATTTCCTCCCACAGCATCTTGAAATTTGACTGCATACTCCTTTATTTTAGGTAAAGAGGCAGGTGCTTTTCATTTTTGTCTGTTGGTTGTTCTATATTCTCACCATACATGCTCATAATTTTAACCACATGTACACAAATATGATACAGACACACTTGTACAAATTCAGATTTTACAAAAATAGTCTCAAATTTATTTTACGAGCACTACACTATGAAGGGTATGGGTGACTGACGTGAAACAGATTAGTTGGTAGTGTGCACATCCCTATTTAATTACATCGTCCCTGGAGCCAGCCTGTGACCGTTTAGTCAGGCAGAATTTACTAGTTGTCAAGACTATCGCCAAGACAGTTTGGGATAGTGTGCGCATTTCCATCTAACACAATGGTTCTCAATTGGAGTGCAACTGTTTTGTTCCTACTGTGCGCTATATGTAAGGATGTAAGGATAACGTCTAGTGTCACATGACTTGTGACCTGTTGTGAAGATTGTGATCTGTTGATGTTCTTTAATTTTATTGATAGTCATACAACTGTCATCAAATTGTAAAATTAAAATTATGATTTCTAAAGTACCATAGAAGTAAAGCATAACTTAAAACAAATTTTATATCTAAAAAAAATATATATTCGGTGGATTCACTTGTGGGCATTATCAAGCATGCAACTTCTTGTCATTTACTGTGGTACTTCAGTGTACCAAAATTAACCAGCATGTAATAGCAGAACATTTCGTGGCATATTACTGACACATTTGGTGTTCATTCCATTGTCTAGTCAAAATTGAGGTGTCTTAAAAAAATTTCATCTTCACCTTGGATTATGTATCTTTAAAATAGGAAGTAGGAAAATATCCAACTTGAGACAGTCCTCATGTATTGGCATGGAAATTTGTAAACAGTAATTAATGAATTGTTTCTTCCATAAAAATTATAATAAAGTAGTTAAAAGGTAATATTTTTTTGTTATTCAAAGTTATATAAATATAGACTACAGTATTGTAAATTGTATTTATAGTATTTTAATATAAAGTTGTTAGAATAAGGTGACAAGTCATATAAATTTGGATATGGTAATAAAAATTATGTCATTTGTATATAGGTGAGTGGATGTGTGGACTTAAATAGTGTGAATGCACAAGATGTTTGTATTAAAGTGTAATTTTATAAACTTATATACTTAATAAGCTACATATGTGTTCAGTTAAATATTTGAATGTGCATTTTGTGTAAACTGAATTTTAATTTGTAAGATTATCTGTTAACATAATTGAAAGAACCTCAGAAATTTAATATCTCATTTCTATTTAATGTAACAATTCCATAGCTGTAAATTAAAATATATATGTTAGATATATTTTTTTACAGTTCATATAAACTTTATACATTAAAAAAATACTAATAACATGTATTTAAATATCATTCGCTTTGTTGCATTAAGTGAATACTGTATATTTAGTTACTACATGGACTCACAGACACACATTAAACTAAGAGTATTAAGTGTTATAAATTGTATTCTTTTTTTCCATCAACCTGATTAACAAAGTGAATCATATCATGTGTGTTTCAAAATGAGACTTTACCATTTTTATTGCTTAGAACTGTGTATGAAAAAATCATTATAACACAGCAAAAGCTGTGCTCTCAGATTAAATAAATTTGTGTGGATGAGAGGTAATATATAGATAAGATAGATTATATGAAATTCATTAGAGAATAATCATAACCTTTATAAAACATGTTTTAAATGTACTATCATTTGACCAATACAATCTCTTGAGCTACATGACTTACTTCAGTTACTCTTTTTATCTCAAATGAATATTCACCAATAAATATGGCTTGTACAAGGTTGTGGGCAATATTATTTTTCTTTAGAAGCGTTACAAGCGAGGTTTGTAAGAATCACATCACAATCTTCATTATATTCATAATCACATTACACATACGTTTTTGTTTATGTAATATAGCGAAGTCACATTGACAAAGATTAGGGTGGTGCTTTGAGTAATGATCCAACAAATTAAATTCAGAACTTTGCGTTTATGCGTACCCACAGTACATTTTAGATGTTTTTCATACGCAATTGTAAATATATATGATGATGTGAAAAAGAAGTGTACTAATTGTAAATTGTTCTATTTCTTAATGTACAGTGAAAATATGTGTTGTTTTCATTTTGGATTGTTAGGTAACAATGTTTTTGGGTTTTAGTTTACTGCTGAAATAAATAAGAGCCATGGTTGGGAAAAAAAAACATGACGTATAATGTGTACATTGACGTACAATGCTTATAACAGAGTAACAGTTAAAATAAAGAACCTAACGTTTTTAAGTCGACAAATTAACAAAACTACAACAGCAAGTGTAAACTGAAAAATACAAATATTTATAGTTAATGAAAGAAACAATGTGTTAAGGAGTGACAGCATACACTCTACATGTTGTACACAATGGACGTTTGTTTTTGGATAGCCACAAAACAATTACTTGTTTGAAAACAAATATTACTGGAAAAAAAAACAGAGTTCTGCCACAAAAAAGTGATATGTATAATAATAGGCAAGGAGGGGCCTTGGGCCATCCTGCCTTACTTTTGAGTTTGGTGGCTTTTCAGTGATCTATTCACAGAACGAGTATTAGTGAAAGTAAAGTACAAAAATTAAGAAATTTTCTAAATCTGAGGTATTATTATTATTATCTGTTTATAAATGGAATTAAACTAGTTAAACGTGGATTTATTGTAATACACTTTTAAATAGGCCTTAATAAAAGTTCACGTTACGATTATACATACTACACTCGGCCTACGAGCATGTGCAAAGTAAGAGTTTATCAAGCTAATTTACCCAATGACAATATTAATATTTATAACATACTAATTATCAGCAACAGAATGTAACAATTACTTTAGTGTACCGACTCTTAAGAATTATCCCAGGGCGCCAGTAATAAATAAACACAATTTGACTGTTATTAATTAAGTTTTTAGTAACTAATTTGTATTTACATATTACAAAATTTGTAGATCATTACGTTTAATAAGTTTGCTATAAAATTTGTTTGTGCTTATTTCTTGGCTATGAATTCTTTGACTAATTGAGTCACCAAATATGAGTTACATACATTTAAATTTAATAGACAATAGTAAAATAAGTGTTCATTTTATTATTTACTTGCATGTTGAATCCACTCTGCGCCGCGATGTAATCAATTCTACACGTTCCAGGCGGGTCGCCGACGTTAATCGTTGAGCCCTTATCCTTGTTAGTTTTGCACTAATTTATACACTTGTTTCACAGGTATTAAACACCATTCACTTTGACAACTTAGTGATAACTACACCGGTGCTGTATGCTAATACACTTGTTGAATACACAGTATATTCTTTTACAAAGCTAAGTGCGTCTAACACCAGATTAATAACTGCTTATTGATCGACCGTCCCGCACCATGACGTTTCACACATTTAAATCGCTATGTATTTCGACATTCAACGATTGATGCTGTGTTAAGTAAAACTTGGATATGTTACTCGATTTTAACTTATCTTCTCTAATTTCTCTGCACGTTATTCTTGTAAACGATTATTAAATGTTTATAATATGTAGCTTTCACAATACCTAATATCGCGTTACCGTGACTGACTTACGTGGCGATTGAAATATACTTAATCAAATTACTGCGAAATTATTATTGCAACTAATACGAATCTAATATCTGTAATCTCTCCGTTGACTAACTTAACTTCTTACACTCCGTATTTTTATATTTCGCTAAAACTACCCTCACTCAATTCGACAAACTACACGCCTATTGGTCTGACTTACCGCTAAATTCAAAACTACCCAATCTGTTTAACGGAACAGCCCGCGTAAAAAATGACGCTATCCGCTATTCGTCCACAAAATGCGCGTGAACATGTGGTATGAAACTTCGCGTCACCTTCCATTTCACACATACGCCTCTTTCTAAAATATAGCTCCTTTTGTTAGGTGCACTTAACTTTTACAACCTTAGTAAATGTTTCTTACACCCTAGCAAACAATACAGTTTTATGATGGTCCGACCCGTCCGTGACAAAATATAAATTTTTAGCCGACTTACTGGCGTCAACGCAAGGTCGTCTTTTGAATATCTATCGCTCTTTACTACATATTTTAATGTTTTCTTACTTCTAAAGAAAACCACCGCTTTCTATAAATTTACATTTCTTCCTGTGTACCATATGACTTTGTCCCCGTAAAATTGTTAAGAATACAATTTTCCGTGATATCGTCCCCCGATAGAATCATATCAAAATTTTAATAGAATTTGGGATTGATTCTATTGATGCATCGCTAATCCCCTGCTAAAATTTTATATTACTAACAATAATTTGTTTAACCCTTGCTATAATCTAGATTTGTTTATACATCACCTTATATTAATTACTTTTAATTTATTTAACACAACATGGTAATATTAGTTAGTTTACGATCTGTTGTTATACCCTAAGTGTCAACGGCATTTCAAGGTTTGTTTACAAACAGACTCTCTGTCCCACCCTTGACAAACTGGTCAAACAACTACTTTTAAAATATTTTGCTTTACTCTCCCTTTCATCTCAACACATGTTACAATGACATTTTGCCCTAACATCTGTTTACGTTCTACTTCCCTTAACTTACTCTTACAATGTAGTACATTCATAATAACTACGCTAATATCTTTTGGAATCCTTATACAATTTAATAATTAACAATGATTATCTTATTTATTACAACAGTATTCGAATCTTACAATTATTACATATGTAGACGTTGTGTGCTATTACAATCTGTTTAGTATCTATGTAGTATCAGTGTTCATGTGTGTAGTAATGGGTCCTTGCTCATAATACGGTTTTAATTGTCGTATATTAAAATTTCCTCTGATACATCCTGGTCGTCGTGCGTCTTCTAGCTGGTAGGTTGCTGTTCCGAGTTCCTTTGTTATTTTATATGGTCCTTCAAATAAATTGCAAAATTTCCCTATTATCTTCTTGTTAATATCTGAGATTGGATACGCGCGTAGCAACACCTTATCTCCTATTTGGAATTTTGAAATCTGATGAGCAGCGTTGATTCGATTTGTCCTTTTTTCTCCCTTTTCTTTTATGCGTAAGTAAATATTATGATAAGTAATTGGTTGGCTTGTCGGCATCATTTCCTTGTCAAGATATTTGGTCCAGTCCCGCTCCGGTTTTCTTCCCCACTGTGCCTCGTACGGGGTGGTTTCAATTGTCTCATGGTATGTTTGATTTATACATGCTTCAACTAGATTAAGAAATTGTGCCCACTTTGTGTGTCTTTCGGATGTCAATGCCCTAAACATGTTGCCTAATTGTCGATTGATCCTTTCGGCCAAATTAGTGCACGGATTGCGAACAGCGGTATATTTTGGTTTAATACCCATCTCCGTCAATGCTGTGAACCATCGTTGACTGGTGAACTGGGTACCGTTGTCAGTCAGTACTGCTGATGGCCTTCCCATTTCTTCACAATACAATTTAATTTTATTTATAGTGGCGGTCGTGGTGGCTTGCCTTAATTTATATAATTTTACATATTTGGTGAAGTTGTCAATCACAGTGAGTATGTACCTGACCTTGCCCGTGGATACCGGTAATGGTCCATAGTAGTCAATACTAACTACTTCACTCTTGTTTTGGGGTATGACAGGCTGCGTTTCGCCTACCATTCGTTTAAAATGGTCCTTGCTTTTCTGGCATATTTGACAAGTTTTCGTAATTAATTTGGTAATCTTATTAACTGAGTTCCCCGTGAAATTTTCTTTGAACAGTTGATATGTACGACGATTTCCCACATGACTGTATGCCTGATGTAGTTCAGCAATCATATTGTGGCAAAGTTCATTGGTCAACATAAGTTTCCATATCCCTTTTTCGCTTCGGTATAATTTGTCATTGTGCCAACTGTATTTTTGGGCAAGTTTATGTTGTTTATCGGCTCGTATTACGTCGATAATTCGCTTCAATTTTATGTCGGCTAATTGATAACTTCTTATATTCTTGAGCTGCTCCTTAGCCTCCTTACTGATGCGGATGTTGATAAGATTGATCTCTAACTCCTCGGTTCGATCGGTTGGTTGTTCCTCGTCCATGTCTTCAGGATGCCTGCTCAGGATGTCCGCCACGATGTTATCTCGCCCTTTGCAGTGAATGATCTCGAAATCATACTCCTGTATAGCGAGAATCCATCGCGTTATGCGGGAATTATTTAGGTGGCACTTTTTTTATGAATATTAACGCCTTGTTGCCAGTAATGATTGTAAAAGGCTTACCCAGTACGTAGGTCCTAAATTTTTGCAAACAGTATACAACACTCAGTAGCTCTAATTCTGTGGTGAAGTAATTACGCTCAGCTCCCTGTACCACGCGGCTTGTGTATGCGACTACTCCAATGTCGTTATTCTCGTCTAGCTGGTAAAGCTGGCCTCCTAGCGCATAACGACTCGCATCCGTCTGTAGGTAGAAACGCTTGTTGGGGTCAGGATGCTTAAGAACCACTGATTCGATGAATAATTCCTTGACGCTCTCAAAATGCTGATCCATTTCCTTTGTCCATTTAAACGTGGTATTCTTTTTTAATAAGTTTAACAACGGTTGCGTCGCTTCGGCGTATTTATTGGTGAATCGGTTGTAAAAATTGGTTAAGCCCAGAAATCCTTTAAGTTGTTTTTGATTCTTTGGCTTCCGAAATTCCTGAATGGCTCTAATCTTATCTGGTGCGGCGGTAATACCCTCTGTTGTTAAGCGATATCCCAGGTAATCAATCTCTTTACGAAACAGCTGCGATTTTTTAAAGTTGACAGTTAAATTAGCTTGTTTGATGTCACGTAATAATAATTTTAAGTGCCGTAGGTGCTCTTCCACGCTATCCGAGATACATAAGCAGTCATCTACATATAAGATCGTAAATGCCTTCACTTCTTCCGACAATACTCGGTCCAAACCACGTGTTAAACTTGCTAGGCTAGTCTTCAATCCGAACGGTGTCACTGTGTACCGATAGCACTTGCCTTCGTACAAAAACCCAGTAAAATCTCTACATTCCTGATGCAATGGGATTTGCCAAAATGAGCTACGGAGGTCAATTGTGGACATGACTTTAATGTTACCACATTTTGCCAGTATCTCGTTAATTGGAATGGCTCCCTCATGGTCTGGAACTGTTACTGAATTCAGCTTACGGGCGTCCAAACATAATCTAACCGTCTGGTCTTTCTTTACGACAGTAACCATAGGGTTGACGTATGGACTGTGGGCCCTTTCAATAACACCATGCGCCTCCATTTTCTGGATTTCTGCCTTCACTGCTTCCTTGTATCTCATCGGAATCGGCCAACCTTTCTGACAGTAGGGTGTCCGATCGGTGACTTCGAATTTATGTTGATACGAGTTAATCCTACCTGGCGTATCCCGGAATACCATTTTATTATCCATCAAAATATGCTTTAGCTCGCTCCGTTCAGCTTCGGTTATGTCTGTGATAGTTTGTACCTTCTGTCCAATCAATTCTTCGATCTCTTCATCGGCAGATGCGAGTTCTACTCGTAGTATCTCCGCTGTAGTTCCTTCCTGGTTTTGGTCTCCCTGAATGATTAATCGTTTGTTGTTCAGGTCGATCACACACCCATTTTCTTCCAATAACCCTATGCCTAAGCTACAATCTTTTATTAATTCTGGGACAACTACGAAGACACTATCGACTCTTAAACTTTCGATTTGGACAGTTAATAGGATTTGTTGTGTAACCCTTTTTTACTTATTGCCGGTTGCACCCTTAATTACGGTATTCGACAATTTTAACATTTCTAGATCACCCAATTCCTTTTTATTGTCTTTAAACCACTGTTCTGAGACAGCGTTTAATTGGCTCCCAGTGTCCAATAAGGCGCATGTAGACACACCGTTCAACGAGACACTTACTTCCGGACATTTATTAACTTTACATATTATGTTGACATCATCATCATCATTAAATCATCTCTTAAATCTAGAAAAGTAGTGTTAATATATTTACTAATATTACTTAAGTCTACTTCATATTTACAAAACTTAGCTAGTTTTTTGGCATAACGGTATTAATTTTGTTACCGTTCGCACCGCTGGTCGATGGAGTAGGTTTGTTCTCATTTTTAAACTTGTTTGTTCGTTTGGGGTAGTGAGAAGTAACTGGCCTACTTTCACTTTCATTTGCGCGCCCGTGCTCAGCTGGTCGCTCTCTCTCCTCTTCACCCCTCGTCCATGATTTACGATCTCGCCGTCCGTCATAGTACCCTCGGCTCGCCTCTCTTGTGTTACTTCTCAGACTCATAAATTCTAACAAGACCTGCTCGAATTCATTGATTGTCACTACACCACGAGTAATTATCGCAACTCTTATTTCATGCGGATAATGTTTAGTAATTTTTCTAATTAAATACTTATCAGGTATTGGCGGAATTAATTGTCGGTTTTCTAACAGTTTACGCTCTAAGTATTGGATCATGTTCATCCCAGTCTCGGCGTGATACCTTCCGAATTCCAGTTCATTGCGTACTCTCTCTTGGATGACGTCATTCCAATATTTACTTATAAATGCGTCAGTGAAGTCCACAAAATTGTTAATGTTATCTTTTACTAACCTCCACCACACTGCTGCCTCTCCTTCAAGATGTCTTGCTATCCACTTGATGTTTCCAGCATCTTGATAATGTTCTCTGAATATTTCATTCAATTCTTTAATAAATTCCATCGGGAAATCACCCGTGCCATTATATTTTATGTCCTTCACCTGTTCGTTTGTCATGCTCCGATTACATGGTGTATTGCTTATTGACGCTAGTTTAGTTCGTACTTCCTGTCGTATTTGTTGTAATTTAAGGTGTGTCTCGTCAGACTTGCTGTTGATTTTAGTTTCCAACTCTTTCAGTTTTTCGACCTTTAATTCATTTATAGCTGCCGTGTTATCTGCACATCTTTGATTGTTTACACTTACTGTTTCAATAATTATTTCAAAATTATTATTGTATTTTTTGTCAAGTTCTTTAATTTGTTGTTTTGTATTGGCACTAATTTCGGTACTAATCTTATCACAATTTTCTTCGATCTTATTATCAATATCTACTCTAAACTCCTGGAGAACTTTTTGGTTATTTGCTCTCTCTTGATTGAGTTGCGTGAATACTTCGTTTCTTAGTTCCATATTTTGTTTGTGCATCTGCTCTGATAATTGTTGCATTTGTTGTTTGTGTTGTGTCGCTTGTTGTGTTAGCTGTTGTGTTGTTTTTTCCGCCAGTTCTTTTATTTGTTCTTTTGTTTCTTTCGATTGTTGTTCAAGTCGTTGTGTTTGTTGTAATAGTTGTTCTTTTGTTTCTTTCGATTGTTGTTCAATTCGTTGTGTTTGTTGTACTAGTTGTTGGAGTATTATACATATATCGGTGTCTTTGTTTTTCTCTGGTAATGTCTGATATACTGGTCTCTCTCTAACCTCTACTAGTGTTTCTTGTGTAATATGTTGTGTTTCTGCATTTTCTTCATTCCCCATTGAAATGTGTGCGATCGTCTGCGAATCTCCTATCTGATTGTTTATCTCGAAGTCCATTTCGTTACCGTGGGATGTTGTTTCTGTATTCATGTTATTGTTTTCTCCGTGCGTGTTGTTCTGTGTGTTAATGTTTTTCCTACTCTTACTCCGCGTAATCATACAACTATATCTTATATTATCGTTATTCTTAATTCTATTTTATTTTTATTTTACTATTCTATTAGTGACTCAATAGTCCCACGTTCCGGGCGACAGAATGTAATACACTTTTAAATAGGCCTTAATAAAAGTTCACGTTACGATTATACATACTACACTCGGCCTACGAGCATGTGCAAAGTAAGAGTTTATCAAGCTAATTTACCCAGTGACAATATTAATATTTATAACATACTAATTATCAGCAACAGAATGTAACAATTACTTTAGTGTACCGACTCTTAAGAATTATCCCAGGGCGCCAGTAATAAATAAACACAATTTGACTGTTATTAATTAAGTTTTTAATAACTAATTTGTATTTACATATTACAAAATTTGTAGATCATTACGTTTAATAAGTTTGCTATAAAATTTGTTTGTGCTTATTTCTTGGCTATGAATTCTTTGACTAATTGAGTCACCAAATATGAATTACATACATTTAAATTTAATAGACAATAGTAAAATAAGTGTTCATTTTATTATTTACTTGCATGTTGAATCCACTCTGCGCCGCGATGTAATCAATTCTACATGTTCCAGGCGGGTCGCCGACGTTAATCGTTGAGCCCTTATCCTTGTTAGTTTTGCACTAATTTATACACTTGTTTCACAGGTATTAAACACCATTCACTTTGACAACTTAGTGATAACTACACCGGTGCCGTATGCTAATACACTTGTTGAATACACAGTATATTCTTTTACAAAGCTAAGTGCGTCTAACACCAGATTAATAACTGCTTATTGATCGACCGTCCTGCACCATGACGTTTCACACATTTAAATCGCTATGTATTTCGACATTCAACGATTGATGCTGTGTTAAGTAAAACTTGGATATGTTACTCGATTTTAACTTATCTTCTCTAATTTCTCTGCACGTTATTCTTGTAAACGATTATTAAATGTTTATAATATGTAGCTTTCACAATACTTATTATCGCATTACCGTGACTGACTTACGTGGCGATTGAAATATACTTAATCAAATTACTGCGAAATTATTATTGCAACTAATACGAGTCTAATATCTGTAATCTCTCCGTTGACTAACTTAACTTCTTACACTCCGTATTTTTATATTTCGCTAAAACTACCCTCACTCAATATCGACAAACTACACGCCTATTGGTCTGACTTACCGCTAAATTCAAAACTACCCAATCTGTTTAACGGAACAGCCCACGTAAAAAATGACGCTATCCGCTATTCGTCCACAAAATGCGCGTGAACACGTGGTATGAAACTTCGCGTCACCTTCCATATCACACACATACGCTCTCTTTCTAAAATATAGCTCCTTTTGTTAGGTCCACTTAACTTTTACAACCTTAGTAAATGTTTCTTACACCCTAGCAAACAATACAGTTTTATGATGGTCCGACCCGTCCGTGACAAAATATAAATTTTTAGCCGACTTACTGGCGTCAACGCAAGGTCGTCTTTTGAATATCTATCGCTCTTTACTACATATTTTAATGTTTTCTTACTTCTAAAGAAAACCACCGCTTTCTATAAATTTACATTTCTTCCTGTGTACCATATGACTTTGTCCCCATAAAATTGTTAAGAATACAATTTTCCGTGATATCATATTAAATGCATGCATTTGTAAAGTTGCTTACTACAAATTACAAGTGTGTGTGTGTGTGTGTGTGTGTGTGTGTGTGTGTGTGTGTGTGTGTGTGTGTGTGTGTGTGTGTGTGTGTGTGTGTGTGTGTGTGTGTGTGTGTGTGTGTGTGTGTGTGTGTGTGTGTGTGATCACAGTATAAGTACATATCATGTATCTGTGTCTGTGTTTATCTATAAACAAAAAACCCACATAATTTCTGAATAAACCTGCAAGACATTGAGGGTATTTTGAATTTTATTTGGGAACACGATATTAATAAATGTCAGTTCTCATTTGACAAGTGGAATGATATTCTTCTTATGGACTAAATTACTGTATTTTCAATGTAAAACTAGTTATTAACATGTTGGAGGAAAATAAATATATAGGTATGTGAAATAATTATAAAATTATTTCGAATTCTCTTAAACAGTATTGGCTGGTATAGTTTGATACAGGGTAATGCACTTCCTGAAGATGGAGAACACAGGTACCTTGATCAATGTATTAATATAATTTTAAATGCAATTTTGGTATTTGCCAAGAAGGCGCTTTAGGTACGAAAACTAAGATTGCGTATGTCCTGTTATATGTTGCAAGAGCTTGGCAATGACGTGCTAGTTTTCTTGGGATATTGACGTATCGAGTGACATTAACTGCAGTTCTAGTGTCTATAAGAATGTAGCTGTTTCTTAAGCTACAGAACAATCATTTCTTATATAATTGTGGCAGGTAAATTTTCTTGATTTTTTTTTAAGTATGTTATACTGGTATTATTTAACTCTTTTTGGATAAAGTTATTAGTTTGTAGATATTTAACATGTAAAAATATTTGAAACCATAAACCATATTTTAATTGCAAAAACTAGTTATTGTGCAACAATACAACTAAATCAGCAGCTGCCACAGCTCTTAGTAATATCACCATCATGTGTTGAGCAGTGAGCATGTACCTAATTATATGTTTGTTTTGTTTGTTTATTTTGAAACATGAACAAAAAGTCAAATATATATGTATAAGTATATGCATTTCAATACAATGTTGACATTTGTGTACTTTTTTAAGTAACTTGTTGAGTTTCCTACAGGTCTCTCATGTAATATCTTCAAATAAATATACTGCAAGTAGGTTTATTTTCACCTGACACACGTTTCACAGAAATGATTCTGTATCTTCAGAGGTTGTTTGAATTGTAATTGAATGTTTCGCTTGCAATTGATTGTAAAACTTGCAATTTCTGTGAAACGTGCGTCAGGTGAAAATAAACCTACTTGCCGTATAATTATTTGAAGATATTACATTTGTGTACATACTATGTACAGAATATAATACACGTAATCTTTTTTTTTAAATAAACAGGACACATAATTTCTGTATAAAAAATACTATTGTATTTCACAAGCATTTGAACAGTATTCTTAAATTTTTCAGAATACAATTCGTCGTTTTTATTATTCGACTGTTCCATTTTGATATATGCTACTTATATTAAAGATAAATTTAGTTATATTAGTGGTTAAGGTTATGTTTTTTCAGCTTTTGTAATTTTCCAACGTAATGTCAAATACAGTGCTAGTTGTACAATTAAAATGCCACTGATCAGCATGCCAATGTTAAACCAGTAACTTCCGTCCTCCATTCCCATTTCTTCCAGGAACACAACTGGCTTTCTAAAGTGGCAGTAGGCTTGTGAACAAGGCATTGTTTCTCTGTTGTAGCCATAGATTGTTAGCGATGCTGCCTCTAAAGAATATTTGAATATGCTTGTATATGAGAGCCATTTCAGGTATGGTGACAAATCATTCAGGTGAACAAAAAATCCAGAGATCAGAAACATTGGCATCGTACAGGTGGCAGTCAGGAACAGTGCCAACTGAAAATAAAACAGAAGTGCTACAAGTTTGTTTTATTTTTTAAGTTTTTGTTGGTGAGGTGTAGCTATACTGACACACAATTATAAACTAGGAGACTGACAATTGTTCAGAGGTGCCAAAAGATGAAGAGATCATTGGTGTGGTAACATAATTCAATTATTTTTTTAATGAGAATTAATGTTCATTTAATATCAACATTGTGCTATTACTAACAAACATTAAACTACAAAAAGTCATTTTTTAAAGTAAAATGAATACTGTCTGTACCCACACTTATTTGTGTGGCATTTAGTAAACAGCACAGAGGTAGATATACAGTACATTTAATTTTTGATAAATAAAAACTTTCTACATTGTTTGAAGGTGTTGGTGAAGGATAATTCTCCTGAAAAAAAAACTACATTTATTATTTCTGGGCTGTAGAATGGACATGTTTACACTTTGCTAAGGACAAAATACCTGTATTATGTATAAACTGGTATCAAATAATACAGTCCTCTCTGTATAGTAATAGCAGTCTGATCATTGGCTATTTATTCAACTGGTATATATTCTTAGTCACCTAAGGTAAATGTGTTCTAGTATATAATACAGTGTACCATAAGGAATGGGACGTACTTCAGGAATGCATTCTACAGACTGAAACAAAGAAGAAACTGTATATAAACATAGGTCTGAAAACTCTTCATTTTTTTATTTATGGCTTGTGAAAAATTCACCTTGATTTCTGCTCCAAGGCTAAAAGTAAGCCCTACTGAAGTTCTTGAAACTTAAAGGGTGCATTTGATGGTTTCTGACCTGAAAATTTTAAGAAAAGTGTTCCAAAACTGTAACTTGAGTAGTTTTATAGAAAAGGTCCTTAAATCTCAAACATTTGGTGTCGAGAACAATTTTTAGCTTTGATGTGAATTTCCTTGTTCAAATTGCTTGTAAAGAAATGTAAGTTTGTAATACAATATATGAAGAATTTTATTGTGAGAAATTTGATATAATCAAAGTCAATAAAAAAGAAATGAACATTATAAAAATCACATTCTATTGAAGAAGAAACATTCAGAAAAAATTAAGAATTTTCTTGTTCTTGTAATGCATTGCAAACCGTTTATTTATTTGTTAATAATAACAACTTATTCAGTTCATAAAAAAAACATAAATTTCACTTAATATTGATAAAATAATTTTAAAAAACTATTTCAACACATTAACTAACTTGTTTTAATAAAGTTTTAATTACTGCAGTTGGTAATACTGTGCTGTTCACACTCAAAATTGAATTCAAATCAGAAAACTGCTGTTTAACAATTAATTTATAATAACAGTAGCTTAATTATTTATCGTAACTAACCTGTAATCTGCGATTTGTAGTGTGTTTTTTAAAACATAACTTCAAGATACCATTGCAGATTTAAAATCATGAATATGCAGATATTGCTTTCATGTACAATTTTAGTCATGGAAATTCTCAGGCTGTGTAACATTAATGCCAACAAAAATTTCGAAATAGGAGAGTGACTCATAACAAACATTTTCCCAGGTCTTTTATAATTTATGAACTAACAGGTAATTTCCTACAGTTGCTTGTTCTATTGAATGCCCTGTAGAACAGCCTGTAGCTGAGTAAGATACTATAATTAAAATGGTACAGCATAGTCCTCAACTCAGCACCAGAAGGATTTCATATCAAACAGGCATGCTGTACTAAAGTCTGAAGAACACTAAAGAAAGAGAATTTTTATCCTTATCATTTGCATACTGTTCAACCAGGTGACTGTGAGTTGCGATTACATTTTTGCCAGTGGATACAAGTAAACTGAAATATTGTTAAGTGTGTTTATTCACTGATGAATCTATTTTTGCTAGAAATGGACCTCAAAATTTGAAAAATAGTCAGGTGGACAACTGGAAATTTAAATGAAATAATAGAGTTGAACTTTCAAAACCAGTTATCGTTAAATGTGCAGTGTGTAAAATTGGGTACCAGTTACTTGTACCACTTATTATTCAAGATTGCCTTATTGGTATTGTGTACAAGGACATTTTCCAAAGTCAGTTATCAATCCTGTTAGAAAACATACATCTTGAAAAAAGGCTGCAAAAGTGTTTTCAACATGATGGTCCACCAACTCATTATTCACATGAAGTTAGAGAGCTCAAACATACATCTTGAAAAAAGGCTGCAAAAGTGTTTTCAACATGATGGTCCACCAACTCATTATTCACATGAAGTTAGAGAGCTCATATATCTAATTTTATTTTGTATAGTGCTCATTTGTTTTTACTGACTTTACAAACATCAAATTACTCAGAATTAAATTATTTACATTTATTTATTGGCAATTTAAAGAAGTAAATTCACATCAAACCTAAAAAAATTGTTTTTTATGCCAGTTTTTTGAGATTCATGAAACTTTTCTGTAAAACTACTCAAGATACAGTTCTGGAACCCTCTTTTTTTCAATTCTTCAGGCCAAAAGCCATATGAAATGATCAAATTTACCCTTTAACACTTTGAGTACCGTGGCGTTTGTGCATAGATCATCCCCTATGACGAGCGGGTTTTTTTTTTTAAACCACTTGTATAAACACTCATAAATACTTGATACAATGTAATACTAAAAAAATAATTATACCACACTTTTCCCTACTTTCCTCTTATGAAAATAATTATAATATTTTTATTGTTGATTTTATATATTCCAACTAAAGCTGTTTAAAAATACATTTTTTTGTACAATTATTTTAACCAAAAAATTCTGTCAAATATTGTTTATCGATTTTGTAACTAATAATATAGTAATTAAAACAAACACGCTCACTGCTATCAATAACATGCAAAATAAATACGAAATAACCTCAGAAAAACCGCAAACCTCACGTAAACAAAAATCGCAACTTCCACCTTGAACACAAAATGTAAACAAAGTATGACGCTGCCAACTGTACAAATTATTTTCCTAAAAACTATTTTCTTCAGTCAGTGCTGCAATCTGATGGCAGAAACACGAACTAAAATGTCAAATAAAACTTATGCATTTGTTCTGTGGCATAATAGTATGACGCGAAGCATTTGAAAGCATTGGAAAGTGAGTGGCGTAATATTACGCCGCCTGTCAAAATACCAAGTCCACTGGTGGCGCAATATTATGCCGTTGGTCCTCAAAGTGTTAATTTAAATTCCAAAAATTTCAGTAGGGCTTAATAGAATTTCAATAGGGCCTTGGAGCAGAAGTCGCAGTAAAATTTTTGCAAGCCATAAATAAAAAATGAAGCGTTTTTGGATATATGTTTGTATGAACTTTCTTATTTATTTCAGCATGTAGAATGTATTCCTGAAGTATGTCCCATTTCTCGTAGATCATCCTGTATATTATATATATATTTTTAATTTCTTAACAACTAAATTTTTAATTTCAACTTATGAATATGAGGGTAGGGTGAAAAGTTCCAGGCCTGAAACAGAGATAGCACTACTATGCTCATTATTTTGATCATGTTTGTATGATCTTTGTAGGCTTTGTTTCGATGATTTCAAGTCGATGGTTGTATATATATATATTTTTTTTTTTTGTAAGGCTTAACCGCAACAAATATAAATAAAGGAGCTGGTTTCAATGTTGTGGGAATCTTTTCCATTGAATACAATAGGTAAGTGCTGAATTTAAAATGGGTCGGACAAGTACAACTGACAACCCGTGTGTTGGACGTCTCATTAAAGTGGCTATGCCAGAAAAAATCTATAAAATTGTTTTGGTAGGCCATAGAATGAAAGTGAGTGGGATAGCTGAGACTATTTGTATTCAACAGAACGTGTGCACAGTACCTGACAGGAACATCAGTGTTATAATGTTAAAATTGAATACTACTCAATTTCACTCAGATTTTATATAGAATAATGATTAGTAATTGTTTATTAGACTAAGACATGCAAGTAACGTTGAGTTGAAGTACTGTTAGCAGCAAGCCTAGTGGTATTCTTCAAAAGAACACACCCTTGTCGAGGCGACTCTCTGACAGATGTATATGTAATAACTTATAAATAAATTTTAATAAGACTGAATTGACAAAATGTCGAAAGGATAATTAATTAACATTGTCTTGTATGTATAGGATAAGTTTTCAAATAGATTATGTGTATAAGAAAGTAGATAATATCAAGAGAAAGTATCTATGTCATGAATAACTATCATTGTAACTTATGTCATGAATAGCGGGACATGGGACCCAAAGCCGGTATGTAGCATTTGACAAGCAGGTAGCACAAACCAGTTGAGGGTTCTGTTTGTAAACAAACTGTGGGCCCAGTGACAATGTAAACAGCTGATGGACGTAAAGGGTAGAGAATGGAGTAATAAAAGAAATTACTAAATGTTCTGTAGTATATGTAATTAAAATTGACTTGTAGATATATATATATATATATATATATATATATATATATATTACGCAATATGAATGTAATAGGTATAAGAATTTAAAAAAAAAAAAAACATTGTAAAGGGGTTAAATAAATGTAATAAGATCCATTTGAATTTGAATTTGATCTATTGGGGGACAAATATAACGTTAAAATTTAATAACGGAGAAATATGGGAGAAAACCATACAACAAGTCACGTACAGGGTGAAGAATCATAAAAATGTATTGTACTAAAAAAAGCAATAAAGTTAAGTGAAAACGAGAGAAAGCTGAGTGTTCAGACAATACAGTCCGTTAGAATTAGAGTGAGAGGTTAAAGCGAGCAAGCATAGGATAGCGTCTCTCCCCACTTGTTTGTGTAAGTTTGGCATGCGCTGTTTTTTGGTGAATGAAAGAAAGCATAATTTTTTTAGCAGGTGAAATTAGCTAGTTGGTTTGGAGAAAATCAAATATCGCGGTACTTGAAACCAATGGGAACGCGATTTGTAAATATTGAGTGTGGGTAAGGATTGTGTGTGTATAAAAATCGTAGTTTGGAAATTTGTCGGGAGTCTACGGAGAACATTACAGCTATCAGACTCGTCACCGCGTATTAAGGCGACGAAGATTTTTTTATTTATAACTAAACTTGCGATAGTATGAGTACAATATTCGTGTCGTGCATTAATAGTATTAAAACCGTTATTGCAGCAGAAGAAATATACTAAAATCAAAGTAATCATTGTGATAAATATACTGTAACTTAGCGATAAACGATCGAACTCCACATCAAAGATAATCTAACACGTAAATCGGGAAGTTACGAAGCGTTGAAGTGTATTCGGTATGAATTACTGATATTGTGAGCACTCAGCTTAATAACATATTTACTAAGGTGTCAGAATAAATAGTAGTTATACACTAATTACATTCTAAATCAGTAATTAGATGTGAGCTGTGTAGTGAAAGTGAAACCTAGATAATTAACGTGTTAGTGTCAACGAGTGTCAACAACAGGATCGTCCGAATCGCCGACGAACGCAAAGCTCCAGGATTGCAGACTCCGAGGGAAGGAATCACCAACACAAATGGAATTCAACAAGCAAGTAAACAAATTTGAATATTAAAACTCATAATAATTCATGTATCTTTTGTTAAATCTATTACTATTAGCAATTCAATCTGTCTAAGGACCTACTTTCAAATGAGAGTCAATGAGAAGCTAAAAATTCAATATTGTGAATAATTTTAAGATTGTATGTAAACTTGTAATGTGTTAATGAAGAGTTTATTAAATTTAGGATTCATTGAATTCGAATTGTGTTAATAATCATTTTGATACCCTGAGATAATTTTAAGAGTCGCCATCAAAGCAAGAGTTTAGAGCCTTAGTATTAGTGAATTACATACCACCCTCGCAGTTTAGAGCTAGAACAGATATGTGTAATTCACTAGTACTAAGCTCTCGACTCTGCTTGATGGCGACTCTTAAAATTATCTCAGGGTATCCAAGAAATGATTATTAACACAATTAACTTGAGTGACTGCTAATTTTAATGAACATCTTCATTAACATATTACAAGTTGCATACAATCTTAATGATTAACAAATATTGAAATTTTACTCCCCATCAATTATTATTGAAAGTAGGTTCATAGACCAATTGAATTACCCATAGTATTTTTCTAATAGAGTTACAAAAGGTACATGAATTAATATGAGTTTAATGTTCAATTTGGTTTACTTGTTGGTTGAATTCCTTTTGTTGGTGAATCCTTCCCTCGGAGTCTGCGATGTGGAGATTGCGTTGTCGGCAATTCGGATGATCCTGTTGTTGACACTCGATGACACTAACACTTGATTACTTCGGTTTCACTTTAATTACCACTGTTCACACCTACTCACTGATTCAGCATGTAACTAGTGTATACTACTATTTATTTTGATTCCTTAGTAACTATGTTATTAAGCTGAGTGCTTGCAATATCAGTAATTCATCCCGAATACACTCCCATGTTCCGTAATTTCCGAATGTACGTGTTAGATTATCAATACTATGAAGTTCGGTAATTATCACCAAGTTATATTATATTTATTCTAACAATTACTTTTATCTGGTATACTTCGTTCACTGTAATACCGGGTTTAATATTAGTAAACGCACGACACGAATACTGTACTTATTAATTATCGCAAGTTTTAGTTATAAATTCTTAATACGTGGTGACGAGTTTGAATAGTTGTAATACTCTCCGTTGACTTTAGTTATGAAATCGTAATGCACGATAACGAGTCTGATAGTTGTAGTGTTCGCCGTAAACTGCTGCCAATTTCCCAACGACATTTTTTTATACTCCCGCAAATGTTACCCATACTCAATATTACAAATCGCGTTCCCATCGGTTTCAAGTACCACGATATTTGATTTCCTCCAACCCAACTAGCTAAATTCACCCGCTTAAAAGTGACGCTTTTTCCCATTCATCAAACAACAGTGCGTAGCAAACTTATACCACGAAAGTGAAGCGATGCTACTTTGAGTTCTCTCTCTCTACCGTCTCTTTCTAAATCCTAATGGTACTGTATTGTCTGAGCACTCAATTTTCCCTCAGTTTCACTTAACTTTATGGGTTTTTTTAATACAATACATTTTATGATTTTACACCCTGTACGTGACTTGCTGTATAGCTTTCGCATCGTCAGACAGGCGCCTCGCCAAGGGTGTGTGTGCTTTGAAAAACACCGCTAGGCAGGTTTCTAACCGTACATCAACTCACATTACTTGCATTTCTTATTCTAATAAACATTTAATAATCATGATTCTGTATAAAACCAGCGTAAAATTAGGTAGCATTCAATTTTTACGTTATATACACCTATCTTTTTCTAGCTGTAAGCTGCTAGGGTGGTAGTGTATGACAAAGCTGTGTACTAGGTAAGTGCCACGTTTGCTGACACTTGATCAAAAACAGTGTCAAATGGATGTTTTAAGAAAGTTAATGTTTTAATAAATTTAAGTTATTTAAATTTAGGAAAGTATGATTATTCTTATTTATTAATGAATGATTATTACACCAATAAATAACATAACTTTATTAAAACATTTCCAAAGGTCCTAAAATTAACCTTTGGGAGAATATGGAAATTTATAAAAACAAAAATAATAAGTCAATAGATGAACAAATACAAATTAATACTAAAAACTATAACATTTATTAATTTAATGAAATAATATATACTTCTAGGTAACTACCAAAGTTTATATTTCACTTTTTATATATTACATTCATATTTACTCAATTAATCTTGTATATATTTTTATATTATTAATAATAATAAAACTTTTTGTATACGAATATATTTTTTTAATATAACGCTGTCTCGATAGTATAAACAAATACATACATACAAAATACAAATAAACAAATTCAGTAGTTTCATCAGATGTACAAATTAATAAATTTTAAAAATCAATTGTTCAAAACAATTTTGTTTTATATGTAGACCAAATTAAATGTTTTATGTACATATATAAAAATTTTCTATATAAGTAACTCTATGTTTCTTGCAGTAATTATATAATTTGTGATGTTTTCAATTTGTTTCTTCTGCAAGTAGATAATATTGTACATTCTTTTTCAAGATTATTAAATGACAGAATCATGATTATTAAATGTTTATTAGAATAAGAAATGCAAGTAATGTGAGTTGATGTACGGTTAGAAACCTGCCTAGCAGTGTTTTTCAAAGCACACACACCCTTGGCGAGGCGCCTGTCTGACGATGCAAAAGCTATACAGCAAGTCACGTACAGGGTGTAAAATCATAAAAAAAAGAATATACAATATTATCTACTTGCAGAAGAAACAAATTGAAAACATCACAAATTATATATAAAAATATGTAATATCTTCAAATAATTATACTGCAAGTAGGTTTATGTGGTGAAAATAAACCTACGTGCAGTGTATTTATTTGAAGATATTACATAGTAGATCTGCAGCAAACTCAATGAATTACTTACAAAGGAATAATATAAAAATATGTTATATAACTAATGTAAAATATAATATAAATATTTATTATAATATTTAGATTTAGATTTTAATATTTAGATTTTTGAATGGTAGAAACAAAAAATATTCTAATTACAATAAAATTACTTTGTACAAAAATTATATTGTTTAACAAATTATTTGGTTTTAGTAGTTTGTATAAATTAAATTAGTAATTTTGAAAATACTATAATTTTTTATATTAAACTGAATTTGTTTTGGTATTAATTTATTATTTGTTTTATGTTTAAATGTTTCTAAATTTTCCTATAACGCAAATTTTGGATTTTTAATGTGTTTTAAAACACATTTTTAAATGTGTTTTAATAAAGTGATATTACCAGTATTTAAATTTGGAATTGTGTGATTATTTTTGATTGAGTATGTAGCTAAATTTTATTTATATATACGTATCTGGTTTTAAATATGAATTACGGTGTTGTATGAATCTTTCTTTTAAACGTTTTTTAGTTTTCCTACATAAAATTACAGTCAGGACATTTAATTTTATATACTCCATTTAAATTATGAATTAATTTATGTACTTTTAGGTTTGATTCTGTCAAAATTTGTCTGATTACTGTTATAGGTAATTTTTATATTTTGATTTTTAAATAATTTTGAAATTTTATGATTAATAATGCCTATGTATGTGAAATTAATATATTTAATATTTTGACTTTTCTGTGTATTTTTATTGAAAGAATTATTTTGATGAATTTTGTTCATTGTTATCAATAATTTTGGTGTTATATCCATTTTATAGCAAAATCATACAAAATTTTTAAATTACGTACAGTACATAAATTAAATTTACATACGTTATTTAAAGGAATGTTATTCATTCTATATATCACAGAATGAAATGCAGCATATTTGTATTGAGGAGGATGAATTAAATTTTTTGGAATTATTAAAGAAGTTTGACTAGGTTTTCAGAATATATGTGCATATATATATATTTAGTCACTTTTTGCTACAGTCCGTTTCTTGATATATATAATACATTTAATATTTATAATTAAATTTACCTCAAGATGTTATTTTTATCCTTTACTGGAACATGTTTCGGGTACTATCTTGTACCCATCCTCAGCCTTCCGGTTTTTTTGTCTGGTGAAGTACATATGTTTTGTTGGTTGACTATTATTATTGTGGCTTCCTGTTGGCTTCTGGTATTTCAAATTGGTTTTATTGTGTGTGATTGTGGTGTATGTGTTAGTTTTTTGTGTATTTTCTATGTTGAGTGCTTTGAATATTGTGTCATGTTTTGTATTGATTTGTATTTGTTCAGGTATTAGTTTGTTTTATGTTTGTATATCTGTAAATTTTCCCAAATGTTCATTATGGTGCCTTTGTGTGGTATATGTTTTATTAGTGTTACATTGGTTATGTCTGGGAATTCATGTCCTGTGTTTATTGCATGTGTGGCTAAATTGGATTTATATATTTCTGGTTTTTTGTATGCATTTAGGTGTTCAAAATAACGTTTTTTCAGCTGTTTTTTTGTTTGTCCTATGTAACATTTATTGCAATCTTGGCATTCAATTTTGTATATGCCGTTAGTTGTTGTATTATCTATGTTGTGTGAGCTATTTAGATTTTGTAATTTATTTTTATTAGTTTTGTATGCTATTTTTATATCTGTGTTTTTAAATAGTTTTGTCATTTTATTATTTATGTATGTGAATGTGGCCCATTTTTTGTTGTTGTTATTATTTATGTGTTGGTCAGTTTGATTTATTCTTAATTGTCCATTAATCTTAATCGTCCAGTTTGATTTATTCTTAATTGTCCATTAATCTTAATTGTCCATTTATTCTTAAACGTCCATTAATCAATTTCAAAAAACCTCCTACATACAAAATAGCAAAAATAATAGCACAAAAACTAAAAAACAACCATCTAACAAACTCAAAATACAAACAAAAATCTAGAAAATTTAATAGTAGAAACAGAATTTGCCATTAACCTAATAAAAGACAATATACAAGAAGAAAAAAGAACAGAAACAACACATATAATTAAAAAAATAATCACTAGCGAAATGAAAAACAAAGATAAACAAAAGAAAAACAATAAAACAATAAAAGAAATTAAAAATAAAATAAAGAACAATAATTTAATAACAACTAAAGCAGACAAAAGTCAAGCAACAGTAATCATTGATAAAGCAGACTACATCAAAAAAACCGAAGACTTCATCAACAATAACAAATGCGTACAACTAAATAAAAACCCAACAGAAAACTATCTTAAACAAACAATAAAACTAATAAAAACAACTAAAAACATATTCAACAATAAAAACACAGACATATATATAAATAATAATCCAGAACCACCTAAAATGAATAGCTTATTAAAAATACACAAATTAAACAACCCAATACGTCCATTAATCAATTTCAAAAAAGCTACTACATACAAAATAGCAAAAATAATAGCACAAAAACTAAAAAACAACCATCTAACAAATAACCATCATAACATAAAAAATACATACGAATTAATAGACAAACTAAAAACAATAAATATAAATGAAAATACATTTTTCACATCATATGATATAACAAACATGTACACCAACATCCCAGTAGAAGAAACTATTGACATAATAATAAACAAACTTAAAGAACAAAATGAAAACAAACAATATATAACCGAAATAAAAAATAGTCTCCAACTAATACTAAAACAAAATTACTTTGAATTTAATAGCAAAATTTATCAACAGAAAGAAGGTTTAGCAATGGGATCACCATTATCAAGCATAATAGCAGAAATATTCCTACAACACATAGACACCAAAATACAAAATATCATAAAATCACATGATCCAAATGGCATATGGATAAGATATGTAGATGATGGGCTATATGTATCAAATAACAAAAACACAAAAGCAGAGAACATACTGAAACAAATCAATAACATACATCCCAAAATACAATTCACAGAAGAAAAAGAAAAACATAACAAAATCAACTATTTAGACATAACCATCACAAGATACAACAACCACATACAATATGCAATATATAGAAAACCAACTTCCACTAACATCATTATACCTAACCATTCTGACCACCCACCACAACATGAAATGGCTGCATTTTATTCGCTATTTAACAGAATGTACAAAATTCCCCTAAACAAACAAGAAACTGACAAAGAAAGAAATATAATATACCAAATTGGTTATGAAAATGGATACAATAAAAATACTGTGATCAAAATAGAAAATAAAATCAAATATAAAATAAAAACTGAACAATTAAGAATAAATCAAACTGACCAACACATAAATAATAACAACAACAAAAAATGGGCCACATTCACATACATAAATAATAAAATGACAAAACTATTTAAAAACACAGATATAAAAATAGCATACAAAACTAATAAAAATAAATTACAAAATCTAAATAGCTCACACAACATAGATAATACAACAACTAACGGCATATACAAAATTGAATGCCAAGATTGCAATAAATGTTACATAGGACAAACAAAAAAACAGCTGAAAAAACGTTATTTTGAACACCTAAATGCATACAAAAAACCAGAAATATATAAATCCAATTTAGCCACACATGCAATAAACACAGGACATGAATTCCCAGACATAACCAATGTGACACTAATAAAACATATACCACACAAAGGCACCATAATGAACATTTGGGAAAATTTACAGATATACAAACATAAAACAGAAAACAAACTAATACCTGAACAAATACAAATCAATACAAAACATGACACAATATTCAAAGCACTCAACATAGAAAATACACAAAAAACTAACACATACATCACAATCACACACAATAAAACCAATTTGAAATACCAGAAGCCAACAGGAAGCCACAATAATAATAGTCAACCAACAAAACATATGTACTTCACCAGACAAAAAAACCGGAAGGCTGAGGATGGGTACAAGATAGTACCCGAAACATGTTCCAATAAAGGATAAAAATAACATCTTGAGGTAAATTTAATATTAAATATTAAATGTAAAATATATATATATAACATACTGTAGTTATATGTAAAACAGATGTTATAACAGTATACTCTTGTTTTAAGAATATGAAGTTTTAATTATTGTGTGTGTGTGTGTGTGTGTGTGTGTGTGTGTGTGTGTGTGTGTGTGTGTGTGTGTGTGTGTGTGTGTGTGTGTGTGTGTGTGTGTGTGTGTGTGTGTGTGTGTGTGTGTGTGTGTAATACACTATATATAATAAAATTGTACGTGTTAATGTTGATGTTTTACTTAATTTTGGTGGGTACTTAAAAATCAGTAGGTAACATTTTAAATGTGTGTGACAAGTTTATTACCTGTACACTGAAGGCAACTCCAAAAGCGCATCCAATACTTTGAGCAATAATAGTTAAGCATACACTGACTAACCACAACATGAAAAACCTGTCCCATTCAAGTATCTGTCCAGTCAAGTAGTAGGCTAGTGACACAAATATTGTAGGACAAAGCACCTGTAATTATAGTTCAGTTAGTAACATAATGCTACTGTTATATTTGTGAGTGTGGGGAGGGACTTGCATGTATGCAGATAATTAAACATTGTATATGCTGTTAATAATTACATAAAATGTTTACATTAGATTTTTAGTGACAGTCAAAAACAAAAAATATTCCAATTAGATACCATAAAAATACTTTGTGCAAAAAATTACATTGCATAATAAATTATCTGGTTTTACTAGTTTGTTTAAATTATTTTTCTTAATTCTGTTACTGGAATGTACTGTTTACAACTAAATACAAAGCTTTTAGCACATTTGTGAGCATCACTAAAACAACATATTTTGTCTCTCTTATCTGTGTTATCTTCAACACTAATTGCAGTTACATTAAACACTATTAGTAAATTAAATGTTTTTTGTCATTTCTGTACTCTGGTCCAACCAATATCAACAACTTTAATGTTAATATCATAGTGTAATGATAAGTTCTGTACTGTACATGGCATGGTGCAAAAAAGTATATTGTTATGACAGCCGCATGGATCGCCATGTTATAGAGTGGAAACACAATAACTGACACCAGATGAAATCGTTAATTACACTTTGAAAACAATAAACTACAATTCTTCAGCCTTATGATTGTTCAACACATGGTAATGTAACAAACAATAAAGTCACCTTATTTTTTAAATTATTTTTTTATATCTTTATTCCCATTATTAAAGTTTACAATGTTAATTACATTCACAGTACTAGGAATTACCTGCTCACCACATACTGTGGTGACAAGTTAGGTTTATTAATGTCCTTGCTATATATTTAATTCAACAAAAAACAATCTTTCATAAGTCCAATTGGCTTGTATCGTCAACAATTTTGTCACATATTTAACATATTTATTGTGCGGTCCCTGAAACCTTATACAGATCTTAACATATACTAAAAACAAAAAAAAATAGATCCTTTACATTTAAAAATTAATATAATTCCAACTAAAATAATTCTTTTTAACCATAATTCACATCAATGATCACAACTGAGCTATAGTTTTAACAGTTATTATAGTTAATAATATAAAATAATTAATCTAATATTGTTAACATTATTTACTTCTGGGTTGTTTGGCCGTGGTCCAAAGCTTGGCCGTGACTCCGGCTGTGTAAGCCTCAGATAAAGCTTAAATATTTGGCAGTTGTGGCAATATTCAACATAAAATCAATACTTTCACATTCAACTAATCTGATATAATATTTGCAAATTAAATGAAATTATTATGATAAGTGTTAACAGTTTTTAGTAACAAATCACAGTGCGGATCATAAATACTTTTACGTCACAACTAAATCTAGCTATACTCTTTACAAATAATATACAACACAAATTAAATTTCGTGAGTTAATGATAGCATCTTGTGTGGTTAAAATTATTATTAACAATATGCAGGATGATAAAGGTATTCAACTGACCTTCTGCTCATTCAGTAGTCAAGATTTCAGATGTTTGAGAAAAAGTGTTCTGATTTTTACTTTTTATGTCAACAGGTAAACAATTATAAAATTTAGGATACAAAACATGAATAAACTGTTATATGTATATTTCCAGTATATTTCCTTTTTACCTAAAGGTATCAAAAGAGTTTCGTTTTTACCCCTTAGTTGTTGAACGTTCGTTTTCCCGTAATCTCCACTTCTATTGAAATACATTTTAAGAACTGTATATATGTAAAAATGTCTTAAAGGGTAATAATTAATTTCCTGAAACAAAGTTATACCTTGTTTTTTCCTAGCAGAATTCGAATATAATGTTTTATAAGGCTAAAAGGGAATTCAAATAAGATTTGTGTATCCCACCCCAACAACCAATTCCGTATGTTAATTTTGAATAAACTAAAGCGAAATAAATCTTTTAAACAATATTTTGAAGACACGCGTTTTTTTAAGAAATAAAATTTTCTCAAAAATCTATCTACTTTTTGTCTTATATTGTTAATGTGATTTGACTATCTACTAATATTTAACACCTAAATATTTGTAAGTAACCACCTGTTCTAATTTAGTACAACTACAATCTGTTACTATATTATATTGGCCACTATGAAATTTTATATGAACTGGGAAATATAAATTGCCGTTTTAAATATAAATATTAACATAAATGTTTTTTGCCCTTTTAAATCAATTAAAACATATTTTGTTTTTTGAGCATTTAGAAACATTTTATTTTCCCACAACCAAAATTTTAGATCTTGTTCCACAGATGTGTGCATAGCACTAGGTTTTTTGAAACACAGAAAAGCCGTATCATCTGCAAAAGCGGTGAGTGACCTGCAAAGTAGAGGTCATTTAAATAAATAATAAATCGAATTGGTCCAAGGACTGAACCTTGGGGCACATCCCTTCTTACTTCTCATTCACCATTGAAAACATTTTCAATCCCCACACATTGTTTCCTCTTTAAGAGATAGGATAAAAACCAATCATATGCTAAACCCTGTATTCCGTAACAATTTAATTTTCTTAATAAAATTTGTTGATCTACAGTATTGAACGCTTTACTAAAATCTAGAAAAAACCCACATGCTATGCTAACTGGCTATTGTTAATGGTTGAGTACACTTTTTCATACGTTGTAATAGTGTAGATTCAGTGTTAAGCCCCTTTTAAAAATCAAACTGCTTGTTCGATTTTTGGATTGAAAGAAAATTTTTGGATTTCACAAATGTAACTAACCTATTTTTCATACCTTTTTCAAGAAGCTTGGACAACACCGAGACTAATGAAATTGGTCTGAAATCTGATAACTGACTGCTTTTTGTTTTCTTGGGTATGGGTATTACAGCAGATTTTTTTAAACAACTAGGGAAATTTCCCATCAAAAATGTTAGATTAACCAAGCGAACTAACACTTCCACAATATATTTCAATATGCATTTTTGTACATCCAAAATAATATTGTCATAACCAGGAGCTTTTCAAGGTTTAACTCTTAAAAACAATTTTTTCAATTTCATTCTCAACAAATCCTTAAGCATATTTAAATTATTTAGGATTCACTGAACCATTGAACCTTATGGACTAGCTGCCACTGATAAAACAGTATATTCAATAGAACATCAGTTTATCCCCCCCTCCAACTGACTAGTAGTGATAGACTGTTGCCATCAAAATTTTGTTATGCAATAAGCAGTTTGTAGATTTTGGTAAAAACAAATTAAACCTGTAACTATCAGTGGTGTAGTGTACACTTTTGTAATGAGAATGCCATGATTTGAGATGGTACAGAAAAAGGCCATGGTAGGAAAGTAGTGTAGTCATATGTATTTAACAGTCACTATGAACATAATAGTTTCAAAACAGATATATATTAAAAAAAAATCAAAAAACCTTGTTGCAGTTATTCGGCATCCCTGCCGAATGCAGCAACGGTTAACATTAATTTGAATAAAAATAAGTTTAAATAGTGGCGCGACAGATAATTATCCGTGCATCGGTCAGTCCTTCCCTGACATCACACCCCCTTCCTTTCTAACGAACTCGTTTTGCTGTTCGCCCGGCGAGCTGATTTCAGTCCACCACCTAACCGGACCGTGAGCAGAGTTACCAGCGGTTGCCTCAATGGGCACTTTTCTTTGGCAGCCGCATTTACCAAGGTAATTATGAATTCTTGGCCACCATAAGTCAATGCTAGTGACGAATTATATTCGTCAGTAACGCTTGTAAAAGAAAAGCATGTATTTTATGTAAAACACTATAACTCGTTGTAAGCAACCATGATGTAACTTGTCTGTAGCAGTTAGCCTCTTGAGTTAAACTATTTTCAGCCAGTCAGTTAAGAAAGATGTTTAATGTCAGTCACTTATTATAGAATTGAAGCTGTGATTTTGTAATTGTTGTAACTATGATCTTGGAAATTGCGATCATGCATTACGAGAGTGAATCTGTTCATGCAGTAACTGTTAGCCTGTACTAAAGATTCTGTAACTTTCAGCATAAAGCTTGGTTCCACGACTGGGTCCACGTATATCAGAGAATTTTGACTTGCTCCAGTATTTCTTCGACCTACGTTGAGAATATATACAACAGCACTCCGTGGGACCAGCAGAGAAATACATGCCTACAACGGGTTCACACACGGCATGACCGGCGATAGCAGGCTGCGAGAGGATACATCTTTGATTTCCATGTAACACTATTAATAATTAATTACCAGCAGCAGGAGCTTCCAGTCAGCCAGATTGCTAGTTGAAAAGAAAATGAACTAAATTCCTTACTTTGTTTAATGCGGACTCATATCTTTACAAGAACTTTGTAATATACTTAGGTGTTAAAATTTTAGGAACAGATTTAGCTTGTGCACAACGCGCGACAATGTTGTAAACTCTGGCATTGATTTATCCAGCAATTAATTTATTCAGTAATTAATTTATGCAGTAATTGATTTATTCAATAATTGATTTTGTTTCGCTGGCTGACTCATAATTTTATAAAATTAAGAGGCTGATTTTCATTCTGAAATAAATAGATTCATGTTGACTCTGCTCACTAGTTAGTGGTACTGACTGTTTTCTGACCCTCCCCTTATATTTAAGTTAGATATTACGACTATTTCAATGTATTTTGTGTTACGTTCATTTGGGCCCAGCACGGCAGCACGTAACAACCTATACGCATCTTAACAAGCTTGTGAAAACTGTCTTTTCTTCTTCTTACCAAAAATGTCTTAACACCTTCTCCAAAAGCCTGTTGAAGTTCAACCAGAAGTTTCTTTCCAATTGCCAAAGAATTTAAATAGATAGACAGTGTTATCCATGTTTGATCTTATTCAATATAGCCTACTTCTTTCACTATTGGTTGTAGTTGTAGTGCCCCGCAAAATTAACTGAGTTAAAGCTAAAGTTAATGTATGAAAGTAGGAAAGTAGTGTAGTCATATGTATTTAACAGTCACTATGAACATAATAGTTTCAAAACATATATTAAAAAAAAATCAAAAAACCTTGTTGAAGTTATTCGGCATCCCTGCTGAATGCAGCAATGGTTAACATTAATTTGAATAAAAATAAGTTTAAATAGTGGCGCGACAGATAATTATCCGTGCATCGGTCAGTCCTTCCCTGACATCACACCCCCTTCCTTTCTAACGAACTCGTTTTGCCGTTCGCCCGGCAAGCTGATTTCAGTCCACCACCTGACCGGACCGTGAGCAGAGTTACCAGCGGTTGCCTCAATGAGCACTTTTCGTTTGCAGCCGCATCTACCAAGGTAATTATGAATTCTTGGCCACCATAAGTCAATGCTAGTGACGAATTATATTCGCCAGTCACGCTTGTAAAAGAAAAGCATGTATTTTATGTAAAACACTATAACTCGTTGTAACCAACCATGATGTAACTTGTCTGTAGCAGTTAGCCTCTTGAGTTAAACTATTTTCAGTCAGTCAGTATAACGTCTCTCCTGTTAAGACATTATAACATAGGGAACCAGTTTAATTGTTTGCTGTTAATTAATCTAGCTGCCGTAGTTAGTAAATATTACTTACCAACAAATTATGACAATGTATATCTCAGGAATTTGTCCAAGGTTACATAAATTTATTCACTCTCTGGATATTAGCGAAAACATCTCTTTATTATTGTATCTTAACTACGGATATAAACATAATAGCTTTAATGGTCATCTTTTTGTTTTTACTTTACTTTTAAAGGAAAATTCTTATAGATTCTGCATCAAATACTCTTTAAATTGTTACTCTTAGTATCTCAAGATCATACAGCTGTGTATTACTTTGATTACCACGGATCCGGGTTCTAACTTTATAATATTCTAACATACTTCAACATCATCCAAACTATTTGAAGAATAGTCTGATGTAATTTCATATTAACTTTACCTTTAAGCATCATCAGGTTATTACTATAGCATTACAGAAACTACAAACATTAATATGCTAATATTTTGTAACGTGACAGATAAATGCATAATAATGAATGGCATTGATCATTAGAATAATAAGATTATAACATTTAAATCCGAAAAAAGCATTAAGTTTGATATAAAGAATTAATTCAGAGCAACTGTGCAGAACAATCATTGTTATATAAAAAGTATAAGTTCAAATAAAATAAGTTACTAGTGATGAATCATCCAAAACCAGTCTAATAACCCAAGGTTTTTTAAATTATAACCCAGGAAGGTAAGAAGTAAACAAAGAAACAACAGAGTATGACTAAACCCACAACGAGGAAAAATATAAATTAAAAAGAAACCCTGAATAAGGCAAGATCCACCAATAAAGGTGAAGTATTTCGAGAAACTTAAGAAGAAGATGAAGAAATCCCAAGAAACACGAAGAAGATGAAGAAATCCCAAGAAACCCGATGGCATCAAGAAGAAGATGGAGAAGATACTAGTCCAAGAAGACAGAAGAAAAGAAGACAACTTTGAAGAAAGAAGAAGAAGGCAGCATCCTGAGGAAGATGGAATGCTCTTATAAAAGACACCCATATCCCCATATCCCAAAATAAATAATAAAATACAAACAATAAAAGTATAACGAAATAGTCTTGGACAGTAACCACATGTACAATAAAATTAAGAGAGAAAAGTGTATAGAGTAAGAGTTGCCAGTGAACCAAGATGAAACAATAATATAGTACCCAAGGAACAAATCTTCCCTGTAACACACAAACCAATTTATTGATGTTAATGAGACTAAACAACCATTTAGAAATAACATCAAAAAAGTGTAAAGTGAACCAGTGCTAGTTTGGGTATTATAAAAAATAAACCTTATGTTTCATTCTTGGCATCCACAAACTGTGTATACAATCAAACATACAACTTTCAGTGACTTAAAATTCGTACCATGTGAATGTGTTACCTTTAATAATAACAGGCTATAAATCTGTTTGAAGTGACATTTTTGTTCTATAGAATGAGTAAAAACAGATTTCATTATACAAGTGACAGGGTACAATTACCCAATACAATATTTAAAAGACAGTTTAAAAAACTGAATAATCAAACTTAATATATAAAATAGCAAATAAGAATGTAGTTATAAGGTTTTGGTAAATAATATTTTTAAGTTAGTAATAAGTGTTGATTATAAAAAATGTCTGAATGGTTGAAGACAACCATCTTTGAAAATATTTCTTATTTGTTTAACTGTTTATTGTATTGAAACCAATACTAATTATTGTTGTGTTATTTTAAAAAATGTTTAGTTTATAATACCATGATTTAAAAGTCAGAGAGGGTATAACACTATATTTATTGTTTGTATAAAAATTTTGTAAGAAAAAACTTGTTAACAAATCTAGGCAAAAGAATGAAAACCAAACTTCATCAAAACAGAGAAATTACTCACTTAAATGTATTTAAACTAAAAGGATTTATATAAAATAAACCAGAGATGAATCCATATAATTACAGATACCACTTAGAAAGATTTTACAAAATTATCACCAGAATGATAAATAAAAATGGAAATGACAGAAGTTAAAAATTTGGAGAGGGGAGTTATATATTCCAAAATAATATTTTAAAAATTAACCAATTCAAATAATTACAAGAAAATGAAGGAATATAAACCTTTTAATACAATATGAGATTATTAAGAATAAATATAACTTAAAAAATGGCAGAATTTGCATAATGACAGGAAGTTAATTCTGAACTTTTACTAAATACAAAATGAAAGTAAAATTACCAATTTTAGACAAAAAAAAACATAATAAAACGGCATTATTCAATCTTAAAATACGCCGAATGAACTGAAGGATTAAATTAAGTTACATCTAGCAAATAAAATTGATTAATAACCAAAATTTAGGCACTTATATAATGTAATTGAAAATATGCACAGGATGCAAAATTATATTTGAACAATGTAAAGAATAATATTGTATTGGCTAAGATTTTAGTCGAAAGTGGAGGAAATAGAGAGTTGATTATTGGTATTTGTACGGAGCACTTGACGAGCGAATTATAATCAGTTAACCTAACTAAAAGTACGGTAATGGCGAGTCAGTGAACGACACGTTTTTTTGAAAATCGCGAGTGGTGAGTAAAACCATTTTGGAACGTCTACATAGTGACAGAAACAATTATTAAAGACTAAATAACACTGAACAGCACCTAACTACACCGAATGACACTATTACACACCAGAAAACAGTATACACTATAACCGTAATTTAGTGCCGAATGACAATAAAGTGAATTAACTTATACATACACCGATATACAAAATACAACACAGAAACTTCACTCAAGACACTATACAACATCAGAAGGAACATTTGCTGACAGCAGGACGTGAATACTACAAGAAAATATCTTATTTGGAACGTCGCATATACGAATGAGATTTTGACCAACTTCACGGCAGCCATTTGCAATATTTGTCGTCATCACCAGACCAACGCCTCCTAGTTACACCAAGCTGTACGGTTCGACAACAAATTATTTTATTACAATTTCTATTCAATGTATGTACCTAGTATTAGTAATTACTTGTTGTAACGTTATACTTTTTAAATATTGGCCCGATTTCTCTGACTTTAACCATAACTAGCTGTTTAAAGAACCTTATTGAATTTTATATATCAAAAAACTTGTAACTGTTCGATACCCTGAGAATCGATTTATAATCAACAAGAGTCTATTAATCAATTATTCAATAAAACATTTACACCTTTCACCTCAAAATAGTTCTTTCTTTCTTAATTATAACAAATTACAATTAATATAATTTTAATAATAAACTACCAGAATTTTACCACCTCAGAAGGAAGATAACCTCCAAAACAAAAAAGTAAACAAATATCGATTGTCCCTGGAGACAATATTATAAGTGGTTGGAAGTTATTAAAAAATACAAGAACATTAATAAAATTTCATAGAGAAGTGAGACACATTTCAAAACTTAATTAATTAATTGATTTTAATTAAACGATAAAAAGGAATTTTTTTTAATTATAATTTTTTTTAAACACAATTTTTTTTATTTCTTCAACAAGCCACAAAATTTTTTTAACATTTTGTAATACTACACCTATATATCTTCAACAGCTTAACATTATTAACAGGATTCATTAAAATTTGGAAAGGTCAACGGTGAAACTAAAGGAAGATTTTCAGACCAGTAAGACTCGAGAGCCACACCAAGTAAACAACTGTCATCTGAGTTATTAAGAGTGATTTAGTTATATTACAAATTGGCGCACAACTGAGGGGCTTTAATTAGCGATTGAGAGGCCACTACAATCTGCCTAATCACTAATTGGAGTTCGGCAGCAGCTATAAAGCCAGAGAAAGACGGGAAAATGCAACGACGTGCAACATCCAAGAAACGGGCGGCGGAGGCCGAAAAAACAGTAGAGATGGACATGGAAAATAAAGAGGCGACGCCAGTAGATGTGGAAAGTTCATTACCGCCGGTGTTGTCCAAACAACCTGAACAACCAGAGGAACAACCTGAGAAATCCAAAACAACAGAAGGTCCAATTCTAGAGAAAATGATGGAAATGTTCCTTCAAATGAGTCAGAGAATAGAAGAAAGCAACAAATCCAACAAGGAAGATTTGAAAGAAGATTTGGGAAATAAAATTGAAGAAACAAATAAGAAGATGGAAGAAAACAGTAAGAAGATGGAAGAAAACAGTAAGAAGATGGAAGAGAGGATGGGAGAAAAGTTAGAAGAATTGAAGAAGGATAACCAATCCACAAAAGAAGAATTGAGTGGAATGAACAAGAACATGGAGGAGAACAGTAAAAAGTTAGAAGATTTGAAGGAAGACAACAAGAAGATGGAAGTAGAGATGGGGAAGAAGTTAGAAGAATTGAAGGAAGACAACCAATCTTTTAAGGAATAATTCAAGGCGACTAAAGAAGAATTGATTAATAAAGTTGAAAACACCAATCGGAAAATCGATGAAACCAGGAAGAAGATAGAGAAGAACAACCAATCTTTGAAGGAAGAAATGAGGGAGAATAGCAAGAAGATGGAAGACAAATTGGAAGAGAATAACAAGAAAATGGAAGAGAAAATGGGGGAGAAATTAGAAGAATTAAGAGAGGACAACCAAATGTTAAGAGAAGAATTAAGGGAAGTCAATCAGGAGAATCTGGATAAACTTGACAAAAGAATGGAGTTGTTAAGAGAAGAACTGAATAAGGAAATCAATGTTAACAAGAAAGCGATGAACAAGAAGATGGAAGAAGAAAACATAATGGTAAATCGACAAATTCGAGAGATTGACGGGAAGTGCAACCAGACCGAAAAGGAGGTACAAGAGTTTAAAGAAGTAGTGAACATCAAGTTTACCAATATAGAAGAACATAGCCGCAGGAAAGTAGAAGAACAGAGGAAGGAAACTCAAGAAGAATTCGGGAGAGTACGCAATCAGGTCGCGGAACGGTGTGATGATATGCAAGAGACGATGACCAATATCACAGGTCAGGTGCGACAAAGCCGAGAAGAGATGGAAGCAATAAGAAATAGACCGACTCATTTCACCGGATTGCCCATCAATGAAAGCCGAGAATGGCTTAACTTCCGACAGTATAAGCATAAACCGATGGAGTTCCTGGCTAGGGTAGATGAATACTTCGCGAAACATAAAATCACGCAATGGAGCCATAACAGAGAAATCTTAGATGAGTCATTCCGGGAGATGATGGATAATTGGTGGATGGCCAACCGGAGCGAGATTCCCGATTAAGTCGAAGTACTGGCCTGAGACAACCCAGAACCTGATCCGTGATAATATATGTAACGGATGATACAGGGCACAACTAGGCAGTAGCATGACAGCCTATTTCTTGGGGAAGGTGTGCATGGCGAAACACCTCGAGCCGGCAATACCAGAAGAGTGCCTAGTGAATAAAATATCATATCATTATGACGAAGACATTGTCAGGGCCCGGAGAGGTAGCCAGATCAAGACGATACAGGCAATGACCGAATTGTTAGAGGGGTATGAAAATGAGGAATATTATCGGCAGAGCAGAAGGAGGAACGAAAGACCAGAGGCGAGGCCGAATCAATACCCAAATAACGGCAATAACCATCCCGGTAACCAAAACCAGCCCAGTAATTACGACGGCCCTAATAACCCGCCGCGTTATAACAATTTTAACGTCAATGCTAATGGTATTAGGAATAACAACCCCTATCCTAATAATAGGAATAACTATTATCAACCTAATAATAGCCCATACAGTCAGAGAAATCCATACCCCAGCAATAATGGTGATAGACACTATCCACCCAACCGAAATTACTATAACTATAATTATAGTAATAATAATAATAACAGAGTGTCGCGTCCTAGGGTTAATTTTATAAGAGCAGAGGATCGCGGTCCAAGGAGATATTATCAACCATGGAGGAACAGCTTCCACGGCGCCGACAGAAGATGGAGAAGTGCGGAACGGGATGGTCCACAACACGAACAGGGAAGAAGAAGTACAAGCCTGGAAGATCTTGGCCGACAACAGAACAGGGCGATAAACCTCGAACAGGGTACAGAGCATCCGGAAACGACCCAGAGTTTCCCGAACGATGCCTCGGTCAATCCAAGCATGAACGATGACCAGAATGCTTTAAACGGGAGGAGGCAGTAATTAACGACAACAACCCGTTACTGCTTATACTTCCTGGGTTAGACAAGGATGAGTTGCAACAAGCAACCAATCGAAAAAACATCACTATAATAAGTAACCACTACCTAAAAGGTATTCGAACGGAACTTTTGGAAGAGAACGATTAGAGTCTCAACAACAATAATAATGAAATACTCTATATAACAGCGGAGGTGGAAGGAATTCCCGCTAAAATAATGATTGACACAGGCGCAAATATTTCAATAATAAATACCAATGAACTGGAGAGGATACAAAGCGAATGTGGAAAAACTTTGCCAATGTTACCAGTAAACAACATTGTGTTAATAGGTGCAACTGGCCGCCAGAATAAAACCATTAGGAAGCAAGTTTCCTTAAGTGTCGTTAGCTGCGATATAGCTTTAGACATGGAATTTTTAATCGCCACCGGATTACCATTTGATATACTAGTCGGTTGCGATATTCTGATAAGATATTCCGCAATTATCGATCTTAATCTAGAGAGAGTATCAGTTTTCCCAGACGGAATAACATGGACCGCAAATTTGGTAGGAGGCGCAACTATACTTCCCAGCCCTATACATCAACAACTTCGTAAAATTAATATTATTAGGAACAGCCCTCTTAATAAACCCGTTATATACAACCATGGAGGAGAGGATTTATGGTCAGTAAAAATCCAAGAAATACAGGACTTCCAATGCGGAAGCAATAACAATAGAATACCTATAAATCTAGCAGATCGTCTAATCAGAATATATGAGAAGTACAAGGCAGTGTTTTCAGATGAACCAGGAAAGGTTAAAAACTACCAGTGCAAACTTCAATTCAAAGAAAACGTAGAGTTTAACCGGAGGTCATATCCAATCGCGCAGTCGCTCAAAGAAGCCGTGAGAACAGAAATAAATAAGATGATAGAAAATGACATAATTGAGATTAGTCAATCACCTTACACTAGTCCAATTATTGCTGTTCCAAAGAAAGACAGACAAGTCTGGCTCTGTTTAGATGCGCGCGAATTGAACAAAACGATTGTGAATGACAGAACCTCACCCGGTGAAATCGAGGAGATATTAAAACGTTTTCATGGCACGAAGTTTATCAGTACCTGGGACACTGTATGTGGTTATTGGCAGGTAGAGCTGCATCCACAAAGCCGTCAGTACGTGGCGTTCATTTTCGAAGGGCGCAATTACCAGTTCAAGAGACTGCCCTTCGGACTTGTAAATTCTGTCGCCATCTTTGTGGCATGCATGGACCAGATTCTTGGACAAGAAGCGCTCCAATTTACCACCGTCTATGTAGACGACTTACTCATTACATCCGAAACCTGGGGGAGCACTGCTATAGAGTGGAATTTGTACTGAGCAAATTAGCGCAGAACAACATAACTCTGAAGTTGGAGAAATCCAAGTTCATAACGCGCGAAGTACAGTTTTTGGGTTTCAATCTAGATGATATAGGTATTACCCCGTCAGCAGAGAAAGTGGAGGCAATTCAGAGGTTCCCGCAACCAAGAAACAGGAAACAATTACAATCTTTCCTCGGACTCTGTAACTATTACAGGAAGTTTCAGAACCGATATTCCGAGTTGACCGCCAAGTTTCATCCACAATTATCTGCTAAGAACAAATGGACCTGGGGTGAGGAACAAGATCTTACTTTCCGCTTGATAAAAGAGAAGTTTCTGGAGAGTGTTATACTTCGTCACCCAGATTTTAAGAAACCATTCTTTTTAAACTGTGACGCTAGCGACCTGAGCTTAGGAACGACTTTATACCAGGAAGATGAGGAGGGACAACATCTGGTAATAAGCTTCGCTAGTCGCACGCTGAATCAGTGCGAAAAGAACTACAGTGTAACAGAAAAGGAATTGCTTAGCGTGGTGTTCGCATGCAGCAAGTTCCGGACGTACATTCTCGGATATCAAGTCATGGTACGTACTGATCATAAATCCATCTCGTTCCTTCGTAGGTGCAAATTGAGTCACGGCCGATTGGCTAGGTGGGTACTCGCCCTACAAGAATATGATCTGAAATGGGAATATATTCCAGGAAAAAAGAACGTGGTAGCGGATGTATTGTCACGAATAAATCTGGAAGATCAGACTTTCGAGGGAAAGAAGGAGAGCTTGGTTAAAATTTATAACATCTTTAAGACCAGAGCCGACCTACAAGCTCTATTAATAAATATTCGAATCCACCAGCAGTCTGATCCGAAACTGAAAAACATCATGAGTCGATTGGAAGCCGATGATGACGCTGTTTCCAAGTATTACCACCTAAACAAAGGGATCTTATTCATAAAAACGGCATTGGACGAAGAGACATGGAAGGTGATAATTCCACACCAAATCGAAAAAGAGGTCATCATCGATTATCATGTCAGATATGGTCACATGGGAGCGCTAAAAGTGATACAGGCTCTAGAAGAGAATTGCAAGATAAAGAATATCAACCGAAAGGTGAGAACTTACATCAAGTCCTGTAATATCTGCCAATGCGTCAAGGTGAACAATGAGAAGAAAGAGGCGATTACTTCAAATGCAAAGCTGGAAAAAGTGTTTTTGAATATCTGCGGGCCGTTTCCCCGTAGCGGTGGTCGACACAGGTATAAATACCTGGTAATCATCATGGACCACTATACCAAATATATAAAGCTATATCCGGTTAATCGGGCAACAACAGCAAAGGTTCTGGCGGTGATCATTGATTTGTATGTGCCAGAGATCGGTAGACCATCTTCCATTATTACCGACCATGGTACACAATTTAAGGGGAGGAGGTGGCGAGACACGTTATTAGCACTTGGGATCAAAACTTATAAGACGTCAGTCTACCACCCAAGTAGTAATCCGGCTGAGAGAGTACTGAGAGAAGTGGGTAGGATTTTGCGCACGTACTGTCACAACCAACAACGAAAGTGGCAAGAGTACTTGGCAGCAACAGAGACATTCCTAAATTTCGCCCGCCACCCAGCTATAGGAATTACACCATACTCCGCTATATATGAGAAGCCGACTCCCCGAGACATTGAACAAATCATTGAATTTCCACCAAACAATAATCGCCAATTCAACCAGTTGAGATTTTACAACAAGGTGGCTGAGGACCAAGAAAAACGGCAAGCCAAATACCAAAAGGCAATAGGGCGTATAATAACATACAAAGAGGGGGAGAAAGTTCTCCTAAAAAATCGAGAGCTGCCCAGCACCTTAGAAGGTATAACCAAAAAATTATTATTAATTTATACTGGACCATATGTTGTGGTAAAGAATAAACATAACAATACTTACGAACTGATGGAATCGTTTCAGGAAAAGTCAAAGGTGTGTACAATCAAGCATCTATGAAAAAGTATTATGAAGAATGAGTTTGGAATTTAGAATTTTTAAAAAAGCAAAATTCTAAAATAAATGTAAGCACATCTTACTACCTATGATTTAGAAGAAACTTTATGGAATTATAAAATTTAGAATTTAAAAACTACAAAATTCTAAAATAAATGTAAGTACATCTTACTACCTAATATTTATGAGAAACAATTTTTGGATGAATAAAGAGAAAGAATTTTAGAATATAAAAACTACAAAATACTAAAATAAATGTAAGTACATCTTACTACCTAATATTTATGAGAAACAACTTTTTGGATGAATAAAGGAAAGAATTTTAGAATTTAAAAACTACAAAATTCTAAAATAAATGTAAGTACATCTTACTACCTAATATTTATGAGAAACAACTTTTTGGAAGAATAAAGAGAAAGAATTTTAGAATTTAAAAACTACAAAATTCTAAAATAAATGTAAGTACATCTTACTACCTAATATTTATGAGAAACAACTTTTTGGATGAATAAAGAGAAAGAATTTTAGAATTTAAAAACTACAAAATTCTAAAATAAATGTAAGTACATCTTACTACCTAATATTTATGAGAAACAACTTTTTGGATGAATAAAGAGAAAGAATTTAGAATTTAACCAATAAATTCAAAAATAAGTAAGTACATCTTACAACTATATATTTTGAGAAAAACATTATGGAGAATTGAAATAAAAGAAAGAATTTTTGAATTTAATATACCTGTAAATTCAAAAAATAAGTAAGTACAACTTACTACCAATGATTTATGAGAAACAACTTTTTTGCTGAATAAAGGGAAAGAATTTTTGAATTTTATAAACAAATAAATTCGAAAATAAATGTAAGTACATCTTACTACCTATGATTTAGAAGAAAAAACTTTATGGCAATTTGAAAGAAAGATTTTGGAATTTAATATACAAAAAATTTAAAAATGAAGTAAGACCAACTTACTATAACTAATTATGTGAAAAAACTTTATGGTAAATAATTAAGAAGAATATGAATTTAGAGAAATACCAAAAAATTCAGAAATAATTGTAAGATCACCTTACTATAAACAATTTTGAAGGAAACAATTCTGGAAATAAATGAATCAAACAGAATTTGAATGTTGATAGAATGTCAAAACTTTGAAACAAGATAAGATCAACTTATTACAATGATATATGAGAAATATTATGCCATTAAATAAAAAGAAGAGTTTGAATTTTGCATAAAACTAGCAAAGTTCTAAAAATAAATATGTGCCATTTATAATTGAATTTAGAAGAAAATAAAATGATTAATTCAGAAAAGAGAATTAACTTTAATCCAGAATAAATGTGAATATCTAGCATTTGAAGGAGTAGAGAAGAAAAACAAAAAGAGTGTAATATGCAAGAGAAGGAAAAAATTTGGAAGCAAAGAGACTAATTACTTATGAAACGATAATGAAAACAGTTAATTAAGAGCAAAGAAGAACAACTCATACCCAAACATATGGAGAAGATGATTTTGAACAAATGATAATAATAAATCCTATATGAAATGCAAAGAGAAGAAATACCACATGAAATATAATATAAAGAGATTAATGTTAATGAATGCGAAGGCGGATTAATAACTTTCTAAGAGAAAGGAAAGAACAAAATGTTTAAATAAAATGATAAAATAACAACCTGTATATCTAATATAAAGACACAAATTTAAAAATTAAATATAATATAATAAGACCATTCAAATAATGAATAAGAAAAGACTATATATAAAGACCATGCTAACACTGTAAGTAACCAGAAGGAAGTATAAAGAGAATTCAGATGGAGAAGAAAAAGAGTTACACTGTAACCAGTAACAAGAATTATTAAGAAAGGTTTTCACCCATAATTAAAATAAATATCAGACAAGTTAAGAGTTCAGAAAAATATATATATAATGAGTATAATAATAATTATGAAGATTTATTAAGATTTATTAAGAAACTACGAAGTGAAGAATCCAAAGATATTTTTATTAGTCGAAAATGAGACTACTTTTTATTTATTAATTCAATGACTGACTGAAGATAATTCCAGCAGCATTATGTTTTTTGAGCAGAGATGAATATGCCTCTGGACTCAAATTGTAGAAGTGGTGTATGGCCAGCAGAGATTGTGTAGCATACAGTGCCCCTCTGAACTGCCCCAGCCCACGTGATAGGGAATGTTAGGGAATTAATATCCCAAGGATGCAACACGAAGTTGATAAAGAAAGAAAATGTATTACAATAATAATAATATCTCAGAAGGCACTAACTATCCGAAAAGGATCAATAGTAAAATATGTAACTATATATATAAAATTAATTAACCTCAAATACAAAAAGTCGATATAGAAATGGAGAGGAAAATGAAATATAAGAAATGATGAAATTATCATAAGAAATTATTTCATTCATAAACATGTCTGAAATAATTACTTCTGGAGGAGAGCAATCTGTAACGTGACAGATAAATGCATAATAATGAATGGTATTGATCATTAGAATAATAAGGTTATAACAGTTAAATCCGAAAAAAGCAACAAGTTTGATATAAAGAATTAATTCATAGCAACTGTGCAAAACAATCATTGTTATATAAAAAGTATAAGTTCAAATAAAATAAGTTACTAGTGATGAATCATCCAAAACCAGTCTAATAACCCAAGGTTTTTTAAATTATAACCCAGGAAGGTAAGAAGTAAACAAAGAAACAACAGAGTATGGCTAAACCCACAACGAGGAAAAATATAAATTAAAAAGAAACCCTGAATAAGGCAAGATCCACCAATAAAGGTGAAGTATTTCGAGAAACTTAAGAAGAAGATGAAGAAATCCCAAGAAACACGAAGAAGATGAAGAAATCCCAAGAAACCCGATGGCATCAAGAAGAAGATGGAGAAGATACCAGTCCAAGAAGACAGAAGAAAAGAAGACAACTTTGAAGAAAGAAGAAGAAGGCAGCATCCTGAGGAAGATGGAATGCTCTTATAAAAGACACCCATATCCCCATATCCCAAAATAAATAATAAAATACAAACAATAAAAGTATAACGAAATAGTCTTGGACAGTAACCACATGTACAATAAAATTAAGAGAGAAAAGTGTATAGAGTAAGAGTTGCCAGTGAACCAAGATGAAACAATAATATAGTACCCAAGGAACAAATCTTCCCTGTAACACACAAACCAATTTATTGATGTTAATGAGACTAAACAACCATTTAGAAATAACATCAAACAAGTGTAAAGTGAACCAGTGCTAGTTTGGGTATTATAAAAAATAAACCTTATGTTTCATTCTTGGCATCCACAAACTGTGTATACAATCAAACATACAACTTTCAGTGACTTAAAATTCGTACCATGTGAATGTGTTACCTTTAATAATAACGGGCTATAAATCTGTTTGAAGTGACATTTTTGTTCTATAGAATGAGTAAAAACAGATTTCATTATACAAGTGACAGGGTACAATTACCCAATACAATATTTAAAAGACAGTTTAAAAAACTGAATAATCAAACTTAATATATAAAATAGCAAATAAGAATGTAGTTATAAGGTTTTGGTAAATAATATTTTTAAGTTAGTAATAAGTGTTGATTATAAAAAATGTCTGAATGGTTGAAGACAACCATCTTTGAAAATATTTCTTATTTGTTTAACTGTTTATTGTATTGAAACCAATACTAATTATTGTTGTGTTATTTTAAAAAATGTTTAGTTTATAATACCATGTTTTAAAAGTCAGAGAGGGTATAACACTATATTTATTGTTTGTATAAAAATTTTGTAAGAAAAAACTTGTTAACAAATCTAGGCAAAAGAATGAAAACCAAACTTCATCAAAACAGAGAAATTATTCACTTAAATGTATTTAAACTAAAAGGATTTATATAAAATAAACCAGAGATGAATCCATATAATTACAGATACCACTTAGAAAGATTTTACAAAATTATCACCAGAATGATAAATAAAAATGGAAATGACAGAAGTTAAAAATTTGGAGAGGGGAGTTATATATTCCAAAATAATATTTTAAAAATTAACCAATTCAAATAATTACAAGAAAATGAAGGAATATAAACCTTTTAATACAATATGAGATTATTAAGAATAAATATAATTCTTGGATTTCGTTGTACAAGCCTCTGATGAAGCCTTCTATAGGTGAAAGCCGGTTTAGGCTGTAAGGTAAAACTTTACGTTTTTACTTATAAAAAACTTAGTGTTCCGAGTCGTCAATATTATAGTGATATTTAGTTAAGTAACGGACACGTCATGGACAGCCTCTGATGAAGCCTTCTATAGGTGAAAGCCGGTTTAGGCTGTAAGGTAAAACTTTACGTTTTTACTTATAAAAAACTTAGTGTTCCGAGTCGTCAGTATTATAGTGATATTATTAAATATAACTTAAAAAATGGCAGAATTTGCATAATGACAGGAAATTAATTCTGAACTTTTACTAAATACAAAATGAAAGTAAAATTACCAATTTTAGACAAAAAAACGTAATAAAACGGCATTATTCAATCTTAAAATACGCCGAATGAACTGAAGGATTAAATTAAGTTACATCTAGCAAATAAAATTGATTAATAACCAAAATTTAGGCAGTTATATAATGTAATTGAAAATATTCACAGGATGCAAAATTATATTTGAACAATGTAAAGAATAATATTGTATTGGCTAAGATTTTAGTCGAAAGTGGAGGAAATAGAGAGTTGATTATTGGTATTTGTACGGAGCACTTGACGAGCGAATTATAACCAGTTAACCTAACTAAAAGTACGGTAATGGCGAGTCAGTGAACGACGTTTTTTTGAAAATCACGAGTGGCGAGTAAAACCATTTTGGAACGTCTACATAGTGACAGAAACAATTATTAAAGACTAAATAACACTGAACAGCACCTAACTACACCGAATGACACTATTACACACCAGAAAACAGTATACACTATAACCGTAATTTAGTGCCGAATGACAATAAAGTGAATTAACTTATACATACACCGATATACAAAATACAACACAGAAACTTCACTCAAGACACTATACAACATCAGAAGGAACATTTGCTGACAGCAGGACGTGAATACTACAAGAAAATATCTTATTTGGAACGTCGCATATACGAATGAGATTTTGACCAACTTCACGGCAGCCATTTGCAATATTTGTTGTCATCACCAGAGCAACGCCTCCTAGTTACACCAAGCTGTACGGTTCGACAACAAATTATTTTATTACAATTTCTATTCAATGTATGTACCTAGTATTAGTAATTACTTGTTGTAACGTTATACTTTTTAAATATTGGCCCGATTTCTCTGACTTTAACCATAACTAGCTGTTTAAAGAACCTTATTGAATTTTATATATCAAAAAACTTGTAACTGTTCGATACCCTGAGAATCGATTTATAATCAACAAGAGTCTATTAATCAATTATTCAATAAAACATTTACACCTTTCACCTCAAAATAGTTCTTTCTTTCTTAATTATAACAAATTACAATTAATATAATTTTAATAATAAACTACCAGAATTTTACCACCTCAGAAGGAAGATAACCTCCAAAACAAAAAAGTAAACAAATATAGATTGTCCCTGGAGACAATATTATAAGTGGTTGGAAGTTATTAAAAAATACAAGAACATTAATAAAATTTCATAGAGAAGTGAGACACATTTCAAAACTTAATTAATTAATTGATTTTAATTAAACGATAAAAAGGAATTTTTTTTAATTATAATTTTTTTTTAAACACAATTTTTTTTATTTCTTCAACAAGCCACAAAATTTTTTTAACATTTTGTAATACTACACCTATATATCTTCAACAGCTTAACATTATTAACAGGATTCATTAAAATTTGGAAAGGTCAACGGTGAAACTAAAGGAAGACTTTCAGACCAGTAAGACTCGAGAGCCACACCAAGTAAACAACTGTCATCTGAGTTATTAAGAGTGATTGAGTTATATTACAATTTATGTGATCTAAAAAGTCTTTACAAGAAACTTTACTGTTCTTTTTTGTTGAGGTTGTTAAAAACAATGTATGCACAGAAGTTATGGTTTAGTGTCACCTGAGTATAACGTGAGTCTGCGGCTGGCGGTCGAGATGATCCTCTTCAGTAGGTCTTCCTGGATGTAGTTCGTTGTCCATCTGGATCCTCCATTTAGTTGGTTGTTTCTGTATTGTGGTCTAGGTCATGACGCTGGGATTCTGCTACTTGGAGTTCTTACAGTTGTTGTCGTAACTTCTCTCCTGGCGTTGGTGTTCACTTTTCACATTTAATTTTTTTTTTTTTAAACAGCACTGATGTTACCTTTTACATGGTATGGAACATATCTTACCACTTACTTTTCATAAAGAGATGTGTCGGCTAAGTTTTTATTTATTAATAATATTTTCTCAACATCTGAACTACATTACTAGTTTTGTGACGATTTCATTAATAAAAATATGTTAATTAATTAAGTTGATAATATATAAGCGAAGAAATTTTAAATTCTTAATAAAATCTCACATTGTAAACTAAATCTTATGGCAATCATTTAATAATAATAATATTTAATATAAGTCTAATAATAAAATTAAAAGGGAATGGAATTGTACAGAAAGGGTAAAGCTTATTAATTTATCCTGCATAAACAAGAACTGACCAGAATTAACTTGTTTTATTGTATTATTGTAAATTTGTTATTATTTAAATAATTAATTAAGACCATTGTTACGTACTTTGATAACTTCTGCAACTAAGAATATCACGTTTTAATTATTTAATCAACCGTAGTCCTTTAATTAAAATTAGAAACACGGAACTACTTTTATGTTGCCTAGTAATTGTCTTGAGATTACTACGCTCCCCTTAACTATTTTCTGCCACTTGTAATGGAGCGCTCACGCCGTAAGCAGCGTAAAGCGTTGTTTCGCTATGTGTATATATAAAAATGTGAAAGGGTTGATACTATGACTATTTAAATAAGTAGATTTGTGTGGTGATGACATCTCTCTATATTATAAAATAACGGACTATGTAAATAATACAGTATTACAACCAAGAAGGTGATAGTAAACTAATCTATCATCATGTGAAGTGTATAACAGTGAAACAAACTTTCTATCTATGTATTCTAACTACAAGAATTATTAAGAGTAACTACAGTCGCCGGAGATGAATGTACCACACCAGGAATGATTTCACATACTTCTAGAACTTCACCATCACAGTATGATAAGGTAACGACTGAACTTCAAGAAACATCAGGAGGACCGAAGAACTAATTCTGCAGCAACTTCAGGAAAAACACAGGTGACATGGAGGCTTGTCTTCCATGGTTAAGAGTTACAAAATTATAAACCCCAAAAGACAATTTAAATTATCACATTAAAGACTTTAAAACTTATGTTTAAATGTAATAACATTAAAGACTTTAGAAACCTGACATTTTAGGTAACATGTAGTATAAAATCTAATAACGCTAGTTATAGCAAAAAGGTAAAGTTTAAACTAAAAGTTTTGTTGTTTTAGAAGATTAATAAAAAACCATTCTTCAAATGGTTAGAGTTTCAATATTGTACATGGCAAGGTGACCATAATTCATTTAATATATTTAATCCCGGATCCGTGGAATTAATCAATAAGATGTACATCATATTTTGAGGCCCCTTTGTAAAGTAGTAATTTATATATTTAATCATATAGTAAACTATATTGTTTGAGAACTTTTAATAGAGAACTTAATCACCAAATGTAATAAAGAGATGTCATCTACGTACCGAGTAAACTGAGTGCATAAATCAACAGTCTCCCCTTCCTAATATCCTGCTATATAAATTGTTTATTTGTTGTGATTATTTTCAGTGCTTCACAACGAAGGCAGCCGGTATAATTGGCACATCCAATTATTACTGGTTCCCTACGTTATAACTCAAGAGGAGAGGTTATAGTTTTAAGTTTCATTTCGCTTTCGCTACATGTGGATTAATTAAATGTGGAGCACTAACTTCTTGTTACATCGGTTTTAGCGACATAAACGTAAGTTTAACTTCACGACACATTTTCGAGCTGCTTACATGTCGGAGATTATTGGTCGACTAGCGTTAGTTTAGCGGCAGGCAGTAGGGACACGGGCACAGTTTACACGCCGAGAAAAAGTAGTTCGTTCCTTTATTATTATTAATTGTCCATTAATTAACTACTATAAATATCCTACCTTTTCTTAGTTAGGAGTTAGGTATTTCATTTATTATTATTACATCTTTTATTTAAGTAGAAGTATTATTATTGGTTTTTTCGCTTAATAACATGTACTTTGCATGTTCGTACTAGCCTTTTTACAAGTTGATACAGGTATCTGGGTACAGAGGGAGGGTGGATTATACTCTCACTTGTTATAAGAACACAAAAATTAATTTGTGCTATTTAAATTGCCTTTAAATCGTCACATCCTCCTCCACTTAAAGGAGTAGACGGGGCGGCGTAGCGAGTATTAAAGGATATCTATGAAATACAATTATATTTGGCACGGAACTTCATGTTGAAATTTCTCTCCACAAGGTTATTTCGATCCATCAATCGATTATCTTACATACTATACAAAATACTTAAAATCCAATACATATACAACACATAAAATGCACAAATACATAAATCTACCTTATTTCTATTTCTTAAATCTACTACCGGTTTTTTTTTTTGCTTAGTTTCTTCACTCGTTTTAAGGAGTTACATTCATGAGTAGGTTTCATCATATTTCAGGTATTCCCGTGTGTATCGATTTACATTTTTACAGATATACAGTATTGCTGTAAGGTTAAAGTTTCTCTAACTTTCTTACAGAAGGGTTTTCGCACCTTTATAATATTCAACGCATAGAATCGCTGATTATTTTAACTTTTTGTTGTCGACTACTCCTCTTATTTCCTCATTTTGTCTTTCTCTTAGTCGCAAACGTTAACTACAATTTAGTGTATTATTATTATCATGTTCATCTTAAAGAGTAACATGCTATAGGTTATTAATAATAATAACGTATTTTAATAACAATAGAATTACCTTTAGTTTACTGCGGTAGAGGTTTGTTGTTCGTCAGCTGACTTCTCATTATTTATTTTATTCTCGCAGGACATTAGCTAAGGTTGATCAGGCCTCGCTAGTATTCGTACGAGGTGTTTGAGATTATACTCAATTACGATATAGGATGTTGCCTATATTTTTAATCTTAATACTTGGGTAGTATTCTTGGTTTACTATCTTTCTCGTAGTCGTTCTTCTTTATTTTCACACGAAAACAAATTTTTTATTTGAGACACATGACTTCTGCGAACGTAATTGTCTGTATTGGGTTCGTACAGCGCTACTGTCACGGGGGTGATGAACTTGTGAATCGTGTAGGGGCCACACCATCGGTATGATAGTTTGGAAGTGGTCCTATCAACGGCTTTACTCGTAGGGTGAGTTTTATACATGACTAAATCACCTACTTTGTACTTTATTTTCCTATCATTCTGCTCATGATATTTCCGCGATTTTTGTAGATTCGCTCTCAAATTTGCGCGAGCTTCGTTCCATATTTTCCTTATATTATTCCCATTTATTTCGCGGGGCAATAACTCATGAATTTTCCACTTTGTGGTTAACGGGTGGTTCGGTTTATACTTGTACAGTAAATCAAATGGTGTTGATTTATGTCCTTCATGATATGCCGAGTTGAAGGCAAATTGTATCCATGATAGATTTTGATCCCATGCTGTCTGATCTTTAGCATGGTAAGATATTAAGGCTGATTTTAGGTTTCGCAAGTATCTCTCAGTTAGGTTTCCTTGCGGTCGGTACTCTGTGACTGTAATATGATTTATTCCTAATTTAAAACACATGTCATTAAATTCTTTCGATTTAAACTGAGGTCCATTGTCAGATACTATGTGTACTGGTGTACCGTAATCTTTAAATAGTCTCTCTTGTAGAATCTTTATTATCGTAGATGCTAAGGCACGTCTCATAGGGTACATCCACACGAATTTAGTGAAGGAGTCCATGCAAATTAATAGCATAGTATTTCCTGACTTAGAACGGGGATAAGGTCCAGAAAAGTCTATGTATATCTTTGAAAAGGGTGTTGTGGGGATCTCTGAGATTAATTTTCCGACTTGACAGATTCTTGCTGGCTTGCTCAGGGCACAGATTTCGCATTGTTTCACGAATTTAGTTATTTCACTGTTCATGTTTTCCCAATAATATTCCTTGCGAATACGATGTATTGTTTTCCTAATTCCCATATGAGCTCCAATGGTTGATGAGTGGTAGTATTCCATTAGCATGGGTTTAATTATTTCCGGGGCGATTATTCTCGGTGACTTTCCGTTAGCCTTTTTAAAACAAAGTACTCGTTTACTCAAGGTATATTTGTCAGAATAATTTCCTTTATCTATTTGTTCTATTATTCTATACAATTTAGGATCTTGTTGTTGGTGACGTGCTATATCCTTAAATGCAAGGGGGAATTCTGTTATTAGCATATTGACAGTAGTGGTTTCAACATTGTCTTCGCCAGGTCTGGTATTGGGTAGTTGGAACATGCGGGATAGTGTATCGGCAACTACATTTTGGGTACCACGAATATGTTGTACTTTGAACTTGTAGCAATTTAATCTTAACACCCATCTTCTGATACGACCTAACTGTTTTGGATGGTTCAATAACCATGACAAAGCTTGGTTGTCTGTTTCTAGTAGAAATTCCTTGTGTTCCAAAAATGGTTTGAATTTTTCGAAGGCGAATACTACAGCTAAACAATCGAGTTCATAGGCTGAGAACTTCCTTTCTTGGTCTGTCAAAGTACGTGATGCATAGCTGATAGGGAGTCTTGTATTATTGATTTCTTGGTATATTACGGCTCCTAATGCTACACTAGAACTATCGGACTGTACGACAAATGGTTTACTGAAATCTGCTAACTGCAATACTGGTGGTGATATTATGCTTTCTTTGAGTGTTTCAAAAGCGGCTTGATGTCGAGTAGTCCACTCGAATTTCACTCCTTTCTTCCTTAATGCATTTAATGGGGCTGCTATATCCGCTAGGTGGGGTATGTACTTGTGAAAATAATTTACCTAAATATCATACCTAAAAATCGAGCTATACCTTTGGTGTCTCTAGGTGGTAAAAATTCTCGGATTGCGCACGTACGTTCGGATTGCGGTCGATGCTAACCTTACCTTCGGCCGATACTATATGACCTAAGAAAGAAAATTGTTTTACTGCGAAATTAACTTTACTGGGGTTTACCGTTAGTCCAGGATTCTTTAACCTTGATAATACTTCACGCAAGTGATCGATATGCTGATCCATTGATTCACTATATACTACTATGTCGTCAAGATAGTGATATACGAATTTAAATGTAACGTCATGGAATATTTTTTCTAACAGTCTGCTACATACTGAACTTCCTTGTGATATTCCGAATGGTACTCTAGTAAATTGATATAGATTAAATGGGACAGCAAACGCAGTTAGATGTTTTGATTCCTCAGCTAGTGGGATTTGGTGGAAGGCCTGGTTGAGATCCATTATGGTGAAAATTTTCGCTTTGGTAAAATAGTGGAATGCGCTGTGAATGTCGGGCAGGGGAATTGATTCAAATTCTATATTCTTATTCAGCTGTCTATAATCCATGACTAGTCTATGTTTGTCAGTTTCTTTCGGTACTAGGAATGCAGGTGATGAGTATGGAGAAGTTGACGGTTCTATGACGTGTTGTTCAATGAGTTTGTTGATTTGGTTTCTCATTATTTCCATCTTGGGTGGTGATAATTTGTATGGGTGAAGACGTATTACCTTGTTGTCACTTAGATTTATTTTGTATTCGATTAGATTGGTCAATCCTAACTTGGGGGTGAGTACAGTAGAAAATTCCCTTATTAACTTTTGAATTCTTTGTGGCTCATTTCCTTTTAAATGACTCAAACTAGATTCATGATGCTCTAACTGAATAGTTGATGTTTCGCAATTCTCGCTGTTATTTAGCTCGGAGTCGAACTGATATTTTCGAGTGCGATCAAACCTAAAGAAATATTGTTTAGCGTATATGTCAAGGATTAAGCCAGTTTTGCTTATAAAGTCGGCGCCTAGTATTAAGTTTTGTCCTAATACTTCAGCTACGAGTACTGGAACATACCAAGTAAAATTCTTTATTTTTAATTTGACATAATACTGCGTGATATATTTAGGTTTTGCTTATTCGCGGTGGCACACTTTATGTTCACATTTTGGCTACGTCGAATAAGATTATGATTAGCTAATACGGTGGCTAGCTGTTGACTGATTATACTATGTGTAGATCCTGAATCGATTAAACCAAGGATATTCGTTGCTCCAAGGTCTATCTGTATGTAGGGTAATTGGCATATACTTGTTTTGCATGTACCAATAGAGTTGCACTTGTCAATAAATCTTGTTACGTAAGGGTCTATACATTTGTTTATATTTATTTTTACTTTAGGGTGATTAGTGTTTATACCTGTTTAAACACTTCCTTCTGATGCTGCGGAAGACGTAGGATTTTTGTTCTTCCTGCTTCACATGTTTTTTGACTGGTCGGTTTTCTGTTGGTACCGCTTTTGTTTACAATTCTTGCTAATGTGTCCGGACTTTCCACACTTATAACATCTTCTTTCCTCATTGGCATCGCTCGCATGCTGTCGGGGTTTTTGTAGGGAGTTTGATGTATTGGGGTAGCTTTGGGTTTTAGAAGTTCTTACAAATCACTTATCGCGGTAGGTTCGAGTATCAGTCCCAATGGGTAGAGGTAGGGATGAATCTCTGCGTTGAGTCTGGGACATAAAAACGCGTCTGTTTTGGTCCTGAATACCAGACGTTGGATGAATGTATACAACACAGTTCTAGTTCTGTGAAGGTGGTTGGTCTCTTCATGAGTGCTAGGCGAGATCGCTCCTCGGGAGATAGTCCTACTAAGATAGTGTCTACTAGCTGTTGTTCACTCCAGTTAACTTGTAGTAATAAGGCCGATTCCCTTATTTCAGATATATAATGAGCTAATCTCTTGTATGCTCCTTGTACACGAAGTACTGAGTTCCGCTTTAATTCTTCGTAGATACCGGTGGGGATGAAGTGTCTTATCAGGGTGGTATGTAGTTCTTCTACAGGGTGATTATACCTTAGTGATTCTAACACACGATCTTTTAAAGGAGATCTACATTTAGGTAGAATTACTTGTAAAATCTGGTCATCTCTTAGTTGTCGCAGATCCTTTATTTCTAATAGGTGCTTGATAAAATCTAGGAGTTTCGTAATATTCAGCCCATCAGTGGTTGGTATCTCAGATAAAATACGTTCTACGGGGTGAGTTATTTTTCCATAAAGCTCGGTAGTTAGATTTAATGGAGTCGTCATTCTAGGTTTTTCCGCAGATTGATTCGTCTGTAAGTGAGGATGTAAATCGTAGGTACGGGTCATATTCTCTTGTTCATTTGGAAGTAACGTGACGTTTACGGGTAGGATATTTACTTGTCTATCGGTTAACCGTTCCTTAACGGGATCTATATTAGATTCCTGCAGAAACTGAAATTTTACAGCACCGGTTTGCTGTTCTTGAGAAGGAGATAGGGTGGGGGAAATATTTAGTTTCGTCATTGCTTCTTCGATCTCTTCTATTCTAAACGATCCGGACCTTCTACGTAATTCGCGCATTATCTTGGTTAATTGTTGTAATACTTCTTCCGCGAATTTTTGCGCGTCCGGTGGAGTAACTTTGTCACCGGGCCAATTCAACAAATTGGTGATGCGGCGGGTCAGATGTTCGATTCTTTGAGTGGTTCTTAAAATTACTGCGGGGATTTTTCATCTCGCAGGGTTTGTGCGATGGAGATAAGTTCCGTATATTTATGATAGCATGTTTCCTTTTCACTTTCGAAGTCTAACACACTTAAACGATTCAACAGTGAGGGTTTCTCTGGTCTATTCTCGCGTAATGTTTTGCGCAGCTCCGCGACAGTTACGTTTGTGTATGGGAGACCGCGTAACAAAGCTTCATAGCTTAGTTCGTCCTTCAACAACAAGTCAGGGTTAAATTGAGCCATTATATATTACTATGTGGTAGTAATCACTTTTAAATAATTTAAGTATTACGTACGACAAATCTTATATCATCTATTTTAAACACTTATAAAATTTGAATTCATTTAAACACACACACATATATAGATAATAAGAATCATATACTAATTAATCAAATTAAAATTATCTCAAATCAATTCAATTTTATGTACTTCTAGCAATTATCAGTCGAGACAAAGTGATAATATCTTTTTATAGTGGAAAGAAATTTCACACGAAGAGTTCATTGTGTTTACAATAACACAATAGATCAGCTGTTTGGGGAGTCTTATTGTTTGCGTTGGGGTGTGTTGTTAACAAAGGAGGGTGAATTTGGACAATCTGAAACACGATTATTTCCTGTTCAGGACTGTCTATGTTGTCCACTTGGGAATGCCATTCAAACAACTTATTTATTTACGGGGGAGAGCGTACATTCCTCGACACGTATCTAACATTAAATAGCCTGTAAATACCGACAGGTTTAAAATGGAATATTTTTACCAGCAGGGACTTGTTTATTACGGCAATATCCTAATACTAATATTATTATTTTATAATTAAAACTCTATTTATTTATTTGTTCACAAATTCAGAGTGAATAAACTTGTGTATTCTACCAAGTTACTGTTAATTAATTAATTAGCAGAGTGGCGCATTTTATATGCGTCATGACATACACAATTTTTTTTTTTTTTTTCAAAGCAGCAGAGTGGCGCATTTCATAACGTCTCTCCTGTTAAGACATTATAACGTAGGGAACCAGTTTAATTGTTTGCTGTTTATTAAACTAGCTGCCGTAGTTAGTAAATATTACTTACCAACAAATTATGACAATGTATATATCAGGAATTTGTCCAAGGTTACATAAATTTATTCACTCTCTGGATATTAGCGAAAACATCTCTTTATTATTGTATCTTAACTACGGATATAAACATAATAGCTTTAATGGTCATCTTTTTGTTTTTACTTTACTTTTAAAGGAAAATTCTTATAGATTCTGCATCAAATACTCTTTAAATTGTTACTCTTAGTATCTCAAGATCATACAGCTGTGTATTACTTTGATTACCACGGATCCGGGTTCTAACTTTATAATATTCTAACATACTTCAACATCATCCAAACTATTTGAAGAATAGTCTGATGTAATTTCATATTAACTTTACCTTTAAGCATCATCAGGTTATTACTATAGCATTACAGAAACTACAAACATTAATATGCTAATATTTATGTGATCTAAAAAGTCTTTACAAGAAACTTTACTGTTCTTTTTGTTGAGGTTGTTAAAAACAATGTATGCACAGAAGTTATGGTTTAGTGTCACCTGAGTATAACGTGAGTCTGCGGCTGGCGGTCGAGATGATCCTCTTCAGTAGGTCTTCCTGGATGTAGTTCGTTGTCCATCTGGATCCTCCATTTAGTTGGTTGTTTCTGTATTGTGGTCTAGGTCATGACGCTGGGATTCTGCTACTTGGAGTTCTTACAGTTGTTGTCGTAACTTCTCTCCTGGCGTTGGTGTTCACTGTTCCCATTTAATTTTTTTTTTTAAACAGCACTGATGTTACCTTTTACATGGTATGGAACATATCTTACCACTTACTTTTCATAAAGAGATGTGTCGGCTAAGTTTTTATTTATTAATAATATTTTCTCAACATCTGAACTACATTACTAGTTTTAAGTTTCATTTCGCTTTCGCTACATGTGGATTAATTAAATGTGGAGCACTAACTTCTTGTTACATCGGTTTTAGCGACATAAACGTAAGTTTAACTTCACGACACATTTTCGAGCTGCTTACATGTCGGAGATTCTAGGTCGACTGGCTCAAAAAACATATTTTGTTTTTTGAGCATTTAGAAACATTTTATTTTCCCACAACCAAATTTTAGATCTTGTTCCACAGATGTGTGCGTAGCACTAGGTTTTTTGAAACACAAAAAAGCCGTATCATCTGCAAAAGCGGTGAGTGACCTGCAAAGTAGAGGTCATTTAAATAAATAATAAATCGAATTGGTCCAAGGACTGAACCTTGGGGCACATCTGTTCTTACTTCTCATTCACCATTGAAAACATTTTCAATCCCCACACATTGTTTCCTCTTTAAGAGATAAGATAAAAACCAATCATATGCTAAACCCTGTATTCCATAACAATTTAATTTTCTTAATAAAATTTGTTGATCTACAGTATTGAACGCTTTACTAAAATCTAGAAAAAACCCACATGCTATGCTAACTGGCTATTGTTAATGGTTGAGTACACTTTTTCATACATTGTAATAGTGTAGATTCAATGTTAAGCCCCTTTTAAAAATCAAACTGCTTGTTTGATTTTTGGATTGAAAGAAAATTTTTGGATTTCACAAATGTAACTAACCTATTTTTCATACCTTTTTCAAGAAGCTTGGACAACACCGAGACTAATGAAATTGGTCTGAAATCTGATAACTGACTGCTTTTTGTTTTCTTGGGTATGGGTATTACAGCAGATTTTTTTAAACAACTAGGGAAATTTCCCATCAAAAATGTTAGATTAACCAAGCGAACTAACACTTCCACAATATATTTCAATATGCATTTTTGTACATCCGAACTAATATTGTCATAACCAGGAGCTTTTCAAGGTTTAACACTTAAAACAATTTTTTCAGTTTCATTCTCAACAAATCCTTAAGCATATTTAAATTATTTAGGATTCACTGAACCATTGAACCTTACGGACTAGCCACCACTGATAAAACAGTATATTCAATAGAACATCAGTTTATCCCCCCCTCCAACTGACTAGTAGCGATAGACTGTTGCCATCAAAATTTTGTTATGCAATAAGCAGTTTGTAGATTTTGGTAAAAACAAATTAAACCTGTAACTATCAGTGGTGTAGTGTACACTTTTGTAATGAGAATGCCATGATTTGAGATGGTACAGAAAAAGGCCATGGTAGGAAAGTAGTGTAGTCATATGTATTTAACAGTCACTATGAACATAATAGTTTCAAAACAAATATATATTAAAAAAAAATCAAAAAACCTTGTTGCAGTTATTCGGCATCCCTGCCGAATGCAGCAACGGTTAACATTAATTTGAATAAAAATAAGTTTAAATAGTGGCGCGACAGATAATTATCCGTGCATCGGTCAGTCCTTCCCTGACATCACACCCCCTTCCTTTCTAACGAACTCATTTTGCCGTTCGCCCGGCGAGCTGATTTCAGTCCACCACCTGACTGGACCGTGAGCAGAGTTACCAGCGGTTGCCTCAATGGGCACTTTTCGTTGGCAGCCCCATCTACCAAGGTAATTATGAATTCTTGGCCACCATAAGTCAATACTAGTGACGAATTATATTCGTCAGTAACGCTTGTAAAAGAAAAGCATGTATTTTATGTAAAACACTATAACTCGTTGTAAGCAACCATGATGTAACTTGTCTGTAGCAGTTAGCCTCTTGAGTTAAACTATTTTCAGCCAGTCAGTTAAGAAAGATGTTTAATGTCAGTCACTTATTATAGAATTGAAGCTGTGATTTTGTAATTGTTGTAACTATGATCTTGGAAATTGCGATCATGCATTATGAGAGTGAATCTGTTCATGCAGTAACTGTTAGCCTGTACTAAAGATTCTGTAACTTTCAGCATAAAGCTTGGTTCCACGACTGGGTCCACGTATATCAGAGAATTTTGACTTGCTACAGTATTTCTTCGACCTACGTTTGAGAATATATACAACAGCACTCCATGAGACCAGCAGAGAAATACATGCCTACAACGGGTTCACGCACGGCATGACCGGCGACAGCAGGCTGGGAGAGGACACATCTTTGATTTCCATGTAACACTATTAATAATTAATTACCAGCAGCAGGAGCTTCCAGTCAGCCAGATTGCTAGTTGAAAAGAAAATGAACTAAATTCCTTACTTTGTTTAATGCGGACTCATATCTTTACAAGAACTTTGTAATATACTTAGGTGTTAAAATTTTATGAACAGATTATAGCTTGTGCACAACGCGCGACAATGTTGTAAACTCTGGCATTGATTTATCCAGCAATTAATTTATTCAGTAATTAATTTATGCAGTAATTGATTTATTCAATAATTGATTTTGTTTCGCTGGCTGACTCATAATTTTATAAAATTAAGAGGCTGATTTTCATTCTGAAATAAATAGATTCATGTTGACTCTGCTCACTAGTTAGTGGTACTGACTGTTTTCTGACCCCCCCCCTTATATTTAAGTTAGATATTACGACTATTTCAATGTATTTTGTGTTACGTTCATTTGGGCCCAGCACGGCAGCACGTAACAACCTATACGCATCTTAACAAGCTTGTGAAAACTGTCTTTTCTTCTTCTTACCAAAAATGTCTTAACACCTTCTCCAAAAGCCTGTTGAAGTTCAACCAGAAGTTTCTTTCCAATTGCCAAAGAATTTAAATAGATAGACAGTGTTATCCATGTTTGATCTTATTCAATATAGCCTACTTCTTTCACTATTGGTTGTAGTTGTAGTGCCCCGCAAAATTAACTGAGTTAAAGTTAAAGTTAATGTAGGAAAGTAGTGTAGTCATATGTATTTAACAGTCACTATGAACATAATAGTTTCAAAACAGATATATATTAAAAAAAAATCAAAAAACCTTGTTGAAGTTATTCGGCATCCCTGCTGAATGCAGCAACGGTTAACATTAATTTGAATAAAAATAAGTTTAAATAGTGGCGCGACAGATAATTATCCGTGCATCGGTCAGTCCTTCCCTGACACCACACCCCCTTCCTTTCTAACGAACTCGTTTTGCCGTTCGCCCGGCAAGCTGATTTCAGTCCACCACCTGACCGGACCGTCAGCAGAGTTACCAGCGGTTGCCTCAATGGGCACTTTTCGTTGGCAGCCGCATCTACCAAGGTAATTATGAATTCTTGGCCACCATAAGTCAATGCTAGTGACGAATTATATTCGTCAGTCATGCTTGTAAAAGAAAAGCATGTATTTTATGTAAAACACTATAACTCGTTGTAACCAACCATGATGTAACTTGTCTGTAGCAGTTAGCTTCTTGAGTTAAACTATTTTCAGTCAGTCAGTATAACGTCTCTCCTGTTAAGACATTATAACATAGGGAACCAGTTTAATTGTTTGCTGTTAATTAAACTAGCTGCCGTAGTTAGTAAATATTACTTACCAACAAATTATGACAATGTATATCTCAGGAATTTGTCCAAGGTTACATAAATTTATTCACTCTCTGGATATTAGCGAAAACATCTCTTTATTATTGTATCTTAACTACGGATATAAACATAATAGCTTTAATGGTCATCTTTTTGTTTTTACTTTACTTTTAAAGGAAAATTCTTATAGATTCTGCATCAAATACTCTTTAAATTGTTACTCTTAGTATCTCAAGATCATACAGCTGTGTATTACTTTGATTACCACGGATCCGGGTTCTAACTTTATAATATTCTAACATACTTCAACATCATCCAAACTATTTGAAGAATAGTCTGATGTAATTTCATATTAACTTTACCTTTAAGCATCATCAGGTTATTACTATACCATTACAGAAACTACAAACATTAATATGCTAATATTTTGTAACGTGACAGATAAATGCATAATAATGAATGGCATTGATCATTAGAATAATAAGATTATAACATTTAAATCCGAAAAAAGCATTAAGTTTGATATAAAGAATTAATTCATAGCAACTGTGCAGAACAATCATTGTTATATAAAAAGTATAAGTTCAAATAAAATAAGTTACTAGTGATGAATCATCCAAAACCAGTCTAATAACCCAAGGTTTTTTTAAATTATAACCCAGGAAGGTAAGAAGTAAACAAAGAAACAACAGAGTATGACTAAACCCACAACGAGGAAAAATATAAACTAAAAAGAAACCCTGAATAAGGCAAGATCCACCAATAAAGGTGAAGTATTTCGAGAAACTTAAGAAGAAGATGAAGAAATCCCAAGAAACCCGATGGCATCAAGAAGAAGATGGAGAAGATACCAGTCCAAGAAGACAGAAGAAAAGAAGACAACTTTGAAGAAAGAAGAAGAAGGCAGCATCCTGAGGAAGATGGAATGCTCTTATAAAAGACACCCATATCCCCATATCCCAAAATAAATAATAAAATACAAACAATAAAAGTATAACGAAATAGTCTTGGACAGTAACCACATGTACAATAAAATTAAGAGAGAAAAGTATATAGAGTAAGAGTTGCCAGTGAACCAAGATGAAACAATAATATAGTACCCAAGGAACAAATCTTCCCTGTAACACACAAACCAATTTATTGATGTTAATGAGACTAAACAACCATTTAGAAATAACATCAAAAAAGTGTAAAGTGAACCAGTGCTAGTTTGGGTATTATAAAAAATAAACCTTATGTTTCATTCTTGGCATCCACAAACTGTGTATACAATCAAACATACAACTTTCAGTGACTTAAAATTCGTACCATGTGAATGTGTTACCTTTAATAATAACAGGCTATAAATCTGTTTGAAGTGACATTTTTGTTCTATAGAATGAGTAAAAACAGATTTCATTATACAAGTGACAGGGTACAATTACCCAATACAATATTTAAAAGACAGTTTAAAAAACTGAATAATCAAACTTAATATATAAAATAGCAAATAAGAATGTAGTTATAAGGTTTTGGTAAATAATATTTTTAAGTTAGTAATAAGTGTTGATTATAAAAAATGTCTGAATGGTTGAAGACAACCATCTTTGAAAATATTTCTTATTTGTTTAACTGTTTATTGTATTGAAACCAATACTAATTATTGTTGTGTTATTTTAAAAAATGTTTAGTTTATAATACCATGTTTTAAAAGTCAGAGAGGGTATAACACTATATTTATTGTTTGTATAAAAATTTTGTAAGAAAAAACTTGTTAACAAATCTAGGCAAAAGAATGAAAACCAAACTTCATCAAAACAGAGAAATTACTCACTTAAATGTATTTAAACTAAAAGGATTTATATAAAATAAACCAGAGATGAATCCATATAATTACAGATACCACTTAGAAAGATTTTGCAAAATTATCACCAGAATGATAAATAAAAATGGAAATGACAAAAGTTAAAAATTTGGAGAGGGGAGTTATATATTCCAAAATAATATTTTAAAAATTAACCAATTCAAATAATTACAAAAAAATGAAGAAATATAAACCTTTTAATACAATATGAGATTATTAAGAATAAATATAACTTAAAAAATGGCAGAATTTGCATAATGACAGGAAGTTAATTCTGAACTTTTACTAAACACAAAATGAAAGTAAAATTACCAATTTTAGACAAAAAAACATAATAAAACGGCATTATTCAATCTTAAAATACGCCGAATGAACTGAAGGATTAAATTAAGTTACATCTAGCAAATAAAATTGATTAATAACCAAAATTTAGGCAGTTATATAATGTAATTGAAAATATGCACAGGATGCAAAATTATATTTGAACAATGTAAAGAATAATATTGTATTGGCTAAGATTTTAGTCGAAAGTGGAGGAAATAGAGAGTTGATTATTAGTATTTGTACGGAGCACTTGACGAGCGAATTATAACCAGTTAACCTAACTAAAAGTACGGTAATGGCGAGTCAGTGAACGACACGTTTTTTTGAAAATTGCGAGTGGCGAGTAAAACCATTTTGGAACGTCTAGATAGTGACAGAAACAATTATTAAAGACTAAATAACACTGAACAGCACCTAACTACACCGAATGACACTATTACACACCAGAAAACAGTATACACTATAACCGTAATTTAGTGCCGAATGACAATAAAGTGAATTAACTTATACATACACCGATATACAAAATACAACACAGAAACTTCACTCAAGACACTATACAACATCAGAAGGAACATTTGCTGACAGCAGGACGTGAATACTACAAGAAAATATCTTATTTGGAACGTCGCATATACGAATGAGATTTTGACCAACTTCACGGCAGCCATTTGCAATATTTGTCGTCATCACCAGAGCAACGCCTCCTAGTTACACCAAGCTGTACGGTTCGACAACAAATTATTTTATTACAATTTCTATTCAATGTATGTACCTAGTATTAGTAATTACTTGTTGTAACGTTATACTTTTTAAATATTGGCCCGATTTCTCTGACTTTAACCATAACTAGCTGTTTAAAGAACCTTATTGAATTTTATATATCAAAAAACTTGTAACTGTTTGATACCCTGAGAATCGATTTATAATCGACAAGAGTCTATTAATCAATTATTCAATAAAACATTTACACCTTTCACCTCAAAATAGTTTTTTCTTTCTTAATTATAACAAATTTCAATTAATATAATTTTAGTAATAAACTACCAGAATTTTACCACCTCAGAAGGAAGATAACCTCCAAAACAAAAAAGTAAACAAATATCGATTGTCCCTGGAGACAATATTATAAGTGGTTGGAAGTTATTAAAAAATACAAGAACATTAATAAAATTTCATAGAGAAGTGAGACACATTTCAAAACTTTACGAAACTTAATTAATTAATTGATTTTAATTAATTAAACAATAAAAAGGAATTTTTTTTAATTATAATTTTTTTTAAACAGTTTTTTTTTATTTCTTCAACAAGCCACAAAAATTTTTTAAACATTTTGTAATACTACACCTATATATCTTCAACAGCTTAACATTATTAACAGGATTCATTAAAATTTGGAAAGGTCAACGGTGAAACTAAAGGAAGACTTTCAGACCAGTAAGACTCGAGAGCCACACCAAGTAAACAACTGTCATCTGAGTTATTAAGAGTGATTGAGTTATATTACAAATTGGCGCACAACTGAGGGGCTTTAATTAGCGATTGAGAGGCCACTACAATCTGCCCAATCACTAATTGGAGTTCGGCAGCAGCTATAAAGCCAGAGAAAGACGGGAAAATGCAACGACGTGCAACATCCAAGAAACGGGCGGCGGAGGCCGAAAAAACTGTAGAGATGGACATGGAAAATAAAGAGGCGACGCCAGTAGATGTGGAAAGTTCATTACCGCCGGTGTTGTCCAAACAACCTGAACAACCAGATGAACAACCTGAGAAATCCAAAACAACAGAAGGTCCAATTCTAGAGAAAATGATGGAAATGATCCTTCAAATGAGTCAGAGAATAGAAGAAAGCAACAAATCCAACAAGGAAGATTTGAAAGAAGATTTGGGAAATAAAATCGAAGAAACAAATAAGAAGATGGAAGAAAACAGTAAGAAGATGGAAGAGAAGATGGAAGAAAACAGTAAGAAGATGGAAGAGAGGATGGGAGAAAAGTTAGAAGAATTGAAGAAGGATAACCAATCCACAAAAGAAGAATTGAGTGGAATGAACAAGAACATGGAGGAGAACAGTAAAAAGTTAGAAGATTTGATTGAAGGAAGATAACAAGAAGATGGAAGTAGAGATGGGGAAGAAGTTAGAAGAATTGAAGGAAGACAACCAATCTTTTAAGGAAGAATTCAAGGCGACTAAAGAAGAATTGATTAATAAAGTTGAAAACACCAATCGGAAAATCGATGAAACCAGGAAGAAGATAGAGAAGAACAACCAATCTTTGAAGGAAGAAATGAGGGAGAATAGCAAGAAGATGGAAGACAAATTGGAAGAGAATAACAAGAAAATGGAAGAGAAAATGGGGGAGAAATTAGAAGAATTAAGAGAGGACAACCAAATGTTAAGAGAAGAATTAAGGGAAGTCAATCAGGAGAATCTGGATAAACTTGACGAAAGAATGGAGTTGTTAAGAGAAGAACTGAATAAGGAAATCAATGTTAACAAGAAAGCGATGAACAAGAAGATGGAAGAAGAAAACATAATGGTAAATCGACAAATTCGAGAGATTGACGGGAAGTGCAACCAGACCGAAAAGGAGGTACAAGAGTTTAAAGAAGTAGTGAACATCAAGTTTACCAATATAGAAGAACATAGCCGCAGGAAAGTAGAAGAACAGAGGAAGGAAACTCAAGAAGAATTCGGGAGAGTACGCAATCAGGTCGCGGAACGGTGTGATGATATGCAAGAGACGATGACCAATATCACAGGTCAGGTGCGACAAAGCCGAGAAGAGATGGAAGCAATAAGAAATAGACCGACTCATTTCACCGGATTGCCCATCAATGAAAGCCGAGAATGGCTTAACTTCCGACAGGATAAGCGTAAACCGATGGAGTTCCTGGCTAGGGTAGATGAATACTTCGCTAAACATAAAATCACGCAATGGAGCCATAACAGAGAAATCTTAGATGAGTCATTCCGGGAGATGACGGATAATTGGTGGATGGCCAACCGGAGCGAGATTCCCGATTACCAGCAGTTCCGGAGAATGTTTAAGTCGAAGTACTGGTCTGAGACAACCCAGAACCTGATCCGTGATAATATATGTAACGGACGATACAGGGCACAACTAGGCAGTAGCATGACAGCCTATTTCTTGTGGAAGGTGTGCATGGCGAAACACCTCGAGCTGGCAATACCAGAAGAGTGCCTAGTGAATAAAATATCATATCATTATGACGAAGACATTGTCAGGGCCCGGAGAGGTAGCCAGATCAAGACGATACAGGCAATGACCGAATTGTTAGAGGGGTATGAAAATGAGGAATATTATCGGCAGAGCAGAAGGAGGAACGAAAGACCAGAGGCGAGGCCGAATCAATACCCAAATAACGGCAATAACCATCCCGGTAACCGAAACCAGCCCAGTAATTACGACGGCCCTAATAACCCGCCGCGTAATAACAATTTTAACGTCAATGCTAATGGTATTAGGAATAACAACCCCTATCCTAATAATAGGAATAACTATTATCAACCTAATAATAGCCCATACAGTCAGAGAAATCCATACCCCAGCAATAATGGTGATAGACACTATCCACCCAATCGAAATTACTATAACAATAATTATAGTAATAATAATAGTAATAATAATAATAACAGAGTGTCGCGTCCTAGGGTTAATTTTATAAGAGCAGAGGATCGCGGTCCAAGGAGATATTATCAACCACGGAGGAACAGCTTCCACGGCGCCGACAGAAGATGGAGAAGTGCGGAACGGGACGGTCCACGACACAAACAGGGAAGAAGAAGAAGTACAAGCCTGGAGGATCTTGGCCGACAACAGAACAGGGCGATAAACCTCGAACAGGGTACAGAGCATCCGGAAACGACCCAGAGTTTCCCGAACGATGCCTCGGCCAATCCAAGCATGAACGATGACCAGAATGCTTTAAACGGGAGGAGGCAGTAATTAACGACAACGACCCGTTACTGCTTATACTTCCTGGGTTAGACAAGGATGAGTTGCAACAAGCAACCAATCGAAAAAACATCACTATAATAAGTAACCACTACCTAAAAGGTATTCGAACGGAACTTTTGGAAGAGAACGATAAGAGTCTCAACAACAATAATAATGAAATACTCTATATAACAACGGAGGTGGAAGGAATTCCCGCTAAAATAATGATTGACACAGGCGCAAATATTTCAATAATAAATACCAATGAATTGGAGAGGATACAAAGCGAATGTGGAAAAACTTTGCCAATGTTACCAGTAAACAACATTGCGTTAATAGGTGCAACTGGCCGCCAGAATAAAACCATTAGGAAGCAAGTTTCCTTAAGTGTCGTTAGCCGCGATATAGCTTTAGACATGGAATTTTTAATCGCCACCGGATTACCATTTGACATACTAGTCGGTTGCGATATTCTGAGAAGATATTCCTCAATTATCGATCTTAATCTAGAGAGAGTATCACTTTTCCCAGACGGAATAACATGGACCGCAAATTTGGTAGGAGGCGCAACTATACTTCCCAGCCCTATACATCAACAACTTCGTAAAATTAATATTATTAGGAACAGCCCTCTTAATAAACCCATTATATACAACCATGGAGGAGAGGATTTATGGTCAGTAAAAATCCAAGAAATACGGGACTTCCAATGCGGAAGCAATAACAATAGAATACCTATAAATCTAGCAGATCGTCTAATCAGAATATATGAGAAGTACAAGGCAGTGTTTTCAGATGAACCAGGAAAGGTTAAAAACTACCAGTGCAAACTTCAATTCAAAGAAAACGTAGAGTTTAACCGGAGGTCATATCCAATCGCGCAGTCGCTTAAAGAAGCCGTGAGAACAGAAATAAATAAGATGATAGAAAATGACATAATTGAGATTAGTCAATCACCTTACACTAGTCCAATTATTGCTGTTCCAAAGAAAGACAGACAAGTCTGGCTCTGTTTAGATGCGCGCGAATTGAACAAAACGATTGTGAATGACAGAACCTCACCCGGTGAAATCGAGGAGATATTAAAACGTTTTCATGGCACGAAGTTTATCAGTACCTGGGACACTGTATGTGGTTATTGGCAGGTAGAGCTGCATCCACAAAGCCGTCAGTACGTGGCGTTCATTTTCGAAGGGCGCAATTACCAGTTCAAGAGACTGCCCTTCGGACTTGTAAATTCTGTCGCCATCTTTGTGGCTTGCATGGACCAGATTCTTGGACAAGAAGCGCTCCAATTTACCACCGTCTATGTAGACGACTTACTCATTACATCCAAAACCTGGGAGGAGCACTGCTATAGAGTGGAATTTGTACTGAGCAAATTAGCGCAGAACAACATAACTCTGAAGTTGGAGAAATCCAAGTTCATAGCGCGCGAAGTACAGTTTTTGGGTTTCAATCTAGACGATAGAGGTATTACCCCGTCAGCAGAGAAAGTGGAGGCAATTCAGAGGTTCCCGCAACCAAGAAACAGGAAACAATTACAATCTTTCCTCGGACTCTGTAACTATTACAGGAAGTTTCAGAACCGATATTCCGAGTTGACCGCCAAGTTTCAACTACAATTATCTGCTAAGAACAAATGGACCTGGGGTGAGGAACAAGATCTTACTTTCCGCTTGATAAAAGAGAAGTTTCTGGAGAGTGTTATACTTCGTCACCCAGATTTTAAGAAACCATTCTTTTTAAACTGTGACGCTAGCGACCTGAGCTTAGGAACGACTTTATACCAGGAAGATGAGGAGGGACAACATCTGGTAATAAGCTTCGCTAGTCGCACGCTGAATCAGTGCGAAAAGAACTACAGTGTAACAGAAAAGGAATTGCTTAGCGTGGTGTTCGCATGCAGCAAGTTCCGGACGTACATTCTCGGATATCAAGTCACGGTATGTACTGATCATAAATCCATCTCATTCCTTCGTAGGTGCAAATTGAGTCATGGCCGATTGGCTAGGTGGGTACTCGCCCTACAAGAATATGATCTGAAATGGAAATATATTCCAGGAAAAAAGAACGTGGTAGCGGATGTATTGTCACGAATAAATCTGGAAGATCAGACTTTCGAGGGAAAGAAGGAGAGCTTGGTTAAAATTTATAACATCTTTAAGACCAGAGCCGACCTACAAGCTCTATTAATAAATATTCGAATCCACCAGCAGTCTGATCCGAAACTGAAAAACATCATGAGTCGATTGGAAGCCGATGATGACGCTGTTTCCAAGTATTACCACCTAAACAAAGGGATCTTATTCATAAAAACGGCATTGGACGAAGAGACATGGAAGGTGATAATTCCACATCAAATTGAAAAAGAGGTCATCATCGATTATCATGTCAGATATGGTCACATGGGAGCGCTAAAAGTGATACAGGCTCTAGAAGAGAATTGCAAGATAAAGAATTTCAACCGAAAGGTGAGAACTTACATCAAGTCCTGTAATATCTGCCAATGCGTCAAGGTGAACAATGAGTTGAAAGAGGGTATAATGATACCGATTACTTCAAATGCAAAGCTGGAAAAAGTGTTTTTGGATATCTGCGGGCCGTTTCCCCGTAGCGGTGGTCGACACAGGTATAAATACCTGGTAATCATCATGGACCACTATACCAAATATATAAAGCTATATCCGGTTAATCGGGCAACAACAGCAAAGGTTCTGGCGGTGATCATTGATTTGTATGTGCCAGAGATCGGTAGACCATCTTCCATTATTACCGACCATGGTACACAATTTAAGGGGAGGAGGTGGCGAGACACGTTATTAGCACTTGGGATCAAAACTTATAAGACGTCAGTCTACCACCCAAGTAGTAATCCGGCTGAGAGAGTACTGAGAGAAGTGGGTAGGATTTTGCGCACGTACTGTCACAACCAACAACGAAAGTGGCAAGAGTACTTGGCAGCAACAGAGACATTCCTAAATTTCGCCCACCACCCAGCTATAGGAATTACACCATACTCCGCTATATATGAGAAGCCAACTCCCAGAGACATTGAACAAATCATTGAATTTCCACCAAACAATAATCGCCAATTCAACCAGTTGAGATTTTACAACAAGGTGGCTGAGGGCCAAGAAAAACGGCAAGCCAAATACCAAAAGGCAATAGGGCGTATAATAACATACAAAGAGGGGGAGAAAGTTCTCCTAAAAAATCGAGAGCTGCCCAGCACCTTAGAAGGTATAACCAAAAATTATTATTAATTTATACTGGACCATATGTTGTGGTAAAGAATAAACATAACAATACTTACGAACTGAGGGAATCGTTTCAGGAAAAGTCAAAGGTGTGTACAATCAAGCATCTATGAAAAAGTATTATGAAGAATGAGTTTGGAATTTAGAATTTTTAAAAAAGCAAAATTCTAAAATAAATGTAAGCACATCTTACTACCTATGATTTAGAAGAAACTTTATGGAATTATAAAATTTAGAATTTAAAAACTACAAAATTCTAAAATAAATGTAAGTACATCTTACTACCTAATATTTATGAGAAACAACTTTTTGGATGAATAAAGAGAAAGAATTTTAGAATATAAAAACTACAAAATTCTAAAATAAATGTAAGTACATCTTACTACCTAATATTTATGGGAAACAACTTTTTGGATGAATAAAGAGAAAGAATTTTAGAATGTAAAAACTACAAAATTCTAAAATAAATGTAAGTACATCTTACTACCTAATATTTATGAGAAACAACTTTTTGGATGAATAAAGAGAAAGAATTTTAGAATTTAAAAACTACAAAATTCTAAAATAAATGTAAGTACATCGTACTACCTAATATTTATGAGAAACAACTTTTTGGATGAATAAAGAGAAAGAATTTTAGAATTTAAAAACTACAAAATTCTAAAATAAATGTAAGTACATCTTACTACCTAATATTTATGAGAAACAACTTTTTGGATGAATAAAGAGAAAGAATTTAGAATTTAACCAATACATTCAAAAATAAGTAAGTACATCTTACAACTATATATTTTGAGAAAAACATTATGGAGAATTGAAATAAAAGAAAGAATTTTTGAATTTAATATACCTGTAAATTCAAAAAATAAGTAAGTACAACTTACTACCAATGATTTATGAGAAACAACTTTTTTGCTGAATAAAGAGAAAGAATTTTTGAATTTTATAAACAAATAAATTCGAAAATAAATGTAAGTACATCTTACTACCTATGATTTAGAAGAAAAAACTTTATGGCAATTTGAAAGAAAGATTTTGGAATTTAATATACAAAAAATTTAAAAATGAAGTAAGACCAACTTACTATAACTAATTTTGTGAAAAAACTTTATGGTAAATAATTAAGAAGAATATGAATTTAGAGAAATACCAAAAAATTCAGAAATAATTGTAAGATCACCTTACTATAAACAATTTTGAAGGAAACAATTCTGGAAATAAATGAATCAAACAGAATTTGAATGTTGATAGAACGACAAAACTTTGAAACAAGATAAGATCAACTTATTACAATGATATATGAGAAATATTATGCCATTAAATAAAAAGAAGAGTTTGAATTTTGATTACTTATTTGTTTGCGTACCGTATCACTTATTATATGATATATAATTACCTTAATATCCACTTTAGCGATACACAGTTGATACTGTGTATCGCTAAAGTGGATATTAAGGTAATTGTATATCATCTTTGAATTTTGCATAAAACTAGCAAAGTTCTAAAAATAAATATGTGCCATTTATAATTGAATTTAGAAGAAAATAAAATGATTAATTCAGAAAAGAGAATTAACTTTAATCCAGAATAAATGTGAATATCTAGCATTTGAAGGAGTAGAGAAGAAAAACAAAAAGAGTGTAATATGCAAGAGAAGGAAAAAATTTGGAAGCAAAGAGACTAATTACTTATGAAACGATAATGAAAACAGTTAATTAAGAGCAAAGAAGAACAACTCATACCCAAACATATGGAGAAGATGATTTTGAACAAATGATAATAATAAAACCTATATGAAATGCAAAGAGAAGAAATACCACATGAAATATAATATAAATGAATTAATGTTAATGAATGCGAAGGCGGATTAATAACTTTCTAAGAGAAAGGAAAGAACAAAATGTTTAAATAAAATGATCAAAATAACAACCTGTATATCTAATATAAAGACACAAATTTAAAAATTAAATATAATATAATAAGACCATTCAAATAATGAATAAGAAAAGACTATATATAAAGACCATGCTAACACTGTAAGTAACCAGAAGGAAGTATAAAGAGAATTCAGATGGAGAAGAAAAAGAGTTACACTGTAACCAGTAACAAGAATTATTAAGAAAGGTTTTCACCCATAATTAAAATAAATATATCAGACAAGTTAAGAGTTAAGAAAAATATATATATAATGAGTATAATAATAATTATGAAGATTTATTAAGATAGAAAGTGTGAGATAATCTGAGAAACTACGAAGTGAAGAATCCAAAGATATTTTTATTAGTCGAAAATGAGACTACTTTTTATTTATTTATTCGATGACTGACTGAAGATAATTCCAGCAGCATTATGTTTATTGAGCAGAGATGAATATGCCTCTGGACTCAAATTGTAGAAGTGGTGTATGGCCAGCAGAGATTGTGTAGCGTACAGTGCCCCCCTGAACTGCCCCAGCCCACGTGATAGGGAATGTTAGGGAATTAATATCCCAAGGATGCAACACGAAGTTGATAAAGAAAGAAAATGTATTACAATAATAATAATATTCTTGGATTTCGTTGTCCATGACGTGTCCGTTACTTAACTAAATATCACTATAATATTGACGACTCGGAACACAAAGTTTTTTATAAGTAAAAACGTAAAGTTTTACCTTACAGCCTAAACCGGCTTTCACCTATAGAAGGCTTCATCAGAGCCTCTGATGAAGCCTTCTATAGGTGAAAGCCGGTTTAGGCTGTAAGGTAAAACTTTACGTTTTTACTTATAAAAAACTTTGTGTTCCGAGTCGTCAATATTATAGTGATATTTAATAATAATATCTCAGAAGGCACTAACTATCCGAAAAGGATCAATAGTAAAATAAGTAACTGTTAATATAAAATTAATTAAACTCAAATATAAAAAGTCGATATAGAAATGGAGAGGAAAATGAAATATAAGAAATGATGAAATTATCATAAGAAATTATTTCATCCATAAACATGTCTGAAATAATTACTTCTGGAGGAGAGCAATCTGTAACGTGACAGATAAATGCATAATAATGAATGGCATTGATCATTAGAATAATAAGATTATAACATTTAAATCCGAAAAAAGCATCAAGTTTGATATAAAGAATTAATTCATAGCAACTGTGCAGAACAATCATTGTTATATAAAAAGTATAAGTTCAAATAAAATAAGTTACTAGTGATGAATCATCCAAAACCAGTCTAATAACCCAAGGTTTTTTAAATTATAACCCAGGAAGGTAAGAAGTAAACAAAGAAACAGAGTATGACTAAACCCACAACGAGGAAAAATATAAATTAAAAAGAAACCCTGAATAAGGCAAGATCCACCAATAAAGGTGAAGTATTTCGAGAAACTTAAGAAGAAGATGAAGAAATCCCAAGAAACACGAAGAAGATGAAGAAATCCCAAGAAACCCGATGGCATCAAGAAGAAGATGGAGAAGATACCAGTCCAAGAAGACAGAAGAAAAGAAGACAACTTTGAAGAAAGAAGAAGAAGGCAGCATCCTGAGGAAGATGGAATGCTCTTATAAAAGACACCCATATCCCCATATCCCAAAATAAATAATAAAATACAAACAATAAAAGTATAACGAAATAGTCTTGGACAGTAACCACATGTACAATAAAATTAAGAGAGAAAAGTGTATAGAGTAAGAGTTGCCAGTGAACCAAGATGAAACAATAATATAGTACCCAAGGAACAAATCTTCCCTGTAACACACAAACCAATTTATTGATGTTAATGAGACTAAACAACCATTTAGAAATAACATCAAAAAAGTGTAAAGTGAACCAGTGCTAGTTTTGGTATTATAAAAAATAAACCTTATGTTTCATTCTTGGCATCCACAAACTGTGTATACAATCAAACATACAACTTTCAGTGACTTAAAATTCGTACCATGTGAATGTGTTACCTTTAATAATAACAGGCTATAAATCTGTTTGAAGTGACATTTTTGTTCTATAGAATGAGTAAAAACAGATTTCATTATACAAGTGACAGGGTACAATTACCCAATACAATATTTAAAAGACAGTTTAAAAAACTGAATAATCAAACTTAATATATAAAATAGCAAATAAGAATGTAGTTATAAGGTTTTGGTAAATAATATTTTTAAGTTAGTAATAAGTGTTGATTATAAAAAATGTCTGAATGGTTGAAGACAACCATCTTTGAAAATATTTCTTATTTGTTTAACTGTTTATTGTATTGAAACCAATACTAATTATTGTTGTGTTATTTTAAAAAATGTTTAGTTTATAATACCATGTTTTAAAAGTCAGAGAGGGTATAACACTATATTTATTGTTTGTATAAAAATTTTGTAAGAAAAAACTTGTTAACAAATCTAGGCAAAAGAATGAAAACCAAACTTCATCAAAACAGAGAAATTATTCACTTAAATGTATTTAAACTAAAAGGATTTATATAAAATAAACCAGAGATGAATCCATATAATTACAGATACCACTTAGAAAGATTTTACAAAATTATCACCAGAATGATAAATAAAAATGGAAATGACAGAAGTTAAAAATTTGGAGAGGGGAGTTATATATTCCAAAATAATATTTTAAAAATTAACCAATTCAAATAATTACAAGAAAATGAAGGAATATAAACCTTTTAATACAATATGAGATTATTAAGAATAAATATAACTTAAAAAATGGCAGAATTTGCATAATGACAGGAAGTTAATTCTGAACTTTTACTAAATACAAAATGAAAGTAAAATTACCAATTTTAGACAAAAAAACGTAATAAAATGGCATTATTCAATCTTAAAATACGCCGAATGAACTGAAGGATTAAATTAAGTTACATCTAGCAAATAAAATTGATTAATAACCAAAATTTAGGCAGTTATATAATGTAATTGAAAATATGCACAGGATGCAAAATTATATTTGAACAATGTAAAGAATAATATTGTATTGGCTAAGATTTTAGTCGAAAGTGGAGGAAATGGAGAGTTGATTATTGGTATTTGTACGGAGCACTTGACGAGCGAATTATAACCAGTTAACCTAACTAAAAGTACGGTAATGGCGAGTCAGTGAACGATGTTTTTTTGAAAATCACGAGTGGCGAGTAAAACCATTTTGGAACGTCTACATAGTGACAGAAACAATTATTAAAGACTAAATAACACTGAACAGCACCTAACTACACCGAATGACACTATTACACACCAGAAAACGGTATACACTGTAACCGTAATTTAGTGCCGAATGACAATAAAGTGAATTAACTTATACATACACCGATATACAAAATACAACACAGAAACTTCACTCAAGACACTATACAACATCAGAAGGAACATTTGCTGACAGCAGGACGTGAATACTACAAGAAAATATCTTATTTGGAACGTCGCATATACGAATGAGATTTTGACCAACTTCACGGCAGCCATTTGCAATATTTGTCGTCATCACCAGAGCAACGCCTCCTAGTTACACCAAGCTGTACGGTTCGACAACAAATTATTTTATTACAATTTCTATTCAATGTATGTACCTAGTGTTAGTAATTACTTGTTGTAACGTTATGCTTTTTAAATATTGGCCCGATTTCTCTGACTTTAACCATAACTAGCTGTTTAAAGAACCTTATTGAATTTTATATATCAAAAAACTTATAACTGTTCGATACCCTGAGAATCGATTTATAATTGACAAGAGTCTATTAATCAATTATTCAATAAAACATTTACACCTTTCACCTCAAAATAGTTCTTTCTTTCTTAATTATAACAAATTACAATTAATATAATTTTAATAATAAACTACCAGAATTTTACCACCTCAGAAGGAAGATAACCTCCAAAACAAAAAAGTAAACAAATATCGATTGTCCCTGGAGACAATATTATAAGTGGTTGGAAGTTATTAAAAAATACAAGAACATTAATAAAATTTCATAGAGAAGTGAGACACATTTCAAAACTTTACGAAACTTAATTAATTAATTGATTTTAATTAATTAAACGATAAAAAGGAATTTTTTTTAATTATAATTTTTTTTAAACACAATTTTTTTTTTTCTTCAACAAGCCACAAAATTTTTTTAAACATTTTGTAATACTACACCTATATATCTTCAACAGCTTAACATTATTAACAGGATTCATTAAAATTTGGAAAGGTCAACGGTGAAACTAAAGGAAGACTTTCAGACCAGTAAGACTTAAGAGCCACACCAAGTAAACAACTGTCATCTGAGTTATTAAGAGTGATTGAGTTACATTACAATTTATGTGATCTAAAAAGTCTTTAGAAGAAACTTTACTGTTCTTTTTTGTTGAGGTTGTTAAAAACAATGTATGCACAGAAGTTATGGTTTAGTGTCACCTGAGTATAACGTGAGTCTGCAGCTGGCGGTCGAGATGATCCTCTTCAGTAGGTCTTCCTGGATGTAGTTCGTTGTCCATCTGGATCCTCCATTTAGTTGGTTGTTTCTGTATTGTGGTCTAGGTCATGACGCTGGGATTCTGCTACTTGGAGTTCTTACAGTTGTTGTCGTAACTTCTCTCCTGGCGTTGGTGTTCACTTTTCACATTTAATTTTTTTTTTTAAACAGCACTGATGTTACCTTTTACATGGTATGGAACATATCTTACCACTTACTTTTCATAAAGAGATGTGTCGGCTAAGTTTTTATTTATTAATAATATTTTCTCAACATCTGAACTACATTACTAGTTTTAAGTTTCATTTCGCTTTCGCTACATGTGGATTAATTAAATGTGGAGCACTAACTTCTTGTTACATCGGTTTTAGCGACATAAACGTAAGTTTAACTTCACGACACATTTTCGAGCTGCTTACATGTCGGAGATTATTGGTCGACTAGCGTTAGTTTAGCGGCAGGCAGTAGGGACACGGGCACAGTGTACACGCCGAGAAAAAGTAGTTCGTTCCTTTATTATTATTAATTGTCCATTAATTAACTACTATAAATTATCCTACCTTTTCTTAGTTAGGAGTTAAGCATTTCATTTATTATTATTACATCTTTTATTTAAGTAGAAGTATTTAGTTTTTTCGCTTAATAACATCGTACTTTGCATCTTCGTACTAGCCTTTTTACAAGTTGATACAGGTATCTGGGTACAGAGGGAGGGTGGATTATACTCTCACTTGTTATAAGAACACAAAAATTAATTTGTGCTATTTAAATTGCCTTTAAATCGTCACATCCTCCTCCACTTAAAGGAGTAGACAGGGCGGCGTAGCGAGTATTAAAGGATATCTATGAAATACAATTATATTTGGCACGGAACTTCATGTTGAAATTTCTCTCCACAAGGTTATTTCGATCCATCAATCGATTATCTTACATACTATACAAAATACTTAAAATCCAATACATATACAACACATAAAATACACAAATACATAAATCTACCTAATTTCTATTTCTTAAATCTACTACCGGTTTTTTTTTTTTTTGCTTAGTTTCTTCACTTGTTTTAAGGAGTTACATTCTTGAGTAGGTTTCGTCATATTTCAGGTATTCCCGTGTGTATCGATTTACATTTTTACAGATATACAGTATTGCTGTAAGGTTAAAGTTTCTCTAACTTTCTTACAGAAGGGTTTTCGCACCTTTATAATATTCAACGCATAGAATCGCTGATTATTTTAACTTTTTGTTGTCGAATACTCCCCTTATTTCCTCATTTTGTCTTCTCTTAGTCGCAAACGTGAACTACAATTTAGTGTATTATTACTATCATGTTCATCTTAAAGAGTAACATGTTATAGGTTATTAATAATAATAACGTATTTTAATAATAATAGAATTACCTTTAGTTTACTGCGGTAGAGGTTTGTTGTTCGTACAGCGCTACTGTCACGGGGGTGATGAACTTGTGAATCGTGTAGGGGCCACACCATCGGTATGATAGTTTGGAAGTGGTCCTATCAACGGCTTTACTCGTAGGGTGAGTTTTATACATGACTAAATCACCTACTTTGTACTTTATTTTCCTATCATTCTGCTCATGATATTTCCGCGATTTTTGTAGATTCGCTCTCAAATTTGCGCGAGCTTCGTTCCATATTTTCCTTATATTATTCCCATTTATTTCGCGGGGCAATAACTCATGAATTTTCCACTTTGTGGTTAACGGGTGGTTCGGTTTATACTTGTACAGTAAATCAAATGGTGTTGATTTATGTCCTTCATGATATGCCGAGTTGAAGGCAAATTGTATCCATGATAGATTTTGATCCCATGCTGTCTGATCTTTAGCATGGTAAGATATTAAGGCTGATTTTAGGTTTCGCAAGTATCTCTCAGTTAGGTTTCCTTGCGGTCGGTACTCTGTGACTGTAATATGATTTATTCCTAATTTAAAACACATGTCATTAAATTCTTTCGATTTAAACTGAGGTCCATTGTCAGATACTATGTGTACTGGTGTACCGTAATCTTTAAATAGTCTCTCTTGTAGAATCTTTATTGTCATAGATGCAAAGGCACGTCTCATAGGGTACATCCAGACGAATTTAGTGAAGGAGTCCATGCAAATTAATAGCATAGTATTTCCTGACTTAGAACGGGGATAAGGTCCAGAAAAGTCTATGTATATCTTTGAAAAGGGTGTTGTGGGGATCTCTGAGATTAATTTTCCGACTTGACAGATTCTTGCTGGCTTGCTCAGGGCACAGATTTCGCATTGTTTCACGAATTTAGTTATTTAACTGTTCATGTTTTCCCAATAATAGTCCTTGCGAATACGATGTATTGTTTTCCTAATTCCCATATGAGCTCCAATGGTTGATGAGTGGTAGTATTCCATTAGCATGGGTTTAATTATTTCCGGGGCGATTATTCTCGGTGACTTTCCGTTAGCCTTTTTAAAACAAAGTACTCGTTTACTCAAGGTATATTTGTCAGAATAATTTCCTTTATCTATTTGTTCTATTATTCTATACAATTTAGGATCTTGTTGTTGGTGATGTGCTATATCCTTAAATGCAAGGGGGAATTCTGTTATTAGCATATTGACAGTAGTGGTTTCAGCATTGTCTTCGCCAGGTCTGGTATTGGGTAGTTGGAACATGCGGGATAGTGTATCGGCAACTACATTTTGGGTACCACGAATATGTTGTACTTTGAACTTGTAGCAATATAATCTTAACACCCATCTTACGATACAACCTAACTGTTTTGGATGGTTCACTAACCATGACAAAGCTTGGTTGTCTGTTTCTAGTAGAAATTCCTTGTGTTCCAAAAATGGTTTGAATTTTTCGAAGGCGAATACTACAGCTAAACAATCGAGTTCATAGGCTGAGAACTTCCTTTCTTGGTCTGTCAAAGTACGTGATGCATAGCTGATAGGGAGTCTTGTATTATTGATTTCTTGGTATATTACGGCTCCTAATGCTACACTAGAACTATCGGACTGTACGACAAATGGTTTACTGAAATCTACTAACTGCAATACTGGTGGTGATATTATGCTTTCTTTGAGTGTTTCAAAAGCGGCTTGATGTCGAGTAGTCCACTCGAATTTCGCTCCTTTCTTCCTTAATGCATTTAATGGGGCTGCTATATCCGCTAGGTGGGGTATGTACTTGTGAAAATAATTTACCTAAATATCATACCTAAAAATCGAGCTATACCTTCGGTGTCTCTAGGTGGTAAAAATTCTCGGATTGCGCGCGTACGTTCGGATTGCGGTCGATGCTAACCTTACCTTCGGCCGATACTATATGACATAAGAAAGAAAATTGTTTTACTGCGAAATTAACTTTACTGGGGTTTACCGTTAGTCCAGGATTCTTTAACCTTGATAATACTTCACGCAAGTGATCGATATGCTGATCCATTGATTCACTATATACTACTATGTCGTCAAGATAGTGATATACGAATTTAAATTTAACGTCATGGAATATTTTTTCTAACAGTCTGCTACATACTGAACTTCCTTGTGATATTCCGAATGGTACTCTAGTAAATTGATATAGATTAAATGGGACAGCAAACGCAGTTAGATGTTTTGATTCCTCAGCTAGTGGGATTTGGTGGAAGGCCTGGTTGAGATCCATTATGGTGAAAATTTTCGCTTTGGTAAAATAGTGGAATGCGCTGTGAATGTCGGGCAGGGGAATTGATTCAAATTCTATATTCTTATTCAGCTGTCTATAATCCATGACTAGTCTATGTTTGTCAGTTTCTTTCGGTACTAGGAATGCAGGTGATGAGTATGGAGAAGTTGACGGTTCTATGACGTGTTGTTCAATGAGTTTGTTGATTTGGTTTCTTATTATTTCCATCTTGGGTGGTGATAATTTGTATGGGTGAAGACGTATTACCTTGTTGTCACTTAGATTTATTTTGTATTTGATTAGATTGGTCAATCCTAACTTGGGGGTGAGTACAGTAGAAAATTCCCTTATTAACTTTTGAATTCTTTGTTGCTCATTTCCTTTTAAATGACTCAAACTAGATTCATGATGCTCTAACTGAATAGTTGATGTTTCGCAATTCTCGCTGTTATTTAGCTCGGAGCCGAACTGATATTTTCGAGTGCGATCAAACCTAAAGAAATATTGTTTAGCGTATATGTCAAGGATTAAGCCAGTTTTGCTTATAAAGTCGGCGCCTAGTATTAAGTTTTGTCCTAATACTTCAGCTACGAGTACTGGAACATACCAAGTAAAATTCTTTATTTTTAATTTGACATAATACTGCGTGATATATTTAGGTTTTGCTTATTCGCGGTGGCACACTTTATGTTCACGTTTTGGCTACGTCGAATAAGATTATGATTAGCTAATACGGTGGCTAGCTGTTGACTGATTATACTATGTGTAGATCCTGAATCGATTAAACCAAGGATATTCGTTGCTCCAAGGTCTATCTGTATGTAGGGTAATTGGCATATACTTGTTTTGCATGTACCAATAGAGTTGCACTTGTCAATAAATCTTGTTACGTAAGGGTCTATACGTTTGTTTATATTTATTTTTACTTTAGGGTGATTAGTGTTTATACCTTTCCTTCTGATGCTGCGGAAGCCGTAGGATTTTTGTTCTTCCTGCTTCACATGTTTTTTGACTGGTCGGTTTTCTGTTGGTACCGCTTTTGTTTACAATTATTGCTAATGTGTCCGGACTTTCCACACTTATAACATCTTCTTTCCTCATTGGCATCACTCGCATGCTGTCGGGGTTTTTGTAGGGAGTTTGATGTATTGGGGTAACTTTGGGTTTTAGAAGTTCTTACAAATCACTTATCGCGGTAGGTTCGAGTATCAGTCCCAATGGGTAGAGGTAGGGATGAATCTCTGCGTTGAGTCTGGGACATAAAAACGCGTCTGTTTTGGTCCTGAATACCAGACGTTGGATGAATGTATACAACACAGTTCTAGTTCTGTGAAGGTGGTTGGTCTCTTCATGAGTGCTAGGCGAGATCGCTCCTCGGGAGATAGTCCTACTAAGATAGTGTCTACTAGCTGTTGTTCACTCCAGTTAACTTGTAGTAATAAGGCCGATTCCCTTATTTCAGATATATAATGAGCTAATCTCTTGTATGCTCCTTGTACACGAAGTACTGAGTTCCGCTTTAATTCTTCGTAGATACCGGTGGGGATGAAGTGTCTTATCAGGGTGGTATATAGTTCTTCTACAGGGTGATTATACCTTAGTGATTCTAACACACGATCTTTTAAAGGAGATCTACATTTAGGTAGAATTACTTGTAAAATCTGGTCATCTCTTAGTTGTCACAGATCCTTTATTTGTAATAGGTGCTTGATAAAATCTAGGAGTTTCGTAATATTCAGCCCATCAGTGGTTGGTATCTCAGATAAAATACGTTCTACGGGGTGAGTTATTTTTCCATAAAGCTCGGTAGTTAGATTTAATGGAGTCGTCATTCTAGGTTTTTCCGCAGATTGATTCGTCTGTAAGTGAGGAGGTAAATCGTAGGTACGGGTCATATTCTCTTGTTCATTTGGAAGTAACGTGACGTTTACGGGTAGGATATTTACTTGTCTATCGGTTAACCGTTCCTTAACGGGCTCTATATTAGATTTCTGCAGAAACTGAAATTTTACAGCACCGGTTTGCTGTTCTTGAGTAGGAGATAGGGTGGGGGAAATATTTAGTTTCGTCATTGCTTCTTCGATCTCTTCTATTCTAAACGATTCGGACCTTCTACGTAATTCGCGCATTATCTTGGTTAATTGTTGTAATGCTTCTTCCGCGAATTTTTGCGCGTCCGGTGGAGTAACTTTGTCACCGGGCCAATTCAACAAATTGGTGATGCGGCGGGTCAGATGTTCGATTCTTTGAGTGGTTCTTAAAATTACTGCGGGGGATTTTTCATCTTGCAGGGTTTGTGCGATGGAAATAAGTTCCGTATATTTATGATAGCATGTTTCCTTTTCACTTTCGAAGTCTAACACACTTAAACGATTCAACAGTGAGGGTTTCTCTGGTCTATTCTCGCGTAATGTTTTGCGCAGCTCCGCGACAGTTACGTTTGTGTATGGGAGACCGCGTAACAAAGCTTCATAGCTTAGTTCGTCCTTCAACAACAAGTCAGGGTTAAATTGAGCCATTATATATTACTATGTGGTAGTAATCACTTTTAAATAATTTAAGTATTACGTACGACAAATCTTATATCATCTATTTTAAACACTTATAAAATTTGAATTCATTTAAACACACACACATATATAGATAATAAGAATCTTATACTAATTAATCAAATTAAAATTATCTCAAATCAATTCAACTTTATGTACTTCTAGCAATTATCAGTCGAGACAAAGTGATAATATCTTTTTATAGTGGAAAGAAATTTCACACGAAGAGTTCATTGTGTTTACAATAACACAATAGATCAGCTGTTTGGGGAGTCTTATTGTTTGCGTTGGGGTGTGTTGTTAACAAAGGAGGGTGAATTTGGACAATCTGAAACACGATTATTTCCTGTTCAGGACTGTCTATGTTGTCCACTTGGGAATGCCATTCAAACAACTTATTTATTTACGGGGGAGAGCGTACATTCCTCGACACGTATCTAACATGAAATAGCCTGTAAATACCGACAGGTTTAAAATGGAATATTTTTACCAGCAGGGACTTGTTTATTACGGCAATATCCTAATACTAATATTATTATTTTATAATTAAAACTCTATTTATTTATTTTTTCACAAATTCAGAGTGAATAAACTTGTGTATTCTACCAAGTTACTGTTAATTAATTAATTAGCAGAGTGGCGCATTTTATATGCGTCATGACGTACACAATTATTATTTTTTTTTTCAAAGCAGCAGAGTGGCGCATTTCATAACGTCTCTCCTATTAAGACATTATAACATAGGGAACCAGTTTAATTGTTTGCTGTTAATTAAACTAGCTGCCGTAGTTAGTAAATATTACTTACCAACAAATTATGTCAATGTATATATCAGGATATTCATGTTTAATATGGTAACCAAATCACTTGTACGAATTAATAAATTAATTACCTTAATTATCCGCCGTGTGATTTCCTATGCTTCGTCTATGACGCGTTTCGGAGCATATACTCCATCATCAGATATTAAAAGTTAAAACAGTCACTCATACGAGATCGTTAAAAAGTTAAAATTCAAGTCTTGACATTTTAACTTTTTAACGATCTCGTATGAGTGACTGTTTTAACTTTTAATATCTGATGATGGAGTATATGCTCCGAAACGCGTCATAGACGAAGCATAGGAAATCACACGGCGGATAATTAAGGTAATTAATTTATTAATATATATCAGGAATTTGTCCAAGGTTACATAAATTTATTCACTCTCTGTATATTAGCGAAAACATCTCTTTATTATTGTATCTTAACTACGGATATAAACATAATAGCTTTAATGGTCATCTTTTTGTTTTTACTTTACTTTTAAAGGAAAATTCTTATAGATTCTGCATCAAATACTCTTTAAATTGTTACTCTTAGTATCTCAAGATCATACAGCTGTGTATTACGTTGATTACCACGGATCCGGGTTCTAACTTTATAATATTCTAACATACTTCAACATCATCCAAACTATTTGAAGAATAGTCTGATGTAATTTCATATTAATTACCTTTAAGCATCATCAGGTTATTACTATAGCATTACAGAAACTACAAACATTAATATGCCAATATTTATGTGATCTGAAAAGTCTTTACAAGAAACTTTACTGTTCTTTTTGTTGAGGTTGTTAAAAACAATGTATGCACAGAAGTTATGGTTTAGTGTCACCTGAGTATAACGTGAGTCTGCAGCTGGCGGTCGAGATGATCCTCTTCAGTAGGTCTTCCTGGATGTAGTTCGTTGTCCATCTGGATCCTCCATTTAGTTGGTTGTTTCTGTATTGTGGTCTAGGTCATGACGCTGGGATTCTGCTACTTGGAGTTCTTACAGTTGTTGTCGTAACTTCTCTCCTGGCGTTGGTGTTCACTTTTCCCATTTAATTTTTTTTTTTTTTAAACAGCACTGATGTTACCTTTTACATGGTATGGAACATATCTTACCACTTACTTTTCATAAAGAGATGTGTCGGCTAAGTTTTTATTTATTAATAATATTTTCTCAACATCTGAACTACATTACTAGTTTTAAGTTTCATTTCGCTTTCGCTACATGTGGATTAATTAAATGTGGAGCACTAACTTCTTGTTACATCGGTTTTAGCGACATAAACGTAAGTTTAACTTCACGACACATTTTCGAGCTGCTTACATGTCGGAGGTTCTAGGTCGACTGGCTCAAAAAACATATTTTGTTTTTTGAGCATTTAGAAACATTTTATTTTCCCACAACAAAAATTTTAGATCTTGTTCCACAGATGTGTGCATAGCACTAGGTTTTTTGAAACACAAAAAAGCCGTATCATCTGCAAAAGCGGTGAGTGACCTGCAAAGTAGAGGTCATTTAAATAAATAATAAATCGAATTGGTCCAAGGACTGAACCTTGGGGCATATCCGTTCTTACTTCTCATTCACCATTGAAAACATTTTCAATCCCCACACATTGTTTCCTCTTTAAGAGATAGGATAAAAACCAATCATATGCTAAACCCTGTATTCCGTAACAATTTAATTTTCTTAATAAAATTTGTTGATCTACAGTATTGAACGCTTTACTAAAATCTAGAAAAAACCCACATGCTATGCTAACTGGCTATTGTTAATGGTTGAGTACACTTTTTCATACATTGTAATAGTGTAGATTCAATGTTAAGCCCCTTTTAAAAATCAAACTGCTTGTTTGATTTTTGGATTGAAAGAAAATTTTTGGATTTCACAAATGTAACTAACCTATTTTTCATACCTTTTTCAAGAAGCTTGGACAACACCGAGACTAATGAAATTGGTCTGAAATCTGATAACTGACTGCTTTTTGTTTTCTTGGATATGGGTATTACAGCAGATTTTTTTAAACAACTAGGGAAATTTCCCATCAAAAATGTTAGATTAACCAAGCGAACTAACACTTCCACAATATATTTCAATATGCATTTTTGTACATCCGAACTAATATTGTCATAACCAGGAGCTTTTCAAGGTTTAACACTTAAAACAATTTTTTCAATTTCATTCTCAACAAATCCTTAAGCATATTTAAATTATTTAGGATTCACTGAACCATTGAACCTTATGGACTAGCCGCCACTGATAAAACAGTATATTCAATAGAACATCAGTTTATCCCCCCCTCCAACTGACTAGTAGCGATAGACTGTTGCCATCAAAATTTTGTTATGCAATAAGCAGTTTGTAGATTTTGGTAAAAACAAATTAAACCTGTAACTATCATTGGTGTAGTGTACACTTTTGTAATGAGAATGCCATGATTTGAGATGGTACAGAAAAAGGCCATGGTAGGAAAGTAGTGTAGTCATATGTATTTAACAGTCACTATGAACATAATAGTTTCAAAACAAATATATATTTAAAAAAAATCAAAAAACCTTGTTGCAGTTATTCGGCATCCCTGCCGAATGCAGCAACGGTTAACATTAATTTGAATAAAAATAAGTTTAAATAGTGGCGCGACAGATAATTATCCGTGCATCGGTCAGTCCTTCCCTGACATCACACCCCCTTCCTTTCTAACGAACTCGTTTTGCCGTTCGCCCGGCGAGCTGATTTCAGTCCACCACCTGACCGGACCATGAGCAGAGTTACCAGCGGTTGCCTCAATGGGCACTTTTCGTTGGCAGCCGCATCTACCAAGGTAATTATGAATTCTTGGCCACCATAAGTCAATGCTAGTGACGAATTATATTCGTCAGTAATGCTTGTAAAAGAAAAGCATGTATTTTATGTAAAACACCATAACTCGTTGTAAGCAACCATGATGTAACTTGTCTGTAGCAGTTAGCCTCTTGAGTTAAACTATTTTCAGCCAGTCAGTTAAGAAAGATGTTTAATGTCAGTCACTTATTATAGAATTGAAGCTGTGATTTTGTAATTGTTGTAACTATGATCTTGGAAATTGCGATCATGGATTATGAGAGTGAATCTGTTCATGCAGTAACTGTTAGCCTGTACTAAAGATTCTGTAACTTTCAGCATAAAGCTTGGTTCCACGACCGGGTCCACGTATATCAGAGAATTTTGACTTGCTACAGTATTTCTTCGACCTACGTTTGAGAATATATACAACAGCACTCCGTGGGACCAGCAGAGAAATACATGCCTACAACGGGTTCACGCACGGCATGACCGGCAACAGCAGGCTGCGAGAGGACACATCTTTGATTTCCATGTAACACTATTAATAATTAATTACCAGCAGCAGGAGCTTCCAGTCAGCCAGATTGCTAGTTGAAAAGAAAATGAACTAAATTCCTTACTTTGTTTAATGCGGACTCATATCTTTACAAGAACTTTGTAATATACTTAGGTGTTAAAATTTTATGAACAGATTATAGCTTGTGCACAACGCGCGACAATGTTGTAAACTCTGGCATTGATTTATCCAGCAATTAATTTATTCAGTAATTAATTTATGCAGTAATTGATTTATTCAATAATTGATTTTGTTTCGCTGGCTGACTCATAATTTTATAAAATTAAGAGGCTGATTTTCATTCTGAAATAAATAGGTTCATGTTGACTCTGCTCACTAGTTAGTGGTACTGACTGTTTTCTGACCCCCCCCCCTTATATTTAAGTTAGATATTACGACTATTTCAATATATTTTGTGTTACGTTCATTTGGGCCCAGCACAGCAGCACGTAACAACCTATACGCATCTTAACAAGCTTGTGAAAACTGTCTTTTCTTCTTCTTACCAAAAATGTCTTAACACCTTCTCCAAAAGCCTGTTGAAGTTCAACTAGAAGTTTATTTCCAATTGCCAAAGAATTTAAATAGATAGACAGTGTTATCCATGTTTGATCTTATTCAATATAGCCTACTTCTTTCACTATTGGTTGTAGTTGTAGTGCCCCGCAAAATTAACTGAGTTAAAGTTAAAGTTAATGTATGCAAAAAGTAACTGATCAAAGTTAAAAGTTAAAAATTTATGTTTTCTTTTTGTGTTTTATTAAGCAATCTGCTTTGGCTGTTGAAATAATTAAAATCATGTTAAATAAATCCACAAATTAAGCTTTTTTAAAAAAATTAATATTTCCGTTGCAGAAAAAAATGACATAAAATATTTAGCGCTAAAAAACTCAATCATTAATAATTTAATAATTAAAAATCCTAGATGATATTATTTTAATCATTAAATTATATTAACATTATTTTTAATTGCATCAAGTAGTTAAATGTTGTTTGTCTACTGCATTTTTCAGTTCACAGTATTAACTACTGATATTGTACTGTGCCTGCAGGGCGATGTAGTATTAAATGACTTAATAGAACAGACAATAATTAGGCTACTCTATTGATTACTTTTATAATCTACAAGTTGACATGAAAAAATAATTGGGAGTTAGAGATACAACTGAGGTGGATTTGACGTTCTAATATTTTAGATTATCTAACAGAAAGTAGAATTTTAGAATCTAAATTCTTTTAGTTAAGATGAATTCTGAAATCTAATGAATTTTAGATAAAATAAATTTTACCTCTTGTTTTCTTAAAAATGAGATTATTTAACCCAAATTTTTGACTTTTATGTACTACCAAAAATTTACTATTAAATTTGAATTGTAATTGTTAACAATAAATTGTCTGTTTCTAGCAACTGAACGAAACTAATGAATTTATTTATTTTAATTTAAATGGTCAACGATTACAGACATATTCCGTTGGTATCTCTGCAAATAAATCCATCTCGTGGAATGTTTACCCATTGTGAAATACTCAAGGTATACAGGGTTTTTTGCTGTTTTGATTGCTATGATTAGGGCACGGGCATCACACTCACACACACCCGTTTGGCGGACACAGCCTGCGTTGCAGTCTGCGTGTTGGGGGCACTGTGAGCACGCGCGGCTTGCATTGACTCCAACAAGTATTCTGGTATGTGCAAGCATGTGTCGCCCACGCATACAGACTCACACCGCACCGCTTGAGCCGACATGTTCCACATTGCAGTCTGCGTGTTGTGGTTCAGTGCAATGACTCCAGGACGTACTCTGGAACGCGCGCGTGCATATTGTGCTCGCGGTGCACACACATGCTTTGTTGTTTTGATCGTGGGACTCAGAGTAGTAAAATTTTTCAACCTAAGTATTTTCACATTGGGCAAATACAACCAGGGTTGAATTTATTGCAGAGACACTAAACATCAAAACACATTACTATGCAGTCACTCAAACGAATGTATGAATGAGCAGCAGAGTTTGAACTGTGAAGTACAGAATGAGTGCCTAGGGTTTCTATAGTGTAAAAATTAGTGTAGACATAGCAGACATGAAAAGTAGAATAGTTTGTGCTAAACACTTTCGGGCGTTTTTACACTGAATGTACGCACTTTGATCATCTTTCATTAAACTGGCTATGAAATAATGATTATCCTCAATGGGTCGATCAAATGTGAATAGGTGCGCACCTACTGATGTGTATACAGTGCAAAGGATTGTTAACAGACGACAACCTATGAGTGGTATTTTATGATCTGATGCTGAAGCATATGCTTCGAAATGTGTCACCTCTATATTAAAAAGAAGTCACAAGGCGGATTGAAAAAGGTTACTTTGTGTGTCGGTATACTTGTTCATTATTTTCAAGTACGCTATCAGTAGCCACCTCCAATAAAAATCCCATGGTTTTTACTACCGTAGCTTTACACCTTTCTCCTCTTCTCTCTCTCACTCTCTGTATTTGTCTCTGTCTGTCTGTCTGTCTGTCTGTCTGTCTGTCTGTCTGTCTGTCTGTCTCTCTCTCTCTCTCTCTCTCTCTCTCTCTCTCTCTCTCTCTCTCTCTCTCTCTCTCTCTCTCTCTCTCTCTCTCTCTCTCTCTCTCTCTCTCCTCAGAACCACCATTTCTGACACTAATTACGGAAAGTTGAAACGTACTTTGTTGGAAAGGTTGAGGAAAGGGTACATACAAGGTGAACTCAGAAGCGGGTTTCTTTAATTTGCAAACAAGTGTACAAGTACACTTACAATTTATAGCATATTGTATCATGTTGTTGGCCATGTCAGGACACCTTCCTTTTGCCTCTGGGTATAGGGTCTCCCTGAGGCAATTCAAAATCTCTTCCCTGGAGATTCCTTAAGCCACAGATTTTTCTTAGGAATCTCTCAGACTTTTAACAGGTCTCAAGAACCTCTTGGACCAAGAATCTTCATTAAACTTGTACTCAACTGTAGACTGTAAGGACTAGAAACACAATTAGTCCTAAGATACCTCTACTAGGTGCACTCTCTTGTTTCCTCACTGCTCACCAGTATCATTTCATACTTATCTGGGAAGCTCCTTCCCTTTCACTTCTTTGATACTTCCCCAATCATTGTATCCTTTATCCTTTTCTGAATTATTGTCCTTTAACAGGACCCTCTCTTCACAGGCAACCACTACATAGATGTCTCATTTTCTATCAACTGATCAGTTCTGTTCAGGTGACTCGGTCAGTTTTAGCACTCAGTCAATATGCTGTTCTGTATCCATGGTAACTCCATACCTGAAAACTTGCTATCCTTTCTTATAAACCACTATCCTTGCCTGAAGACTCTTCTACAAAGGAATTTCTTATCCTTTTCCATGAAAACCATCCACACCTGACCACTGTTACTACTGAACTGGGTAAAATGTGCACAAAATTGATACAGTTAAGCGGAGATTGTACAGGCTTTATGAACTGTATGTTAATAGTTATTTATAACTGTTTGATACATGTGTTACTTGAACTGGTTTAATAGTGGTAACAGAATCTGGCTAAGTTGAATGAAATGCATATAAACTAAAAGTATATTTGTTGTACTGGTATTTATAAATTTATAATTTTTGTTTACTCACCATTAAAGGAAGATCAGAAAGAACTTTTGATAAGTAATAGACTCCTAATGAATACCAGTTGTTGAAATGTTCTCTCACAATCACTGAAGCTTCCATTGGAACTAAACATATACGAAAAAACATTGTTAAATTATTAATGTGCTGATAGATTACATGCACAAAAGCTTATTATGCTTGGAAAATATTATAAGCAAAGCCATCAAACTTACAAATCTCACTGTTTTTAAAATACACATATACACAGAAGAAAGAAAAACACTAGTTTGAAATATTTCATTAGCGTTACCAGTCATGGAGAAGTACACACAATAAAAGGAAAAAATAGACTTTTATAGCTTTATTTTTTGCTTTTGGCAACAGTGGATGCAGTAAGTTTGATGCGGTTCCTATAATAAATTAAGTTAAGTTACTATTTTGAAACTTTAAGAGAACAAATGGGCAGTACGAGGACTTGGCATCAGACAATCATAGTAAGCATTGGAGGTGAACCACTGAAAGTCTTATAAGTTTTGGAAACAAAAAGAAAATTATTATTATTATTATTATTATTATTATTATTATTATTTATAACATGAGGGTCATAAAACTGAGTCAATAATTAATATTCAAATTAAAAAGTGTTTTATGTTTGTTTAAATGTGTACTGTAACCACCACTGTTATTAGAGCTTATCTAAAATTAGTTACTCCTAAAAGTAATACTAACTACATTATTCAGGTAAGTTAGTGTATATATACGAGATCAGTACAATTGTATATAAAGTCAGAATTCTCTTCTTACATGTTAGAACAGTGTGCATTGCAGTTCCGTAGAAGTTGAATATCACAATAAAAAATATACAAGAAAAATTACTAGAGACTTTTGCTGCATCGTTACCAAAATCATAGTAGACAAGCCCTAGTAGAAGTGCTACAACAATGTGAGCAGTGACACGTAGAAATGCCAGCCTCTGTAACATACCAAAATGTTGTATAACTTCTCCACTCATTAATACATGTTTCATCTTTCCCAAATCTACATATAAAATATTCTAAACATCAAATTTACATAATGTGAAATGTAGCTAATAAAGAAGCAAATCTACCATGCATGATAATAATTGAAATCTGCAGATTTCTCTATGTTAAATTTTATATTCAATCCAAGTGAAATATGTATAAGTTACTTTTTTGTGTTTACCGTACATGAGGTGGCATCTAAAAGTTCCAAGACTCTGGAACATGCTGAACATAACAAAGTATAACTTTTTTTGAGATAATAATAATATATTATAACTTATAAGTAAGTATAACTTTGTTTGACTTTGGTCACCATTGCCTTCAAACTAGTCCTCTTGTGCAGCAATACACTGCTCCCAGTGCATTTGCACTTCTGGAATCCTTTTTGGAAGATCTGTTCTTAAAGTATGCTAAGCACCATCTGTGATCTGTGTTTGATCTTATCAACAGTTTGAAAATGATGACCCTTAAGCCTGGGTTTCATCTTTGGGAAGAGAGAGAAGTCACAGGAGGCCAAATATGGTGAGTAGGATGAGCGAGGAATAGTGATCACGCTGTTGTTACCAAAGAATGTTTCCAATGCTCTGTAGCGGACACATTGTGGTGACAGAGCATCCAAATGCTTTCAAGCCACACTACAGATATCTTTTGACAAACGTCCTCCCTCAGACACCTCAGGAAATTGCAATAAAACTGGGCATTGACAGTGTGACCCTCAAGGACAAATTCATGTTTCACAGTCTGAGTGTCGAAGAAAATGATGAGCATGCTTTTTGTTATGCTCCTGACTAGCCTTGCTTTTTTCGGTCTTTTAGATGTTGGGCTCCTCCACTGCTTTTGCTAGTTTCCTTTGATTGTTGTTTGGTCTCTGGCTCATAACCATAGTCCCAAATCTCATCACCAGTGATGATCCTTGACATGAATGTTGGGGCACACACTTTGTAGCGATGAGGTGCATATTCAAATCTAATAAATGTAAGAATTGCCTGAACTGTCCTGGATGACACATTGACAATGTCAGCAATATTTTGAATGGTTCTCATAGTAGATCTTCGTGCACAAGTTCCCTAATTTTGCCAATTGTGCATGAGGAAAGTCGCCCTGTATCTCTTCATCTTCTAGAGAAGTTCTGCCATTCTTAAAGTGTGACTACCATTCAAAACATCGCATGATCCATTGCTTCATCACCATAAACTTTCTGGACCATTTGAAAGGGTCAGATCCGGTTTACTAAGTTTGTTGTAGAATTTGATGTTACCTCTTTGCAGTCAATTTTGAAATCATAAATGTGTACCTGTACATGGTCATGAAAACTCTTGTAGCCCAGCTGCTGACGTGTACTGAATGATTCCACTTAGCAGAATAACTAATGAAACACTGTTGATGACCAGTGTCTGCACAACTCTGTGTTGTCATCTGTTAAACTAGTCTTGTTAAACTTTTTGATGCCACCTCGTAAAATTAACAATTTTTGTGTTTTTAAAGTATTGACATTTCCTCAATACATAACTTTATTTATACAGTAATTATTGTATTTACCTTGATCTTCTTCACACACATGAAGGAGGCATAGAAGCAACCATCTTTTACTTTACACAAAGTTTAGAAGAAAGAATATCAGTAATTTTAACACACTTTTAATGAATTGTATCAATCTTTTTTAATAAGACTAATACATGGTGTCTCAGAGAAACAGTATTTGAAAAGTATGTTGATAAGCCTGGACAATTGGTGACCTATAAAACCAATCAGATGCCATCTTGCCGTTTAGTTACGATGGAGAATTGGAATGCTGCAGAATGTACTTTTACTATCAACGCATTTTACAAATACAATAACAGTGTAGAGAATTTTACCATCATTTTAATTTATTTCATATTCTGTCAGCAAATGCAGTAAATCTATGGATATGAAGTTTTGGGGAAACAGGTTCGACACTGAAAAAGAAACTTTAGGCAGGGTGCAAAATGTTGGCACACTATAAAATATAGAAAATATTTAAGCTGGTGTTATAAGAAACCTATTGCGTTCAATTCATCATCAAGCAGCATCTCTGCAGATCGATTGTTCGAGTGCAGTGGAGTATCTAGAACTTGGCCTTGGGGGGGGGGGGGTCCAGTCGAGTAGACTTCATACAAAAAAAAAACATAAGGGGTTGTCAGTACTGGATGGGGCCATAGTCGTCCGCCTACCTGTTTGTACCCTTCACTGCAAGAAAGGTTATTTTTATGGCCACTAAAAAGGTGCCTCTATTGTTGAGAGGGGTTTTACAGTAAAGTTATAAAGTTACTGTGAAGGTCGCATCCAGTGGATTAAGTGGCATTTTAGTCTGTTACATGTAATTTTAGTTGGTTCAAAAACATGTTTTTTTTTCGTATCGGCCATCTAAGGACCACATGCCAATTTCAATTCTTTACTCTTTGTTCTTTCCTTTTTTTCCAATATTCTTTCATCTTCTCACTGTCTCTTCTTCCTGTCTTCAGTCCACTTTGAACATGCATTTTTCTCTCTCCTACCCTGGACTCCCTCCATTTTTAACACTTTTGCCCGAAAAAACGTCTTCAATTGCTTCTTCTGCATGGCCTATATTATTTTTTTCTAAATCCTTTTGGACTTCTTTAATCCAACTTGATGTTGACTTCTTCCCCCACAGATATTTGAAGATTTGCTTTGTCAACCTATTGTCGTCCATTCTATATAATGTCCAAAAAAATAATAGTCTTCTTTTTCTCATTGTTTCTGTTATATTTTCTATACTTTGATATATTTCAACATTACTTCTTAATTTCCAACCTTCTGAAGTTTTTCGTGGGCCTAATATTTTCCTGATAATTCGTCTTTCCAATATTTCTAGTTTGTCTAAATTATAATTCAGTGCTAGGCATTCTGGCTTCACTACTGTACTGTAATGCCTTATTTTCGCATTTTTAGATACACACTTTTTATTGTAAATATCTTTAGTTATACAATATGGCCTTTCCATCTTATGAAGCCTTTCTTCTATAGTAGATTTTTCCAAGCCATTCTCTTGAATTATCTCTCCTAGATACTTAAATTTTCGAACCCTTAAAATAATAATAATAATAATAATAAAACATATATTTTATTATTATATAATGATAACAGAATTATTATATTACAATATACAATATATTATTGATAATATTGCCATTATATAATAATAATAATAAATCATGAATATTATTTATTCATAAGCCTAATTTAGCTCTAAAATGATTATTTCATTTTTTTGGTAAGAGAAATTTAATTTTGTTAACACCAGAGAATTCACTATTTTAGTGTTAGTGAATATTCAGTTATTTTTCCCAAAATGCATGCATGTTTATGGCTATCTAGGTTTACAGTACTCCAAATACGCAGATTATCAATTATATGCTACTTCTTACTCAATATTAACTTGACACAGTGGTGTAACTAGGGGGGGGGGTCAGTCCCTCTCCCAAAGCTATTAACCAGTGTCAGTCAAGTTCAATAATCACTTAACGTATACCTATTTCTGAGTTAGCTGCATGTGTTAAAATAAGCATTATACATAACTATAGACATAAAATATAAGGGTTTCGGTACTGGATGGGACAATGCCCGTCTGCCTACCTATTTGTACATTTTACTGGAGAGAAAGTTACTTTCATGACCATTAAGAAAGTATGACTACTATCCTAGGTGTTCGTTTACATAAATTGAAGACGGACCAAGTTGGTGGAGTAAGAGGCATTTCCACTCTCCCCTTCACCACCACTCCTACAATCGGGATTACTATTTTTGCTCATATGTGCAACACGTGCGATACTATAAGAATCACATTCAAAGTTTCAAGAGTTTATATTATTTTCTGTGATGTATTTTAACAGTGTTAATTTTTTGAGAAGTTACATGAGGGACAGCAGAACAAGGAAATGTATCACAAACTGAAACATTACACACAACAGGATTGAATGTTTGAAGTGTGTGGTAAAATGTATCTCAACAAATGTTTTAATAAAAATCTGATATACAGGTGTGGGACAAACCAATGTAGAGCAAAAATGAATCTGTGAGACAATAGGTTTTTTTTGGCATAGCATGGATTCCAACAGAAACTTTGTTGTGTGTTTTATTTTTAAATACCCGATTTCTATAATTACAAAAGAAACCAAATTAAATACAAAAATGACAATAAAATTAATTTCCAAGTTTCAGAAAATATTACCTATATTGGATAACAGTACAAAAATTGATGGTGTTGGTGACAGAGTGATAATAGATGACAATGCATTTGGCAAGAGAAAGGTATAACGGGTATTGACTGATAAAGATTTGGTGGGTAATTGGAGGCATAGACAGAAGGTGTAAAAAATTGTTTCTGAAAGTTGTAAATACATGGAATGCTAATGCTTTGTTGGATGTAACTGAGAAAAATGTTCAGCCTGGAACTACTAAAATTACGAATATGTGGAGGGGCTACAATTCTCTACAAAGTAAAGGTTATACTCATTTGCGAATTAACATTCACTTAACTCTGTATGCTGCAGTGACATGAACATCGAGAGCCACTGGTAAAAATGAAAAAATATATGAGGTGACGAGTAGAAAGGATGTCTGTGAGTCCCTTTGAAGGATGTTGCAGTCTGTGTAACGATGTTATATGAACAAAATTAAATTTCTCATCAATAAAATAAAAGAATTATTTTAGTGCTAAATTAGGCCTATGAATAAATAATAATCATCATTCATAATTTATTATTATTATATAGGGTGATTCAAAATTGCACGGCAATCTCTCAGAAGCTGATTCTATAGCTAAAAATAAGAAAAAAGTTCATACAAACATAGGTCCGAAAACGGTTTGTTAGCAAGTTACGGCTCGCAAACCAGTTCGCCCTGATTTCTGGTCCCATGGTAAAATGACACAATACTGAAATTCTTTGGGTATAAAGTGAAGAGTAAATTTGGTGGTTTCTTATGGTTTTTGATCTGAACAGTTGAATAAAAGAGGTCCCAGAGCTCTATCTCAATTAGTCTCTAAGAAAAACTGTGTAAAACCCAAAACATTGGAGTCGAAAAAAACACATTTTTAGATTATTAGAGACTAATTGAGATAGAGCTCTGGGACCTCTTTTATTCAACTGTTCAGATCAAAAGCCATAATAAAACACCACATTTACTCTTCACTTTATGCCCAAAGAATTTCAGTATGGTGTCATTTTACCGTGGGACCAGAAATCAAGGCGAACTGGTTTGCGAGCCGTAACTCGCTAACGAACCGTTTTCGGACCTATGTTTATATGAACTTTTTTTCTTGTTTTTAGCTACAGAATCAGCTTCCGAGAGATTGCCATGCAATTTTGAATTACCGTGTATAATGGTAAAATTATCAGTAACATATTACCGGTACATAATTGTATACAATCGTTGCACCTTTATCATTTTATAATAATAAAATGCATGTTTTTGAACCAACTAAAATTACATGCAACAGACTAAGATGCCACTTAATCCGCTGGATGGGCTGCTGCAGTAACTCTACTGTAAAACCCTCTTATGCACCTTTTTAATGGCCATAAAAATAACTTTTCTTGAAGTGAGGGTACAAACAGGTACCTAGGCTACTACGGCCCCGTCCAGTACTGACAACCCAAAATAAGTTAAGACTAATCAAGATTACTATCTTGAGTGGTTGAAAAATGTGTGATATCATTATGAAATTAATCCCATTAAAGTAAATGGTAATAACACAATAAAAATACACGTTATTGAAACATTATTTACAAGATACTTATTGACTGAACTGATTTTCCTATATTTCATACTTCAAATGTATACACAAATACTGTGTAATAAACCTGTTTGTATATTTAAAGAGGAGTTACTATTATATTAGCGTAAACAGCTGTAAAAATAATAAAATAGACTAAAAATTAAGAGTTTATCAAAATTCATCAACTTTTTATGACCCTGTGGGGGGGGGGTCAAATCCCGTCCCCCTCTGTAAATTACACCCCTGTTTGAGTGTAAATAGAATATTGCCTGAAGCCACACACATTGCAGATCATCCAGGAACTTCAACCCAGTGATCACCCAATGTGATTACAATTCTGTGAAGTAATCTTGGAAGGTAAATAAATACGATGATTTCACTAACAACCTTTGTATGTCAGGTGAAGCCCATTTCCCCTGAGTAGCAATGTGAATAAGCAAAATTACTGGTATTGTGCCCATCCTACTGAATTACACCTTTGTCCATTACAGAGTGTCAAGGTAACCTTGTGGTGTGCTATATCATTAGATGGTATAATAAGCCCTTATTTTTTGAGAAGGAGGATGGCCTTGTGACTTCTGTTGCATGGCTTGTGAAAATTATGAAAACATGTTTATAAAAAAAAAAAACAGACATTTCCAAAAATTATTGCAAATATCTTGTTTCAATAAGATGGATCATCCTTATACACAGCTTGAGTATCAATGGCAGCTGTATGCCAACTTGTTGGGGACCACATAATTTTACAGCACAGGGTTCTTCTTGTGGGGTTCACTTAAAATCAAAATGTTTCCTATAATGACAACTCTGAAAGCCAAGATATGAGAGGAAATTGCCAGAATTCCTGACATCACACTGAATTGAACCATGCAAAGTGTAAGTCAGAGGCTACAGTGATGTCTGTGCAGATAATATCAGTGGCGTATCTAGAATTTGGCCTCGGTGGGGGGGGGGGCATCCAGGGCCAGGTTGGCTACATACAAAAGATAAAACAAGTTAAGACTAATCAATATTGCTATCTCTAAAGTGGCTGAAATCAGTCCCATTATGTAAACGGTAATAATACGATAAAAATACACATTGAAATTGAAACATTGTTTACAAGATACTTATTGACTATAAGTGTATAGTCAATGCTGACTATGTATCGTATATGTAAACTGTATATATTAATTCTGTGTAATAAATCTGTTTGTATATTTAAAAAGGAGTTGCTAATATATTAGCGTACACAGCTGAAATAATAAGTCAACCTAAAACATAAAATTATCAAAATTTGTCAACTTTGTTGACCCTCTTGGAGGGGGGCCTGTTCCGTTTCATCCCCCCCTAAATACGCCCCTGACAGAGATGGAGCTTACCTGGAGCTTATTTTATACAAAATATTTATTTCTCACAATTTCTGGTTCCTCTGAGAGACTGTATTTACAAAAAGTGACTAATGAAATGAAATCTTTGTGAAATAAAAAAAAAAGTAACCTTAAGACATGGTATACATACACATACTTTGCACTTTAAAAATTCTAACAGTGTTAACAAGCTAATTCACTCCTGCAACAAAAAGAACAAATAAATACAAGAAACAGCTGTAATGTTATTTTATAACTTACAAAATCTCTGAGGCTGCATATCGTTGATCGGTGAAAGAGAATAAGAAATTGTGCAAGTTTTGAAGCTCCATAAGATGTTTTTGAATTACATTTTTTTCTTTTAGTCTTTGGGCCAATGTCAACTTTCACATCAATTGTCACCACATCACTGTTTTTCCCATTGGTCAGCATTGTACCTAATTTTTAAAAAATTGAAAATTTTAATTAAAAATAAAATTGAAATAATATGTAGGCTATCAATATTCAGATGTATAATTAAAGATTGTTTACTCAAATTTGTATATTCTCACTTACAAAAATGTATAAATTACACACATACACTAAATAGCACATAATTACTTTCTGATAAAACAAAAGTTAACAATCAAACTTTTTAAAATTATTTTTTCTATTCTGAGTTTTATTATTATTATCATTATTATTATTAACACTTTTGATTGCACTGTTTATCATATGGAATCTGTGGATGGCCTGTATGTACTATGTTGCAGGTAGTTTTATACTAGTGGTCATAAATTTAAATGAAGTTAATTCCAATGTTTAGACTATTGGTATGGGAGAAACAATTAGATGACTAGACTAACCTTCTGTTTCTTTCTCAACTGGGTTTGGGAATGGTTATGATAGAATTCACTTGTACTTTATATACACAACACTCTAAGTTATTCAATTTATTTTACTAGACTAAGGTTATGGCAAGACAGATGATGCATGTTGTTGATCATTACACCTAAACAACTTAACCTAGATAAGATTTGAAAGGTGAAATACAAAAACAAAAGGATTTTTCATATTATGCTGTAAGCCGAATTAAATAAACATTAAAATTCTTTAAAAAATAGGTGAATTATAAAAGTGTGTTTTTTGTCCCATTTCAAGTTTGGGGGGTAAGATACCGCACTAATGTCGGGTAAGATGGCTTTTTGGATTTAACACAGAAATAACTTAACACCTATATGTTATTATGTAATACAACTACTGAAAAAATTAACAGGGCAGATGCCGCATATTTTTTTATTAAATATACACTTACACCAACTTAACCTAGTCAGAGTTTAAAAGTAAACTGAACAGGAGAACAGTATGACGCAATCAAACTCAACATGATCTTTTGTAAGTTTACAAATATTTAATGAATAAAATACAAAATTTAAAATAAACACATAAGAAATAAAAATTAATTGTTTTCAAAATGTTAAATAATTAGCTGCAGCAAAACTGTATGAGAACTAAAATAAATTGAAAACTAAACGAAAGTTTAAAAAAATTATTTTGCTTTAAATATAAATTCAAAAATGTATTTGATTCTAATTATTTTATTTATGTTTCAATTGTAATAACTTTACTTATTGTTTCTTAATTAAATTGTTATATTTTTAATCACCTATAACAACAAACTTTAAAAAATAACTGGAAAATATTACTGCTAATTGTGAGTACATCAAAATAGTTCACTTCGGTTTTCTTTCATCAAGCTTCGGTTTACACAACAGTGTAACCTGTCCATAACCACAACACTTTTCCCTGTCTCCGTAAATAATGCATGACTCGTGAAGCTCTACATGTCTTCGACATGCTACACACTGAACCCAGTCGTCACTTGATTATGTCTAAGTGTAAAGTTCAAGACATTCTACACACTCGTTTCATCAGATTCATCAATATATTCCTTCATTGCATAGTCACAAAGACTTTGTGGTAACTCCTCAAAGTCATCTTCCAATGAAGAAAGCACAGATTTCCTGCTTATCTTCGAGGCACGTCATTTCTTTTGCAAGCTTGATTTAGCTTTTTTAACAGGTAAGACTTCTCCATTTTTATGATTTCTATTTTAATCATTCTCCATACTGACTCTTCTCTTCAACCTTTTTTATTGATATTGTTTTGATGTCAAACTTGCTGCTGATTGTTTAAACTTTGGCAACCTTTTATTTAATTTAGGGATTGGATACACCACTTTGTCATGTTTCAGTGATTTCAATCTCTGAACTTCTAGATGTTCTGGGCTGTTCTTCAGAAGTTATTACCTGTGGTTCACTGGAGATTTTAGTTAAGGGGGAGAGAAACTGCAGTTTTTACTGTTGCTGACAATTTACGTAAATCACAAATAACAGTTGAGAAAAATGTTAATACTTTAAATTAATTGATTCACAAATTTTCATAAATGTTGCTTCGAGCTGTGTAAAATTTATAAGGCATCTCTCTCATTTCGTCATCTGAATTGTGGTCAAAATTAGATGATTCTGTACCAGAAAGCATCGGTGAAGTGGCCATGCATGCAGACAATAGTGACTGGGAAGCCATATTGTTCAGCCATTCAGCAGTAATAAGAAACTGTATTTTCTCTTGTAGGACAACTAAGCTCCTAACTGGTAATTGCCTCAACTGACCAGTAATGTGTTGGGCAAACACATTGTATTCATCTGTTGCTGGCGATTTGTTGGATGAAGTAGATGGCCGACTCACAGTACAATTTTGTAGTTTTGAAATTGCTTGCTCCAATTTTGTCACTTTGCTTACATGTCGTCTTCTTTACATAAATGCTGGTGTTCGAAAGCCATCACCAGAAGTACTGGTCTTTTTGTTTTGATGGTTTCTGTTTTGTACATCTTCACGTTACATCTCATGAACCTCAATTGTATTTTGCTCCATATTCCGCCAAAGAGTCATCCATTCCAGTCGATTTAACTCCAAGTTGTGGGTCAGAGCCTGCATTTTCCTGAAAAATAAATTGTACATTAATATACTACATAATTATTAAAATGATCAGGTTTTGTAATATTTTTTCATTTACTTTATTTCAGATGCCCAAAACAACAGAAAAATGGGAAAAAATACAAAAAAGTTTTCTTGTCAAATGAAATTTTCCGTCATGCTGCTATTGAAGGTAAACACGTCTCTATAAAACGCCCACCTGGAAGTTGTTCAGAATTCTTCAACTACAAAGGAGGCTATAGTATTATCCTGCTCACCCTAGTTGTCACAGAATGGAGGTTTTCGTATACAGATGTTGGTATCAATGGAAGACCTAATGACACAAGTGTTTTTAGATTATCTTCTCTAAAGGCGTCGATGGACAACAATTCATTAAACTGGCCTGAAAACCATGTGATTGTCGGAGATGATGTTTTTCCTCTTATGCTGAATCTTTTAAAATCTTTTTAAAAGACATAACTTGACATTAGAAGAATGAATCTACAATTACCGACTTTTGCGTGCATGTAGAGTTGTGCAAAAACGCATTTGGGATTCTTGCAGCAAGATTCCGAGTTTTTGGTAAAAGCCATCGATTTGGATTTGCAAACTGTGGATCTGATCACTCAGTGTGCATGTGCAAGTCACAATTGGCTTCGTTCTACATCTCCAAACATCTACTTTGAAAGAGGAAGTATTGATTATGAATACATAGAACAGGGGTCATTCATCCTGGTGCCTGGAGGTTAACAAACACAAAGCTACCCTCTTTAAACAGAGTTCGTTCTACAAACACCTCTTCCAAGAAAGCATGTGATAAGAGGAGCAGGCTGGCTGCATACTTCGTGGGAGAAGGTGCTCTGCCATGGTAAATGAAATCAGTTGTTGAGTAAACTTAAAACATGTTGTCCACTCATTGCGTATTTTAGATTTTTGTCATTAATGAGTGATTACTTTTTACCATATTTTAAGGTAATTTTATTATGTAAATAAAGATTTACGTTGTGATTTGACATTTATGTTCTTGTTATTACAATTTCCCTCAGAAAAGAATCTGCCAGGTTGTACCAAATCGACTTAGGTTCATACATGTCATTGGTACCTACAATACAACAAACATATTTTTTAAGTTATATGAATAAACATAAGTTATAAAAAACAGCATTTTCTTACAATATGATTTTTTATAAATTATTGATTAGATAGACCACATAACTATTGAAATTAGGCCTAAAAATGTCAATTAAATACTAAAAAATTATTTATAAAATTTTTATATTTACCCTTGCCACTGGATTTTGACTCAACCACTTTCAAAAACTCCTGCCTGTATGTAGTTTTGATGGTTTTTATCCTGATCAAAAAATGATACATCTGGTACCAAAATATTATGGTTTAAAGTCCATCCCGTAATTTCATCAATGCAATTTCACGTTTGTTTTTGTTTACATAATCATCATTAAAGGAAGCCAATATACCTATAACAGGTATTTTGGAATGACATTTTTGTGGAACAGATATAACAGTGACTGAAAAGTTGAAAAACCTGTTCCAATTCAACCCCCCTACACAACTAACGAGTAAACAAGTACACAAGTAACAACTAGTACTACAAGTATTAGGAGTATTACGAGTACATGAGTACGAAGCCACTTTTTGGTGCTGAATTTTGTTTCTGCACATGTGCCAATTGCCGTACAAGTACGAAACAGAGCAAAACAGCAAGGTTCAGAATTTGTTAGTTGATATTCTTGATGTGTGTGAACAATTTTTATTTTATTTGTTGTAAGAGACTATCTTGTTGATTACAAATTGTTTAATTGTGATAATTAATGCTGGTGATTAGTGACCTAATTGGTGTCTTGTATTTTGTTTTCCATTGTACCATATGACGATTCCACTAACAGAATCTCTACCAGATTTGTTCGTTTCCTTTCATCAAATCCGCTGATTTCGTGAATATGTAGCTCTGTACTTGTATTGTGTGCAGGAACAACGAACAAAAACAACTACTGTTAAAAATTTAAAATTATAGCCTAAATTCCTATTGTTTAAATTTTTGAATTTCGTTGTCCATGACGTGTCCGTTACTTAACTAAATACAACTATTTCATAAACGACTCGGAAAAAAGTTTCAAAGTGAAGCTTTTTAAAAGTGGCAACCGGTTCAGGTTGTAAAGTAAAACTTTATGTTTTTACTCATAAAAAACTTTGTGTTCCAAGTCGTTAATGAAATAGTTGTATTTGTTTAAATTTGTACCACTTCCCATGTATCAACAATTTGTCAAATTCTTGGACTTGACAATTTGACAATTGTTTTAACTGTTTTGCAGGACAGAAACTTTGCTTCTTAATAAGAGAACATGTCCAGAAAAAAGAAGGTGAATGGTAACACTTGTTAAAACACTTTAAAGTTAGTTAAAAAACAGTCAGTTAGGAAGAAAATTAACAACAAAGGTTCATGCAACAGGGAATTAGTTAGCAAATAAAAAGTGTGCAAAGTTGCTAAAAGTTCTCTATTATGTATATAAATTTCGTTTTAAGTTGCCTACAAAAATGTTTTATAAAAGAAATGGATTATTAGATTTGTTGTTCATAACGTGTTCAAGTATCAGTAATAGGTAATTCACTGACTATTTCCGACTATGGAACACTTATTTGTAGATTAAACACCAAATATATCTTCTGACACACGTAAGACTGTCTGCAAATAAATCAGACAAGGCCAGTAAAACTGATAGATTTAACAAATGTGAAGGCAGCAGTGATGGAAGTAATCTGATGGAAGCAGCTAAAATGGCGGAGGCTGAGCTTGTCAGGCATTTTCATGAAGCAAAAGAAGTTGGAGACCTGAGCCTTCTGCTGAAGAGAGTATTCGTAAAGTATAATACAGAGTGCCCACTGCAAAAGGCTGTTCAATGCTGCACTCATTTTAGTGCACAGGTGAGGAAAATAGCAAACATTTTGAAATACTCTTTTGTTAAAATTGAATAAGTGTTTGCTGTAGTAACTGTAATCTTAAGAATGATTAAAGTTGTCTATAAACTCATTAATTACATATATTAACCTGATTTTAATTATTTTGACAACCAAACAACACAATGAAACAACAATAACAAAAACATTCACAACTGATAACAATAAAACAACACCAAAAGAAAAGCAAAAAGGTTTTAACTTTTAATAGTTAATTTTATTTTAACTTTAACCAGTTAAATTTTTTGTTTACTTTCCCACATCTGGGTATAGGGTTGTCAACAGAAAATTTGGTGATATAATATGAGTAACAGAATCATTAACAGACTTTGGAAACTGATGTAATAATACAAAAAAAAAAAATACTTACTCATTTCTGTTGCTAATTTTGTGTCATTGATAGTTTTATCTTCAGGACTGGGGTCTTTGTAAAAATCCCCTGATCTTTCTGAATGTACTTTCTTAGACAGGCTAGTTAGTTGATTAATATAGTCGCCTCTTTCCTTGCAGGCAATTTCTAAGGCTATACAAATTTACAAAAAGGTAAGTATACACATTACTAGATTCACAATGTGGAAACAATTAATAACATAATGCACAACACATTAAACAATGGATTCACAATGTATATCCACTAAAACTAATTAATAAACATCAATGTAAGTTTAATTACTTTTCCCTCTTGTTGTTTACTTAAGTTGCTTTTTTAGATTAAGTAATTGAGGAAAAGAGACTGAAATTGCACATAAAGAGGAAGTGCATGAAAATATCAGTAATGCCAGTCTTATAATACATCCTGAGCATTACTGTTGCACAAAACTGGGGATTCTGCAGATTAACCCCCTTCCATGGGAGGTGTAAAGACAAAAGGAAATGTCAAAAATTGAAAATAAATGTGCATGTAAAAAAATGTAAGTTTATAAGTTGAGATAAATAATAATTTCTATTTTAAACAGTACTTTGGTTGCTATTCAAACCTGACATAGATGTGCCTATTACTGTATTTGTTGTATACATTTTTACCCATCCGTATTTAATAATTTGTTTTTTGTTTATTACCATTTTTAAAGCAAATCAACAATTAAAATTTTGAAATGTATTTGTTATTCCATACATATTTGAACCTAAGAACAAATGTGGAGTTTGGAATGCCATTTACAAACACTATCAGTGAACTCAAGTGTATAGTAACTTCAACAAAATACAACTTCAACAATACAAAACTGCAACAACCAAATATTTTCATATTCCTTAGTTTAATTGTTTTTGAGGACTTGTAGTGTTCATTCTGTGAAAATCTTTGGTTTGTTTTTGTGGGAAACTAAGTAGACTCCTTCAAATATTTGCTTCAATTTTATTTGCTGCAAATATTTGTTGATACATATTCAATAGGGCAAAGTTTTAAAAAATTCATGCAAAACGTATAGCTCTATCACCATCAACAGAAAATGGGAGACAAATTGTACCAGTTTTCTGGTATCATTTATTTTAGTTATACTGTAATTTAAAGTGTCATTTTTATTGTTTCATAAGTTTGTTAAATTATAGGTATATCTTTATTTGGAATAATGAATAACTATTAATGCGGCATAATTAATTTTATGTATAAGCCTCTTCCCTCCAGATATCTATCTTCCATACAACACTTATATACTAAAATATTTATCATATAATTGTAAGTGTAAGCAGCTACAGATATAATCATGATTAACGCTGATATTAAAAGTAATTGCAGTTTAACAGTAGTAAAAACATTTATTCATTTCATTTTTTATATTTTTAAAAATATTCTATTGAAATCTACAAGCAAACAATTAGTATCAAGCAACAATGTATTTTGGATATAAGTATAGCAAAAAAACAGCTATATAAAACGCTTGGTTTTGGATAATGGTAATTATAGTGAGTCAGGGCGATGAAAGTGTAATGTCCAAAATGACTTCCTTAAACTAATACATAGGTTAAGCATAAATATTTATCTAAAATCATAAAGATATGTGAAAATTAGACTAGATTCCAATTAAATCAGTTAGCTCTAACTAGTTCGAATCTTCAAAAGTCTTGAAGTTACAATAACACAACATACCAAAATCAGCTCTGTTGTAATACTGTGGACATTGTAATCCAACAGAACTGAATGTTGATAGAAGCTGGTCCAAGGGACCATTATAAAGGCACATTCCTTGAGACAACAGTAAAACGTCATCAATCAGTTCTAACAGACGTGAACTTGGTTGGTGAATCACAACTACAATAGTCCGTCCTTCTCGAGCAAGGTTCTGCAGGTATGTCATTATTTGGTATGATGAATAACTATCAAGGCCACTGTAACAAGAAAGAATTCTATTTTTAGAAGTTACCAGTGAAGTGTTATTTATATTTACTTTTGTATTAACCATCCTTGAATTCATGAAGTAAAATCATAAAGCTATATCAGTACTAGACACCTCCAAATTGTTCCTTCAAATATTAGAGCTAAAACATCAGCTTACTAAAAATATAGGACATGAATATGGTTATTTTATAACCATACAAACATAATACTCTCTTCTAAAATACATATTTGTCAAGATATTCACAAACACCAATGTTACCCATTTTTACCTGAATAGGAACCACCCTGCTCTTAATCATGCTCTCAGCTTAATGGTTTCTGGGAACAACCAAATGTTCATTGACTAAGGAATTTTTTCTTTTAAAGTATATACATTTTTTCCTGTACTATCTAATGAGGAAAGAGCACCAAAGAAATTATATTTGCTCTTTCTACTGTCTGTCAACAACAACTGTTCTTTCAAACAACTTTGCACTCAGAAACAATCACAAAAAATAAACTTTTAAAAAATAACTTATAAAAAATGACATAAGTAAATAATAAAAATGTAAAGTTTTGTTTTACATAAAGTAAAATTGAAGTGTATGTACTATTGTAATATGAATTTCAAAAACTATATTATAAATGCTGCTATTATAATTCTATGTTAAGCTATATTGAATTTATTTAATTAAAATTATTGTATTTTGAATTATGCTCCTCAGATTCTTTCTAGAAAGTTACAACATGAGCGTGTAAGTGCAAGCAAGGAAATGTACACAAACAAACAAATTATTTTTTACTTCACACTACATCAGGAGGGATATAATTTACTCATGTGGTTCAAAACAGTGTCACAAGTCCAAAAAATTGAAGAATGTTTGGTCTAAACTAATTCTACAAAATAAAGAATAAAATAACAAATTTTTGAAATAAAAGTAATGCTCTACCACTAAAGTGATAATGAATCTGATAAACAAAAGTTGTATAACAGTGTTCAGATTTCTTTCCTTTGTGTTGTCCACTGTGGAGTTTGTGTTGTCTTGTGTAAAGAAGAGTCCTCTGCTCATTTCCTGGACAGACATTTCACATATTATGCTGATGGCTTTGTAATTTAAGTAATCTTTGTTTACGTGACTTCAAATCACATGAGTGGCAGGACTGTTTGTACCATTAATTCCTTATGTTCATAATTACTTTAGCCTGAGACTGGCTTCCAGTTACTAGAGTAACTGAAACATTGATTCAGAAATTAATTCAGTAATGGTTAAATTTATGTTGTCAAACATGTTAATACAAGTGAAAACCCTTTAAAAAAGTAGTTGTTTTATGAATTGTTCAACTTACCAGATTGTCAACATTTTCAGTTATATTCTAATTCAGTTCAAGCATTATTTACTGCAATAAAATTAAGCAATGTAAATAAATACCTAGTAGGTTCGTCAAAAAACATAATCGGTGGATTTGTTACAAGTTCCACACCAATAGACAACCTCTTCTTTTCACCACCTGATAGCTGACTAACTCGTGTTTCTAATGCTTCTTTCAGACCGAGAGCTGTTGCTATGTCTTCTACCTTGAACAAAGAAAAAGAATTATGAATTGTTAATAATATAATGTTACTAGCAAAATACCCGTGCTTCGCTACGGAGTTTCACGTTGTACGTAATTGTACAATTATTGCTCGCTTAATAGTATAGGATTAGATAGATTGTACAAATTCCCAACTCTTAGTTTGTTTATTTACATTCATAGCAACAGCTATTTATTATTTATTTCGAGAAAATCGTTAGAGCCGTTTCCGAGAAAAAAAGGACATACATTTATTAATTAATTGAACTTCGAAATTTTCTCGACTATAAGAACCTGCAAACAACGAAGTTTTTTTCAATTTAAAACAATGATTAAAAACTCAGGACTACATGTATTCGGGGTTTCCAGTAAACTGAGATGTCAACCACTTCATTTACAAAGTATGCAATTCCCATGATAAATTTCAGTATTTGGTTTTTTGCCCCTTAGGAGTGAAAGTTTTTAAAACTGTTTCTTAGTGAGCACCTAAGACCTATGATGAAGCTATGTTCAAAGTTTCATTGATATCCATTCAGTGGTTTCAGAGATATCGTGATCAGTGAGTCAGTCAGTGGTATTTGGGTTATATAGATATCTACATCTAGCCGATTTACCCAGCGTTCCTCGGGTTCATAATTTATTCATAGGCTCATAGGCACCTATTCTTGTTCTAACGTTATATTACTTGTATATTGTATAATCTTCCTTATATTGTTACGTTCGCATTCTCACTGGAGGAATACTCTGTAGCGCACCTGTTTAAGAACATGTCATAAACTGTATTCTTATATCTGGAGAAGAATTCTGTTGTGCATGATGCTCCTGCTCAATTTCTAACTCTGGGAGAGGGCGAACAGCTAAATTAGTTTTAAATAAAATGTCTACAGTACTTGCACGCGCTGCGTATTTAACTGTCGTTTTATAATTCATTGTGTTAATGTTGAAATAAGGCATTTGTTAAATTAGTGTCTCCTAAACTTATTCTAACAATACAATACCTCTATAGATTTCAGCTTATCAATTTTTAAATTCAAACTGAAGCAAGTGGATTTATATTGTCTGAACACTATGATCTGAATACATTCGCTATCAAAACTTTGTTTTTTATACTCGCTTATAACTTACTTCGATCTTAACTTATCCACTTTTAAATTCAAACTGAAACAACTCTGAATTCACACACTATTAAGAAGTTTCTTAAGATGCATACACCACTTTTGATATCATAACCTATATCTTTATTTATAAAAACCGTGGACTCTGGCCCCGCCATCTTTTGCGGGATCCGACCTAAGACTCCCCGGGTTCCGTGGATGAACTCCGGGGAAGGCCCGTCGGATGACTCCCGCGCTATTTCCTACACGGGAGACTTCCACCGATGCTATGGTAACCAGAATCTATTCTATTGGGTTGCCATAGTAACCAGATCTAATAGTTTTTTAAGACCCAAAGGACCCCCCGAAGGATCGTATCGAAAAAACACCTATCCTATGTTGGTTCTCCCGTTGCGTAAAATATTTGTGCAAGTTTGGCTGAAATCGGTCCAGTGGTTTAGGAGGAGATGTGGAAGACCCCAAAGGACCCCATCGAAGAAAACACCTATCCTATGTTGGTTCTCCCGTTGCATAAAATATTTGTGCCAAGTTTGGTTGAAATCGGTCCAGTGGTTTAGGAGGAGATGTGGAAGACCCCAAAGAACCCCCCCCCCAAAGGACCCCGTCGAAAAAAACACCTATCCTATATTGGTTCTCCCGTCGCGTAAAATATTTGTGCCAAGTTTGGTTGAAATCGGTCCAGTGGTTTAGGAGGAGATGTGGAACATACATAAAATGGGGGGGGGGGTTGCCCCTTAGGAGTGAAAGTTTTTAAAACTGTTTCTTAGTGAGCATCTACGACCCCATAAGAATATACTTTCAAATTTTGAGATCATTATCTTCAGTAGTTTTTGCTCTACGTTGATTCTCTGCAGTCAGGACAAAGCCGCTTATATATATATATATATATATAGAGATTAGTACTATATTATATCAACAAAACTTAAGTACTGATAAGACAAAAATTTACAAACTTATATAATTACATGGCTATGAAAAATAAATTCACTGGTCTTTCTGAAAACTCTGAAAAACAAGAAATCATTAATTTCTTAACACCAATATTTAAAGTTCTTAATAACCATAAACAAAAACAATTAACCCTACAAGAATCAGTCATAAAGACATAATAAGTGAAGTATATTTTATTAAAATGTATTCACATTTACAAATTTTCAAGATCTAGTAGTAATTTTCAAAAAACGTGTTCTTCCAGGGACTACTTGCAAACTGTCTATTACGCAGGATTATGAATTAGATGTCAGAGAGCTAACTAGCACAGACCCACTCATTACCATACATTCATACTTTACACATGTACATTAGCATAATAACATATTTAAATACTATTTTAGGCAAATGCATTATAAATTATTCAGTAATATAACTGGTGCTTAATTCTCTTATCATTACATACCCACCTCTTGCCAAATTCATTTACAATATAAATGCTTTAGCATTTATCTTTTGGTTTGTGGGATGAAGTATTACTATTTTCATACCATGACCTGAGACAGTTTTGTGGAGCCATCAAAAATTCAAACTGTCATTATACTGCCCTCGCTTAATTTTTTGCCAGGCACTTTTTCCTTTTGAAAATGTGTGATCTGATTGGTATAAGCTTAAAAATCAATGTTCCCAAAGTAAGTGATGATCATACAAGCTAAGACATTGGTACAGTAGTCATATTTCTTTCAAACATTCTTGAGAACAAATCAAAAGTTTTAATGAAAAAAGTATATTATGCAGGATTTGAGCACAATTAACAGAGTATTTTATAATGTTTGTAATTATGAGGCATGCAGGAACCAGACAAAAAGTGCATATTATGTAGGACAGCGTAATAAGTGCTTTTACTGTAATTAAGCAATTTATTAATTTTCATCATAAAGTATCATTAAATGTTTAAACAACTGAAGAACATAATGTTTACTTCAACAAAACAGTACTAACGTTACTGGTAGAAACATGATGATAGAAATTGAACAGTGGCTTGGAGATGCATAGTGTACAAACACCTCATTGCGAGACTAACAAAACTTTTATTAATTTCACACATGTGCACAAGTCTTGTACAGTGTTTCACAGTGTGAACATCGGCTGCAACAAGACTGGCGAGAACAATGGAAGCATGTGTGTGACATAGAGGGAGATAATGTGAAAGTGAGACAATGAACTGTTATCGTGTCGTCTCCCCCTCTTCTCTCTAGATAACTTAGCTATACTTCTAAGTGGGGGTAATTCATGCACTGAGTCGGTGTAGCTTACTGTTCTGGAATGACTGTCAGGCATATAAATGAAAATTAATTGAACAAGCAAATTGTATTTCACTGTCTGTCTGTCCCTCTATCTGTCTGACTTTCCTTCTCTCTTTTCTCTTTTTTCCTCCTCTTTCTCAGTACCAACTGGAAGGCAGACAACCCCTCCTTCACACACACACACACACACACACACACACACACACACACACACACACACACACACACACACACACACACACACACACACAGATTTATTATTTTTGTTGTTGTGCCTGTTTGAGCAGTAATTACCAAACGATGTTCTGCATCAGCTGCGAGTGCTATGCAAATTTTAAGTATTAAATTTGAAACATTCTGAATGAAAATGTATTGCAGTAAGATGCATTATGTGAAATATATGTAAAGTGTAGGATAACTTTAATTTATGCAAGCTAAATTATAACTATATCCTAAAATTTATGATTGTAGTCTTTCAGATTAAATATTGGTTAGTCTGCAGAATACAAATATTATGGGTTCTGCATTACTTCAGACAACTTCAATAGGGCACCACAAAGCCAAAAAAGTTGGGATCAATGTGTTTATAAATTAACTAAACATTGTATATACAAACCACTGCTTGTTTCTTCTCTTTGCTGAGAGCAGAGCCCAATTTAAGATTTGCAGCAATATTGAGTGTTTCTCGTACAGATAAGCATTTTAAGATGGCAAAGTCTTGTGTAATGTAACATGACATTTGTCGGAACTGTGTCAGATTCCTTGGTTCCTTGTTCACTGTGATACAGCCTTCTATTGATCCAGACACACTGAAACAATTTTATACTTTTTATCTGTACATTTTGTTCTTTACATACCTTTATAATTTACCACTGTAATATCTGCCAGTATATTAGAAATAAAGTAATTTTGTAAGTAAATTTTGTTTTCTGAATGGATTTATTAAATCATTTTTCTCAAGGTAATAAGGAAACAATAAATTGTGTAACTAATACTGTTAATTATCTGATTTTTTTGCATGAGGTATATAGGAGTATGGATATAGGTATATAGTTTAGTTACCTTAGTTACCATAGCCAGTTATGATTAATGTCTACAAAGAAGTACTGCACTATAAGCTTTGTGGATGATCATGATTAATTATAACATGATGGCCTCTATTAACATATATATAGTCATACAAATGGTCCTCCACAAATATAAATGGTGAGTCTAAGCTAAAATAGAAATTAATGGCAATGTTTAGGAGCAAAATTAATGATTTCTGGATGTGACATGCCTTTTTGTTATGAAGGAAATGTGGATAGGAAATTCTCTCAGTACCAGAATTGTATATGAAATTACAGTATGAAAATACTGTGAAGGAAGGTCCTGAAAGAAATAATAACCAAGATTTTTATAGCAGCCCTAACATTTCTATTTGGTTAAAGATTGAGTACTTAAAAGATGACTTCTAAAAGAAAGATTCAAGGTCTAAAATGAAATTTCTGGGCTGCAAATGAAAGAAGTATAGAAATGAAGACATACAGATTTAATTATAAACAGATAGATTATAGATAATGTATGGATACACGTTATTTATAAGTGCTAGAGGACAGATATGTAAAGAAGATCATTTATGCAAATCCAGGAGGATGCAGAAAAAGGATATACCAAGAAAGTGGAAGACTTAAAAAGGATGAGATTCAGATGATAGAGAATAGGAGATATGGGGAAATAGACTGTTATTCAGGAGGAAAAGCCACATATGAGCTGAAGAGCAAGGGGCAACTAAGTACATTAGGCAAACAAGTATATACTACATAGTGTTATTTATCAATGTGAAGGCTGTAATGTAAAATATAAAACTAGTATAAGCAAAACTAACCTAACAGCTAAATGTAGGAATATGTTAAGCATCAGTTGCTAAGCCAATTTATAGAATATGTTTCAACAGGTAGCGGGATATGAAAAGACAAAAAAATTTGGCGAAACTCTGAAACTGGAATATCTGCGAAGGAGGTTCTTATGAACTTGAAACAACTCAAATTTGTAATCTATGCTTTGTAAATTTCTGCACATACATTTTGAATGTATTTTGTAAAGTATATTTATAAAATATGAAATATTTTAATTTCAAAAATCTTAAAATTACAATAACTTTAACAAATATTAATTGTTTTGTAAAATATATAAATATTGGTATGGAGAACCACACATGACTTACATGTTCTAAGATTTATATTTAAAATCATATTCGAAATGAAATATTACCATAGAAACTACTTCTTTCTACTTATTGCTTCAGCCTTAACCACGGTACTGTGGTCACTAACGTATACCACTTGACGTTTTCGCACTCGATTTTCACTGATGATGGCAGTCGATGGACTGCCAAAAAGTCTGGTTTTGTAGAAAACATTGGACTACGGCTAAACAGCCCGGGAAGGAATTTTAACAAAGAACTACTTCTTTGGTGCCGATAACGTAGTACACGTATAAAAAATTCTTCCCTCCCAAATCAACTATAATTTTCATTAATAGAAAATTACCCCTACCCTGTTCACCTAACCTCTTCATTTATAGATATTTCATCTACGTTTCTACACTGGATTATTATGAGCTTCTTATTAGGATACATTATTTATCAAAATTAAGTACTTTACTCTTGTTAAAACATAAAACGTTGCAGCTAAACTACCCCTTTCTCTTAACCGATCTTCACCAAAATCAAGAGACCTTCAGTCCTCTACAATTCAGGGATGCATGCAAACAAATATTTGATTCTGTTTGAATGTGCGACAGTTATCGTTCGTCATATAAACAATTACCCTTGTTAAAACATAAAACGTTGCAGGTAAACTACCCCTCTCCCTTAACCGATCTTCACCAAAAACAACAGATCTTACGAACTCTACAATTCAGGGGTGTATGCAGAACATTATTTGATTCTGTTTGAATTTGTGGCAGTTACCTTTCGTAAAAAATTACCCTTCTTAAAACATAAAATGTTGCTGGTAAACTACCCCTTTCCCTTAACCGATATTCAACAAAATCAACAGACCTTGAGTTCTCTTTAATTAAAGAATGTATGCAAAAACTTAGTCGATTCTGTTTGAATTTGCGGCAGTTATCGTTCGTCATATAAAAAATTACCCTTGCTAAAACATAAAATGTTGCTGGTAAACTACCCCTTTCCCTTAACCGATCTTCACCAACAGCAATAGGTCTTGAGAACTCTACAATTCTGGGCTGTATGCAAAACATTATTTGATTCGGTTTGAATTTGCGGCTGTTATCGTTTGCCATAGAAAAAATTACCCCCAATAAAAAAACGTTAAAGGTAAACTACCCCTTCCCCTTAACCGATCTTCACCAAAACCAATAGGTCTTGAGAACTCTATAATTCAGGGCTGTATGCAAAAGAGTAGTTGATTCTGTTTGAATTTGCGGCTGTTATCGTTTGCCATAGAAAAAAATTACCCTTGTTTAAAAAAAAAACTGTTGCCGGTAAACTACCCCTTTCCTTTAACCGATCTTCACCAAAATCAATAGGTCTTGAGTACTCTACAAATCAGGGCTACATGCAAACAATTATTTGATTCTGCTTGAATTTGCGGCTGTTATCGTTTACCATATAAAATACCCTTGTTAAAACATAAAACGTTGCTGGTAAACTACCCCTTTCCCTTAACCGATCTTCACCAAAACCTATAGATCTTGAGAACTCTATAATTCAGGGCTGTATGCAAAAGAGTAGTGATTCTGTTTGAATTTGCGGCTGTTATCGTTTGCCATAGAAAAAAATTACCCTTGATTAAAAAAAAACCGTTGCAGGTAAACTACCCCTTTCCCTTAACCGATCTTCACCAAAAACAACAGGTCTTGAGTAGTCTACAAATCAGGGCTGTATGCAAAAAATTATTTGATTCTGTTTGATTTTGAGGCTGTTATCGTTTGCCATAGAAAAAAAATCTACAGATAGACACACAGACACACAGATAGACAGACAGACACACACACAGACACTTTTCGAAAAATGACTTTTTTTCATGTTTTGAGTGTAGTACAATCAGAATCTGCAATAATCTCGAACACGATTTTTCTTGCCATCACCATACTTCCATTTCCTTAAGGAACATGGAAGTAAAAACACTTGGTAAGTTTCACAGATTTTATTTAACTCTGACAGCTGTTTCGGCTACCTAAGCCATTGTCAAAGAGAGAATAAATGAAAAGCTAAACACAGGATGTGAGTGGTGGTGACCATCTGTTTAGGGCATATCTGGAACATCTGTGAGGGTGATTGTGATGGTGACGGGGGTGTGCAAGAGACAAGGGAAGGTCAGGTGTCTTTAAAAACTAAATACAATCATGAATGCCAAATATGAAATTAACTAAACTAAATATAATCTGAATGCAAAATATAAAATTAACTGAACTAAATATAATCTGAATGCAAAATATAAAATAAACTAAACTAAATAACAGCTTTTAATAAAGGGGATATACAGAATTCAGTTTGTTCATTTGTTAAATTTTTGATATTTTTTATTGCTTTTTTAAAATAATATATTTTATATATTTTACAAAACCTTTGTATTAATATGTTTCACCAAGTGACCAACGAGTCATCAATTAATATTAATTGTTATGATTAAAACAATTCTTGGATTTCGTTGTCCATGACGTGTCCGTTACTTAACTAAATATCACTATTACTTTAACGACTTGGAACACTAGGTTTTTTATAAGTAAAAGCAAAAGGTTTTACCTTACACCCTTAACCGGTTTTCTCCTTTAAAAGGCTTCTTCAGAGGCTGCCGCAGGTAGCGCTATCTGTCTTGTTGTGGGTGACAAAATCGAATTTCGAAAGATCGATGCTGTGTGTGTGGGTGAGATATGTTCGAATAATGCGTGCGATTTGAATTGTGTCTGTTTGTTTAGGATGTCGTTTTTATTTGTTTTTGTGTGTTTGTATATTTCCAATTGTTCTAGAGTGTGTAGTTTTCGGCCTTTTGTGTGTACGTGTAGAATGTTCATGTTATTGTCGATGTTTTATTATGTGTGGTTTGCTTCAATGAGGTGGTTTGCAAACTAGACACTCTAGAACAATTGGAAATATACAAACACACAAAAACAAATAAAAACGACATCCTAAACGAACAGACACAATTCAAATCGCACGCATTATTCGAACATATCTCACCCACACACACACAGCATCGATCTTTCGAAATTCGATTTCGTCACCCACAACAAGACGGATAGCACTACCTGCGGCAGCCTCTGAAGAAGCCTTTTAAAGAAGAAAACCGGTTAAGGCTGTAAGGTAAAACCTTTTGCTTTTACTTATAAAAAACCTAGTGTTCCAAGTCGTTAAAGTAACAGTGATATTTAATTAAAACAATAATAAGGTAGCTCAGAAGTTGAAGTTTGATGCACATTGTTCACTCCCCCAGGCATGTAATGAATTTGACTACGGTTGTGTAGTTCTAATTTGGTATTCTAACTATAATGCCAGTCTAGTTAGTAACAAGGAGCTACTTATAAAATTTATAACACTATTCTAGTCTGCTTAATTCTTTTATCCCAGAATCTGTTAATTCTTGATTGATTGTTTAAGAGAGAATGCAAACTGATGATTTATAAGTCATAACAAAGTATAAGCCTAATGCTCAAAGGAAAAATGACGATGACTTAAAAAATTAGTTTTGTCTTCAGATAATTCACTGCTAAGGACAGAATTAATATTTATAATATATTTATTCAACTGTTTAGTTATATAACATCTTCATATTAAAAATGTCCACTGACTAGCTATTATGAAGTAACTTTATTTGTGAGCCTACAAGGTTGGAAATGTCAACAATAATAAAATTGTACTGAACTTCTGATAAAAATTATGATATATTATTGTAAGCATGAAATATTCCACCCGCTTTGTGATGCAGCGTCTGAAGTGGAAACATTGTGTATGTATCAGTTCTACATGTATAGAATGTTGCATCTCAGAACAGATTATACAGTTGGTCCTAACTTATTACACATAATACTTGGTCATTACAAAAGAAAATGTCTTATACAAGAAATTTAAGTTTATCCATACTGTTGATTGATACTTGTTGCTTTTCGTTAACATTATTTATGATTTTTAGAAAATGACTCTCTCTCTCTCTCTCTCTCTCTCTCTCTCTCTCTCTCTCTCTCTCTCTCTCTCTCTCTCTCTCTCTCTCTCTCTCTCTCTCTCTCTCCCTCTCCCTCCCCCCGTCACACACACACACACACACACACACACACACAATGCGAATTATATTAAAACCATTAATAACATTCTGAAATAATATTGGTGAGCTAAAATTCTATACCATACAGACATCTATGAATGTTGCTATAATCTAGAAGAAAATTTCGTACAGATTGAATAAGAGGATTTTTTTTCTTTTCACAAGTCATTTGATATAAAATTATTAACTTAGAATGCATTCATAACATACGTTTATGAATGAAAAAGATTCCCACAGTATGGGACAGCAATAAACACTAGACAAACTATAACCATATAATTTTCTGGTAGGTATGGAAATTGTGTTTGAAGAGATCGGCTATCTAATGGAAAGCAGTCAGCTGTATCAATAGGAAGCTGTGTCAATACATTTTACACCCATAGAGTAGTCATCAAAACATTCTAGATAAGATATAGACAAAAACCGCAAAGAAAAATAAAAGTTTCAAAACAGTATAAAAATATCAGTTAAAATGTTTGATGCTTCTTGGAATCTGGTAAAATGATATTAATCAGAATTGAAAGCTATAAACACAGAGATTAGACGCCAAATAAAAAACATACACCACAAACACCATTCATATAGGGTTTACCTATGTCCTGAAAATACAAAGCTAAAGTTAAGAGCAAAAAGAACCACATGGGACAAAAGTACTAGAATAATATAAAAATTGAAATTGTTTGTAGATGAAAATTCTTATTATTTATGGAAATAACATGGAGAGGAGGGTCCAATGTCCATCTCTCTGTTCAGAGAATCTGTCAGCATAGTAGTGTGTTTACTTTGCATTGACAGTACTTTTTATGCAATTATACTAGTCATTAATCATCAAATGTTATACCTACTCTTACAAAATATTATTGTGTTCTCCCGCAAATACTTACTTCATTTATTAATCACTCTTATTATTGAAGTATTATCATGTCATAGTGTTTTACAATTTTTGCATTTTTGTTGTGTTTAAAATAAGTCAACTATTGGGTTTTTTACAATTCTTGATTAACAATGAGAAACTTGATGTGACTATTACTGTCTGGCCGCAATTCGATGATCGAGCATGGTGTAAGGTGGGAGAAGCATGGCCGGGTACTACGGTAGGCTAAGTGGGGGTAAACCAAACGGCTAGTGCACATATTTGACCCTACCTCGCTTACAAGCGGCCGCGTGGTGGGGGAGAGCAGCCTCGATCATCCAGTTGTGGCCAGACAGTACATACATGACTAACCTGCCATTTATATCCATTATACAATTAACTTATAAAGAAGTCTCCATTGGTTACTACAGATTTCGTGGAGAGGGGTCATGAGTGTTAAGAGATTACCAGCCTTTGTCACTGCTCTTATTTATAAATGACTACTTCTCCAACAGTGAATATAATTTATTAACCACAAGCCACTACCAAGCAAACAAATTTTTTTTTTTTTTTTTATACTCAGCGAGTATACACCCACTGAAGAAGAGAATCAACATCTCAAAACGTTTGGGAAGTGACAACAGTAAGTTCATTAGTGAAAGTTTATTATAAATTAATAAAGTGAACGAAGAGGATGCAACAACAAGATAATTATTATCCAAATATTAAAAGATAAATTTTAATTAGAATACGTTATTAAAACTTCAAAAAATTAAGTTTTATATGTTAAAAACTTTGAATTATGTTCCCCACATAAAAATGTTTCAGGAATACCAATCTTATACTGAATTAAAACTTGGTAAACCATCCCGTGCTTGATAATTAAAACATTCTTATCCCAACTTCAAGAATCTTTGAGACTAGTTAACAAGAACATCCCAATGGAAAAATCAAATAAGACCAACATTGCTTTCAAAGGGAAGAAAAGGAAAATTCATTAATTTGAAAGAAAAAAATTTAGTTAAATTAAATGAAAAAACTATTGCTCAATAATCAGTGTTAAAATATTCCCATGTTCATGTAACAGTATAAATATGTACTTTTATTAAAAAAATTATTATAGTGTTGGCAATCTGTAGTGTAGGAATGTAGGAAGAGGCAAACATAACCTGAGTCCCATTCAAGTTAGAAATGAGACTTTTCACCAAAAATGTAGATCCCGGATGTGTTACTGGATGGATAATAATAAAACAATATTTCAAAGCCACAAAATACAGTCTTTTCCATTCATTAAACTGCTGAATTAAATTAGTGCAATTTAAAAGTACTTAGATATTTAGTAGATAAATTATTTCTAAAGTAATAATTATACTTAGAAATAATAATAATAATTAATAATAATAATAGTAGTAATGATGAAATATATCAAAGTATAGAAAATGTAACAGAAACAATGAGAAAAAGAAGACTATTATTTTTTGTTATTAAGAAAGTTGTGTTGGTGGTTATAATCACAAACAGAATTATCACTGTTGCACACCACTATAGAAAAATTATTCTGATTAGCGCTTTCAAGCTTCTCAGCTCATCGTCAGATCGGAAACTAAGACGAAAATCAGACGATGAGCCGAGACAGTGATAATAGTCTATTAATAGTGACTATAGTGGTGTGCAACAGTGATAATTCTCTTTATTAATTTTTGGACATTTATATAGAATGGACGACAATAGGTTAACAAAGCAGATCTTCAAATATCTGTGGGGGAAGAAGTCAACATCAAGTTGGATTAAAGAAGTCCAAAAGGATTTAGAAAAAAATAATATACACGCAGAAGAAGCAATTGAAAGAGAAGTTTTTCAGGCAAAAGTGTTAAAAATGGAGGGAGTCCAGGGTAGGAGAGAGAAAAACGCAGCTTCAAAGTGGACTGAAGACAGGAAGAAGAGACACAGTGAGAAGATGAAAGAATATTGGAAAAAAGAAAGGAACAAGGAGTAAGGAACTGAAGTTGGCGTGTGGTCCTTAGATGGCCGATACAAAAAAAATTATTATTATTATTAGAACTAATAATAAGTTATTTAGTAATAATTATTATTATGTTGTCTGCTACTTGAATTCCAGAATGTTGCTGGTTTCATACAGGACACAGATGAATTGAATACTCTCAGTTCCCTGCCCTCAGAGCTGAATAAAGATAAAGTAAGATATAAAAGATATATCTGAAAGATTTCTGAGACTCAGAAGGCAGTATCATGCAGAAAAAAAATAAGGGGAATATAAATTGTGCAAGTTTTTGTTGATAGTGATATGATTACAATATTATTATAACACCCATTCTATTATTTAAAAAAATGTTTTTGATATGTACCATATTAATATCAGTATATTTTTTAACTTTTATTATTTCCTAATATAAACAAAATCAAATATTATTTAAAGAATATACAACCATTTTTAAAAACCACAGTTTTGTATAGGATCTAGTATATAAATAACCATATTACCGGTATATAAAGCATAAAAGATTCTTCACACTTCAGGTGAAGGTGTTAAAACTGAGTGATAATATCACCACAGTCATAAAGATATAATGAGAATTGTTATTCGTATATTATGAAAAAGTCTCATATTTTAAATTTAAAAATTACACACACACACACACACACACACACACACACACACACACACACACACACACACACACACACACACACACACACACACACACACACACACACACACACACACACACACACTACATGTGTGTTTGTGTGTATGTGCATTTTAAAGCTATTTTTCATTTTATTTTTGTAATTTTGAATATAACACTTGCTAGATTAATGGTTAGCATATAGTATAAACACACACACACACACACACACACACACACACACAACAAATATTGTACAGTGTGTCAGTCTTCATCCCCAGTTACCAAGCTTTCCCATCTGCATATCTTCTTCTAAGTTCCTCACTGACAGATTATTTACACCATGTCTCCAAATACTTCAAGTTGACCCTCTTTTCCATCTTTTCTTCTACTTCAATCCTGTCTCATTTACTCTGCTCATCAGTTTTTACCAAAATAGATAGAGCTTACAATATATACCACTTAATGTAACAAAAGAAAAACTATCTGTTTATGTCAGAAAGTCAGTGATTATTACCTTATGTGATAACAGCTCTGACTACAAAACAAATTTGAGGACCATGGTCATATCAAAGATGTTATAACAATTATCATGGTATTTTTGATTAACAGAAAAAAATATTTGGTTTCTGTTATTGGATCGCTAAGGTTTACTCTATTTACTTATGCTGGTGTTTAATTAGGTACAAAAATGATTTCATTTTCAGACAGGTAACATGCAAAACAAATTTTTGTTATGCACAATGAAGGAATAAATATTTTGAATGCAGTGTTTATAATCTTTTAGTATATTTGTTCTTATTAGACTTTTTCTTTGCCTATTTGTTACTTGCTCATTTCAACATTTTTAATATGATTTACAAATAAATATTGTTTCCTGTAACTCATTAATTCTTAAATGCTTACCTGAAGCCAGACAGTAAATTGAGTAGTGTAGTTTTTCCAGCTCCTGATGGGCCCAGTATGGCTGACAAGTAGCCTGGCCGAAATCTGCCACAAACTCCATTTAGTATGGTCTTGTCACCTTGCACTGTAACAAAAGAGCAAGAGTTATTACAATTTATGTCACTACATTTCCTGCAATTCTTTAATCACTGTGGTGAATACTTATATTAAACTACCTTGTCAAGACAACAGTCTTCAAATTAAAAAAATCAATTAAAAATATTCCAATATCAGTAACAGAAATTAAAATAAATCTAGATTTGGCTTATTTCTTTAGTCACTAACAGCATAACTACAAATTACATCTTTGATCTGTAAGAAGAAATACATTATAATACTTAAAATCAATTTATATCTTACAATTAATACCAGTATCATAAACAAGCACAAATTTCAATGCTAATGTATGTAAAAATATAAAGCTGACTTTGGTGAAATTAAAATAATTATGTATCCCCTCTTCTAAACATGCGGGTGCGCGGTGCACACACACACACACACACACACACACACACACACACACACACACACACACACACACACACACACACACACACACACACACACACACACACACACACACACACACACACACACACACACACACACACACACACATACACACACACACACACACACACACACACACACACACACACACACACACACACACACACACATTGAAATTAATTTCACAACTTAACTTAGTTGGTACCTAGGTTATTCATATGTACAGTTCTAGTTCTGTAGTTCTGTCTGTATATCTGTGAAAGTAGGCAATTCAAAAAAAATTATGGTTACCGGTATTTCAAAAGTATTTCCTATTTAACTACATTCTAGTCGTAAATGGTATCTATGAGTCTTAACAATCTAGAGGAAGTTAAGGAGTTTTAGGACTTGCAAAAATAGGAAAGTAATTTGATATCATAGTTTAATGTTGAATAACACAGACATTGCACCCATTCAGTGGCGTAGCTAGGCCTTCACAATTAAAAGTGGACAAAAGAGCACATTGAAGAAATGGAATTGTATCAGTCCCTGAGGTGTAAAGTCCAATTGTTCTCCATTAACTTTGTCCCTTTTTAATAAAAGTATGACGTCTTTTAAGTCACTGAACAATTTTTCACTGTTTAGGTCATGTGGATTCAGTTTTTTAAACACTGTGCACTTAATATTGATTTGGACAGCTGTTCCTTAAAATGTATATCCCCGTCGATTATATACTCCTCAAATTTACAGAGGAACCCAAAGCGTTTTTTTAACTCTTTTATGTTAGAGAAACGGCTAGAAATTTTAACTGACAGTTTAACCAAAATTTCTATTAGAGAAGGTCGCATTTCTTGACACACGGTTAATGCAGAATCATGTGCATACTCCCTTGGCATCGTGTGTTTCCTTCTTATCCTTTCAGTGATACTGACACCCCATTCATTACTTACTGCTCTGCCTTAGTAGTGACATTGTCACACAGCTCATTCCTCCAAACTTTTAAATGTCAATGCTTGAATAAAGCTTACTCCTTACTTGTGCAAGATTTTCTGGATTTTTTCCATAGAAGAAAGAATATTTGTCCAGAAAAAGAGCAAGGTCACAAAATTAAAGTTTTATATCGCATTCATTATTAATGCTACATCTTCCGACGTATCAATTGTTTCAGTCAGAGTATCCCTCAGTTTCTCCAGTGGAGTGATCATTTCATCCAACTGAGTGGATATTGCATCTGCTTTTGAACTCCACCTGATGTCACAATGTCCTTTTAGAGTAATATTTATGAAGCCTTTAAGAACATTCCATCTATGAGTATGAACAGGGAAAGAAGGTGAATAGATGTTCTACTGTCCCAAAAATGTCACTGCCTGAACATTTACATGAGTTGCATGAACTCCAACAAAGTTAAGTGAATGGTTGTCACAGGAAACAAACAGAGCTAGTTGATTCAAATCTAATATTCTCTTCTGAACTCCTGAATGGATACCAGCCATTGTTGCTTGATAGTCATACGACTGACATCTGCAATCGCTAAGATTCAATCCATCTCTCTCAAGTTTACTTGTAATAGCTTGTGTGATCCCCTCCGCTGTTTTGACTTCTAAAGGATTAAAGTCTATGAAAGCTTCCTTGATATCAACAGAATTGCGTTTAAATTCAACAAGTCCTATAATCTGAGACATTTGTTCTACATGTACAGCATCTGGTGTTGTGTCAAATATAATACTAAAGTACTTCACCTTCTTAGATGCAGTAATAATATATTTGCACACTCTTTCTCCTAGCAGGCTTATTATTTCGTTTTGAATAGTTGCCGAAAGATACGATATACACCCAGATTTACGAGAGACTGAATCCAAATGAGATCTCATGACAAGGTCAAATTTAGCCAAGTATTTTAACAAAGCCGAAAGTTTCCAGGATTTGTATTGTTAGTAATTGATTCTCGATGGCCTCTCAGTACTAGATTTTGTTGTGCAAGAGTTTGTACTGTGGCAATGACCCGTTCGAGGATTTCTTTCCATGTCTTAGCTGCTTTACTCATTTGTTCCTGAAGTAGATCACCAATAAGTGCCCCTTTGTTTACAGAACGTTCCAGTTCCTTCCATTCCAAAAACACAGAGCGATAAGCAGGACTGTTTTCATGATCCTGAATACGGAGATTAAATTTCGTGACGACGATAACCCATTGTCACTGCTGAAATTGCTTCTTTGATAGATTTTTTTGTGGAAATAAAGTGCAACAAAATCAAAATAGAGATTTTTTAGTTGGAGAAAAACACTTCCAAATGCGATTTACCTTTCTGCCATTCTGCAAGGTTTTATCAAACCAATACTTGTTTAAGGATCACCCAGCTTCATCTTCAGGAAAATGGCTGTTCTTGTTCTGCAACTGACATGTTCCTCTATTCACCATTATATCTCGGAAGGACTGAGATGTCTCACTTGGCCAAGCATAAACCAGAGAAGCAGGCTGGTTATGTTTCTTTTATGAAAGGAATAGTCATATCAAAGAACCCAGTTGTTTGTAGTTTTATAAACTGAAAACATTTTTTTCAAGTCTATGCTCACTTTGGCGCTCTCCTGGCAGGTGGCTCTTTGCCCCCCCCCCCCAGCCGCTGTATGCGAGTGAGGCGTGGGTCATGATGTAAAAGGAATGCGGCAAGATTCAGAATGCTGAAATGCAGTTTCTTCGAAATACTTTAAATTATACATTCCAAGGTAGAATAAGTTAAGAGGATATCAGAGCAGAACTCGAAGTAAAGGGCATAAATGACATTATTTAAATTTATAGAAGACAATGGTGGGATCATCTGCAAAGGATGACAGAGGATCGATTGCCGAAAGCGGCACTGAACTAAAGCCATTGGTAGAAGAGACGTGGGTCATCCGAGGATGAAATGGGTGCCGGAACAGGTTTATATAACCTAATCCTTGAAAAGGAGAAAAAGGAGAAGAAGAAAACTTCATGAAGATACAAATACTGGGACCTCCATATAAATTTTGGATAAACCAAACTTCGTCATATTTTATTGGAGCTGAAGGAACCGACATGACAGTAGGTTCGCACATTATACAATGTAGTGCTTTTTTTGGGTATCTTGGAATCACATTATCAAAAGTTGATAGAACTGATGAAAATACCATCAACAAAATAAAACAAGGGAAAATCGTGATAGAGCAGGTGAATTCTGTGCTTTGAAGTTGGAAAATAAAGGACAAACCACAAAAGATGATTTGCTTAGCAACTATAGTCATCATCTATGGTTCTGAAACTTTGAAGATAAGTCAAAGTATCTCCCGAAGGATGCAAGCAGTGGAAATGGACATGTGGAAGAAGGTCTTGTGGGGTGTCCAGGCTCCAGTGCATTAGAAAGACGATATCAGTAGGCAACGTAATATTGAGAAGACAATGTTAGACAAAGCGTCTCGTACGGTACGGCCGCGTGCAGAACGGATGTTTCACGATCGTTTGATCGTTGGACCAAAAAGTTGCTAGACTGGATTGCATCTTGACGACTGAAACGGGGGAGACCCAATAGATCATAGAAAGAGAACTTGGAGGAGAACGAATGAGAGGGAGGAAATGAGACTTGCAAAATGGTAGTTGGACAACAGACACTCTGGTGTGCAGTATATGAGGGAACAGTGGCGGAGCTAGGCTTTTTGGAGCTCGGTGCAAGGAGATCGTCTGCCGCCTCACCTTCACAATTAAAGGGGGATAAAAGAGCAAAAAAGGCTCATCCAGTGAACAAAGTATTTAATAAATGCAAATGTGTAGATTTTTGTATGACAGCACGTCCAGCAAACGTCTTAACAATATTTAAGTCAAAATTAAGAAATTACATATTATAATATTACCGGTATTCAGTTTGTGTACATTTATTAGTAACAAATGTAGACTATAAAAATGTAATAATATAAAAAATTTATAACCTAAAAATGTTCTAATAATCTTGCAAATTCCTTGTAGGTCTAAAGCGCATCGTCAAAACAATGTCCTGAAGCAACATAGCCTAAAGTTAAACAAAGAATTACATTAAAAGTAATAAAATAAATCACTTACCATTACAGGTTAATGGTTCCGTCTTCTATTAATAAACACTTCATATTTATTTTTAATACTTAATAAATATTTAATACGAGACATTTTAAAACATAACTTTCCTAGTCTTAGTTGCTACAAAGTGAGTTATTAAATCACTATAATCTAAAGACGAAGCAATGTCGTTTTCAATTGAAAGTATCGCTAGATTTGATACCCTGTCTTGAGATATTGTTGATCGTAGGTACGATTTAATCAATTTAAGCTTACTAAACGATCTTTCACAAAAAGACACAGACACTGGTAAAGTAAGAACAAATTTTAAAGCTGTTGCTAGTGTTTTGTAGGCTTCTAATCTCATTGAAGAAATGTATTGTAACAGTCCCTGAGATGTATATAAAACAAATTTTGTTAATCGTGATGCGTGAATTTAGTATAAAGGAAGAAGAGATATCCAACCGGCAGGAATTGTATATGACTACGTGATAACCTCATCATGGCATACCGAGTTTCGGGTTGAGCAACAGCAACTCAACCGTCTATATTTTCAGAAGCACAGACGGTTTGGATGATTTTCATATCAACAGATTGTACGTCGGGCAGTGGATATTTTTGTGAAGTCATTAAATATAAACTCGCGGATTATAACATTTAATGTACTTTACACTATATTCTGAAAATGTAGAAGATCATTAAAGGAAAGAACACTTGCTGAAACAAATAGACGTGCGAAGAGGAAGACGTCTCCAGCGTACGGAATCTCTCAGAGCAAGAACTGAGAGATTAGTGAAGAAGACAAACGGGAGAACAATTTTTTCAAGTCTATGCTCACTTTGCTGCCCTCCTGGCTATGTCGCCAGGGGCGGCTGCCCCCTCGCCCCCCCCTACCTACGCCTCAGTACCCATTAGAGATTATTATTTGTGGTGGAACACAATTTCCATTTTTCCTGGAAATGTTTAAATTATATGACCATTACGCTTTGTTCTTATAATATAAAATCAATACAATTTATATTAACTGGTTTGCCAGTAGGCAGGTTCAAGTAAGCTACTGGATATTATAGAATGTATCATTATCCCTACTACTTCTAATTCTAATAGAGAAAGCAATAACAAATTAATTCCAATGTTAACTTCTGCTTCAGAATTATGAACATAAATTATGATGTCATTTCTCATATAGTTTGGCTGCTATTTGTAAGGATAAATCGCCCTTACAACTATATATAGGACAGAAGATTGTAAATAAAATTTCGGACAGTCTTTGACATAAAGCAATAGTGACATATTAGTAGGAGAGAAGCCTATCTTGTGCCCTTACAAGAGTTAATTCTGTTACAGTTCTGCAAAAATGTCTGTAATCATAATGTATAACGAGTTTACATCCAAACCCTCAAGAAGGAAATATTTATCATCACCAAACAAAAGAAACAAACAAGCACCTTTGTTCTGTTTTAAGTCAAATTCATGTCTTAAAAGACTACTGGTACTCATTATTCAAGCAAAGTTGCAATTTTTCTCTTTTCTTTAAATGTTAAAACTTTGTTTTCAGTCTTTTAGACATTACTATATTTAAAATATTACAGTATTTACAGTATAATTCTCTACCTTGCTGTATAAAAACTCCATTGTGTTGTGCTAAATTATACTGTATGATAATACGTATATCATTATGTATAATATTGTATCGTACTATATTATAGTGAAGGCTCATAATACACTGTCATATTGTATTCTAAGCTATTATGATGGAACTGGAACACATGCAGAAACGAAGAGAAGAAGTACATTAGTATCTGCAGTAAACGGATGAAATTTTGAGAAATGAGTTTAAATTTTATTCAATTTGCAGGTTTCTATCTTAAATTTACCTTAATGTTCAAATTTAGTTAAATTTGTAGATACAAAGTTACATCGTTGTTCACTAATTGACGTAAGCCTCCTTTTATTTCACGGTCTTGATCTAATTTTTTTCAGATCTGTTTGTGCTCTGAGGCCATCTCTGCCTACTATCAGAAGTCATATGGTACAGAGGGGAATATGGAAAGGCATTTCTTAAAATTTTTTTCTGATACGTACTGCGCAACTTGAAAATTTTGTCATCAAAAACCTAGAGTTGAAGATTATAATTTTTAAGCCTTAACTGTGTAAAAATCGTTATTCGTTATCGTTGTTACGCGCCTAACTCGTCATACATATGTGCCACACAAATCAGCGTAAGTGGTTAGTTTTCACTTCAGTGTGTAACTTAATATTTCAGCAAGCGACAGAATACTTAATTTTTTCTGTACTTTTTATACCTGTCAAAACAAAATTATACATAACGTTTGGTTACGAGTTTTTAGATTTATGACACCAAAAACTTGATCTATGAGACCATTTTTTTGTTACAGGTAGGTATCTACTGTAAGCGGATGATATTTTGAGAATCGATGAGTGTAATTTTTATTCAACTTGCAGGCTACCAGCTTAATAGGTTTTCAAGATATAAAGGTTTATATAGTGAGTATTTACGTATACTGATCACTACGGATGTTTGGTATATTATGCCTATATGCCATATGTAATAAATAATATGTCGAACAAGAATATATTTTTTATTATTTATTAAAGTGTTTCGACAGTTTATTTTACATTACTATCACCTTTGTAAATAGAATGTACAAATCATTCTAAGTACATTTTTGTACATTCTAGTTCTGAAGGTGACCGTAATGTAAAATAAACTGTCGGAACATTGTAATAAATAATAAAATATATATTCCTGTTCAAAATATAAAATATTCTTTATCTCTCTCTCTCTCTCACACACACACACACACACACTATTTACAACAGTCTCTCAAACTATGTTTTTGGGAAATCACTGCTCGTATCAGGATCGCCAGTGAATGGTCTGCGATATTTACACTTTATGACGCATGCGCACTAGTGACTTAGGTTTGTGCACAAACGAACCTTAACGTATCTTACAGGATCTTAAGATCTGGAAGTTTACGATGGTTGTACATACTGTTTTTCGTGCTAAAAAATGTTGATACTTTTGGTTAAATTCCGCTCATAATAGATTTAAACACTATATCGACGCACAGTTTACTTATAAGAGCAAAAAGCATACAGATGGGCATAAGGCCCAGAGAACTATTTTGTAATCGTATCCAACCCTGAAACTGTAGCTTGGCTCATGATTATAAAACGATAGGGTTATTAATTTGATTAAAGATAAATGTAGCCTAATTATTTACGACATTTGTAACTAAATAGTGCCGTGATATGCAAAAAGGACGCAGTGGTTCGCACTACAATTTTTAATAGAATAACATCAATTGGCCTATGTGTGAATAACTGCATACACAGACCAACAGAATCATGTCCAAAGTACAAGAATCGAATTTTTACTTTTGTATCAGTAAGAATTGAATAGAAAGTTAATCATTGGCAGTAAGTGTTAATAAGACATCGTGTTGTAAAAAGTATTACACGCGGTATGCAAGTCAGTCCGTGGTGAATAAATTGCTCTCCATGACCTTTGCCGCATAGTTATAGGCTAGACTCTACGCGCGTTCTTTGCACCAAAATTAAAAGCTGCACCAAAACGCGGAACAAATCACATCGGTCCAACTTAACAAACTGAACCCGCGTATCCAGCATTTTAAGCTAGGGGACCACTCGCGGAGGCTAAACATAAAAATTCCACTTTTCACGCCAGAAACTAAATATAAACATTTTCCACAACCTGCATTAAAATACTGGGGGCAAAGTTTTTGTTTTTAAAATATACGATAAACCGTTTCGAGAATAGTCAATGACTATTCAATATTTCAAATTATTAAGGAAGCATTGGCAGCATGACACTGATAAGACATATACCACAGAAAAGCACACAGAAAAGCACTAATGAATTCTTGAGAAAACCTACACATACATGTAAAAATAAAACACAAAACAAACTAATACCGAATAAATACGGATCAATACAAAACACAACATAATTTTTAAAACACTAAACATTCATAATTTCTAGTGACCTTACAATATCTCTGGATTCTCCAATCTTATAAGGTTATACAACACATATTAAAATTATTATTTGAAACGTGTACCAGACCCATTTGTAGGTAAGCCTGTTAGATACATTAGATGACCAATGCAACACACACACACACACACACACACACACACACACACACACACACACACACACACACACACACACACACACACACACACACACACACACACAAATTATCTTTATTGATACATTAAAGAATGGAATATACAAAAAAATAGAATACAAAGACTGCAACAAATTTCACATAGCCAGACGAAAAGCCATTTAAAAACATTATTTGGAACACCTAAATGCATACAAAATACCAAACATTTATAAATACAATTTAGCCACTCACGCAGTGAACACAGGATACGAATTCCCCGACATCAGCAACGTGACACTAACAAGACATACCACATCAAGGCACTATAATTAATACTTAGGAAAACCTACACAAATATACAAATAAAACACAAAACAAACTTTTACTTGGACAAACACGGATTAATAAAAAACAACACAAATTTTAAAACAATAAACATTGGAAATACTCAAAGAACAAATTTATATACCACATCTGATGCCAATAACACCAACAAAGGTCCAGCTAACCAAAATCCAATAGCAACCAGCACACAGATACCTTACTAGATTATAAACCAACATGACTGACGGTGAACATACTGCTTGATGTTTGAAACGTGTTCCAAGTAATAAAAAACATAAGCTGATTGTATACTACTGTAGTATAATTAATGTATAATTATTAGACATATTTTACACCAGAGAGATTGAGGATTCGTTATTCACAGATAATGTAGAGACAGTTCTGAAAATAATTGGAATAAGCATTTCGAGAAGGCATGTTACAGGCAGACGTTTTTGAAAAACGGTCCTACAGAGGACCGTTTGACTGTAGCGTTGTTTGAGAGAGACTATGAGGAGTTCAACTCTGTCTATTGTTTCAGAGCTCCATGGCTTCCTAACAGCCGTATTATCATCCATCCACTTTTTTTTTTTGTAATCGGTATAATCCACGTTTGGCTTCACGAGTATGGAGCCACGATGATTTAATAGTACTATTTATTGTATCGCCACGTTTTCCATAGACAATAACCTATGAAGTGCCCAACACATTATTATGTACGTTACTTGAGACATGGTAAAAATTTTGTGATAAAACTAATTGAGGGTTACCGATAAAATGGAATAATTTGTGCACGTAAAAACAAAACATGTTGAAACGTATTTTAACTTTTTAATGGAAACTATAGATTATACTGAAACACTTGCTGAAATCGAGTGTAAGTAACAGGACATTCCATTTATAAGGAAGCGAAATTTCAAAAGGTTAACATACCGTAAAGAAAAATTAAGAACTTTGGTAGCGGTAGTTGGAGTAACATACGTCATCATTTTTTCTTAATCATTACTGGGAAGAGAAAGGAAGGCAGGTAAAGACGAAAGTCTTGGGAAGAAGTCTAAGTTAACAGATCGTTACAGGTTTTGATGGTTTCACAATTTAAAACTGTAAAGTGTTGTTAAGTAAGTGGATGTTCTTATTAACAGTTACCCACTGCGTTAGTGTTTATATCTGTCTGACAACCTAGGCCTATGTCCTGAATTATTTCATACACTTGAAGGGGACCATTATTTGCACCCTTTCCACATAAAATTTATTCTGAGATCAATCAACCACGATTCTCTTAATCACTTCCATACACTTGCCACATTTTTCGCCTGATCGTTGAAAAATTTCATCACTGGCAAGTCTGAACACCATTTCAGTTGTAACTAACATGTTACTGTAATATCCTACTTCAAACAAAATCAACAGTTTCCCCTTCTGTTTGTAATCAAAGATTGGTTTTATAAAACGTTACAGTCCAAACTTTACTTACACTAGGCTTATTCTTTTTCGTAGTTACTTTTGTGCGGTAATAAACGTATAAAAGCGTTTTTTGCCGTGTTTTATAGTCGACCAAAAACGGGTTAAAAAATTTAATCCAGCGGGTTGTCAGACTAAAAGGAATTTTAACTAAACTCCGAATGTGGTATCTACTATGAAAATTTCATAACTTCGGAAGCACCACGGGCCAAAAATGTGGTTTTGAAATTTTTGTTTTCATTATACGATTCTCTGGCTTTATAGTTTTTTTCCTAAAAAGATAGTAGAGCAATTTTTCAACTATCAAGGTTTTCGTAATTTTTCTGATAATTGAAACATTATCCGATATTGAAATTTACCTAACAATAAATTTACCTTTTTCAAAATACTGAGCGAGTTTTTACAGTTTAAAACATTTTAAATGACAGTGAATCAGGAGCTGGAGAAAGGGGGTTCCCCACAAAGACGTTTACAATGTTCTTTAAATTTTGAGTTTCACTTTGGACTGTGGTGCCTCTAAAGTTATGAAATTGTCATATTAAACACCACATTTGAATTTGGGTCAACATTCCCCTCCAAAATGTCGTCCATCATTCGTTCAGCCGCGATTACTTGTAAAGAATTCGGGCCTGATCACATGTAAAACGAGTTTTAAATCATTTTTTCTACGACATTAGTGCTCTGGGAACAATAAGTGATTAAAATGAGCCGCATACGACAATTGTGCTACATATATATACCGCTAATTACAGACGAGCATAAATGTCACCATCAATGACGTTAATTGATTTCTTCTTGTACATTTCATATGTCGGTAACAAGTTTTGTCGTGAGCTAGGACTATCACGCTTGAAGGACGCAGTTGTCAGTCATAATAACTGGCCGGTATAAGCCTTATACGTACCAGAACGCGCGCGATCGCGCGCGCGCACACACACATCAACAACGTAGCCCGGATATTTGCTGTATACAAACGACTATTTATGTCAGAATGTATGGGTTTAATTTCCGCTATTCAAGTGTTAAGTAACCTTGAAGGTTACATCTTGATTGCAGATTCGAAGACTGTAAAATTACAGGAGTGATTAAAACAAATGGCTTTATCGTGTCATTCAGCGACTTTTTTATTAGCCTACTGCTTCCAATAAGTTCCTTTGTAAAATATTCGAGCGAAAACAGTTGTCCGATTTGACGAACGTTTTCTCTTTACTCTAAGTGTCACTGTCACTGTATTTTCTAAATGTATACAGTATTTATTTTTTTTATTAATAGAAAATTAAAATCTACTTACAAAAATGTGAAACGTGTAAGAACAAAATTTATTAAAATAAAACATTTTAATTGGAGAAAAAAAAGAACAAGGGATAAAGAATTGGGATGTGGTCTTCAGATGGCCGGTAAAAAAAAAAATTAATTAACATCCTTTCGATTTTTCGTATACTAGAATTACAATTTTTTTCATATTACAGGACGTTGAAAAATTACTGTATTGTTTTATGATTGTATTTATTTCCGTAAAAGCAAAAGTGCTCTCGCGCTTACGTTTTTTAATTAAACGCAAAGTGATCATAAATTACAGCTGACATCTGGCCCTTCGTACTATCTGGATCAGTCATAGGCATGATCAACAAAAACGTGAAAAAAAATGATTCTATAGAACTATTGTATAAAGCGGTTTTAATCCTAAACACCATCTTAGAATTTTTAAAATGCGATTCCAAAAACATTGGTACTAGCCATTGTAAAGCACTTGGCCGCCAATATTTTTCTGCATAAAACGATTCTTATACTCGACAAAGCCTCTTCACATTCGGCAGCAATGAATTAAGTGATAAAGATATAAAAGCACTGTTTATGGCCGGAAATGTCACGGCAGTCAGTAAACCAATGTGCCAAGGCGTGTTCGAAGCATTGAAATGTATCGGCGCCGACTTTTTACCTGTCTGATATCAACTATTGACGAAAACGAAGACAGTTCGCCTGAAATAAGTAGATATTCAGGAACTAATAAGTTTAGTGTCTGAGGAACGGGGGGAGACATCGCCCATTGCGCTTGTTAGATTTTTGAAAATTTTAATTGGATCACAGTAAATGGGAGGAGGACAAAGACAGCGTGACAGTGAAGTGGGGAAAAAAAATGGGCTGGCGTTATTGTTAGAAAGTAATACCTGAATGTAAGATTGGCTAGAATAAGATGAAGTTGAAGAGGTAACTCATAATAATATTGTGGTTGTGGTTAATGTGGTATTGAAGAGGAATCAGTTAACGTAAACATCCATCATATATCGCCTCAGAGGATTTCAGGACAATCGAGGCAACCGCTAGAATACATTACTCAGCAGGCTTATTTGTCTGTGGAAATGGAGGAATATTTCGATGAAGAAAAACTTTGCGAGAGATTCAGACAATAGTCAAAGACTTTTTGAAGATCCAGTTTCGTGTACTTTGTTTGTTTGTTTTCGAATTTGTTCATTCTTTGTAAAAAATTACTTTTTGGTAATTTAATTAAAATTTAATAGTTCAAACAAACATTTGTACCAACCTTTTGAATACATTTTTTCTGTATATGAAATATATACTACACAATAAATTTATATATAAATATATATATATATACCTCGTATAAATACTACAGAATTCTTTACATAAATGTTGAAGATTTGTAAATACTGTATTGCCTATTTCTATTTAACTTCCTACGCAATTAAGTCCAGTTGAAATGTATAAGCAACCCTACATTGTAAAGAAACGATATTAATTTATAGTTATCACTGCAGTCAAAACGATTCACCGCCAACCTCCGGCTTATTCGGCGTTTCAGTTATCAGGGTCGGCCGACCGTCACATTACGCTGGACAATACAATAACAACATTTTCATTAAACAAAAGTTTCCTTGAACATTTTAAATTATTTTTTAAGGTATTTATAGTACATGAATGTAATTATTATACGCTTATTTTTTCTGCATTTTTTAAACTGCTTTTGCAGACCGCGATTAAGAAAAATATATTTTCTTATTTTCAAAAATAAAGTTAAATCACTTTGTTTTATCGCGGCCGTTACAGTAAACAATTCATCATTTTCGTGACAACTCAGAGTCTTATCTTAGGAAATTATATCCAAGGTTCTGATAAATATATTAAAAAAAGTCTTGTTTCATTTTTTAATAATTTTTTGTGTTAGTTGGTTTATTTTAAAATATCTTTTCCGCGATCGTTTTTAATAGTCTATTCGTGTACTAGCAGAATACGAATACTGATCATCGAACGCCAGAAACAGGATATAACTAAATACAAAAATAATTGCTGCTAAAAATTCTATTAGAAGAAATTATATTTATACACTTGCTATAACAAACTTTATACTTTTTAAACACTTTTTCAGTAAATATTGAGAATCCATAGTATATAAACAGACGCGAAAACACACACACATACACACACACACACACACACACAGACAAAGCGCGCTTACGGACGGACGTATACAAGACAAACTCACTCTCGGTACGGCTGATAGAGCGAGACAGTGTCCTTGTGCCTACGTTAAAGTGTGTTCACTTCAACACCAACGCGAACCGCTTATATAAACACATGTTGGTTTATTTAAAAATAAGTAGGCCTATACAGGCTTCTTACTTTCACTGTCACTAAGATGCTAACGACACGTTGAGATAGTGGAAATCGTTAACTACGATTACAGTGCAAGGTGATTCCCAACCAGTTCCCTGAACACTGCCGTACTGAGGTTTCACGGCAAACGTGTAGCAGCACTCAAGAATGCAAGTTAATGCAGAATTGTCCCTGAAAAAATTTTATTAACACGCATTTCACTTCTGCAATAGCAAATTCCGTGTGTCAAGTTTGATTTAAAATTCCCTTTATACAATTGATTTAAATATTTTACATTTAATTAATTTTTGATTGATCTGATATAACACGGAATACATAACGACAAAAAACAAGACGGATTCGAGTAAAAAAAAAGCATGATTATATAGCCAAATAAGACTAATGAAGTATGGCCATATAAGGAGTACGGACCAAAAACCGATCTACAGCACACGCACTGGCTGGAGTACCATAAAATGAACAAGGTTAGGACGACTCATAAGACCACGACTTGACGAACTGGAAACGAGATGGAAAGATGCTATTAGAGGAAGTACTTTGAGAGATCAGGGTATGGAGTAGTTTGTTGGGATGAATAGCCATTGGAATCCTTATTTCATAATGATAATCAAGATATATATTATTTGATGTCGATTAATCAAGAAAGGAAACGATTAAGATATTGAATCGTGTATGATAGACCAAAAGATGAGGAACAACATACATGAAACTATATTATTCAGTTCCGAAAAGCGTTACTCCATACAACTTTAACATACAGAAAACAGACAAAACAAGAAAGGAAAAAGAAGTTATATGCATTAGCATCTAGCTCACAAACGTTGTCGGAATTACAGATCGAACGAATTCCAGAGAAACTGATAGAACTGGCAGAAGGCAAACCCAATTGTTTTGAGTTGATGGTATATTTTTATTTCAGTTACAATATTAGTTTAATTTTAAAAAATGTATGTTTTTGCTAGTTTTATGTATGTTTTACATTAGGGAAATAATTGCCCAACACTGTCAGAAGTAAAATTTAATTAAATTCTGTTTAGGAGTAAAATCAGAAATCAGAAATACTGGATAGCAACAGGTGTCCAGTACTACTGACTTGACTAAACAATAAATATCAGATTAAAACAATTTAAATTCTTCAAGACCTTCTGTCAACCTTTATTACAAACGTCGACCTGACGAGAAACGTGCTGATGCACGAGACCTCGTCTTGCAGCCAATAATTATACTATAAAGAACGTCAAATATAACACAAAGTCAATAGAGTTCAGTTGGAGTCAACTGCTTGCGGGTCAATTAACTGAAAGGTTACGTGATATAACACGTTTTGTAGTTGGACAAGGACAAGTATATTTACGTGCAGCGTCATGTTATTGGCTTCACTGTATGCACCTTAGTTTACATCGACGACGTTGCATGAAACTTGAAACTATTACGAAGTTATTGCATGGAAGTCTTCCGCTTATGTAACCAGTACATTACAGTTTACATAACAATATATAAATCTTTCTTAGGAGGCAATATTATGCATTAACAATAGAATAAGTTACAAATTATCAAGAATAATTCTACGGAAACTTATTAGATAGAGATCTCATGTTCAATTCCCGGACAGTACTGTGCGTCTTTCAGCCTGCAGGTCGACTCAGCCTGTGAAAACGAGTACTTGGGATAATATCTACTAAAGAGTGATGATGTACAGTATAACAGGTAATGCTGGAAGGCAAGACTGATGATTCCGACATTGTCGTGTTTACTTGCTGAACTGCTACTTGTCATGTTCCGGACGAGGCCTTTCAGTGTTTCTACCATTTTTAAGTTCTAAACTACGGCCTAGGTCCTTTAGGTCGTGGTTTAGGACTTGAAAATGGTGGAAACACTGAAAAGCCTCGTCCGGAACATGACAAGAAGCAGTTCAGCAAGTAAACACGACAAAGGTGGAATTACAGAGACTGCTAATTCAAATAACAAGATGAAGACTGATGATGTACTAGGCCTATACATAATGCTACAAGTAAGAGTAATGACGCGCTAGGGATAATGCTCGAAGGTAAGACGCCAGGGAGGAAAACTCGTGGGTCAGAAATGTAAAGAGATCTACCAACATAAATACCGTTCTTTGCAAAATTTTGGATATTTGAATTTAAACGCACTAGAAGACGGTGGAATTTTAACAGACCAACACAAAACACAGAACAGAGCTGTGTCTGTCATAACAGCTCCCCAGCCTCATTAGAGATGATACTAAGGAGAATGATTAGTTACAAAATTTGACTTTAATGAAACTACTCCTATTAATGTTATGAGTCTCAACATCAGCTATTTCTGTTTAGCTATTTTTAGGTTCGCATAGGTTACAATTCACAATAAGCCTACCTCCTGTACAAATATCGTAATTTTGCTGACCAATATAACCCAGTGAAGCCACTTATAGGTATAAATGTTTGTTTATCGATTTCCTTACTGCTGATTATAAGCTGTAATTGGCGAAGCGTGCACGTAGCTTGCCGTACGGGTGAGACATTCGTTTTCCATTAAAAATAAATGCCGGTCTACCACTAATCTTTGTAAAATTAATGAGACTTACAACGTTTTGACCACTCACAATCAGTGTCGACGTCATCAGCTGTGCAAACACATAAAGTAAAAAAAAAATTTTATTAAAAAAATCGTTAAAATTTACGATTTATGTTCCCAACCATAAGATGACCGCGGACCATTGAGTCGATAAGTAAATGAAACGCAGATGTCCCGCTCTTACAAAGGACTTGGGTTTCCTTTACCATGGATGGGAAGGAGAAGGAAAGGAAGACCGCGTACAAGATGGCTGGGCCAGGTTGGTAAGGAAGCAGTGAGGCTGGGTGCAGCAAACTGGTGGACATTGGCTGGGAGTAGACCAGACCAGTGGGGAAGATTTCTTTTGGAGGCCAGGGCCCGGACTGGGCTGTAGCACCGAGGATGTATGTATGTATGTATGTAGGCCTATGTTCCCAACCATAAGATGACCGCGGACCATTGAGTCGATAGGTAAATGAAACGCAGATGAAATCAGTAACTTTTCAATTAATTCACATCAGAAAACGGTCTGTCAGTTTGTGTTGCCAGTCTGCTCAAAGATTCGTTCTGGACGAGTCTCCACCGTTCTCAAATCCTACTTTGTAATAAAATTCTAACTTCAGATGTGAGACACAGGATCTTATCAAAGGAATGCCATGATTATATTCAGAGATTATCCAGTGCGCTTGCCTAAACCTTACTACTTCTGCAATAGACGTATCTATCAACTGGGAAGGAGTCCACGGCAAGATCTAAAAAAGTAGTCTGATCTGTTACCAATCTTTCTTTTGTCAAATTTCTGATTCGTGGCGGGTAACTGGCATTAATCCCTGCCAGTCAAATAAACAGATTTGTAAGTATAACCTTGAAACAAAACAAAGCACGCTTAGCATACAACGTTGCTCAGTCATCGACGGCTTAGTTAAACAATCGGACGTGATTCACCTACAAAACAGAACTTGGAAATAACCGTCATCTGCTGGTTGTAAGTCTCATTTAATTCTGTTCATCGGCAACGGTCTTGTGAGGTCTTCATCTAGATTCAACAATTAGACCGCCGTGCTGGAGGTTACCTCTGGATCAGTACGTGTTCTATCTAAGTCTACGTAGTTATTCGATTTATCCTCTTATCGTCCGGTATATGACCGGCACGATTTAACTTGAACTTAGTTGTGAAGATAACTGCGTCATCGACTTCGGTTCGTTGTCTAATGCTGGTCATCTATATTCTGTGTCGCTGAGTAAAACAGCAGCGTTGGATCATTGTCACCTGATTTGACATTAAATTTGCTCTATTTAACGGTACACTCATTTTCTGTGTTAGAAACCTGACAACCTTTCTTGAGCGGTGAGCGACGCTGACCCAGCGAATGAATTAACCCCCACTTAAAAGTATACATACAGTGTCTAGAGAGGAGTGAGGGAAGACAACGCGACAACAGTTCGCTGTCTCACACACTAATTCTCTCTCTCTCTCTCTCTCTCACGCGCGCGCCCACGCGCACGCACACACAATGTCGATCGCTTCACAATGAGACTAGCTTTAGAGGGACCAGATTTGAAATTTGATAAAACGGGACACTTTCTCCTCTCCCCCGCAATCGTCCTCCATACCTCACTCGTAACTCTCCTTACCCTTTTACACTGCTCTGACACCAATTGCGAGAAAAACAGATTCTACTTGAAGCTGAAATGAACAATTAACACTGTTTAATAAAGTAGTTGATACCAAAAAGATTAAATGATTTTGTTTGATTAAAAACAAGACGTAATTTTTAAGTTCATAGTAAAAATAACTTTTTTTAGCCGTTATTATGTTAAAAATACACGCACAGTTCTCACTTCTGTCACTACTTATAAAACGCAACCATGAAACAACGTTAATAAGTACGAGGTTTACACTTAATGCTTACAGTACCCACATAGGTTATGTTCGTAAGCATCGCGAATCGACCGGTTACTGAAATAATCGATGTAACGACGATGTAAAAATCGATGCTGTAAAAATCGGTATGCATTAGGCTATAACTAGTACCAACAGAGAACGGAACATACCGCAAGTTGAATGGAAGACATTCTAATTGTTTTTAAAACCTAGATTTAAGCAGATTAAAAAAATGTGGGTAGACGTTTAGTGTTTTTGAAAAACGGGATATTTTGCGTCCCTTTAATATTTTCCTGGGATAACAGGACAAAGAACAAAACAAGGCACAATCCCGTTAAAAACAGGGAGTCTAATCACCCTGCATTAGCATGCTTCCAATGTTCTCTCTAGCCTTGTTGCAGCTGATGTTCATACACTACTATGAAACATTGTACAAGACTGTTGTGCGCATGTGGGAAATGAATGAAAACTTTGTTAGTCTAAGCAACTGTTCAAACTCTATCGTCAGGTGTTAGACCTTTTTACTTAGTCTCAGCGTGGCGGCGCTATACTTAAAAATGGGTAGTTTAAGACTGAGAGAAAAACAAGAAAAGAAAAATACAGCGGTTATCTGGTTAAAAACCAGGAAACAAAACATTTTTTTTTGAATCCTCAAACCACCATACTCTTACTCTGCCAACATCACTCTTGGCACTCCAAACTTCAACACGCATCTTCTTCTTCCTTCATATTTGAATTTTCTTTAGTAACTCCTCCCATCCTACTGTAACCTCTTATTTATTAATTATTTCCCTCATCTTTTGGCTTTTCCTTTCATTTTTCTTTTAGCTGTTGATTGGTTATTAGGAAGAAAGAAGGGGTAGATGTTTGAATCCAATATTTCTACACGTGTCAAACAAAAGGTGCTGTCATGTAGATGACCCCAGTAGGTGTCTCCTGGTGATCCCAGGAGAATTTCTCTCTTGAACTATTAAGCTACCATAAGATTTCTCGGATTCAGTGATAAGATTCGATTCGGACTTAACTTAGGGTGTACAAGACAGAGAGAAAATAGTAACATTAACTGGGTAAAAAGACAGAAATCAAAGAATTATTTGCATCCCCAAACCAACACCATCTTACAGTAGTACACATACATTCGTTGTAGCCTTACCATAACGAAGTTCTTTGACTTTACTGAGACCGGCTAAATAATATTGTCTTTTCGAATTCACTGTTTCGATTATCTGTAAAAAATCTCTAACAGCAATTGTCGATTAAATTACTTTCTATTTCTACAGCATCCTGAATAAGAATTATATTCTTCATACATATTTGATTTAAAAAAAGCTGATTTGTACGGCTCGATTTGCTCGTCCACCCGCACGTACGCGGACAATTAATACTTACGTCTTCTCTGGCATGCCCGGGCCAGATAAGTAACAAGGGCACACAATATATACTACACACATACACAACAGTCTTCCCCCCCCCTACGCACGGCTTGCCCCCGGGCGTGGGTTAAAAGGTTGGCTAATATCTCTCTGGCTGGGTTAGGCGTGAGTTCTATCACGGCCGGGAGGGCGCAACAGGTCTATGACCTAATGCCTGAAGTGGAGAAGAAGAAGAAGAAGAAGAAGAAGAAGAAGAAGAAGAAGAAGAAGAAGAAGAAAAGCTGATTGCGAGTCTAACTTCTTTTGAAGCCGTTTTGAGTTAATACACACACACATATAAATGTAACGATGGGACGTTTATTACGTGGAAAGTGTCCTCATAGATTCCATTTTCATGAAAACAGAATTCGAATTTTAAAAGCACACAAATTATTGTGTTGTGTAAACTGATGGGCATAAATACGTGCAATGATTTTACGTCAGCAACCCTAAAATAACGCAACAGTAATAAATACATGGAGTCACGAACGCCGCATGAATTGTTAATGACGCGTATGTTTTCTGCATTCCTTTAGCGGCAGTCCTTCGTGGTTCCGATTTAAATACACACGTTTGCCGATAAAATTACGCGGCACGCAAACCCCCTATTCTAAATATAGTAACACGAATTCTCTCGTTTACCACTATTTAATTTTTACTAGTAGTCCTACTTATTTTCTTAACACTTGGAATCTACACGGACGGGATTTGACATATCTCAAACCGATTTCCATTTCTCTCTTCCTGTTTCCTGCAGGTTTTTCTACATCTTCTCACTTCAGGATTTTCCCCTACGCTGCTCTCGTCATCTTCATTTGCCACTTTTCTCTCTACCTACCCTGTGATCACTGTTCACCACGTCTTGCTTTGTATAGTACTTTGGTAAGACTTGTTTCTTCCATTCTTTTTTTTTACACGGCCAAATCGTCTCAATTGGCATTTAGTTTTATTATTTACTGTCTTACCTTTAGTTTGTTTGTAATTTGTGTTTCTGATTTTATTCAGTTTTGGTGAATTATATAATTTTATTAGTTTCTGAAAATGAAAGCGTCAGTAAATTTGTAGATTGGTGAAATCAGTGTCGAAGGAAATACGAATTGGCTCCACAAGGCTATTTCTGTCGCGAAAATACGAATGTTTTCAATCGATAACCGTCTTACCGCTCTTAAACTATTTCGAGATAATAATTGTCTCCAAAGAATCAATCGGTGTAGTAACCTGCACATGTCTTATAGGCCTATAGTACTATGCATCGAGAAGTAACCTACTATGCAGTACTATAGTACTGCATCGAGAAGAACATATTCGTTGAAGTAACTATTTATTCGCAAGGGAATTCAGTTAATAATTTATTTATTTCCCTCTGTGATAGAATAATTTTGTATAGTAAGCTTCGAATTATCCAAAATTCGAATTAAGCAAGCAGTAATTTGGGGAGTTCATTTTTACTATCATTCAGTAGCCCTTAACTTAACGAGGAGAATTTGTTAATGAAAATATGAACGTCTACTAAAATATGAATCTAATAATTAATCACGAAGTCAGGCACTAGGTTCTAATGCAACCACAAATGTCTATAAACTGCACTATTTTCAATTGTATTCACATATGGTTACAAACTAATAGTATACTGAAATTAGTATTACAATATTTATAATTTATTACTGTAAAGTTATTAATCGGCTTGCTTTTTTATTAGAAGACTATTAATGCATAATAATTTATGTAGTTTCAATGAGGAACTTCACTTTACCAAATGGGGAGAGAGTTTTCCCCACACAACCGTTTCGTGTGTTTAGTTGGTGACACCTAACTGTGCACACGTTCCTGCCTTGGTTTTATGTATGAAAACTACTGTTTCTTTTTCAGTATTTTATTTCGCCAACTCAAGGTCAAATATTTTTATTCTACGATACAATTTATACAAAAAGTTACAATTACAAGACAATAATGTGAACTGAACACATTGAAGTGAAGCGACAAACGACCACGGAGGCTATAAGTCCGTGTCCAGTAAGTTCCGCAGCGTGCCGCGCCATACCCTGACGTTACCACATGCCAGACTGTGATAACACAAGTCGACACTTACACGTACACGACTACGTCCACAACTGTCAGTAGCGTCGACGTTTTTATATGACAAGACAAATGCAAAGTAAAATATCGGTATGGAGAACCATACATGACTTCCATATTCTAAGATTCATATTTATATCATTTTCGAAATGAAATATTACCATAGAAACTACTTATTTCTACTTACTGCTTCAGCCTTAACCACAGTACTGTGGTCACTAACGTATACCACCTCACGTTATCGCACTCGATTTTCACTGATGATGGAAGTTGATGGCATTGCCGAAACGTCTGGTTTTGTAGAAAACATTGGACTACGGCCAAATATCCCTGGAAGGAATTTTAACAAAAACTACTTCTTTGTTGCCGATAACGTTGTACACATATATATAAAAAATATGCATAAAATTAATGGCTTGTATAAGTTAATGATTGATCTCCATTAAGTAGTGCTCAAGTTTCCAAAGTTTTAATATTATGATGTCCGTAATTAAAACATCAGAGCAGGTTTAGTGTGTATGAGGGTACACCGTGGACAAAAATTTTCAACATTTCCTATTGAGCGTTGCTTAGAGTAAAGCTGCGAATCTACAGTGTACGTTTCTCAGAACAAACACGCGGAAAAGAAGGACGCTCCGAAGTCACTCATGGACCCTCAGCATCTTGCAGAGGGTTCATTCCCTAAAGACGAAAAGTCTGTCTATGAGTCGTTCCTCTGTAAACACGTGCAGTTACACTGCCCAGCGATCCACAGGAAGCAAATCGCTATCCACGCTGGACACTTTTTCGGCTTGCACGCGTTATGTTGGTATGGGTTTCGGCACTTTCCATTTAAAAAGCGTGCAAATGTAAGAAAATAAACATGAATGAGGCCAGAAATAACGCGAATTTTGTGTGTGTGTGTGTGTGTGTGTGTGTGTCTTCCCTGCCTTTTTATTGCGGTAGTCATAATAATAAAATGGAAACGTAAACATTACATAACTGAGATATGCTTGCCTGCCACGAACGATATATTTTCTCTCATACATGATTTTCATTAAAATGAAAAAATTATAATTTTATTGCCTGGGAACAAAATTATTTTATTTTTAACAATTACCATTGTTTGAAAAAGTTTAAATGAATTTTCAAGTACTTTACTGTTGTTAAAACGTAAAAGGTTGCAGGTAAACTACCCCTTCCCCTTAACCGATCTTCACCAAAATCAAAAGGCCTTGAATTCTCTACAAATCAGGGCCGTATGCAAAACATTATTTGATTCTGTTTGAATTTGCGGCTGTTATCGTTTGCCATAGAAAATACCCTTGTTAAAACATAAAACGTTGCAGGTAAACTACCCCTTTCCCTTAACCGATCTTCACCAGAAACAATAGGTCTTGAGAACTCCATAATTCAGGGCTGTATGCGAAACATTATTTGATTCTGTTTGAATTTGCGGCTGTTATCGTTTGCCAAAAAAAAAATTACCCTTGATAAAAAAACCGTTGCCGGTAAACTACCCCTTTCCCTCAACCGATCTTCACCAAAAACAATAGGTCGTGAGTACTCTACAAATCAGGGCTGTATGCAAAAAATTATTTGATTCTGTTTGAATTTGCGGCTGTTATCGTTTGCCATAGAAAAAAAATCTACAGACACAGACAAACAGACACACAGACACACAGATAGATAGACAGACACACACACACACACAGACACTTTTCGAAAAACGACTTTTTTCATGTTTTGAGTGTAGTACAATCAAAATCTGCAATAATCTCGAACACGATTTTTTTTGCCATCACCATACTTCCATTTCCTTAAGGAATATGGAAGTAAAAGATCGCGATGATAAGTTACAGTCGAGTCATTGTTAGTGGTCACCGTAGAGACAGCATGAAAAGTTTAGTTTAAAATGAAATAAAAACACGTGTTAAATCCCAAAACAGTGCTGTCCTTGATAACGAAAGTTTAGGAGATTTATGACATATAAATTTATATTTACATATTATATATTATATATAATAATAGGATACATTGATGCTTCGAGGGTTGTAAGGATGGTGACTTGCATCCCCCCCCCCCCCGGCTTATGAAGTAAGTGGGGAATGGAGAAAATTCTCAGGAAGTCTAATTATAGTAGGCCTACATATAATATATATAATATTATATACTGTCTACAAAGAAAGAAATATAATATACCAAATTGGTTTTGAAAATGGATACAATAAAAATACTATGATCAAAATAGAAAATAAAATCAAATACAAAATAAAAACTGAACAATTAAGAATTAATCAAAATGAACAACTCATAAATAATAACAACAACAAAAAATGGGCCACATTCACATACATAAATAATAAAATGACAAAACTAACAAAACTATTTAAAAACACAGATATAAAAATAGCATACAAAACTAATAAAAATAAATTACAAATTCTAAATAGCTCACACAACAAAGATAATACAACAACTAATGGTATATACAAAATTGAATGCCAAGATTGCAATAAATGTTACATAGGACAAACAAAAAAACAGCTGAAAAAACGTTATTTTGAACACCTAAACGCATACAAAAAACCAGAAATATATAAATCCAATTTAGCCACACATGCAATAAACACAGGACACGAATTCCCAAACATAACCAATGTATCACTAATAAAACATATACCACACAAAGGCACCATAATGAACATTTGACAAACATAAAACACAAAACAAACTAATACCAGAACAAATACAAATCAATACAAAACATGACACAATATTCAAAGCACTCAACATCGAAAATACACAAAATACAAAAACATATACCACAACCACACACAATAATACAACTTTAAAAGACCAAAGACCAACAAACAACCTTAATAACATCCAGCAGCCAACACACAAATACTTCACCAGAAACAAGATGGCGAAGGCTGAAGATGAGAGAACAGGAACTCTCGAAACATGTTCCAAATAGAAAAAACATCTTGAGGTAAATTTAGTATAAATATTAAAGTAATATATATATATATGTATAAATTAGGTAATAATTGTTCAAAATATAATTTTATTATATAGTCTATAATTATATATTTATATATTATATTGTATATAATAATATATTATTATTATACATTTATAAGAATATTATTATATAACTTATTATACATATTATATTTCTATTAATGGATGGAGACACAATGCATTAAAATATTAATACTTATTAAGAAACCAATATTCTTAAGTTTACATTAAAGATAAGGTGTGAATGAAAGAACACACCGTTCACTAAAGGTCAATAAATGTATTAAATCACTAATTGAGCATCATTTCTGCAAGTTGGTCAGCTAACTACCTGTTACCTTGCAAAATATATATATATATATATATGTAAACCACATTTCTTTTACACGCAATCATGATTTCGGAAAATACTAGAGGATGAAGTAGTTATGGGAAGTTGACCTTTAGCACAAAACATGCTATATTGGAAATATGAGACAGGAAACAAAACTAGTTACATCTTTATAAACAAAAGAAATCTCACCCCCTCTCTCTCTCTCTCTCTCTCTCTCTCTCTCTCTCTCTCTCTCTCCCCCCCTACACACATACGCGCGCGCGCGCGCATAAAGAATTTCGACGAAACCGAAACATCGAAGCATGATAGGTTTTGTAAACAAAATATTTCTAGACTGTAGGGAATCTAAAGTGTGTAAGCGTCACATTTTTCGATGACGCATCACGCATTTTGTGGAATGACCCCCAGCCTAAAAACACTATCATGTTAAAATTACTATTTTTTTTATAAATATCTTTTTTCATAGGAAAATTGTCGGCTTGTACTCAGCCGATGTTAACAAAAGTATGATAGGCCTAATGACCTGGGAAAAACGTTTTTCATTGCATCCTCTTCTGGTTGTATCCCTGCAAAATAATCTGCCCATGGTTGGAAGCAAAACAAGACCCCCCCCCCCCACACACACACACACAATACGTGTGCTGCCGGATGATGCAGCGTTTGGTTAACCGTAACCTCACTCAGTTAATAAATTGTGTGCACGCTGGTCGGAGCAATGCGTCACGCATGTTTAGTCAGAGACCTTGACCAACTGAACAACGCGATTACTGTCCACATCTACAACTACCGCCCAGTGTTTACGTATAAACAGGCAAGGGTAATTTTAGTTTTAAATGCACGATAAACTGGCAAGATTTGTACCCGAAGATTTAAATACCTATTAATACAAAAACGAATTAATCCCCAGACGTTATTTGACTGACGACTTAATTATACTGAGAACATCTTACTAACGACGCGTTACTCTGCTGATTTCACACTATCCCAGTCCCTCAAATCCAGATCAATCAAGTTCTGTCGGTCTAATTAATTACACTCACCAAGGCCCTTTAGATCGAACTGTTTGTTGACGTAACTGAATTTTGACAGTGGCGGTTTTAGAGATTGTAACATGGGGGTGTGCACCGCTGTAAGTGGGAATAAGAACTACAATTTAAAAAATATAATTTTGGTTCATCTTGGTTGGTGAGAAGAAAAATAATACTTAAATATAAAAAAGCGATTACACATAACAACAAAGGTTAGTTACATTACATTCTTTAAAATTGAATAAGAAACGGTTAAGGGGGATGCTGGGCCCCTTCCGATTTTTGGCTAGAACCGCCTCTGAATTTTGACACGTTTACTCAATTTAGCCTAACTTCAATCGGAAGGCCTAAAATAGCTTTGCATAGATTAAAAGTTGATATTGTTAATTTATATTATTTTTCATACAATTATTTATAGAAGAAACAACAAACAAAGAAGAAATCTATGAGTTCATGGAGAGATATGTCGCATCGTTTGACCATATATTCCAGATTTAATAAGCGATTCAACAAAATTTTATACATTTTTCACATGAGCGTGGACATTTTCAAAATTTCAAAAAATAAGTTACAATATGCAAAATTAATGCAGAATACGAATTTTCGCCGTGGAACCCGTAATAGGAACACTTTCGAGAAAACTGAACAATAACTATTAATTTAAAAAAAATCTCACTCGTTAGTTCGAATCAAGATTTTATTAGTTTGTTGATATAGGTGGGATGTTAAAGTTTTATTAACACAATGTTATAAATTAATTATTCTAAATAATTAATACCCTTCTTCACTTTGCAGAGTAGGCACAATGCTGGTTCCGTCTTCACACAGTATACCTCTCCGTCTTACTCGCGGCCGTCCTACATCACTTGTTCCCTTTACGTCTCCTCTATTCTGTCCAGATGTTGTGACCATTCCAGGCTATATTTCTGAATTGTATCGATTATGGAGAATACCTGTAATTCATTCCTAATACCCTCATTGCGCAAACGATCTCGCCTTGTACATCCCTTTGTTCGTCTCAAGAAACTCATTTCTCAGCTCTGAATTTGGTTTGTAATCTTCCTTGTAGCACGATTCACACCCATACAATAACATATGCACTGCCATTATTTTATATAAAATTGTATCCTTGTTTTATTCTTTAGTATTCTACGTACGATGCCACATATCATCTGAAATTTCGATATTGTGGAGGAAGTGGGTCGGGTATAATGTCCAAACCCACAGACCACGGAAGTGTGCACCCTTCCTGACATTTGTTTAGCTTTCAACCTACCCTAGTTATAAAGAAAACTGCAAATACTACTACTACTACTACTACTACTACTAATACTACTACTACTACTACTACTACAACTACCACTACTACTACTACTGCTTCTGCTACTACTACTACTACTACTACAACTACCACTACTACTACTACTGCTTCTGCTACTACTACTACTACTACTACTACTACTACTACTACTACTACTACTACTCCTAGTACTACTACTAAAATTAATAATAATAATTATTATTATTGTCATCTTGAAGACATGCCTATTAAGTCGAGTGGGACGCCAATTATGCCCATTACGTCCTTTGGGATGTAGCTTATATTTTTAAGTGATAGAAAGAGAACATCACAGCATAGTCGCAACGCAATCTTATATTGATACTAGCATAGTCAGCTCCTCAAGCGTGACATTCAATTGAGATTCAAGTTTCACAACGAACTTATAAGTGCCAAACAAATCAATACACTCCAAACTGATGAACAATATATTATCGAAACAACGAAGCTCTTGTTTCGGTAATATTATTTTTATTATTATTTAATATTATTCTTCTGTTTATTATTTCTTTTCTTAAGTTATTCATCCTTTGTTCTTCCTTCTTTATTGTTTATTCATTCTGAAAAGAAAACTTTTCCATGAACGCAAGAAAATAATCTTATCGAAACACTCATATAGTTTTTTTTCTCCTGTCTACTAGGGGTAAAAAGAATATTTTTTCCCGATTACGTGTAGCAGTATTATTGTATGTTAACGTTGTAAATTGGATGTATGAAACTTTTTTCACACCTAATTATAAAAATCATATTAACTTTAAAAATTACGTTTACAATACTTTAAAATTCTTTTAACAAATAACGCTGAATTTTAAAACATATTTTCAAAAGTTAAATTTATTATATACGATGAGAAATAATTTTAACGATTACATTGCCGAAGCAACACCTTCATGATTTTTTTTAAACTCAGCTTCATAAATTCTCTTAATAAAGTTCTGGATCCACCGCTGTTCAGCTACAACTACACCCGAAAACGAATATCATACTCGAGATGGTGATGACGATGAAAGTTCCAGTAAAGATTACGTACAATGAACATTAACAGTTTACTGCGTTTTTCTTAATACAATTAACTGTTACTAATGTAATGAAATTTACATTGTTTATATTTGAATCTGGGTTACTGAAAACAGTATTTTTGTTCTCCGTATTTTAAGTTACTGGTGCAAGGCCAGTCTAGATAGAGGCCGGAGGTTTGTTATCACTAGATAAGGTATTCAGTAACTTAACAAGGCTTGGAAACAGTCTGTGTGAACAATAAGTGCCAATCGTTTATCTCAAGTTGAGGATTTCTGTATACAGAAGCTTGTTATACACGATGATTAAGCATCTGTTTTCGTTGCACCGCCCATCAGACTGTACACAACGCATATATTTAGAGATGTAAATAAAAGTATAGCTAAGAAACCAACGGTGATAGTTTATAACAGTTATAATAAGTAAATGATTTTAGCGATGATACTGTTAATATTACAATAATGTAACTTTAAATGGATCCTTTCCGTAGTAACGAAGTAGCAGTTTAGCTGTTCCAATCAGGGTATAGTCTGATTTAAATAGGAAAGGTATTTCCTGTGATTCGATAGGAAAGGGTCGGAAAACATTCGTCGAATCAGCGCCGTGGAAACCGGCACGGATTGGATGCCCACGTAGTGGCTTAGGCCTCGATCTCAGTTGCATAGAGCGTGCGGTATTAAACAACCGCAAAGTCCCTCTGGGTTACCAGAGTAAAGGAAATTTTAACAAAAATCTGCATTTAGTGTTGAAAATTTCAAAATTTTCGGACGCCAGGACCCAAAAAGTGAGTGAAAATTTTGATAACATCACAAATTCCATGTGGGGTGTCAAATTAAAGAGAATTGCAACCAAAATCTAAATATAGTGTACAGGTTTGGAAAGTTTAAGTTTTTTGTACCCCGGCCTCTAAAAAGGATTTTAAAATTTGAAAAAATTTAAAAATTCCATCGTGTGTCAGATTAAAGGGAATTTAAACTCAAATCCGAATGTTTGTAATTTTTAGCGTTTATTAGATTTATATGATTGTCTACTCTACAATTGTTACTTTACTAAACAAAACATAATAGGCTAATCTGGATTTTCGTAATTGTTCTGATAATTTAAAGTTATCTAATGTCAAAATTCATCTACTTTGTTCAAAATAGTGACCGAGTTCTGCATCTCAGGGACCATAGTAATTTAATGTATCTTTTGTATTACTTATTCTATCAACCATAATATATGTAGACTACATTGAAGACATGTATCGTTAAGAAATAAATAAAAGAAAATGAAAATAAAAATAGCAAAAATTATAACCGCAGATGAAACACATGCGGGTAACGAGGGGGGTTACAGTATTTATTTACTGCTATGCAGTCTACCCATTTTCTCCCACACTACTCTTATGGCAAACGATGTAATCGTTACATCGTTTTTCGACAACTAGTTAGTATGTTTCTGAAGTCGAGTTTAACAGTCGAGGACTTCTTTCAGAGAGAAAAGATTATCACTGTTATCGAGTTAAGCCACCAATAATTAGAATGGGGATCGCTAATTACAAAGCGATATTTTGGCGTATCATTTTTAAAGTAAATTATGTACGATTTTATACGTAATATTTCTTGTTTTACGTGCACATTGTTATCCGTTGGTATTATTAACGTAATACTAAATTTGCGTGAGAGCCATCAATGTCAAAACTAATTGCACAGAACGAACTCAGATTCATCATACAATCGGCCACTGTATTCACTAATTACGTTCTCACGGTCAAACAGTGACATTGGAATTACTCTCTTATTATTTGAGTAATTACTAAGTATAATATTTGATTACCAATAATTGCGTATAATTTTTGTTAATGTTAGTAACGCCTGCATACAGTGTTTATTTATTGTGAGTTGTACTAAAAGTTAAAAGTTTACAAGCTTTCCCCGTAATAAAAATAATAATAATCTGTAGATCTGAAATTAAGTTGTATTCAGTATCTTGTAACATTACTTCGATAACATGTAAGGACTGTTTCGACCAAAAGGATGACAGTCGTCATCAAAGCAACTGTTGTTAGTCGTAATTAATTTTCTATCTCGCATCAGTGTAGTTAGGTTGTTGAAATGTTTCTGCACATCATTAAATAACGGCTATACAGTCAGCAGAATGACGACGACACGACGGGTCGGCTCCATTGAATCTGATAAGCCGCTGTTGATAAGTTTACAACGCAGAGGCAATGTGGTGCAGTAAAAAAGGCAATATCGTCTTCCTAAAGGTGCAATCTGGTGCACAGAGACAGTGTCGGGAAGTGCCGCACATTATTGCATGGAAGGCTTCCGACTGTCATCCATTTGGCCGAGGCAATATTACACCGCGCTGCTCCGTTAAACGTTACTTTCCGCTAAACTGTAAGTTCAGTTTTTTAACTTTTCTTGGCATTTAAATTTTAGCACAAGTGGATTTGATTCGACAATATTTCGCTTATTTAAAGTGTAAAAGATTGTTTTATTAGTTACTTAATTTTACATTAAAATCTGTTATTATAACTTAATTTCTTAATGCTGATATAGTATTATGATCATACACAGATTAAAAACAGTAATTTAAACAAATTTAAACAAACAGTAATCGACGAACTGATTATAAATAAATATTAATTCTAATTAGCGAAATATACTTAAGTACCACAGCGCCAATGATTGCCGCCATTCTTTGAGGGCACCCTGCGTCATGGATTCCTAGCTAAATGCCTAGTATGTCTGTCTATTAAACCAGACTGTCTTTCACCCAAAAAAAGTTTTTGATTACCAATCAAGAACCTCTAGGACTCAATAGGCTGAAGACGGTAGAGATGTGCCTGCCGTAACGTCACCAAAACACTTTCATGTGAATACACGAATAATTCAAGAAAGGAGTCAGTACTACCGTAAGATTTTCGATAGAAAGGGATAAACTTGTACTGTAAAAAAAAAACACCATTCTCAACTACCTAACGTAGTAGTGTCGGCAGACTCCAGGCGGTGTTAGAAATTTGGAGCCTCGTCCCCTTTGTCGGTCGGTTGGTCGCTTTTCTGATGGTTTCTGATAAACGATAGAACCCTAAACCTTTAGTCAAAATTAGTGACCCAAGGTAGTTGCTAACGTAAAGCAATTTGCAACGAAAATTAATTGGAGGTTACAAGACATAAATAACACGTACGATTTAATTTAGACAATGGAAGATCAGTTGGAGAGAATTCATCCTTAAAATAGATGCTCAGACTACAGTTCAGAGAATTTCAGATCTATGAGTGGTTAATTAAATGTTAATGAAATTTTCGCGAAAGTATGTTTCACGAAAACCAAAAGGCAGAAGTGACGTGGACAGAAAAACAAATATGGCTAGAATGGAGACTGGCAACCTACCTGTGGATGAAACGATGATGAGATGATTTTTAATATATTCAATTTAAATAATTCCCTGATTAAGTTCCTAAACGGTATTTGCGTTGAAAACATTTAGTCCTCCTCCCTTGCTTAATACCATATTTCGCTTTATACATTTAACGTCGTGTGATTAACTTAGATAGTGAGAAATGAAGTCTGGTTGTGATGAGGATAAGGCCAACACGGCATACGTTAGTTTTCTGAGATAACGCATAAAGCACTATACTTGATTAAATGACAGAATCATGAGTGAATGAATTCTTTCATGCCTTTGTTCAAGCTGTCGTCGTTATTCATTTGCTTATTTCAAATTAAAATGTCAATACTAATAATGATATTAGTAATTTGTCACTTGAAGAATGGGCGTGGTATAAAACATTATTTCGTTATTTATAAAGCCTCTTTCGAAAATTATATTCCAAGAAAGAAATTAAGTGAATTTATTATTTATAACAAGCTTCTTACTTGAGAAAACTGACGGAATAAAATAAATTAAATGAGTTAAAGAGTCGCGCGCGCGCACTCACTCACGCATTCACTCACTCACACACACATTCACTCATTTAATTGATCTTGTTGTGTTTGATTTTTCTCTGTTGTCCGTACACAGGTCCTGATGAGGACAATACATATTGCCGAAATGTCGACACAAACAATGTAAAATTTACTTGCATATAATGTAATAATGTACTTATTGACCTATCCTCGCTAAGGCTTCCATCGTTAAAATTTATTGATCGACGGTCACTACTAAATTAAGGATGGTTATTATTACTATTAAGTCGTTTATTGTAACTCTAGGTACTCAGTTGTACGACTTTGGGCAGAACAAGTAGCTTAGCACAAACGCACGTTGTTTGTGCCCGGGGTCTCTACGCTATTGACGAAGCACCATACTCACGGGTATATTAACCTCCCTAACTATATTCTTTATTCTTTAAAGTTGAACATACGGTTATTACTTCTAATCTTCAGTCATTATTTTTTATTTATTTATTTTTATTTATTCACTATTTTTCATTATTTAGTCATTATTTTGATTTCTGTTCATAATCCTGAGGTAAGTGCGAGCAGAGGTCTCTTATCGTTTACACTTGTCTCTACAGTTTAACGCTTGTTATTGCCACGTGAAGCATAATTTTGAAAGCTGAGAGTGATCGTCGTATATCAGTTTATTTTTTATGTGAATTGAAATCCATCCTAGCTCCATGGTTTAGTTATACAATACAATGGTCACTACGAATTTGTGACAGTTGCTGGGAGTGACACTTACTCGGAGAAATAATTGTTCTAGGAAATCCATAGTGATTCCAGGAAGTGTAATGTGGTATTAAGCAGTTAAGTCTTCACAGAAGCCAAAGATGAGTTTTAAAAACTGTTACGTGGACAACCTGTCTACGGAAGCCCATCAAGTCCTTTATTTTATCTAATAGTTAATTAAAAAAAGTTCACATTGACATTCAACCAACCATTTGAAAACAACTTATTTGCAGTTATTATCGTTAGAGTGTCAAATTCTCTATAGTCTAAGAGATAGGGGCCTTTAATTTTTTTTTACTAGGTCGATGGGATAAATTTGTCGCTAAATGTTCTATGACCTATATCGATTGTAAATAACTGACGGCGGAAAGCGTTTCGGAACATGAAAATGGGGCAAGAGGTGAAAGTCGGAAAATTTCTAAGGTTTTTAAATCACTCGGTATATGGCTAAAAATTTACAAGTAAGCACCAAATTTCGTTCTTATGCCCTATGCAAAGTGGTGGAAACAGAAGTGGCGTATAAATGGCCGGCTGAAAGCGTCAAAGTTAGGAAAATTTTGAGAAAACTTAAAGCACAAGTTATATGTCCGCCAATTTGTGTATGCAATGTTTATAAATGTATAAGTTTGTGTGGAAAAGGGCGGAAAAAATTCGGTAGTTTTCCCTCTGAAAATCTCGATCGAAAGTGCCTTGAGCGCTGTGCGTTTTTTCAACGATCGCGATTCCGACTTATTAGTTTGCCAGTAAAAATGTTCAGGATATGTCCGCCACTACAGATACGCGGTTATTGGACAACTCTTAGTCTATTTGCTAAAAGGCGGATACCAGAATGGAAGAAAAATGTTCAAAATAAATAATAATAATTCTAATAAAATATTATAAATATTAATAATGCAACCATTAGCTTTATATAAATAATGTATAAGATATCAATACTTTTTAATGAAAATTCACTATGATATGAAAAGGTTGTATTATTATCTCATTACAATTTCATAAAATTATTTTTATCTAACGAAACTGCTGACGATTCGGTACTGAAAAGAATCTGCGGCAGATGTTTGTGGTCCCTCTAACTACCTGAACAGCAGTTTCCGTTAGACCACTGCAACGTGCACAACCCTAGTGGAGCATAAGTCACAGAAATTTTCATCAAAAAGTATTGATTTTGCGCTCAAAAATTTACGTTCTCGCTAAACAAAAATGGAATCTGAAAGTGTTAAACCTTTTTATGTGTTTAAGTGTGGTTGAAATCGTCATCAGCCCATTTCCGATCTGATGATGAGCTGTGAAGCTTGAAAGCGCTAATAGGAATAATTTTTCTATAGTGGTTTGAAACAGTGTTAATTCTGTTTGTAATTGCAACCACTAACACAACTTTCTTATTTTCCTTAACATTTTTTATATTTTCCTTTTGAAAAGGCTCATTAAAATTTTTTACTTTATAATTTCGCAAAAATAATTCAAATCGAGCTCTATTTGCGGTTGGTGTGTCATTTTCATATTTACTTATTACATTATATAAATGCCATACAAATTTTTCAATAACTGATATTACGTAATCCTTATCCAACAAAATTTACCTAGCTCTATGAAAGCCTTTTGATGCTGTTCCGATTACTGAAGAATTTTATAAGGACGCTGCTTTCCTTTTCTTAAAAAATGATGGATTATAATCACATCCAGTAAAAGCATGAAACCCTGGAAGTGTTTTATACAACGATTCACCCAATCTTCCATATATTTCATGAACATCTATTATGGTTCGCTTACCCAAAACTCCATATCCAATGGAAAAGTTCAATTTTTTTTTAATGGTATGTAAGTTTCCTAACAATATAACTAAAATACCGGTATCTGAATATGTAAATAAAACATTTTGCAAATGTGAAAAACTATCTTTGTATCTACTTCTTCGCGATCAGGACAAGAAAAATATGCATTGACTGATTTGATAACTTCGCCATTTACAACTTCATATGAGTAGCAGTTATTATCAAAATTGAGAAAAATAGTTTTGTCTTTAATAAACTCAGCAAGATGTTGACTACTCAGATGATTCATTATAAAATTAATCAATGCTTCTTTAAATTTACTACTTCTCAGTTCTTTAGGAAAGTCCGTATGTCTCGGTTGATTATTACCTAAAATGGCGAAGTCACGATCAGATGATGAGCTTCGTCTCAGTGAACGCTCTTAAACCATTAATTGAAGGTTGAAAGTATCTGTCAAAAATGAAATGAATTTCGGATGCTCTGTTATTGTTAATTGTTTGCAATCATTTTTTTGATATACTCCCAAATGCTTAACAGACATCTTTCATACAATGCAAACTATAAGAGCCATCAATTATTATGGTGTCGGGTATTAAAGAACTACTTTCAACTTTCAAACATTTAATCAGTGCAGATTTTTTCGTTTTACAAATCGTGCCATCTACGTTACACAAAACCATTGAAACAAGAGTTAAAGGGTATGTGAGGATCTTTTCAATATTAGCATTTTGCTTCTTAGAAATAGCAAGCATGAGTCCAAATAAGTCTCTTTGCAACCGCACTTCTTGTACTTGGACTTAACAAAATTAATAATCTTGTTTTGAGACATACGTTCTTCAAATCGGGTCATCGAATGACCACATTCCGCAATAATGATTCTCTTAACTCATTACCTTTTTTTCTTAATATAAAAGAAAATTAGCTACTTCTGTTGTCGTAGATCGTTCGGTTGCAATATTATATAACAAATCCTGATCCATCTCAATACAATTAAAAGTATTCATGTCATTCTTAACTACGGAAATAAATCTGTTTAACTGAATTGTATCTTTATTAATTTGATGTTTTTCTAAATCCGAACTGACGTCTTGAGCTTTTTTTAATCCAGTTTCATTGAGAACGTGTGAAATTATTTTTGATGTGATGCTGACTTCTGGAACATCGTTGGCAAGCAGATATTGAAAGTGTAAAGTGTCACCAGTAAGTCTTCTAGCAGCATCAGCATTGATTGTTTGTTCTAAGGTCAGATCAATAGGTATTTTCGAAAAAGGTTTTCCTGTTCTTTTTATAGCGAACAAGGCTTTTTCAAATTTCTCCGCCAGCGCTGGATGTGTTTCATTTATGTTTAATAAATTATCATGGTACTTAAGTAACCACAGACCATAACTGTGCTGATTAAATATGAAAAACAAATTAATAAGTTTTGATATGATGAATTTATAAAGCTCAAAATCGTCAGTGCGGATACTTCTGGAAAACATCAAATAATAATTAATAAATTCTACATACATCATATAAAATTGTAGAGTTTTCCAAACTTTTCATCAAGTGTATTTTTTTTTATTTGAAATATTTATTGAAAAGATCGTCAAGTTCTTTGTCAAGAAATACTTCATTTGATAATCCTTCACTTTGTATTTTCGTAATTATTGTCAGTGTTGTATCTATGAGTAGCTGACTTTCTTTAAAAAAATCTTTCAAAATGTAGTATCAGCAAACCTAAAGATGTCATTGGATGCAGACACTTACATCTATTAAAATGCCTCCCACTAATAAATCCATTAACAGAACCGCTCGCCAAAAGTTCACTTTCTACCACCATCTGTGTTAGTCCACATTCATCAATGAATTTTTCGACAGATTAAAACAAGCCATCATTTTGTGGAAAGCGCCCATATGAATAAAAAGATTATCAAACAATGACTTTTCAGTTGATAAGCAACTTTTGCAATTTGTAAATCATAAGTAATCTGCACATAAGTTTGTTACTGTTGTCACTTGTGTCACTTATTGTTACTGTCGATGTTATTATAGACTTTCTGTACACTTCCAAGTGTGTTTTCTTGATTGAAACGATATGTTTGTAATATTTCGAATAGTAGCCGTGTATATTATCAACTGCGTCAGGTAGAATAACAGCGTTATATTTTAATTTTAAAGTAACACGCGCGTTTAATTTTTCTTTACATATATCCAGTTTTTCAAAAGTAAAAAATTTGATAACACTACTTTCTTCTCCACACTTAAACACACAAAAAGGTTTAACACTTTCAGATTCCATTTTTGTTTAATGAGAGCGCAAAATCAATACTTTTTGATGAAATTTTCTGTGACTTATGCTCCACTATACCCTGATTAACGAAAGAAAGTGACTGGCGGAGCGGCCGCGCGGCGACCGAGTTTGTAGTAAAAACATTCCAATTAATAACCTCGTGGAAACGTAAAATACAGGGCTAGAAATGTCTAATGAACTGTATTTTAATCATCAATTAAAGACGTTTTTAACAAACTTTTCTAATTTTTTAAATCTTTTTTCAATTAATTTACATTGAGAGTTAAATAAAAAAATACACGAATTTGAATTAAAAATTTAGGGTTTATCGTTTTTATTACGTAAGAACTCAGAGGTTAAGCATCGGAAAGACATTTCTTGTAGAAAAATGGTAGTCCACCTTCTTTAGTACAATATATCAAAAATTGAGATTCCTACGAATAATATTAACGACGTTATTAATTTTTTCCAAATGTACTGTTAACTCTGTTATTAATAATTTTTTTTTCATTGAGTTTTTTCACAATAAGCGCAATCAGTTAATATAGGAAAATTAGAACTAACATCGCTCAACGGCGCACCATCGAGTCAAGATAGAGTAACAGCCCAAAGAAAGTGGTGCATACGCTCACGACTCACACATTGACACATAGCCAACTTGCTACGAGTCACCAACCTCTCATAAGTATATACAGAGATTTTAGTTATCTGTCTATTTATTTAATCTAATCTATCTACCTGGAGATCTGTCAAAAACTTACATCTGACCAGACTTTTGTGGTTTAGTTGAACTACATGCTTTTTATAACAGATGGAGTGTCTTGAATGATTGTTTATCACTCTTTTGCGGTACGGTATTTATTGTTTCCGTGTTAATAAACTATTTTATTGTGTGATCAGCTTTAATACTACTAATTGAAGTGCAATGTAATTACTGGGAAATTGTTAATGCCATTCAAATTTCTCAACAACTAATTATTTAACTATGACATACAGTTTACAGTTTAAAACTACCGAGCAAAGCTCGGTCTACCAGATATTGCATAATTATAACAGTATTTACTGTTAATAATGTATTGAAATGTAAAAAGATTAGTAAATTACTTGTTATTAGCATTGACAAATAAATAATAAAGACAGTACGGTACTTACAAGTATTGTTGTGTTCTTCAGCTATTATGGAATCCGCTCATAAAATATGTGTATAAATCATAAAAATACACTATTAAAACACTCTATAAAAAACACTTATTAAAACACTTATAGCTCTGAGTTAGTAGTCTTCAAACGAAGATGGCAGCGCGCGAATAAAATGGGTCCACTAGGTTCTGACTGTACTTCCGCCGCAGAGCGCCGCCGGGCCGCCGCGCACTGCTCTCTGTGAAATAAATTCACTTTATATATTAATCCACTGTAGTATTCCTATCACGTACAAGGTGTAAGTTGTATATGTCTTCTACACTTAGTTATCTAAAGAGAGCGACACGCAAATCTCATTCATGTACAACTTTTAACAACTGAGTTAACAGGACATTAGAAAAAAATTAATAACGTCGTTAATTTTAATCGTAGGAATCTCAATTTTTGAGATGTTGTACTAAAGAAGGTGGACTACCATTTGTCTACAGAAAATGTTTTTCCGATGCTTAACCTCTGAGTTCTTACGTAATAAAAATGATAAACCCTAAATTTTTAATTCAAATTCGTGCATTTTTTTTATTTAACTCTCAATGTAAATTAATTGAAAAAAGATTTGAAAAATTAGAAAAGTTTGTTAAAAACGTCTTTAATTGATGATTAAAATACAGTTCATTAGACATTTCTAGCCCTGTATTTTACGTTTCCACGAGGTTATTAATTGGAATGTTTTTACTACAAACTCGGTCGCTGCGCGGCCGCTCCGCCAGTCACTTTCTTTAGTTAATCAGGGTATAGGGTTGTGCACGCTGCAGTGGTCTAACGGAAACTGCTGTTCAGGTAGTTAGAGGGACACAAACATCTGCCGCAGATTCTTTTCAGTATCGAATTGTCAGCAGTTTCGTTAGATACAAATAATTTTATGAAACTGTAATGAGATAATAATACAACTTTTTCATGTCATAGTGAATTTTCATTAAAAAGTATTGATATCTTATACATTATTTATGTAAAGCTAATTTAATTTATTAAATTATAAATTTTTATAATTTATATTAATTTTTATATTTTATTAGAATTATTATTATTTATTTTCAACATTTTTTTCCATTCTGGTATCCGCCTTTTAGCAAATAGACTAAGAGTTGTCCAATAACCGCGTATCTTTAGTGGCGGACATATCCTGAACTTTTTTACTGGCAAACTAATAAGTCGGAATGCGATCGTTGAAAAAACGCGCAGCGCTCAAGGCACTTTCGATTGAGATTTTCAGAGGGAAAACTACAGAATTTTTTCCTCCCTTTTGCACACAAACTTATACATTTATAAACATTGCATACACAAATTGGCGGACATATACCTTGTGCTTTAAGTTTTCTCAAAATTTTCCTAACTTTGACGTTTTCCGCCGGCCATTTATACTCCACTTCTGTTTCCGCCACTTTGCATAGGGCATAAGAACGAAATTTGGTGCTTACTTGTAAATTTTTAGCCATATACCGAGTGATTTAAAAAACTTAAAAATTTTCCGACTTTCACCGCTTGCCCCCATTTTTATCTTCCGAAACGCTTTCAGCCGTCAGTTATTTACAATCGATATAGGTCATAGAACATTTTACGACAAAATTATCCCATCGACCTAGTAAATATCGGTATGGAGAACCATACATGACTTCCATGTTCTAAGATTTTTATTTAAAATCATATTTTAAATATGATTTTATTGAAATGAAATATTTCCATAGAAACTACGTCTTTCTACTTATTGCTTCAGCATTAACCACAGTACTGTGGTCACTAACGTATACCACCTCACGTTTTTTCGCACTCGATTTTCACCGATGATGGCAGTCGATGGCACTGCCGAAAAGTCTGGTTTTGCAGAAAACATTGGACTACGGCTAAAGAGCCCGGGAAGCAATTTTAACAAAAAACTACTTCTTTGTTGCCGATAACGTAGTACACATATAAAAAATTCTGCCCTCCACCTTCAACTATAATTTTTAATAATAGAAAATTACCCCAACCCCGTTCACCAAACCTCTTCATTTATAGATATTTCATCTACGTTTCTACAGTGGATTAGTATGAGCTTCTTATCAGGATACTTTATTTATAAAAATTAAGTACTTTACACTTGTTAAATCATAAAATGTTTCAGGTAAACTACCCCTTTCTCTTAACCGATCTTCTCCAAAATCAACAGACCTTCCGTCCTCTACAATTCAGGGAAGCATGCAAAAAAATATTTGATTCTGTTTGAATGTGCGGCAGTTATCGTTCGTCATGGAAACATTCTCTTGTTACAACATAAAATGTTGCAGGTAAACTACCCCTTTCCCTAAACTGATCCTCACCAAAATCAATAGACCTTGAGCTCTCTGCAACTCAGGAAAGGGTGCAAAAAATTATTTGATTCTCATTGAATTTTCGGCAGTTATCGTTCGTCATAAAAAAATTACCCTTTTTAAAACATAAAACGTTGCTGATAAACTACCCCTTCCCTTAACCGATCTTCAACAAAATGAACAGACCTTGAGTTCTATTTAGTTCAAAAAGGTATGCAAAAACCTAGTTGATTCTGTTTGAATTTACGGCAGTTATCGTTCGTCATATAAAAAATTACCCTTGTTAAAACATAAAATGTTGCTGGTAAACTACCCCTTTCCCTTAACCGATCTTCACCAACACCAATAGGTATTGAGAACTCTACAATACAGGGCTGTATGCAAAACATCATTTGATTCTGTTTGAATTTGCGGCTGTTATCGTTTACTATAGAAAAAAATTACCCTTGATAAAAAACCGTTGTTGGTAAACTACCCCTTTCCCTTAACCGATCTTCACCAAAAACGACAGGTCTTGGGTACTCTACAATTCAGGCCTGCATGCAAACAATTATTTGATTCTGTTTGAATTTGCGGCTGTTATCGTTCGTCATAGAAACAATACCCTTGTTAAAACATAAAACGTTGCAGGTAAACTACCCCTTTCCCTTAACCGATCTTCAACAAAATCAACAGACCTTGAGCTCTGTATAATTCAAAAAGGTATGCAGAAGAGTAGTTGATTCTGTTGTAATGTACGGCAGTTATCGTTCGTAAAAAAAAATTACCCTTGATAAAACATAAAATGTTGCGGGTAAACAACCCTATTCCCTTAACCGATCTTCACCAAAACCAACAGGTCTTGAGAACTTTACATTTCAGGGCTGTATGCAAAATATTATATGATTCTGTTTGAATTTGCGGCTGTTATCGTTTGCCATATAAAATACCCTTGATAAAACAAAAAACGTGCCCGGTAAACTCCCCCTTTTTTCTTAACCGATCTTCACCAAAAACAACAGGTCTTTAGTGTTCAACAAAACAGGGCTGTATGCAAAAACGTATTTGATTCTGTTTGAATTTGCGGCTCTTATCGTTTGGCATAGAAAATACCCTTTTAAAACATAAAACGTTGCAGGTAAACTACTCCTTTCCCTTAACCGATCTTCACCAAAAACGACAGGTCTTGAGAACTCTACAATTTAGGGTTGCATGCAAAATATTATATGATTTTGTATGAATTTGCGGCTATCGTTTGCCATAAAAAATACCCTTGATAAAACAAAAAACGTGGCAGGTAAACTACCCCTTTCCCTTAAACGATCTTCACCAAAAACAATAGATCTTTAGTACTCAAGAAATCAGGGCTTTATGCAATAACGTATTTGATTCTGTTTGAATTTGCGGCTCTTATCGTTTGCCATAGAAAATACCCTTTTAAAACATAAAACGTTGCCGGTAAACTACCCCTTTCCCTTAACCGATCTTCACCAAAAACGAAAGGTCTTGAGAACTCTACAATTCAGGGCAGTATGCAAAACATTATTTGATTATGTTTGAATTTGCGGCTGTTATCGTTTGCCATAGAAAATACCATTGTTAAAACATAAAATGGTGCTGGTAAACTACCCCTTTCCCTTAACCGATCTTTACCAAAATCAACAGATCGTGAGAACTCTACAATTCAGGGCTGTATGCGAAACATTATTTGATTCTGTGTGAATCTGCGGCTGTTATCGTTTGCCAACAAACAAAATTACCCTTGATAAAAAAACCGTTGCTGGTAAACTACCCCTTTCCCTCAACCGATCTTCACCAAAAACAATAGGTCGAGAGTACTCTACAAATCAGGGCTGTATGCAAAAAATTATTTGATTCTGTTTGAATTTGCGGCTGTTATCGTTTGCCATAGAAAAAAATCTATAGACACACAGACAGACACACAGACAGACAGACAGACAGACACACACAGAGACACTTTTCGAAAAACGACTTTTTTACTTCCATGTTCCTTAAGGAAATGGAAGTATGGTGATGGCAAAAAAAATCGTGTTCGAGATTATTGCAGAATATGATTGTACAACACTCAAAACATGAAAAAAAGTCATTTTTCGAAAAGTGTCTGTGTGTGTCTGTGTGTCTGTCTGTGTGTGTGTCTGTGTGTGGTCTGTAGATTTTTTTCTATGGCAAACAATAACAGCCGCAAATTCAAACAGAATCAAACAATTTTTTGCATACAGCCCTGATTTGTAGAGTACTTGCGACCTTTTGTTTTTGGTGAAGATCGGTTGAGGGAAAGGGGTAGTTTACCAACAACGGTTTTTTTTTATCAAGGGTAATTTTGTTTGTTTGGCAAACGGTAACAGCCGCAAATTCAAACAGAATCAAATAATGTTTCCCATACAGCCCTGAATTGTAGGGTTCTCAAGATCTGTTGATTTTGGTATAGATCGGTTAAGGGAAAGGGGTAGTTTACCAGCAACGTTTTATGTTTTAACAAGGGTATTTTCTATGGCAAACGATAACAGCCGCAAATTCAAACATAATCAAATACGTTCTTGCATACAGGCCTGATTTCTTGAGTACTAAACACCTATTGTTTTTGGTGAAGATCGTTTAAGGGAAAGGGGTAGTTTACCTGCAACGTTTTTTGTTTTATCAAGGGTATTTTGTATGGCAAACGATAACAGCCGCACATTCAAACAAAATGATATAATATTTTGCATACAGCCCTGAATTGCAGAGTTCTCAAGACCTATTGTTTTTGGTGAAGATCGGTTAAGGGGAAGGGGCAGTTTACCAGCAACCTTTTACGTTCTAACAAGAGTAAAGTACTTGAAAATTTATTTAAACTTTTTGAAACAATGGTAATTGTTAAAAATAAATTAATTTTGTTGCCAGGCAATAAAATTATAATTTTTTCATTTTAATGTAATATAATATTTTTCATTTAATACAGCAATAAAAAGGCAGGTAAGACACAGCCTGGCTGTTTGGCTGAAAATGATTTTAAATATAAATCTTAGAATATGGAAGTCATGTATGGTTCTCCATACCGATATTTCATGTTTTGAGTGTAGTAGAATCAGAATCTGCAATAATCACGAACACGATTTTTTCACGTTTCCTTAAGAAAATGGAAGTATGGTGATGGCAAAAAAAATCGTGTTCGAGATTATTGCAGAATATGATTGTACTACATTCAAAACATGAAAAAAGTCATTTTTCGAAAAGTGTGTGTGTGTGTGTGTGTGTGTGTGTGTGTGTGTGTGTGTCTGTGTGTGTGTCTGTAGATTTTTTTCTATGGCAAACGATAACAGCCGCAAATTCAAACAGAATCAAATAATTTTTTGCATACAGCTCTGATTTGTAGAGTATTCGCGACCTATTGTTTTTGGTGAAAATCGGTTGAGGGAAAGGGGTAGTTTACCGGTAACGGTTTTTTTTTATCAAGGGTAATTTTGTTTGTTTGGCAAACGATAACAGCCGAAAATTCAAACAGAATCAAATAATGTTTCGCATACAGCCCTGAATTGTAGGGTTCTCAAGATCTGTTGATTTTGGTAAAGATCGGTTAAGGGAAAGGGGTAGTTTACCAGCAACGTTTTATGTTTTTGACAAGGGTATTTTCTATGGCAAACGATAGCAGCCGCAAATTCAAACATAATCAAATACGTTTTTGCATACAGCCCTGATTTCTTGAGTAATAAAGACCTATTGTTTTTGGTGAAGATCGTTTAAGGGAAAGGGATAGTTTACCAGCCACGTTTTTTGTTCTATCAAGGGTATTTTGTATGGCAAACGATTACAGCCGCAAATTCAAACAAATTCATATAATATTTTGCATACAGCCCTGAATTGCAGAGTTCTCAAGACCTGTCGTTTTTGGTGAAGATCGGTTAAGGGAAAGGGGTAGTTTACCAGCAACGGTTTTTTATCAAGTGTAATTTTACTTCCATGTTCCTTAAGGAAATGGAAGTATGGTGATGACAAAAAAAATCGTGTTCGAGATTATTGCAGATTCTGATTGTACTACACTCAAAACATGAAAAAAGTCGTTTTTCGAAAAGTGTCTGTGTGTGTGTCTGTCTGTGTGTCTGTAGATTTTTTTCTATGGCAAACGATAACAGCCGCAAATTCAAACAGAATCAAATAATTTTTTGCATACAGCCCTGATTTGTAGAGTACTCGCGACCTATTGCTTTTGGTGAAATCGGTTAAGGGAAAGGGGTAGTTTACCTGCAACAGTTTTTTTTAATCAAGGGTATTTTTGTTTGTTTGGCAAAAGATAACAGCCGCAAATTCAAACAGAATCAAATAATGTTTCGCATACAACCCTGAATTGTAGAGTTCTCAAGATCTGTTGATTTTGGTACAGATCGGTTAAGGGAAAGGGGTAGTTTACCAGCAACGTTTTATGTTTTAACAACGGTATTTTATATGACAAACGATAACAGCCGCAAATTCAAACATAATCAAATAATGTTTTGCATACTGTCCTGAATTGTAGAGTTCTCAAGAAATTTTGGTTTTGGTGAAGATCGGTTAAGGGAAAGGGGTAGTTTACCTGCAACGTTTTATGTTTTAAAAGGGTATTTTCTATGGCAAACGATAAGAGCTGCAAATTCAAACAGAATTAAATAAGTTTTTGCATACAGCCCTGATTTCTTGAGTACTTAAACGTTTTGTTTGTGGTGAAGATCGTTTGAGGGAAAGGGGTAGTTTACCTGCCACGTTTTTTGTTTTATCAAGGGTATTTTGTATGGCAAACGATAACAGCCGCAAATTCAAACAAAATCATATAATATTTTACATACAACCATGAATTGTAGAGTTCTCAAGACCTGTCGTTTTTGGTGAAGATCGGTTAAGGGAAAGGGGTAGTTTACCGGCAACGGTTTTTTATCAAGGGTAATTTTTTTCTATGGTAAACGATAACAGCCGCAAATTCAAACAGAATCAAATGATGTTTTGCATACAGCCCTGTATTGTAGAGTTCTCAGTACCTATTGGTGTTGGTGAAGATCGGTTAAGGGAAATGGGTAGTTTACCTGCAACGTTTTATGTTTTAAAAGGGTATTTTCTATGGCAAACGATAAGAGCCACAAATTCAAACAGAATCAAATACTTTTTTGCATACAGCCCTGTTTTGTTGAGTACTAAAGACACATTGTTTTTGGTGAAGATTGGTTAAGGGAAAGGGGTAGTTTACCAGACACTTTTTTGTTTTGTCAAGGGTATTTTATATGGCAAACGATAACAGCCGCAAATTCAAACAGAATCATATAATATTTTGCATACAGCCCTGAAATGTAGAGTTCTCAAGACCTGTTGGTTTTGGTGAAGATCGGTTAAGGGAATAGGGTTGTTTACCAGCAACATTTTATGTTCTATCAAGGGTAATTTTTTTTTTGACGAACGATAACTGCCGTACATTAAAACAGAATCAACTACTCTTCTGCATACCTTTTTGAATTATACAGAACTCAAGGTCTGTTGATTTCGTTGAAGATCGGTTAAGGGAAAGGGGTAGTTTACCAGCAACGTTTTATGTTTTAACAAGGGTATTTTTTCTATGACGAATGATAACTGCCGTAAATTCAAAGAGAATCAACTAATGTTTTGCATACAGCCCTGAATTGTAGAGTTCTCAAGACCTATTGTTTTTGGTGAAGATCGGTTAATGGAATAGGGTAGTTGACCAGCAACGTTTTATGTTTTATCAAGGGTGTTTTGTATGGCAAACGATAACAGCCGCAAATTCAAACAGAATCAAATAATTGTTTGCATACAGGCCTGAATTGTAGACTACCTAACACCTGTCGTTTTTGGTGAAGATCGGTTAAGGGAAAGGGGTAGTTTACCGGCAACATTTTTTTTTATCAAGGGTAATTTTTTTCTATAGTAAACGATAACAGCCGCAAATTCAAGCAGAATCAATGATGTTTTGCATACAGCCATGTATTGTAGAGTTCTCAATACGTATTGGTGTTGGTGAAGATCGGTTAAGGGAAAGGGGTAGTTTACCAGCAACATTTTATGTTTTAACAAGGGTAATTTTTTATATGACGAACGATAACTGCCGTAAATTCAAACAGAATCAACTAGGTTTTTGCATACCTTTTTGAACTAAAGAGAACTCAAGGTCTGTTGATTTTGTTGAAGATTGGTTAAGGGAAGGGGTAGTTTATCAGCAACGTTTTATGTTTTAAAAAGGGTTTTTTTTTATGACGAACGATAACTGCCGAAAATTCAATGAGAATCAAATAATTTTTTGCACCCCCTGAGTTGCAGAGAGCTCAAGGTATATTGATATTGGTGAAGATCGGTTAAGGGAAAGGGGTAGTTTACCTGCAACATTTTATGTTGTAACAAGAGAAATGTTTCCATGACGAACGATAACTGCCGCACATTCAAACAGAATCAAATATTTTTTTGCATGCTTCGCTGAATTGTAGAGGACGGAAGTTCTGTTGATTTTGGAGAAGATCGGTTAAGAGAAAGGGGTAGTTTACCTGAAACATTTTATGATTTAACAAGAGTAAAGTACTTAATTTTTTTAAATAAAGTACCCTGATAAGTTCATAGTAATCCACTGTAGAAACGTAGATGAAATATCTATAAATGAAGAGGTTAGGTGAACGGGGTGGGGGTAATTTTCTATTATTAAAATTATAGTTGAAGGTGGAGGGGAGAATTTTTTATATGTGTACTACGTTATCGGCAACAAAGAAGTAGTTTTTTGTTAAAATTGCTTCCCGGGCTCTTTAGCAGTAGTCAAATGTTTTCTGCAAAACCAGACTTTTCGGCAGTGCCATCGACTGCCATCATCGGTGAAAATCGAGTGTGAAAACGTGAGGCGGTATACGTTAGTAACTACAGTACTGTGGTTAATGCTGAAGCAATAAGTAGAAAGACGTAGTTTCTATGGATATATTTCATTTCGAATATGATTTTAAAATATAAATCTTAGAACATGGAAGTCATGTATGGTTCTCCATACCGATATTTTACATCCATGTTCCTTAAGGAAATGGAAGTATGGTGATGGCAAAACAAATCGTGTTCGAGATTATTGCAGAATATGATTGTACTACACTCAAAACATGAAAAAAAGTCATTTTTCGAAAAGTGTGTGTGTGTGTCTGTGTGTCTGTGTGTGTCTGTAGATTTTTTTTTTGGCAAACGATAACAGCCGCAAATTCAAACAGAATCAAATAATTTTTGCATACAGCCCTGATTTGTAGAGTACTCGTGACCTATTGTTTTTGGTGAAGATCGGTTGAGGGAAAGGGGTTGTTTACCTGCAACGGTTTTTTTTTATCAAGGGTAATTTTGTTTGTTTGGCAAACGATAACAGCCGCAAATTCAAACAGAATCAAATAATGTTTCGCATACAGCCCTGAATTGTAGGGTTCTCACGATCTGTTGATTTTGGTAAAGATCGGTTAAGGGAAAGGGGTAAGTTACCTGCAAAGTTTTATGTTTTAAAAAGGGTATTTTCTATGTCAAATGATAACAGCCGCAAATTCAAACATAATCAAATACGTTTTTACATACAGCCCTGATTTCTCGAATACTAAAGACCTATTGTTTTTGGTGAAGATCGTTTAAGGGAAAGGGGTAGTTTACCTGCCACGTTTTTTGTTTTATCAAGGGTATTTTGTATGGCAAACGATAACAGCCACAAATTCAATATTTTATTAAATATAATATTTTGCATACAGCCCTGAATTGCAGAGTTCTCAAACCTATCGTTTTTGGTAAAGATCGGTTAAGGGAATGGGGTAGTTTACCTGCAACGGTTTTTTATCAAGGGTAATTTTTTAATTTTTCTATGGTAAACGATAACAGCCGCAAATTCAAACAGAATCAAATGATGGTTTGCATACAGCCCTGTATTGTAGAGTTCTCAATACCTATTGGTGTTGGTGAAGATCGGTTAAGGGAAAGGGGTAGTTTACCAGCAACATTTTATGTTTTAACAAGGGTTATTTTTTATATGACGAACGATAACTGCCGTAAATTCAAACAGAATCAACTAGGTTTTTGCATACCTTTTTGAACTAAAGAGAACTCAAGGTCTGTTGATTTTGTTGAAGATCGGTTAAGGGAAGGGGTAGTTTATCAGCAACGTTTTATGTTTTAAAAAGGGTAATTTTTTTATGACGAACGATGACTGCCGAAAATTCAATGAGAATCAAATAATTTTTTGCACTCTTTCCTGAGTTGCAGAGTGCTCAAGGTCTATTGATTTTGGTGAAGATCAGTTAAGGGAAAGGGGTAGTTTACCTGCAACATTTTATGTTGTAACAAGAGAAATGTTTCCATGACGAACGATAACTGCCGCACATTCAAACAGAATCAAATATTTTTTTGCATGCTTCCCTGACTTGTAGAGGACGGAAGGTCTGTTGATTTTGGAGAAGTTCGGTTAAGAGAAAGGGGTAGTTTACCTGAAACATTTTATGATTTAACAAGTGTAAAGTACTTAATTTTTATAAATAAAGTATCCTGATAAGAAGCTCATAGTAATCCACTGTAGAAACGTAGATGAAATATCTATAAATGAAGAGGTTAAGTGAACGGGGTGGGGGTAATTTTCTATTATTAAAAATTATATTTGAAGGTGGAGGGCAGAATTTTTTATATGTGTACTACGTTATCGGCAACAAAGAAGTAGTTTTTTGTTAAAATTGCTTCCTGGGCTCTTTAGCCGTAGTTCAATGTTTTCTGCAAAACCAGACTTTTCGGCAGTGCCATCGACTGCCATCATCGGTGAAAATCGAGTGCGAAAACGTGAGGTGGTATACGTTAGTGACCACAGTACTGTGGTTAATGCTGAAGCAATAAGTAGAAAGACGTAGTTTCTATGGAAATATTTCATTTCGAATATGATTTTAAATATAAATCTTAGAACATGGAAGTCATGTATGGTTCTCCATACCGATATTTTACTTCCATGTTCCTTAAGGAAATGGAAGTATGGTGATGGCAAAAAAAATCGTGTTCGAGATTATTGCAGATTCTGATTGTACTACACCTAAAACATGAAAAAAAGTCATTTTTCGAAAAGTGTCTGTGTGTGTGTCTGTGTGTCTGTCTGTAGATTTTTTCTATGGCAAACGATAACAGCCACAAATTCAAACAGAATCAAATACTTTTTTGCATACAGCTCTGATTTGTAGAGTACTCGCGACCTATTGTTTTTGGTGAAGATCGGTTGAGGGAAAGGGGTAGTTTACCAGCAACGGTTTTTTTTATCAAGGGTAATTTTGTTTGTTTGGCAAACGATAACAGCCGCAAATTCAAACAGAATCAAATAATGTTTCGCATACAGCTCTGAGTTGTAGGGTTCTCACGATCTGTTGATTTAGGTAAAGATCGGTTAAGGGAAAGGGGTAGTTTACCGGCAACGTTTTATGTTTTAACAAGGGTATTTTGAATGGCAAACGATAACAGCCGCAAATTCAAACACAATCACATAATATTTTGCATACTGCCCTGAATTGTAGAGTTCTCAAGACCTTTCGTTTTTGGTGAAGATCGGTTAAGGGGAAGGGGTAGTTTACCTGCAAGGGTTTTTTATAAAGGGTAATTTTTGTCTATGGTAAATGATAACAGCCGCAATTTCAAACAGGATCAAATGATGTTTTGCATACAGCCCTGTATTGTAGAGTTCTCAATACCTTTTGGTGTTTGTGAAGATCGGTTAAGGGAAAGGGGTAGTTTACCTACAACGTTTTATGTTTTAACAAGAGTAATTTTTTCTATGACGAACGGTAACTGCCGTAAATTCAATGAGAATCAAATAATGTTTTGCATACAGTCCTGAATTGTAGAGTTGTTAAGACCTATTATTTTGGTGAAGATCGGTTAATGGCATAGGGTAATTTACAAGCAACTTTTTATGTTTTATCAAGGGTGTTTTCTATGGCAAACGATAAGAGCCGCAAATTCAAACAGAATCAAATAATTGTTTGCATACCCGCCTGAATTGTAGAGTACTCAAGACCTGTCGTTTTTGGTGAAGATCGTTTAGGGAAAGGGATAGTTTACCGGCAACATTTTTTTTTATCAAGGGTAATTTTTTTCTATTTTAAACGATAACGGCCCCAAATTCAAACAGAATCAAATGATGTTTTGCATACAACCCTGTATTTTAGAGTTCTCAATACATGTTGGTGTTGGTGAAGATCGGTTAAGGGAAAGGGGTAGTTTACCTGCAACACTTTATGTTTTAACAAGGGTAATTTTTTATATGACGAACGATAACTGCCGTAAATTCAAAAAGAATCAACTAGGTTTTTGCATACCTTTTTAAACTATAGAGAACTCAAGGTCTGTTGATTTTGTTGAAGATCGGTTATGGGAAGGGGTAGTTTATCAGCAACGTTTTATGTTTTAAAAAGGGTTTTTTTTATGACGAACGATAACTGCCGAAAATTCAATGAGAATCAAATATTTTTTTGCATGCTTCGCTGAATTGTAGAGGACGGAAGTTCTGTTGATTTTGGAGAAGATCGGTTAAGAGAAAGGGGTAGTTTACCTGAAACATTTTATGATTTAACAAGAGTAAAGTACTTAATTTTTTTAAATAAAGTACCCTGATAAGTTCATAGTAATCCACTGTAGAAACGTAGATGAAATATCTATAAATGAAGAAGTTTGGTGAACGGGGTGGGGGTAATTTTCTATTATTAAAATTATAGTTGATGGTGGAGGGGAGAATTTCTTATATGTGTACTACGTTATCGGCAACAAAGAAGTAGTTTTTTGTTAAAATTGCTTCCCGGGCTCTTTAGCCGTAGTCAAATGTTTTCTGCAAAACCAGACTTTTCGGCAGTGCCATCGACTGCCATCATCGGTGAAAATCGAGTGTGAAAACGTGAGGCGGTATACGTTAGTAACTACAGTACTGTGGTTAATGCTGAAGCAATAAGTAGAAAGACGTAGTTTCTATGGATATATTTCATTTCGAATATGATTTTAAAATATAAATCTTAGAACATGGAAGTCATGTATGGTTCTCCATACCGATATTTTACATCCATGTTCCTTAAGGAAATGGAAGTATGGTGATGGCAAAAAAAATCGTGTTCGAGATTATTGCAGAATATGATTGTACTACACTCAAAACATGAAAAAAAGTCATTTTTCGAAAAGTGTGTGTGTGTGTCTGTGTGTCTGTGTGTGTCTGTAGATTTTTTTTTTGCAAACGATAACAGCCGCACATTCAAACAAAATCATATAATATTTTGCATACAGCCCTGAATTGCAGAGTTCTCAAGACCTATCGTTTTTGGTGAAGATCGGTTAAGGGGAAGGGGTAGTTTACCTGCAACGTTTTTTTATCAAGCGTATTTTCTATGACGAACGGTAACAGCCGCAAATTCAAACAGAATCAAATAATTTTTTGCATACGTCCCTGAATTGTATAGGTCTCAAGGACTTTCGATTTTGGTGAAGATCGGTTAAGGGGAAGGGGTAGTTTACCTGCAATCTTTTACGTTCTAACAAGAGTAAAGTACTTGAAAATTTATTTAAACTTTTTGAAACAATGGTAATTGTTAAAAATAAAATAATTTTGTTGCCAGGCAATAAAATTATAATTTTTTCATTTTAATGTAATATAATATTTTTCATTTAATACAGCAATAAAAAGGCAGGTAAGACACAGCCTGGCTGTTTGGCTGAAAATGATTTTAAATATAAATCTTAGAATATGGAAGTCATGTATGGTTCTCCATACCGATATTTCATGTTTTGAGTGTAGTAGAATCAGAATCTGCAATAATCACGAACACGATTTTTTCACGTTTCCTTAAGAAAATGGAAGTATGGTGATGGCAAAAAAAATCGTGTTCGAGATTATTGCAGAATATGATTGTACTACATTCAAAACATGAAAAAAGTCATTTTTCGAAAAGTGTGTGTGTGTGTGTGTGTGTGTGTGTGTGTCTGTGTGTGTGTCTGTAGATTTTTTTCTATGGCAAACGATAACAGCCGCAAATTCAAACAGAATCAAATAATTTTTTGCATACAGCTCTGATTTGTAGAGTATTCGCGACCTGTTGTTTTTGGTGAAAATCGGTTGAGGGAAAGGGGTAGTTTACCGGTAACGGTTTTTTTTTATCAAGGGTAATTTTGTTTGTTTGGCAAACGATAACAGCCGAAAATTCAAACAGAATCAAATAATGTTTCGCATACAGCCCTGAATTGTAGGGTTCTCAAGATCTGTTGATTTTGGTAAAGTTCGGTTAAGGGAAAGGGGTAGTTTACCAGCAACGTTTTATGTTTTTGACAAGGGTATTTTCTATGGCAAACGATAACAGCCGCAAATTCAAACATAATCAAATACGTTTTTGCATACAGCCCTGATTTCTTGAGTAATAAAGACCTATTGTTTTTGGTGAAGATCGTTTAAGGGAAAGGGATAGTTTACCAACCACGTTTTTTGTTCTATCAAGGGTATTTTGTATGGCAAACGATTACAGCCGCAAATTCAAACAAAATCATATAATATTTTGCATACAGCCCTGAATTGCAGAGTTCTCAAGACCTATCGTTTTTGGTGAAGATCGGTTAAGGGAAAGGGGTAGTTTACCGGCAACGGTTTTTTATCAAGTGTAATTTTACTTCCATGTTCCTTAAGGAAATGGAAGTATGGTGATGACAAAAAAAATCGTGTTCGAGATTATTGCAGATTCTGATTGTACTACACTCAAAACATGAAAAAAAGTCGTTTTTCGAAAAGTGTCTGTGTGTGTGTCTGTCTGTGTGTCTGTAGATTTTTTTCTATGGCAAACGATAACAGCCGCAAATTCAAACAGAATCAAATAATTTTTTGCATACAGCCCTGATTTGTAGAGTACTCGCGACCTATTGTTTTTGGTGAAATCGGTTAAGGGAAAGGGTAGTTTACCTGCAACAGTTTTTTTTAATCAAGGGTATTTTTGTTTGTTTGGCAAAAGATAACAGCCGCAAATTCAAACAGAATTAAAATAATGTTTCGCATACAGCCCTGAATTGTAGAGTTCTCAAGATCTGTTGATTTTGGTACAGATCGGTTAAGGGAAAGGGGTAATTTACCAGCAACGTTTTATGTTTTAACAAGGGTATTTTTTATCACAAACGATAACAGCCGCAAATTCAAAGATAATAAAATAATGTTTTGCATACTGTCCTGAATTGTAGAGTTCTCAAGAAATTTTGGTTTTGGTGAAGATCGGTTAAGGGAAAGGGGTAGTTTACCTGCAACGTTTTATGTTTTAAAAGGGTATTTTCTATGGCAAACGATAAGAGCTGCAAATTCAATCAGAATTAAATAAGTTTTTGCATACAGCCCTGATTTCTTGAGTACTTAAACGTTTTGTTTGTGGTGAAGATCGTTTGAGGGAAAGGGGTAGTTTACCTGCCACGTTTTTTGTTTTATCAAGGGTATTTTGTATGGCAAACGATAACAGCCGCAAATTCAAACAAAATCATATAATATTTTACATACAACCATGAATTGTAGAGTTCTCAAGACCTGTTGGTTTTGGTGAAGATCGGTTAAGGGAATAGGGTTGTTTACCAGCAACATTTTATGTTTTATCAAGGGTAATTTTTTTTTTGACGAACGATAACTGCCGTACATTAAAACAGAATCAACTACTCTTCTGCATACCTTTTTGTATTATACAGAACTCAAGGTCTGTTGATTTTGTTGAAGATCGGTTAAGGGAAAGGGGTAGTTTACCAGCAACGTTTTATGTTTTAACAAGGGTATTTTTTCTATGACGAACGATAACTGCCGTAAATTCAAAGAGAATCAACTAATGTTTTGCATACAGCCCTGAATTGTAGAGTTCTCAAGACCTATTGTTTTTGGTGAAGATCGGTTAATGGAATAGGGTAGTTGACCAGCAACGTTTTATGTTTTATCAAGGGTGTTTTGTATGGCAAACGATAACAGCCGCAAATTCAAACAGAATCAAATAATTGTTTGCATACAGGCCTGAATTGTAGACTACCTAACACCTGTCGTTTTTGGTGAAGATCGGTTAAGGGAAAGGGGTAGTTTACCGGCAACATTTTTTTTTATCAAGGGTAATTTTTTTCTATAGTAAACGATAACAGCCGCAAATTCAAGCAGAATCAATGATGTTTTGCATACAGCCATGTATTGTAGAGTTCTCAATACGTATTGGTGTTGGTGAAGATCGGTTAAGGGAAAGGGGTAGTTTACCAGCAACATTTTATGTTTTAACAAGGGTAATTTTTTACTTCCATATTCCTTAAGGAAATGGAAGTATGGTGATGGCAAAAAAAATCGTGTTCGAGATTATTGCAGATTCTGATTCTACTACACTCAAAACATGAAAAAAAGTCGTTTTCCGAAAAGTGTGTGTGTGTGTGTGTGTCTGTCTGTCTGTCTGTCTGTCTGTGTGTCTGTCTGTCTGTCTGTAGATTTTTTTTCTATGGCAAACGATAACTGCCGCAAATTCAAACAGAATCAAATAATTTTTTGCATGCAGCCCTGATTTGCAGAGTACTCGCGACCTATTGTTTTTGGTGAAGATCGGTTGAGGGAAAGGGGTAGTTTACCTGCAACGGTTTTTTTTTAGCAAGGGTAATTTTGTTTGTTTGGCAAACGATAACAGCCGCAAATTCAAACAGAATCAAATAATGTTTCGCATACAGCCCTGAATTGTAGAGTTCTCAAGATCTGTTGGTTTTGGTGAAGATCGGTTAAGGGAAAGGGGTAGTTTACCTGTAACGTTTTATGTTTTAACAAGGGTATTTCCTATGGCAAACGATAACAGCCGCAAATTCAAACAGAATCAAAAGATTATTTGCATACAGCCCTAAATTGTAGAGTTCTCAAGACCTATTGTTTTTGGTGAAGATCGGTTGAGGGAAAGGGGTAGTTTACCAGCAACGTTTTTTTAACAAGGGTATTTTCTATGGCAAACGATAACAGCCGCAAATTGAAACAGAATCAAATAATGTTTTGCATACAGCCCTAATTTGTATAGTACTCAAGACCTATTGTTTTTGGTGAAGATCAGTTAAGGGGAAGGGGTAGTTTACCGGCAACGTTTTTTTATCAAGCGTATTTTTTATGGCAAACAATAACAGCCGCAAATTCAAACAGAATCAAATAATTTTTTGCATACTTCCCTGAATTGTAGAGGTCTCAATGACGTTCGATTTTGGTGAAGATCGGTTAAGGGGAAGGGGTAGTTTACCTGCAACCTTTTACGTTTTAACAAGAGTAAAGTACTTGAAAATTTATTTAAACTTTTTGAAACAATGGTAATTGTTAAAAATAAAATAATTTTGTTGCCAGGCAATAAAATTATAATTTTTTCATTTTAATGTAATATAATATTTTTCATTTAATACAGCAATAAAAAAGCAGGTAAGACACAGCCTGGCTGTTTGGCTGAAAATGATTTTAAATATAAATCTTAGAATATGGAAGTCATGTATGGTTCTCCATACCGATATTTATATGACGAACGATAACTGCCGTAAATTCAAACAGAATCAACTAGGTTTTTGCATACCTTTTTGAACTAAAGAGAACTCAAGGTCTGTTGATTTTGTTGAAGATTGGTTAAGGGAAGGGGTAGTTTATCAGCAACGTTTTATGTTTTAAAAAGGGTTTTTTTATGACGAACGATAACTGCCGAAAATTCAATGAGAATCAAATAATTTTTTGCACCCCCTGAGTTGCAGAGAGCTCAAGGTATATTGATTTTGGTGAAGATCGGTTAAGGGAAAGGGGTAGTTTACCTGCAACATTTTATGTTGTAACAAGAGAAATGTTTCCATGACGAACGATAACTGCCGCACATTCAAACAGAATTAAATATTTTTTTGCATGCTTCGCTGAATTGTAGAGGACGGAAGTTCTGTTGATTTTGGAGAAGATCGGTTAAGAGAAAGGGGTAGTTTACCAGAAACATTTTATGATTTAACAAGAGTAAAGTACTTAATTTTTTTAAATAAAGTACCCTGATAAGTTCATAGTAATCCACTGTAGAAACGTAGATGAAATATCTATAAATGAAGAAGTTAGGTGAACGGGGTGGGGGTAATTTTCTATTATTAAAATTATAGTTGATGGTGGAGGGGAGAATTTTTTATATGTGTACTACGTTATCGGCAACAAAGAAGTAGTTTTTTGTTAAAATTGCTTCCCGGGCTCTTTAGCCGTAGTCAAATGTTTTCTGCAAAACCAGACTTTTCGGCAGTGCCATCGACTGCCATCATCGGTGAAAATCGAGTGTGAAAACGTGAGGCGGTATACGTTAGTAACTACAGTACTGTGGTTAATGGTGAAGCAATAAGTAGAAAGACGTAGTTTCTATGGATATATTTCATTTCGAATATGATTTTAAAATATAAATCTTAGAACATGGAAGTCATGTATGGTTCTCCATACCGATATTTTACATCCATGTTCCTTAAGGAAATGGAAGTATGGTGATGGCAAAAAAAATCGTGTTCGAGATTATTGCAGAATATGATTGTACTACACTCATAACATGAAAAAAAGTCATTTTTCGAAAAGTGTGTGTGTGTGTCTGTGTGTCTGTGTGTGTCTGTAGATTTTTTTTTTGGCAAACGATAACAGCCGCAAATTCAAACAGAATCAAATAATTTTTGCATACAGCCCTGATTTGTAGAGTACTCGTGACCTATTGTTTTTGGTGAAGATCGGTTGAGGGAAAGGGGTTGTTTACCTGCAACGGTTTTTTTTTATCAAGGGTAATTTTGTTTGTTTGGCAAACGATAACAGCCGCAAATTCAAACAGAATCAAATAATGTTTCGCATACAGCCCTGAATTGTAGGGTTCTCACGATCTGTTGATTTTGGTAAAGATCGGTTAAGGGAAAGGGGTAAGTTACCTGCAAAGTTTTATGGTTTAACAAGGGTATTTTCTATGTCAAATGATAACAGCCGCAAATTCAAACATAATCAAATACGTTTTTACATACAGCCCTGATTTCTCGAATACTAAAGACCTATTGTTTTTGGTGAAGATCGTTTAAGGGAAAGGGGTAGTTTACCTGCCACGTTTTTTGTTTTATCAAGGGTATTTTGTATGGCAAACGATAACAGCCACAAATTCAATATTTTATTAAATATAATATTTTGCATACAGCCCTGAATTGCAGAGTTCTCAAACCTATCGTTTTTGGTAAAGATCGGTTAAGGGAATGGTGTAGTTTACCTGCAACGGTTTTTTATCAAGGGTAATTTTTTAATTTTTCTATGGTAAACGATAACAGCCGCAAATTCAAACAGAATCAAATGATGGTTTGCATACAGCCCTGTATTGTAGAGTTCTCAATACCTATTGGTGTTGGTGAAGATCGGTTAAGGGAAAGGGGTAGTTTACCAGCAACATTTTATGTTTTAACAAGGGTTATTTTTTATATGACGAACGATAACTGCCGTAAATTCAAACAGAATCAACTAGGTTTTTGCATACCTTTTTGAACTAAAGAGAACTCAAGGTCTGTTGATTTTGTTGAAGATCGGTTAAGGGAAGGGGTAGTTTATCAGCAACGTTTTATGTTTTAAAAAGGGTAATTTTTTTATGACGAACGATGACTGCCGAAAATTCAATGAGAATCAAATAATTTTTTGCACTCTTTCCTGAGTTGCAGAGTGCTCAAGGTCTATTGATTTTGGTGAAGATCAGTTAAGGGAAAGGGGTAGTTTACCTGCAACATTTTATGTTGTAACAAGAGAAATGTTTCCATGACGAACGATAACTGCCGCACATTCTAACAGAATCAAATATTTTTTTGCATGCTTCCCTGACTTGTAGAGGACGGAAGGTCTGTTGATTTTGGAGAAGTTCGGTTAAGAGAAAGGGGTAGTTTACCTGAAACATTTTATGATTTAACAAGTGTAAAGTACTTAATTTTTATAAATAAAGTATCCTGATAAGAAGCTCATAGTAATCCACTGTAGAAACGTAGATGAAATATCTATAAATGAAGAGGTTAAGTGAACGGGGTGGGGGTAATTTTCTATTATTAAAAATTATATTTGAAGGTGGAGGGCAGAATTTTTTATATGTGTACTACGTTATCGGCAACAAAGAAGTAGTTTTTTGTTAAAATTGCTTCCTGGGCTCTTTAGCCGTAGTTAAATGTTTTCTGCAAAACCAGACTTTTCGGCAGTGCCATCGACTGCCATCATCGGTGAAAATCGAGTGCGAAAACGTGAGGTGGTATACGTTAGTGACCACAGTACTGTGGTTAATGCTGAAGCAATAAGTAGAAAGACGTAGTTTCTATGGAAATATTTCATTTCGAATATGATTTTAAATATAAATCTTAGAACATGGAAGTCATGTATGGTTCTCCATACCGATATTTTACTTCCATGTTCCTTAAGGAAATGGAAGTATGGTGATGGCAAAAAAAATCGTGTTCGAGATTATTGCAGATTCTGATTGTACTACACCTAAAACATGAAAAAAAGTCATTTTTCGAAAAGTGTCTGTGTGTGTGTCTGTGTGTCTGTCTGTAGATTTTTTCTATGGCAAACGATAACAGCCACAAATTCAAACAGAATCAAATACTTTTTTGCATACAGCTCTGATTTGTAGAGTACTCGCGACCTATTGTTTTTGGTGAAGATCGGTGGAGGGAAAGGGGTAGTTTACCAGCAACGGTTTTTTTTATCAAGGGTAATTTTGTTTGTTTGGCAAACGATAACAGCCGCAAATTCAAACAGAATCAAATAATGTTTCGCATACAGCTCTGAGTTATAGGGTTCTCACGATCTGTTGATTTAGGTAAAGATCGGTTAAGGGAAAGGGGTAGTTTACCGGCAACGTTTTATGTTTTAACAAGGGTATTTTGAATGGCAAACGATAACAGCCGCAAATTCAAACACAATCACATAATATTTTGCATACTGCCCTGAATTGTAGAGTTCTCAAGACCTTTCGTTTTTGGTGAAGATCGGTTAAGGGGAAGGGGTAGTTTACCTGCAAGGGTTTTTTATAAAGGGTAATTTTTGTCTATGGTAAATGATAACAGCCGCAAATTCAAACAGGATCAAATGATGTTTTGCATACAGCCCTGTATTGTAGAGTTCTCAATACCTTTTGGTGTTTGTGAAGATCGGTTCAGGGAAAGGGGTAGTTTACCTACAACGTTTTATGTTTTAACAAGAGTAATTTTTTCTATGACGAACGGTAACTGCCGTAAATTCAATGAGAATCAAATAATGTTTTGCATACAGTCCTGAATTGTAGAGTTGTTAAGACCTATTATTTTGGTGAAGATCGGTTAATGGCATAGGGTAATTTACAAGCAACTTTTTATGTTTTATCAAGGGTGTTTTCTATGGCAAACGATAAGAGCCGCAAATTCAAACAGAATCAAATAATTGTTTGCATACCCGCCTGAATTGTAGAGTACTCAAGACCTGTCGTTTTTGGTGAAGATCGTTTAGGGAAAGGGATAGTTTACCGGCAACATTTTTTTTTATCAAGGGTAATTTTTTTCTATTTTAAACGATAACGGCCCCAAATTCAAACAGAATCAAATGATGTTTTGCATACAACCCTGTATTTTAGAGTTCTCAATACATGTTGGTGTTGGTGAAGATCGGTTAAGGGAAAGGGGTAGTTTACCTGCAACACTTTATGTTTTAACAAGGGTAATTTTTTATATGACGAACGATAACTGCCGTAAATTCAAAAAGAATCAACTAGGTTTTTGCATACCTTTTTAAACTAAAGAGAACTCAAGGTCTGTTGATTTTGTTGAAGATCGGTTATGGGAAGGGGTAGTTTATCAGCAACGTTTTATGTTTTAAAAAGGGTTTTTTTTATGACGAACGATAACTGCCGAAAATTCAATGAGAATCAAATAATTTTTTGCACCCCCTGAGTTGCAGAGAGCTCAAGGTATATTGATTTTGGTGAAGATCGGTTAAGGGAAAGGGGTAGTTTACCGGCAACATTTTATGTTGTAACAAGAGAAATGTTTCCATGACGAACGATAACTGCCGCACATTCAAACAGAATCAAATATTTTTTTGCATGCTTCGCTGAATTGTAGAGGACGGAAGTTCTGTTGATTTTGGAGAAGATCGGTTAAGAGAAAGGGGTAGTTTACCTGAAACATTTTATGATTTAACAAGAGTAAAGTACTTAATTTTTTAAAATAAAGTACCCTGATAAGTTCATAGTAATCCACTGTAGAAACGTAGATGAAATATCTATAAATGAAGAAGTTTGGTGAACGGGGTGGGGGTAATTTTCTATTATTAAAATTATAGTTGATGGTGGAGGGGAGAATTTCTTATATGTGTACTACGTTATCGGCAACAAAGAAGTAGTTTTTTGTTAAAATTGCTTCCCGGGCTCTTTAGCCGTAGTCAAATGTTTTCTGCAAAACCAGACTTTTCGGCAGTGCCATCGACTGCCATCATCGGTGAAAATCGAGTGTGAAAACGTGAGGCGGTATACGTTAGTAACTACAGTACTGTGGTTAATGCTGAAGCAATAAGTAGAAAGACGTAGTTTCTATGGATATATTTCATTTCGAATATGATTTTAAAATATAAATCTTAGAACATGGAAGTCATGTATGGTTCTCCATACCGATATTTTACATCCATGTTCCTTAAGGAAATGGAAGTATGGTGATGGCAAAAAAAATCGTGTTCGAGATTATTGCAGAATATGATTGTACTACACTCAAAACATGAAAAAAAGTCATTTTTCGAAAAGTGTGTGTGTGTGTCTGTGTGTCTGTGTGTGTCTGTAGATTTTTTTTTTGCAAACGATAACAGCCGCACATTCAAACAAAATCATATAATATTTTGCATACAGCCCTGAATTGCAGAGTTCTCAAGACCTATCGTTTTTGGTGAAGATCGGTTAAGGGGAAGGGGTAGTTTACCTGCAACGTTTTTTTATCAAGCGTATTTTCTATGACGAACGGTAACAGCCGCAAATTCAAACAGAATCAAATAATTTTTTGCATACGTCCCTGAATTGTATAGGTCTCAAGGACTTTCGATTTTGGTGAAGATCGGTTAAGGGGAAGGGGTAGTTTACCTGCAATCTTTTACGTTCTAACAAGAGTAAAGTACTTGAAAATTTATTTAAACTTTTTGAAACAATGGTAATTGTTAAAAATAAAATAATTTTGTTGCCAGGCAATAAAATTATAATTTTTTCATTTTAATGTAATATAATATTTTTCATTTAATACAGCAATAAAAAGGCAGGTAAGACACAGCCTGGCTGTTTGGCTGAAAATGATTTTAAATATAAATCTTAGAATATGGAAGTCATGTATGGTTCTCCATACCGATATTTCATGTTTTGAGTGTAGTAGAATCAGAATCTGCAATAATCACGAACACGATTTTTTCACGTTTCCTTAAGAAAATGGAAGTATGGTGATGGCAAAAAAAATCGTGTTCGAGATTATTGCAGAATATGATTGTACTACATTCAAAACATGAAAAAAGTCATTTTTCGAAAAGTGTGTGTGTGTGTGTGTGTGTGTGTGTGTGTGTGTGTGTCTGTGTGTGTGTCTGTAGATTTTTTTCTATGGCAAACGATAACAGCCGCAAATTCAAACAGAATCAAATAATTTTTTGCATACAGCTCTGATTTGTAGAGTATTCGCGACCTATTGTTTTTGGTGAAAATCGGTTGAGGGAAAGGGGTAGTTTACCGGTAACGGTTTTTTTTTATCAAGGGTAATTTTGTTTGTTTGGCAAACGATAACAGCCGAAAATTCAAACAGAATCAAATAATGTTTCGCATACAGCCCTGAATTGTAGGGTTCTCAAGATCTGTTGATTTTGGTAAAGTTCGGTTAAGGGAAAGGGGTAGTTTACCAGCAACGTTTTATGTTTTTGACAAGGGTATTTTCTATGGCAAACGATAACAGCCGCAAATTCAAACATAATAAAATACGTTTTTGCATACAGCCCTGATTTCTTGAGTAATAAAGACCTATTGTTTTTGGTGAAGATCGTTTAAGGGAAAGGGATAGTTTACCAACCACGTTTTTTGTTCTATCAAGGGTATTTTGTATGGCAAACGATTACAGCCGCAAATTCAAACAAAATCATATAATATTTTGCATACAGCCCTGAATTGCAGAGTTCTCAAGACCTATCGTTTTTGGTGAAGATCGGTTAAGGGAAAGGGGTAGTTTACCGGCAACGGTTTTTTATCAAGTGTAATTTTACTTCCATGTTCCTTAAGGAAATGGAAGTATGGTGATGACAAAAAAAATCGTGTTCGAGATTATTGCAGATTCTGATTGTACTACACTCAAAACATGAAAAAAAGTCGTTTTTCGAAAAGTGTCTGTGTGTGTGTCTGTCTGTGTGTCTGTAGATTTTTTTCTATGGCAAACGATAACAGCCGCAAATTCAAACAGAATCAAATAATTTTTTGCATACAGCCCTGATTTGTAGAGTACTCGCGACCTATTGTTTTTGGTGAAATCGGTTAAGGGAAAGGGTAGTTTACCTGCAACAGTTTTTTTTAATCAAGGGTATTTTTGTTTGTTTGGCAAAAGATAACAGCCGCAAATTCAAACAGAATCAAATAATGTTTCGCATACAGCCCTGAATTGTAGAGTTCTCAAGATCTGTTGATTTTGGTACAGATCGGTTAAGGGAAAGGGGTAGTTTACCAGCAACGTTTTATGTTTTAACAAGGGTATTTTTTATGACAAACGATAACAGCCGCAAATTCAAACATAATAAAATAATGTTTTGCATACTGTCCTGAATTGTAGAGTTCTCAAGAAATTTTGGTTTTGGTGAAGATCGGTTAAGGGAAAGGGGTAGTTTACCTGCAACGTTTTATGTTTTAAAAGGGTATTTTCTATGGCAAACGATAAGAGCTGCAAATTCAATCAGAATTAAATAAGTTTTTGCATACAGCCCTGATTTCTTGAGTACTTAAACGTTTTGTTTGTGGTGAAGATCGTTTGAGGGAAAGGGGTAGTTTACCTGCCACGTTTTTTGTTTTATCAAGGGTATTTTGTATGGCAAACGATAACAGCCGCAAATTCAAACAAAATCATATAATATTTTACATACAACCATGAATTGTAGAGTTCTCAAGACCTGTTGGTTTTGGTGAAGATCGGTTAAGGGAATAGGGTTGTTTACCAGCAACATTTTATGTTTTATCAAGGGTAATTTTTTTTTTGACGAACGATAACTGCCGTACATTAAAACAGAATCAACTACTCTTCTGCATACCTTTTTGAATTATACAGAACTCAAGGTCTGTTGATTTTGTTGAAGATCGGTTAAGGGAAAGGGGTAGTTTACCAGCAACGTTTTATGTTTTAACAAGGGTATTTTTTCTATGACGAACGATAACTGCCGTAAATTCAAAGAGAATCAACTAATGTTTTGCATACAGCCCTGAATTGTAGAGTTCTCAAGACCTATTGTTTTTGGTGAAGATCGGTTAATGGAATAGGGTAGTTGACCAGCAACGTTTTATGTTTTATCAAGGGTGTTTTGTATGGCAAACGATAACAGCCGCAAATTCAAACAGAATCAAATAATTGTTTGCATACAGGCCTGAATTGTAGACTACCTAACACCTGTCGTTTTTGGTGAAGATCGGTTAAGGGAAAGGGGTAGTTTACCGGCAACATTTTTTTTTATCAAGGGTAATTTTTTTCTATAGTAAACGATAACAGCCGCAAATTCAAGCAGAATCAATGATGTTTTGCATACAGCCATGTATTGTAGAGTTCTCAATACGTATTGGTGTTGGTGAAGATCGGTTAAGGGAAAGGGGTAGTTTACCAGCAACATTTTATGTTTTAACAAGGGTAATTTTTTACTTCCATATTCCTTAAGGAATGGAAGTATGGTGATGGCAAAAAAAATCGTGTTCGAGATTATTGCAGATTCTGATTCTACTACACTCAAAACATGAAAAAAAGTCGTTTTCCGAAAAGTGTCTGTGTGTGTGTCTGTCTGTCTGTCTGTCTGTCTGTCTGTCTGTCTGTGTGTCTGTCTGTCTGTCTGTAGATTTTTTTTCTTTGGCAAACGAAAACTGCCGCAAATTCAAACAGAATCAAATAATTTTTTGCATGCAGCCCTGATTTGCAGAGTACTCGCGACCTATTGTTTTTGGTGAAGATCGGTTGAGGGAAAGGGGTAGTTTACCTGCAACGGTTTTTTTTAGCAAGGGTAATTTTGTTTGTTTGGCAAACGATAACAGCCGCAAATTCAAACAGAATCAAATAATGTTTCGCATACAGCCCTGAATTGTAGAGTTCTCAAGATCTGTTGGTTTTGGTGAAGATCGGTTAAGGGAAAGGGGTAGTTTACCTGTAACGTTTTATGTTTTAACAAGGGTATTTCCTATGGCAAACGATAACAGCCGCAAATTCAAACAGAATCAAATAATGTTTTGCATACAGCCCTGATTTGTATAGTACTCAAGACCTATTGTTTTTGGTGAAGATCAGTTAAGGGGAAGGGGTAGTTTACCTGCAACGTTTTTTTATCAAGCGTATTTTTTATGGCAAACAATAACAGCCGCAAATTCAAACAGAATCAAATAATTTTTTGCATACTTCCCTGAATTGTAGAGGTCTCAATGACGATCGATTTTGGTGAAGATCGGTTAAGGGGAAGGGGTAGTTTACCTGCAACCTTTTACGTTTTAACAAGAGTAAAGTACTTGAAAATTTATTTAAACTTTTTGAAACAATGGTAATTGTTAAAAATAAAATAATTTTGTTGCCAGGCAATAAAATTATAATTTTTTCATTTTAATGTAATATAATATTTTTCATTTAATACAGCAATAAAAAAGCAGGTAAGACACAGCCTGGCTGTTTGGCTGAAAATGATTTTAAATATAAATCTTAGAATATGGAAGTCATGTATGGTTCTCCATACCGATATTTATATGACGAACGATAACTGCCGTAAATTCAAACAGAATCAACTAGGTTTCTGCATACCTTTTTGAACTAAAGAGAACTCAAGGTCTGTTGATTTTGTTGAAGATTGGTTAAGGGAAGGGGTAGTTTATCAGCAACGTTTTATGTTTTAAAAAGGGTTTTTTTATGACGAACGATAACTGCCGAAAATTCAATGAGAATCAAATAATTTTTTGCACCCCCTGAGTTTCAGAGAGCTCAAGGTATATTGATTTTGGTGAAGATCGGTTAAGGGAAAGGGGTAGTTTACCTGCAACATTTTATGTTGTAACAAGAGAAATGTTTCCATGACGAACGATAACTGCCGCACATTCAAACAGAATCAAATATTTTTTTGCATGCTTCGCTGAATTGTAGAGGACGGAAGTTCTGTTGATTTTGGAGAAGATCGGTTAAGAGAAAGGGGTAGTTTACCAGAAACATTTTATGATTTAACAAGAGTAAAGTACTTAATTTTTTTAAATAAAGTACCCTGATAAGTTCATAGTAATCCACTGTAGAAACGTAGATGAAATATCTATAAATGAAGAAGTTAGGTGAACGGGGTGGGGGTAATTTTCTATTATTAAAATTATAGTTGAAGGTGGAGGGGAGAATTTTTTATATGTGTACTACGTTATCGGCAACAAAGAAGTAGTTTTTTGTTAAAATTGCTTCCCGGGCTCTTTAGCCGTAGTCAAATGTTTTCTGCAAAACCAGACTTTTCGGCAGTGCCATCGACTGCCATCATCGGTGAAAATCGAGTGTGAAAACGTGAGGCGGTATACGTTAGTAACTACAGTACTGTGGTTAATGCTGAAGCAATAAGTAGAAAGACGTAGTTTCTATGGATATATTTCATTTCGAATATGATTTTAAAATATAAATCTTAGAACATGGAAGTCATGTATGGTTCTCCATACCGATATTTTACATCCATGTTCCTTAAGGAAATGGAAGTATGGTGATGGCAAAAAAAATCGTGTTCGAGATTATTGCAGAATATGATTGTACTACACTCATAACATGAAAAAAAGTCATTTTTCGAAAAGTGTGTGTGTGTGTGTGTGTGTCTGTGTGTGTCTGTTGATTTTTTTTTTTGGCAAACGATAACAGCCGCAAATTCAAACAGAATCAAATAATTTTTGCATACAGCGCTGATTTGTAGAGTACTCGTGACCTATTGTTTTTGGTGAAGATCGGTTGAGGGAAAGGGGTAGTTTACCTGCAACGGTTTTTTTTTATCAAGGGTAATTTTGTTTGTTTGGCAAACGATAACAGCCGCAAATTCAAACAGAATCAAATAATGTTTCGCATACAGCCCTGAATGGTAGGGTTCTCACGATCTGTTGATTTTGGTAAAGATCGGTTAAGGGAAAGGGGTAAGTTACCAGCAAAGTTTTATGTTTTAACAAGGGTATTTTCTATGTCAAATGATAACAGCCGCAAATTCAAACATAATCAAATACGTTTTTACATACAGCCCTGATTTCTCGAATACTAAAGACCTATTGTTTTTGGTGAAGATCGTTTAAGGGAAAGGGGTAGTTTACCTGCCACGTTTTTTGTTTTATCAAGGGTATTTTGTATGGCAAACGATAACAGCCGCAAATTCAATATTTTATTAAATATAATGTTTTGCATACAGCCCTGAATTGCAGAGTTCTCAAACCTATCGTTTTTGGTAAAGATCGGTTAAGGGAATGGGGTAGTTTACCTGCAACGGTTTTTTATCAAGGGTAATTTTTTACTTTTTCTATGGTAAACGATAACAGCCGCAAATTCAAACAGAATCAAATGATGGTTTGCATACAGCCCTGTATTGTAGAGTTCTCAATACCTATTGGTGTTGGTGAAGATCGGTTAAGGGAAAGGGGTAGTTTACCAGCAACATTTTATGTTTTAGCAAGGGTTATTTTTTATATGACGAACGATAACTGCCGTAAATTCAAACAGAATCAACTAGGTTTTTGCATACCTTTTTGAACTAAAGAGAACTCAAGGTCTGTTGATTTTGTTGAAGATCGGTTAAGGGAAGGGGTAGTTTATCAGCAACGTTTTATGTTTTAAAAAGGGTAATTTTTTTATGACGAACGATAACTGCCGAAAATTCAATGAGAATCAAATAATTTTTGCACTCTTTCCTGTGTTGCAGAGTGCTCAAGGTCTATTGATTTTGGTGAAGATCAGTTAAGGGAAAGGGGTAGTTTATCAGCAACGTTTTATGTTTTAAAAAGGGTAATTTTTTTATGACGAACGATGACTGCCGAAAATTCAATGAGAATCAAATAATTTTTGCACTCTTTCCTGAGTTGCAGAGTGCTGAAGGTCTATTGATTTTGGTGAAGATCAGTTAAGGGAAAGGGGTAGTTTACCTGCAACATTTTATGTTGTAACAAGAGAAATGTTTCCATGACGAACGATAACTGCCGCACATTCAAACAGAATCAAATATTTTTTTGCATGCTTCCCTGACTTGTAGAGGACGGAAGGTCTGTTGATTTTGGAGAAGTTCGGTTTTGAGAAAGGGGTAGTTTACCTGAAACATTTTATGATTTAACAAGTGTAAAGTACTTAATTTTTATAAATAAAGTATCCTGATAAGAAGCTCATAGTAATCCACTGTAGAAACGTAGATGAAATATCTATAAATGAAGAGGTTAAGTGAACGGGGTGGGGGTAATTTTCTATTATTAAAAATTATATTTGAAGGTGGAGGGCAGAATTTTTTATATGTGTACTACGTTATCGGCAACAAAGAAGTAGTTTTTTGTTAAAATTGCTTCCTGGGCTCTTTAGCCGTAGTTAAATGTTTTCTGCAAAACCAGACTTTTCGGCAGTGCCATCGACTGCCATCATCGGTGAAAATCGAGTGCGAAAACGTGAGGTGGTATACGTTAGTGACCACAGTACTGTGGTTAATGCTGAAGCAATAAGTAGAAAGACGTAGTTTCTATGGAAATATTTCATTTCGAATATGATTTTAAATATAAATCTTAGAACATGGAAGTCATGTATGGTTCTCCATACCGATATTTTACTTCCATGTTCCTTAAGGAAATGGAAGTATGGTGATGGCAAAAAAAATCGTGTTCGAGATTATTGCAGATTCTGATTGTACTACACCTAAAACATGAAAAAAAGTCATTTTTCGAAAAGTGTCTGTGTGTGTGTCTGTGTGTCTGTCTGTAGATTTTTTTCTATGGCAAACGATAACAGCCACAAATTCAAACAGAATCAAATACTTTTTTGCATACAGCTCTGATTTGTAGAGTACTCGTGACCTATTGTTTTTGGTGAAGATCGGTTGAGGGAAAGGGGTAGTTTACCAGCAATGGTTTTTTTATCAAGGGTAATTTTGTTTGTTTGGCAAACGATAACAGCCGCAAATTCAAACAGAGACAAATAATGTTTCGCATACAGCTCTGAGTTGTAGAGTTCTCACGATCTGTTGATTTAGGTAAAGATCGGTTAAGGGAAAGGGGTAGTTTACCAGCAACGTTTTATGTTTTAACAAGGGTATTTTGAATGGCAAACGATAACAGCCGCAAATTCAAACACAATCACATAATATTTTGCATACTGCCCTGAATTGCAGAGTTCTCAAGACCTTTCGTTTTTGGTGAAGATCGGTTAAGGGGAAGGGGTAGTTTACCTGCAAGGGTTTTTTATAAAGGGTAATTTTTGTCTATGGTAAATGATAACAGCCGCAAATTCAAACAGGATCAAATGGTGTTTTGCATACAGCCCTGTATTGTAGAGTTCTCAATACCTATTGGTGTTTGTGAAGATCGGTTAAGGGAAAGGGGTAGTTTACCAACAACGTTTTATGTTTTAACAAGAGTAATTTTTTCTATGACGAACGGTAACTGCCGTAAATTCAATGAGAATCAAATAATGTTTTGCATACAGTCCTGAATTGTAGAGTTGTTAAGACCTATTGTTTTGGTGAAGATCGGTTAATGGCATAGGGTAATTTACAAGCAACTTTTTATGTTTTATCAAGGGTGTTTTCTATGGCAAACGATAAGAGCCGCAAATTCAAACAGAATCAAATAATTGTTTGCATACCCGCCTGAATTGTAGAGTACTCAAGACCTGTCGTTTTTGGTGAAGATCGGTTAGGGAAAGGGATAGTTTACCGGCAACATTTTTTTTTATCAAGGGTAATTTTTTTCTATTTTAAACGATAACGGCCGCAAATTCAAACAGAATCAAATGATGTTTTGCATACAACCCTGTATTTTAGAGTTCTCAATACCTGTTGGTGTTGGTGAAGATCGGTTAAGGGAAAGGGGTAGTTTACCTGCAACACTTTATGTTTTAACAAGGGTAATTTTTTATATGACGAACGATAACTGCCGTAAATTCAAAAAGAATCAACTAGGTTTTTGCATACCTTTTTAAACTAAAGAGAACTCAAGGTCTGTTGATTTTGTTGAAGATCGGTTATGGGAAGGGGTAGTTTATCAGCAACGTTTTATGTTTTAAAAAGGGTAATTTTTTTTATGACGTACGATAACTGCCGTAAATTCAAAGAGAATCAAATAATTTTTTGCACACTTTCCTAATTTGCAGAAAGCTCAATGTCTGTTGATTTTGGTGAAGATCGGTTAAGAGAAAGGGGTAGTTTACCTGCAACATTTTATGTTGTAACAAGAGAAATGTTTCCATGACGAACGATAACTGCCGCACATTCAAACAGAATCAAATATTTTTTTGCATGCTTCCCTGACTTGTAGAGGACGGAAGGTCTGTTGATTTTGGAGAAGTTCGGTTAAGAGAAAGGGGTAGTTTACCTGAAACATTTTATGATTTAACAAGTGTAAAGTACTTAATTTTTATAAATAAAGTATCCTGATAAGAAGCTCATAGTAATCCACTGTAGAAACGTAGATGAAATATCTATAAATGAAGAGGTTAAGTGAACGGGGTGGGGGTAATTTTCTATTATTAAAAATTATATTTGAAGGTGGAGGGCAGAATTTTTTATATGTGTACTACGTTATCGGCAACAAAGAAGTAGTTTTTTGTTAAAATTGCTTCCTGGGCTCTTTAGCCGTAGTTAAATGTTTTCTGCAAAACCAGACTTTTCGGCAGTGCCATCGACTGCCATCATCGGTGAAAATCGAGTGCGAAAACGTGAGGTGGTATACGTTAGTGACCACAGTACTGTGGTTAATGCTGAAGCAATAAGTAGAAAGACGTAGTTTCTATGGAAATATTTCATTTCGAATATGATTTTAAATATAAATCTTAGAACATGGAAGTCATGTATGGTTCTCCATACCGATATTTTACTTCCATGTTCCTTAAGGAAATGGAAGTATGGTGATGGCAAAAAAAATCGTGTTCGAGATTATTGCAGATTCTGATTGTACTACACCTAAAACATGAAAAAAAGTCATTTTTCGAAAAGTGTCTGTGTGTGTGTCTGTGTGTCTGTCTGTAGATTTTTTCTATGGCAAACGATAACAGCCACAAATTCAAACAGAATCAAATACTTTTTTGCATACAGCTCTGATTTGTAGAGTACTCGCGACCTATTGTTTTTGGTGAAGATCGGTTGAGGGAAAGGGGTAGTTTACCAGCAACGGTTTTTTTTATCAAGGGTAATTTTGTTTGTTTGGCAAACGATAACAGCCGCAAATTCAAACAGAATCAAATAATGTTTCGCATACAGCTCTGAGTTGTAGGGTTCTCACGATCTGTTGATTTAGGTAAAGATCGGTTAAGGGAAAGGGGTAGTTTACCGGCAACGTTTTATGTTTTAACAAGGGTATTTTGAATGGCAAACGATAACAGCCGCAAATTCAAACACAATCACATAATATTTTGCATACTGCCCTGAATTGTAGAGTTCTCAAGACCTTTCGTTTTTGGTGAAGATCGGTTGAGGGGAAGGGGTAGTTTACCTGCAAGGGTTTTTTATAAAGGGTAATTTTTGTCTATGGTAAATGATAACAGCCGCAAATTCAAACAGGATCAAATGATGTTTTGCATACAGCCCTGTATTGTAGAGTTCTCAATACCTTTTGGTGTTTGTGAAGATCGGTTCAGGGAAAGGGGTAGTTTACCTACAACGTTTTATGTTTTAACAAGAGTAACTTTTCTATGACGAACGGTAACTGCCGTAAATTCAATGAGAATCAAATAATGTTTTGCATACAGTCCTGAATTGTAGAGTTGTTAAGACCTATTATTTTGGTGAAGATCGGTTAATGGCATAGGGTAATTTACAAGCAACTTTTTATGTTTTATCAAGGGTGTTTTCTATGGCAAACGATAAGAGCCGCAAATTCAAACAGAATCAAATAATTGTTTGCATACCCGCCTGAATTGTAGAGTACTCAAGACCTGTCGTTTTTGGTGAAGATCGTTTAGGGAAAGGGATAGTTTACCGGCAACATTTTTTTTTATCAAGGGTAATTTTTTTCTATTTTAAACGATAACGGCCCCAAATTCAAACAGAATCAAATGATGTTTTGCATACAACCCTGTATTTTAGAGTTCTCAATACATGTTGGTGTTGGTGAAGATCGGTTAAGGGAAAGGGGTAGTTTACCTGCAACACTTTATGTTTTAACAAGGGTAATTTTTTATATGACGAACGATAACTGCCGTAAATTCAAAAAGAATCAACTAGGTTTTTGCATACCTTTTTAAACTAAAGAGAACTCAAGGTCTGTTGATTTTGTTGAAGATCGGTTATGGGAAGGGGTAGTTTATCAGCAACGTTTTATGTTTTAAAAAGGGTTTTTTTTATGACGAACGATAACTGCCGAAAATTCAATGAGAATCAAATAATTTTTTGCACCCCCTGAGTTGCAGAGAGCTCAAGGTATATTGATTTTGGTGAAGATCGGTTAAGGGAAAGGGGTAGTTTACCGGCAACATTTTATGTTGTAACAAGAGAAATGTTTCCATGACGAACGATAACTGCCGCACATTCAAACAGAATCAAATATTTTTTTGCATGCTTCGCTGAATTGTAGAGGACGGAAGTTCTGTTGATTTTGGAGAAGATCGGTTAAGAGAAAGGGGTAGTTTACCTGAAACATTTTATGATTTAACAAGAGTAAAGTACTTAATTTTTTTAAATAAAGTACCCTGATAAGTTCATAGTAATCCACTGTAGAAACGTAGATGAAATATCTATAAATGAAGAAGTTTGGTGAACGGGGTGGGGGTAATTTTCTATTATTAAAATTATAGTTGATGGTGGAGGGGAGAATTTCTTATATGTGTACTACGTTATCGGCAACAAAGAAGTAGTTTTTTGTTAAAATTGCTTCCCGGGCTCTTTAGCCGTAGTCAAATGTTTTCTGCAAAACCAGACTTTTCGGCAGTGCCATCGACTGCCATCATCGGTGAAAATCGAGTGTGAAAACGTGAGGCGGTATACGTTAGTAACTACAGTACTGTGGTTAATGCTGAAGCAATAAGTAGAAAGACGTAGTTTCTATGGATATATTTCATTTCGAATATGATTTTAAAATATAAATCTTAGAACATGGAAGTCATGTATGGTTCTCCATACCGATATTTTACATCCATGTTCCTTAAGGAAATGGAAGTATGGTGATGGCAAAAAAAATCGTGTTCGAGATTATTGCAGAATATGATTGTACTACACTCAAAACATGAAAAAAAGTCATTTTTCGAAAAGTGTGTGTGTGTGTGTGTGTCTGTGTGTGTCTGTAGATTTTTTTTTTTGCAAACGATAACAGCCGCACATTCAAACAAAATCATATAATATTTTGCATACAGCCCTGAATTGCAGAGTTCTCAAGACCTATCGTTTTTGGTGAAGATCGGTTAAGGGGAAGGGGTAGTTTACCTGCAACGTTTTTTTATCAAGCGTATTTTCTATGACGAACGGTAACAGCCGCAAATTCAAACAGAATCAAATAATTTTTTGCATACGTCCCTGAATTGTATAGGTCTCAAGGACTTTCGATTTTGGTGAAGATCGGTTAAGGGGAAGGGGTAGTTTACCTGCAATCTTTTACGTTCTAACAAGAGTAAAGTACTTGAAAATTTATTTAAACTTTTTGAAACAATGGTAATTGTTAAAAATAAAATAATTTTGTTGCCAGGCAATAAAATTATAATTTTTTCATTTTAATGTAATATAATATTTTTCATTTAATACAGCAATAAAAAGGCAGGTAAGACACAGCCTGGCTGTTTGGCTGAAAATGATTTTAAATATAAATCTTAGAATATGGAAGTCATGTATGGTTCTCCATACCGATATTTCATGTTTTGAGTGTAGTAGAATCAGAATCTGCAATAATCACGAACACGATTTTTTCACGTTTCCTTAAGAAAATGGAAGTATGGTGATGGCAAAAAAAATCGTGTTCGAGATTATTGCAGAATATGATTGTACTACATTCAAAACATGAAAAAAGTCATTTTTCGAAAAGTGTGTGTGTGTGTGTGTGTGTGTGTGTGTGTGTCTGTGTGTGTGTCTGTAGATTTTTTTCTATGGCAAACGATAACAGCCGCAAATTCAAACAGAATCAAATAATTTTTTGCATACAGCTCTGATTTGTAGAGTATTCGCGACCTATTGTTTTTGGTGAAAATCGGTTGAGGGAAAGGGGTAGTTTACCGGTAACGGTTTTTTTTTATCAAGGGTAATTTTGTTTGTTTGGCAAACGATAACAGCCGAAAATTCAAACAGAATCAAATAATGTTTCGCATACAGCCCTGAATTGTAGGGTTCTCAAGATCTGTTGATTTTGGTAAAGTTCGGTTAAGGGAAAGGGGTAGTTTACCAGCAACGTTTTATGTTTTTGACAAGGGTATTTTCTATGGCAAACGATAACAGCCGCAAATTCAAACATAATAAAATACGTTTTTGCATACAGCCCTGATTTCTTGAGTAATAAAGACCTATTGTTTTTGGTGAAGATCGTTTAAGGGAAAGGGATAGTTTACCAACCACGTTTTTTGTTCTATCAAGGGTATTTTGTATGGCAAACGATTACAGCCGCAAATTCAAACAAAATCATATAATATTTTGCATACAGCCCTGAATTGCAGAGTTCTCAAGACCTATCGTTTTTGGTGAAGATCGGTTAAGGGAAAGGGGTAGTTTACCGGCAACGGTTTTTTATCAAGTGTAATTTTACTTCCATGTTCCTTAAGGAAATGGAAGTATGGTGATGACAAAAAAAATCGTGTTCGAGATTATTGCAGATTCTGATTGTACTACACTCAAAACATGAAAAAAAGTCGTTTTTCGAAAAGTGTCTGTGTGTGTGTCTGTCTGTGTCTGTAGATTTTTTTCTATGGCAAACGATAACTGCCGCAAATTCAAACAGAATCAAATAATTTTTTGCATACAGCCCTGATTTGTAGAGTACTCGCGACCTATTGTTTTTGGTGAAATCGGTTAAGGGAAAGGGTAGTTTACCTGCAACAGTTTTTTTTAATCAAGGGTATTTTTGTTTGTTTGGCAAAAGATAACAGCCGCAAATTCAAACAGAATCAAATAATGTTTCGCATACAGCCCTGAATTGTAGAGTTCTCAAGATCTGTTGATTTTGGTACAGATCGGTTAAGGGAAAGGGGTAGTTTACCAGCAACGTTTTATGTTTTAACAAGGGTATTTTTTATGACAAACGATAACAGCCGCAAATTCAAACATAATAAAATAATGTTTTGCATACTGTCCTGAATTGTAGAGTTCTCAAGAAATTTTGGTTTTGGTGAAGATCGGTTAAGGGAAAGGGGTAGTTTACCTGCAACGTTTTATGTTTTAAAAGGGTATTTTCTATGGCAAACGATAAGAGCTGCAAATTCAATCAGAATTAAATAAGTTTTTGCATACAGCCCTGATTTCTTGAGTACTTAAACGTTTTGTTTGTGGTGAAGATCGTTTGAGGGAAAGGGGTAGTTTACCTGCCACGTTTTTTGTTTTATCAAGGGTATTTTGTATGGCAAACGATAACAGCCGCAAATTCAAACAAAATCATATAATATTTTACATACAACCATGAATTGTAGAGTTCTCAAGACCTGTTGGTTTTGGTGAAGATCGGTTAAGGGAATAGGGTTGTTTACCAGCAACATTTTATGTTTTATCAAGGGTAATTTTTTTTTTGACGAACGATAACTGCCGTACATTAAAACAGAATCAACTACTCTTCTGCATACCTTTTTGAATTATACAGAACTCAAGGTCTGTTGATTTTGTTGAAGATCGGTTAAGGGAAAGGGGTAGTTTACCAGCAACGTTTTATGTTTTAACAAGGGTATTTTTTCTATGACGAACGATAACTGCCGTAAATTCAAAGAGAATCAACTAATGTTTTGCATACAGCCCTGAATTATAGAGTTCTCAAGACCTATTGTTTTTGGTGAAGATCGGTTAATGGAATAGGGTAGTTGACCAGCAACGTTTTATGTTTTATCAAGGGTGTTTTGTATGGCAAACGATAACAGCCGCAAATTCAAACAGAATCAAATAATTGTTTGCATACAGGCCTGAATTGTAGACTACCTAACACCTGTCGTTTTTGGTGAAGATCGGTTAAGGGAAAGGGGTAGTTTACCGGCAACATTTTTTTTTATCAAGGGTAATTTTTTTCTATAGTAAACGATAACAGCCGCAAATTCAAGCAGAATCAATGATGTTTTGCATACAGCCATGTATTGTAGAGTTCTCAATACGTATTGGTGTTGGTGAAGATCGGTTAAGGGAAAGGGGTAGTTTACCAGCAACATTTTATGTTTTAACAAGGGTAATTTTTTACTTCCATATTCCTTAAGGAATGGAAGTATGGTGATGGCAAAAAAAATCGTGTTCGAGATTATTGCAGATTCTGATTCTACTACACTCAAAACATGAAAAAAAGTCGTTTTCCGAAAAGTGTCTGTGTGTGTGTCTGTCTGTCTGTCTGTCTGTCTGTCTGTGTGTCTGTCTGTCTGTCTATAGATTTTTTTTCTATGGCAAACGAAAACTGCCGCAAATTCAAACAGAATCAAATAATTTTTTGCATGCAGCCCTGATTTGCAGAGTACTCGCGACCTATTGTTTTTGGTGAAGATCGGTTGAGGGAAAGGGGTAGTTTACCTGCAACGGTTTTTTTTAGCAAGGGTAATTTTGTTTGTTTGGCAAACGATAACAGCCGCAAATTCAAACAGAATCAAATAATGTTTCGCATACAGCCCTGAATTGTAGAGTTCTCAAGATCTGTTGGTTTTGGTGAAGATCGGTTAAGGGAAAGGGGTAGTTTACCTGTAACGTTTTATGTTTTAACAAGGGTATTTCCTATGGCAAACGATAACAGCCGCAAATTCAAACAGAATCAAATAATGTTTTGCATACAGCCCTGATTTGTATAGTACTCAAGACCTATTGTTTTTGGTGAAGATCAGTTAAGGGGAAGGGGTAGTTTACCTGCAACGTTTTTTTATCAAGCGTATTTTTTATGGCAAACAATAACAGCCGCAAATTCAAACAGAATCAAATAATTTTTTGCATACTTCCCTGAATTGTAGAGGTCTCAATGACGATCGATTTTGGTGAAGATCGGTTAAGGGGAAGGGGTAGTTTACCTGCAACCTTTTACGTTTTAACAAGAGTAAAGTACTTGAAAATTTATTTAAACTTTTTGAAACAATGGTAATTGTTAAAAATAAAATAATTTTGTTGCCAGGCAATAAAATTATAATTTTTTCATTTTAATGTAATATAATATTTTTCATTTAATACAGCAATAAAAAAGCAGGTAAGACACAGCCTGGCTGTTTGGCTGAAAATGATTTTAAATATAAATCTTAGAATATGGAAGTCATGTATGGTTCTCCATACCGATATTTATATGACGAACGATAACTGCCGTAAATTCAAACAGAATCAACTAGGTTTTTGCATACCTTTTTGAACTAAAGAGAACTCAAGGTCTGTTGATTTTGTTGAAGATTGGTTAAGGGAAGGGGTAGTTTATCAGCAACGTTTTATGTTTTAAAAAGGGTTTTTTTATGACGAACGATAACTGCCGAAAATTCAATGAGAATCAAATAATTTTTTGCACCCCCTGAGTTGCAGAGAGCTCAAGGTATATTGATTTTGGTGAAGATCGGTTAAGGGAAAGGGGTAGTTTACCTGCAACATTTTATGTTGTAACAAGAGAAATGTTTCCATGACGAACGATAACTGCCGCACATTCAAACAGAATCAAATATTTTTTTGCATGCTTCGCTGAATTGTAGAGGACGGAAGTTCTGTTTTTTTGGAGAAGATCGGTTAAGAGAAAGGGGTAGTTTACCAGAAACATTTTATGATTTAACAAGAGTAAAGTACTTAATTTTTTTAAATAAAGTACCCTGATAAGTTCATAGTAATCCACTGTAGAAACGTAGATGAAATATCTATAAATGAAGAAGTTAGGTGAACGGGGTGGGGGTAATTTTCTATTATTAAAATTATAGTTGAAGGTGGAGGGGAGAATTTTTTATATGTGTACTACGTTATCGGCAACAAAGAAGTAGTTTTTTGTTAAAATTGCTTCCCGGGCTCTTTAGCCGTAGTCAAATGTTTTCTGCAAAACCAGACTTTTCGGCAGTGCCATCGACTGCCATCATCGGTGAAAATCGAGTGTGAAAACGTGAGGCGGTATACGTTAGTAACTACAGTACTGTGGTTAATGCTGAAGCAATAAGTAGAAAGACGTAGTTTCTATGGATATATTTCATTTCGAATATGATTTTAAAATATAAATCTTAGAACATGGAAGTCATGTATGGTTCTCCATACCGATATTTTACATCCATGTTCCTTAAGGAAATGGAAGTATGGTGATGGCAAAAAAAATCGTGTTCGAGATTATTGCAGAATATGATTGTACTACACTCAAAACATGAAAAAAAGTCATTTTTCGAAAAGTGTGTGTGTGTGTGTGTGTCTGTGTGTGTCTGTTGATTTTTTTTTTTGGCAAACGATAACAGCCGCAAATTCAAACAGAATCAAATAATTTTTGCATACAGCGCTGATTTGTAGAGTACTCGTGACCTATTGTTTTTGGTGAAGATCGGTTGAGGGAAAGGGGTAGTTTACCTGCAACGGTTTTTTTTTATCAAGGGTAATTTTGTTTGTTTGGCAAACGATAACAGCCGCAAATTCAAACAGAATCAAATAATGTTTCGCATACAGCCCTGAATGGTAGGGTTCTCACGATCTGTTGATTTTGGTAAAGATCGGTTAAGGGAAAGGGGTAAGTTACCTGCAAAGTTTTATGTTTTAACAAGGGTATTTTCTATGTCAAATGATAACAGCCGCAAATTCAAACATAATCAAATACGTTTTTACATACAGCCCTGATTTCTCGAATACTAAAGACCTATTGTTTTTGGTGAAGATCGTTTAAGGGAAAGGGGTAGTTTACCTGCCACGTTTTTTGTTTTATCAAGGGTATTTTGTATGGCAAACGATAACAGCCGCAAATTCAATATTTTATTAAATATAATGTTTTGCATACAGCCCTGAATTGCAGAGTTCTCAAACCTATCGTTTTTGGTAAAGATCGGTTAAGGGAATGGGGTAGTTTACCTGCAACGGTTTTTTATCAAGGGTAATTTTTTACTTTTTCTATGGTAAACGATAACAGCCGCAAATTCAAACAGAATCAAATGATGGTTTGCATACAGCCCTGTATTGTAGAGTTCTCAATACCTATTGGTGTTGGTGAAGATCGGTTAAGGGAAAGGGGTAGTTTACCAGCAACATTTTATGTTTTAACAAGGGTTATTTTTTATATGACGAACGATAACTGCCGTAAATTCAAACAGAATCAACTAGGTTTTTGCATACCTTTTTGAACTAAAGAGAACTCAAGGTCTGTTGATTTTGTTGAAGATCGGTTAAGGGAAGGGGTAGTTTATCAGCAACGTTTTATGTTTTAAAAAGGGTAATTTTTTTATGACGAACGATAACTGCCGAAAATTCAATGAGAATCAAATAATTTTTGCACTCTTTCCTGAGTTGCAGAGTGCTCAAGGTCTATTGATTTTGGTGAAGATCAGTTAAGGGAAAGGGGTAGTTTATCAGCAACGTTTTATGTTTTAAAAAGGGTAATTTTTTTATGACGAACGATGACTGCCGAAAATTCAATGAGAATCAAATAATTTTTGCACTCTTTCCTGAGTTGCAGAGTGCTGAAGGTCTATTGATTTTGGTGAAGAACAGTTAAGGGAAAGGGGTAGTTTACCTGCAACATTTTATGTTGTAACAAGAGAAATGTTTCCATGACGAACGATAACTGCCGCACATTCAAACAGAATCAAATATTTTTTTGCATGCTTCCCTGACTTGTAGAGGACGGAAGGTCTGTTGATTTTGGAGAAGTTCGGTTAAGAGAAAGGGGTAGTTTACCTGAAACATTTTATGATTTAACAAGTGTAAAGTACTTAATTTTTATAAATAAAGTATCCTGATAAGAAGCTCATAGTAATCCACTGTAGAAACGTAGATGAAATATCTATAAATGAAGAGGTTAAGTGAACGGGGTGGGGGTAATTTTCTATTATTAAAAATTATATTTGAAGGTGGAGGGCAGAATTTTTTATATGTGTACTACGTTATCGGCAACAAAGAAGTAGTTTTTTGTTAAAATTGCTTCCTGGGCTCTTTAGCCGTAGTTAAATGTTTTCTGCAAAACCAGACTTTTCGGCAGTGCCATCGACTGCCATCATCGGTGAAAATCGAGTGCGAAAACGTGAGGTGGTATACGTTAGTGACCACAGTACTGTGGTTAATGCTGAAGCAATAAGTAGAAAGACGTAGTTTCTATGGATATATTTCATTTCGAATATGATTTTAAATATAAATCTTAGAACATGGAAGTCATGTATGGTTCTCCATACCGATATTTTACTTCCATGTTCCTTAAGGAAATGGAAGTATGGTGATGGCAAAAAAAATCGTGTTCGAGATTATTGCAGATTCTGATTGTACTACACCTAAAACATGAAAAAAAGTCATTTTTCGAAAAGTGTCTGTGTGTGTGTCTGTGTGTCTGTCTGTAGATTTTTTTCTATGGCAAACGATAACAGCCACAAATTCAAACAGAATCAAATACTTTTTTGCATACAGCGCTGATTTGTAGAGTACTCGTGACCTATTGTTTTTGGTGAAGATCGGTTGAGGGAAAGGGGTAGTTTACCAGCAATGGTTTTTTTATCAAGGGTAATTTTGTTTGTTTGGCAAACGATAACAGCCGCAAATTCAAACAGAGACAAATAATGTTTCGCATACAGCTCTGAGTTGTAGAGTTCTCACGATCTGTTGATTTAGGTAAAGATCGGTTAAGGGAAAGGGGTAGTTTACCAGCAACGTTTTATGTTTTAACAAGGGTATTTTGAATGGCAAACGATAACAGCCGCAAATTCAAACACAATCACATAATATTTTGCATACTGCCCTGAATTGCAGAGTTCTCAAGACCTTTCGTTTTTGGTGAAGATCGGTTAAGGGGAAGGGGTAGTTTACCTGCAAGGGTTTTTTATAAAGGGTAATTTTTGTCTATGGTAAATGATAACAGCCGCAAATTCAAACAGGATCAAATGGTGTTTTGCATACAGCCCTGTATTGTAGAGTTCTCAATACCTATTGGTGTTTGTGAAGATCGGTTAAGGGAAAGGGGTAGTTTACCAACAACGTTTTATGTTTTAACAAGAGTAATTTTTTCTATGACGAACGGTAACTGCCGTAAATTCAATGAGAATCAAATAATGTTTTGCATACAGTCCTGAATTGTAGAGTTGTTAAGACCTATTGTTTTGGTGAAGATCGGTTAATGGCATAGGGTAATTTACAAGCAACTTTTTATGTTTTATCAAGGGTGTTTTCTATGGCAAACGATAAGAGCCGCAAATTCAAACAGAATCAAATAATTGTTTGCATACCCGCCTGAATTGTAGAGTACTCAAGACCTGTCGTTTTTGGTGAAGATCGGTTAGGGAAAGGGATAGTTTACCGGCAACATTTTTTTTTATCAAGGGTAATTTTTTTCTATTTTAAACGATAACGGCCGCAAATTCAAACAGAATCAAATGATGTTTTGCATACAACCCTGTATTTTAGAGTTCTCAATACCTGTTGGTGTTGGTGAAGATCGGTTAAGGGAAAGGGGTAGTTTACCTGCAACACTTTATGTTTTAACAAGGGTAATTTTTTATATGACGAACGATAACTGCCGTAAATTCAAAAAGAATCAACTAGGTTTTTGCATACCTTTTTAAACTAAAGAGAACTCAAGGTCTGTTGATTTTGTTGAAGATCGGTTATGGGAAGGGGTAGTTTATCAGCAACGTTTTATGTTTTAAAAAGGGTAATTTTTTTTATGACGTACGATAACTGCCGTAAATTCAAAGAGAATCAAATAATTTTTTGCACACTTTCCTAATTTGCAGAAAGCTCAATGTCTGTTGATTTTGGTGAAGATCGGTTAAGAGAAAGGGGTAGTTTACCGGCAACATTTTATGTTGTAACAAGAGAAATGTTTCCATGACAAATGATAACTGCCGCAGATTCAAACAGAATCAAATACTTTTTTGCATGCATCAGTGAATTGTAGAGGACGGAAGGTCTATTGATTTTGGAGAAGATCGGTTAAGAGAAGGGGTAGTTTACCTGAAACATTTTATGATTTAACAAGAGTAAAGTACTTAATTTTTATAAATAAAGTATCCTGATAAGAAGCTCATAGTAATCCACTGTAGAAACGTAGATGAAATAGCTATAAATGAAGAGGTTAGGTGAACGGGGTGGGGGTAATTTTCTATTATTAAAAATTATAGTTGAAGGTGGAGGGCAGAATTTTTTATATGTGTACTACGTTATCGGCAACAAAGAAGTAGTTTTTTGGTTTTTTGGTATGGTTCTCCATACCGATATTTACTTTTTATATGGTAAACGATAACAGCCGCAAATTCAAACAGAATCAAATGATGTTTTGCATACAGCCCTGTTGTGTTGAGTACTAAAGACCTATTGTTTTTGGTGAAGATCGGTTAAGGGAAAGGGGTAGTTTACCAGCAACGTTTTATGTTTTAACAAGGGTATTTTTTCTGTGACGAACGATAACTGCCGTAAATTCAAAGGGAATCAACTAATATTTTGTATACACCCCTGAATTGTAGAGTTCTCAAGACCTATTGTTATTGGTGAAGATCGGTTAATGGAATAGGGTAGTTTACCAGCAACATTTTATGTTTTATCAAGGGTGTTTTCTATGGCAAACGATAACAGCCGCAAATTCAAACAGAATCAAATAATTGTTTGCATACAAGCCTGAATTGTAGAGTACCCAAGACCTGTCGTTTTTGGTGAAGATCGGTTAAGGGAAACGGGTAGTTTACCAGCAACGGTTTGTTTTCAAGGGTAATTTTTTACTTCCATATTTCCTTAAGGAATGGAAGTATGGTGATGGCAAAAAAAATCGTGTTCGAGATTATTGCAGATTCTGATTCTACTACACTCAAAACATGAAAAAAAGTCGTTTTCCGAAAAGTGTTTGTGTGTGTGTCTGTGTGTCTGTAGATTTTTTTTCTATGGCAAACGATAACTGCCGCAAATTCAAACAGAATCAAATAATTTTTTGCATACAGCTCTGATTTGTAGAGTACCCACGACCTATTGTTTTTGGTGAAGATCGGTTGAGGAGAAGGGGTAGTTTACCTGCAACGTTTTTTATCAAGCGTATTTTCTATGGCAAACGATAACTGCCGCAAATTCAAACAGAATCAAATAATTTTTTGCATACAGCTCTGATTTGTAGAGTACCCACGACCTGTTGTTTTTGGTGAAGATCGGTTGAGGGGAAGGGGTAGTTTACCTGCAACGGTTTTTTTTATCAAGGGAAATTTTTTTTTTTTGGCAAACGATAACAGCCGCAAATTCAAACAGAATCAAATAATGTTTCGCATACAGCCCTGAATTGTAGAGTTCTCAAGACCTATTGTTTTTGGTGAAGATCGGTTAAGGGAAAGGGGTAGTTTACCTACAACGTTTTTTTAACAAGGGTATTATCTATGGCAAACGATAACAGCCGCAAATTCAAACAGAATCAAATAATTTTCTGCATACAGCCCTGATTTGTAGAGTACTCAAGACCTGTTGTTTTTGGTGAAGATCGGTTGAGGGGAAGGGGTAGTTTACCTGCAACGTTTTTTATCAAGCGTATTTTCTATGGCAAACGATAACTGCTGCAAATTCAAACAGAATCAAATAATTTTTTGCATACATCAGTGAATTGTAGAGGACTCAAGGCCTTTAGATTTTGGTGAAGATCAGTTAAGGGGAAGGGGTAGTTTACCTGCAACCTTTTACGTTTTAACAAGAGTAAAGTACTTGAAAATTCATTTAAACTTTTTCAAACAATGGTAATTGTTGAAAATAAAATAATTTTGTTGCCAGGCAGTCTGAAAATTTCAGATTTTGTACCATAAAATCTGAAAAGATTATACGATAGTTTATGAAATGGTTAATAATACGTCAGTGGAAGGTGTAATGAGAAATTAGCAGAAATGGAAACCTGGGGAATGTTAACTGTTCTGTAGATACAATTTTGTCAGAATGTTTGGAAATGATCATCAACATTGAAGAAAAAGTAAGCATTTTAAGAAACATATGTAAGTACTTATTATAAAAAAATAATGTTTGTTTTTTGATAAAGTCATTTTGATTATAAAATATAAATATTTACAACAAGAAAAGAATTTTCAGTTTTCAAAACTTAAATATATTTTTATAAAACAATGGGTTCTTCATTGAGGTGGGGACCATGTCACTCACTCCATCTCAAGCCTCCTCTCCCATTTTGAAGAAAAAGAGGACCCTGTCAAGGCTGATACTTTGACGACAGTGACAGGGCTTTCCACCAAATTCAGCAGAGTGACAGGTAGGCCCAACTCTGATTGGCTCCTCAGATTTCCCCAGCGTTAGTAGGTTCTATGAAAATATTTTATTTCAAAAATGATTTTAAATATAAATCTTAGATATGTTTTATAAATCTCATGTTTTATGTTTTAACATGGGTAATTTGTTATATGACGAACCATAACTGCCGTAAATTCAAACAGAATCAAATAATTTTTTACATATGTGCCTGAGCTATAGAGAACTCAACGTCTGTTGATTTTGGTGAAGATCGGTTACGGGGAAAGGGCAGTTTACCTGAAACATTTTTTGTTGTAACATGAGTAAAGTACTTAATTTTGATAAAGTATCCTGATAAGATCTTAATAATCCACTGTAGAAACGTAGATGAAATATCTATAAATGAAGAGGCTAGTTGAACGGGCTGGGGGTAATTTTCTATAAATCAAAATTATAGTTGAAGGGGGAGGGGATAATATTTTTTATATGTGTACTACGTTATTGGCAAGAAAGAAGTATTTTTTTGTTAAAATTCCTTCCCTGGCTGTTTGGCTGAAAATGATTTTAAATATAAATCTTAGAATATGGAAGTCATGTATGGTTCTCCATACCGATATTTACTTCCATATTCCTTAAGGAATGGAAGTATGGTGATGGCAAAAAAAATCGTTTCGAGATTATTGCAGATTCTGATTGTACTACACTCAAAACATGAAAAAAAGTCGTTTTCCTAAAAGTATCTGTGTGTGTGTCTGTCTGTCTGTGTGTCTGTAGATTTTTTTCTATGGCAAACGATAACTGCCGCAAATTCAAACAGAATCAAATAATTTTTTGCACACAGCCCTGATTTATAGAGTACTCGCGACCTATTGTTTTTGGTGAAGATCGATTGAGGGAAAGGGGTAGTTTACCAGCAACGTTTTTTTTATCAAGGGTAATTTTGTTTGTTTGGCAAACGATAACAGCCGCAAATTAAAACAGAATCAAATAATATTTCTCATACAGCCCTGAATTGTAGAGCTCTCAAGAGTTTTTCATTTTGGTAAAGATCGGTTAAGGGAAAGGGGTAGTTTACCTGCAACGTTTTATGTTTTAACAAGTGTATTTTCTATGGCAAACGATAACAGCCGCAAATTCAAATATAATCAAATAATGTTTTGCATCCTGCCCTGAATTGTAGAGTTCTCAAGGCCTTTCGTTTTGGTGAAGATCGGTTAAGGGAAAGGGGTAGTTTACCTGCAACGTTTTATGTTTTAAAAGGGTATTTTGTATGGCAAACGATAACAGCCGCAAATTCAAACAAAATCATATAATATTTTACATACAGCCCTGAATTTTAGAGTTCTCAATACCTATTGGTGTTGGTGAAGATCGTTTAAGGGAAAGGGGTAGTTTACCAGCAACGGTTTTTTATCAAGGGTAATTTTTTTCTATGGTAAACGATAACAGCCACAAATTCAAACAGAATCAAATGATTTTTTGCATACAGCCCTGTATTGTAGAGTTCTCAATACCTATTGGTGTTGGTGAAGATCGTTTAAGGGAAAGGGGTAGTTTACCAGCAACGTTTTATGTTTTATAAGGGTTTTTTCTATGGCAAACGATAAGAGCCGGAAATTCAAACAGAATCAAATATGTTTTTGCATACAACCCTGTTTTGTTGAGTACTAAAGACCTATTGTTTTTGGTGAAGATTGGTTCAGGGAAAGGGGTAGTTTACCTGACACGTTTTTTGTTTTATCAAGGGTGTTTTCTATGGCAAACGATAACAGCCGCAAATTCAAACAGAATCATATAATAATTTGCATACAGCCCTGAAATATACAGTTCTCAAGACCTGTAGGTTTTGGTGAAGATCGGTTAAGGGAATAGTGTTGTTTACCAGCAACATTTTATGTTTTATCAAGGGTAATTTTTTTTTTGACGAACGATAACTGCCGTACATTAAAACAGAATCAACTACTCTTCTGCATACCTTTTTGAATTATATAGAACTCAAGGTCTGTTGATTTTGTTGAAGATCGGTTAAGGGAAAGGGGTAGTTTACCTGCAACGTTTTATGTTTTAACAAGGGTATTTTTTCTATGACGAACGATAACTGCTGTAAATTCAAAAAGAATCAACTAATGTTTTGCATACAGCCCTGAATTGTAGAGTTCTCGAGACCTATTGTTTTTGGTGAAGATCGGTTAAGGGAATAGGGTAGTTTACCAGCAACGTTTTATGTTTTATCAAGGGTGTTTTCTATGGCAAACGATAACAGCCGCAAATTCAAACTAAATCAAATAATTCTTTGCATACAGGCCTGAATTGTAGAGTACCTAAGACATGTCGTTTTTGGTGAAGATCGGTGAATGGAAAGGGGTAGTTTACCTGAACCGGTTTTTTATCAAGGGTAATTTTTTTCTATAGTAAACGATAACAACCGCAAATTCAAACGGAATCAAATAAGTTTTTGCATACAGCCCTGATTTCTTGAGTACTAAAGACCTATTGTTTTTGGTGAAGATCGTTTAAGGGAAAGGGGTAGTTTACCAGCCATGTTTTTTGTTTTATCAAGGGTATTTTCTATGGCAAACGATAACAGCCGTAAATTCAAACAGAATCAAATAATGTTTTGCATACAGCCCTGATTTGTAGAGTACTCGGTTAAGGGGTAGGGGTAGTTTACCAGCAACGTTTTTTTATCAAGCGTATTTTCTATGGCAAATGATAACAGCCGCAAATTCAAACAGAATCAAATAATTTTTTGCATACATCCCTGAATTGTAGAGACCTCAAGGAATTTGATTTTGGTGAAGATCGGTTAAGGGGAAGGGGTAGTTTACCTGCAACCTTTTACGTTTTAACAACAGTAAAGTACTTGAAAATTCATTTAAACTTTTTCAAACAAAGGTAATTGTTAAAAATAAAATAATTTTGTTCCCAGAGAATAAAATTATAATTTTTTCATTTTAATATAAATTATGTATGAGTTAATATCTTTATATATATAATTTTTCTGTACGTGTGTATGTCACTGAACTCCTCCATGTATAAAATAATATATCGTTCGTGGCAGGTAAGCATATCTCAGTTATGTAATGTTTACGTTTCCATTTTATTATTATGCCTACAGCAATAAAAAGGCAGGTAAGACACACACACACACACACACACACACACACACACACACACACACACACACACACACACACACACACACACACACACACACACACACACACACACACACACACACACACACACACACACAATTCACGTTATTTCTGGCCTCACTCATGTTTATTTTCTTACATTTGCACGCTTTTTAAATGGAAAGTGCCGAAACCCACACCAACATAACGCGTGAAAGCCAAAAAAATGGACATCAATTTGCTTCCTGTGGATCGCTGGGCAGTGTAACTGCACGTGTTTACAGAGGAACGATTCATAGACAGACTTTTCGTCTTTAGGGAATCAACCCTCTGCAAGATGCTGAGGGTCCATGAGTGACTTCGGAGCGCTCCTTCTTTTTCGCGTGTTTGTTCTGTGAAACATACACTGTAGATTCGCAGCTTTACTCTATGCAACACTCAATAGGAAATGTTGAAAATTTTTGTCCACAGTGTACCCTCATTCACACTAAACCTGCTGTGATGTTTTAATTATGGACATCATAATATTAAAACTTTGGAAACTTGAGCACTACTTAATGGAGATCAATCATTAACTTATACAAGCCATTAATTTTATGCATATTTTTTATATATATGTGTACAACGCTATCGGCAACAAAGAAGTAGTTTTTGTTAAAATTCCTTCCCGGAATATTTGGCCGTAGTCCAATGTTTTCTACAAAACCAGACGTTTCGGCAATGCCATCGGCTTCCATCATCAGTGAAAATCGAGTGCGATAACGTGAGGTGGTATACGTTAGTGACCACAGTACTGTGCTTAAGGCTGAAGCAGTAAGTAGAAAGAAGTAGTTTCTATGGTAATATTTCATTTCGAAAATGATTTTAAATATAAATCTTAGAATATGGAAGTCATGTATGGTTCTCCATACCGATATTTTCCATAGTAAACGATAGCCGCAAATTCAAACAGAAGCAAATGATGTTTTGCATACAGCCCTGTATTGTAGAGTTCTCAATACCTATTGGTGTTGGTGAAGATCGGTTAAGGGAAAGGGGTAGTTTACCAGCAACATTTTATGTTTTAACAAGGGTAATTTTTTATATGACGAACGATAACTGCCGTAAATTCAAACAGAATCAACTAGGTTTTTGCATACCTTTTTGAACTAAAGAGAACTCAAGGTCTGTTGATTTTGTTGAAGATCGGTTAAGGGAAGGGGTAGTTTATCAGCAACGTTTTATGTTTTATAAAGGGTAATTTTTTTATGACGAACGATAACTGCCGAAAATTCAATGAGAATCAAATAATTTTTTGCACTCTTTCCTGAGTTGCAGAGAGCTCAAGGTCTATTGATTTTGGTGAAGATCAGTTAAGGGAAAGGGGTAGTTTACCAGCAACATTTTATGTTGTAACAAGAGAATGTTTCCATGACGAACGATAACTGCCGCACATTCAAACAGAATCAAATATTTTTTTGCATGCTTCCCTGAATTGAATTGAAGGTCTGTTGATTTTGGAGAAGATCGGTTAAGAGAAAGGGGTAGTTTACCTGAAACATTTTATGATTTAACAAGAGTAAAGTACTTAATTTTTATAAATAAAGTATCCTGATAAGAAGCTCATAGTAATCCACTGTAGAAACGTAGATGAAATATCTATAAATGAAGAGGTTAGGTGAACGGGGTGGGGGTAATTTTCTATTATTAAAAATTATAGTTGAAGGTGGAGGGCAGAATTTTTTATATGTGTACTACGTTATCGGCAACAAAGAAGTAGTTTTTTGTTAAAATTGCTTCCCGGGCTCTTTAGCCGTATTTCAATGTTTTCTGCAAAACCAGACTTTTCGGCAGTGCCATCGACTGCCATCATCGGTAAAAATCGAGTGCGAAAACGTGAGGTGGTATACGTTAGTGACCACAGTACTGTGGTTAATGCTAAGCAATAAGTAGAAAGACGTAGTTTCTATGGAAATATTTCATTTCGAATATGATTTTAAATATAAATCTTAGAACATGGAAGTCATGTATGGTTCTCCATACCGATTTTTTTTTGCCATCACCATACTTCCATTTCCTTAAGGAACATGGAAGTAAAAAAATAAAAGGCCGTCTACTACTTTTAAGTCCCAGATTTTTTATTGACATTATTAACTATATTAATTACAATTAATTATAATTACAATATCATATTACATTATAATCAATAATTTAGTTAATTATATGCATTATTTTATTATAGAGTTTATTGTTAATATTAAATGGAACATTGTATTTGTTATTAGTATTATTATTATTATTTCATTGTTACTAACTATATTACACCCGCTCTCTCCCTCTCTCTCTCTCTCTCTCACCTCTCAGACACACACACACACACACACACACACACACACAATATTAGTATAATTTTAGTGCTTGTGATATTGAAGGCTTCGGTCATGAGTACTTTTCAGGTGTACCAGCGTTTTTTTAGAATTTTCTTCTTTTCAGAAACATTTCTATTAAGTACTACCAATCGATTTGAAAACTGGAAACTTGAACAATCCTAACCAATATGTTAACTTTCAGCCTGCTCCTATAATCACACCCTATAATTTACAAAAGAATATCCTTTCCAAGTTGTGATATCGTGAAATTGTTGATTACTGATGTACCTTTCACTATTTTACATTAATTCTCTTTCACTTTACTTACTGATCAACGCCCTCCGAAAATACGCTGAGTACTTTGACAGGAGTACTTTTGTTTCTTTACAAATTTGACAAAATATTGCTCAACCTTGAAGAAAAGAAGAGAAGAACCTGTGTTGTGAAGATAAACAATTCATTTCTAAATCTTTTAAAAAAATTGAAGGTTTTGGAAACTTCAAAACTTAGCTTTTATCCAAACATTTTAATAAAAAACTACCTGAAAAATTCATATAAATTGTAAATATTGTAGAGAAAATAAATTGTAAATATTGTATACATCACTCTTGACATTGTATATCAATCTATTAAAAAAATAAAATAAAAAAAGGTTTCAGGGAACTAGAAAAGACTACCTTCCATGGTGTTCTCTGGAAACGGTACATTATAGCTAAATATCTCCTTAAAAATAACAACATAATAAATAATAAAAATAAAAATCTATCACACATATTTCTCCACTATTTATTCTTATAGTTTTCGCATTATAAAATTTAAAATATTATAATTTAAACTGATCGTACTAGCCTTCATATTAGAAGATTCACAAAATTGTCGTGAAACTTTTGCAGAGAACTTTTATCTCTCAAGATGCAAACAGAATTATGATGATTTTAATATTTAGAAAATACTGAAACATGAATTTTTCAAAAGTTCGGAAAACTCTTTATTACAAATATGTAAACACATTTTTACTAAAGTTCCCCTGCTTTATAATTGGACTTTTTCTTCTTCTTTATCCTCTTCGTTTACGTTTGTCAGTCTTCAGTACATTAGACTATTATCAAATAAGTAAAAACATGATACTTGTATGTTGGTATCTGTGTGCGGTAAAGTGGAAATTCTGCTTGTAGGCCTATGTAGATTAAAATCTGATTTGTTGTGCAATTGTCCAATAGAACAGACAGATGTTTATAAGTCATTTTAAAGTACTAGAAACTACGCGAAAAAATTAAGAAAAATAGTATTCTCACTGTTTTTGTTTACATTATTATCATCTTTTTGCTTTTGATTTATAAAAACCGTGTACAAATGACTAATCAGTAATATGTAACGCAAAACTTCGTGAAACAAAAATATAGGATTACTTAAATGATTTAATGAGATAAAAGGTGTAATATTTCTGCCAAATTATCGGCCAGTGTGCTGTATGCAAACCAGCAGATATAATCCCAGCAAGGTCAATCGGCATTATGAAGTACGAAACAACGCTAAGGTTACTCTAGATTAGCCTAACTAATCGATAATAAGTCGGCGTTAAATATCGCAACTCTCTCCACTGCTGCTTCAACCAGTACTTAACTGCATAATACCTTGATTAACTTATCAAATCTGATTTGATACTAGAACTTATTAGTATTTTGGTTGCAACATATAAATAACTTTTGATAGTGTACCTGCTTCACGCAGAGCCCTGATTTTGTATAATGAAAGTTTGAAGATTCCACCGAAAACAAGTGTTCTACAAAAAAGGGAGTGCATTGTTTTTGTGAGTTTTGTTTTGCTGCCTACTGAGTCATACTATTAAAAGGAAAATATAAGCAACAATGAGAAATTATTTACTGCACCTGTCATCTGCATTCTGTCAGCGCAGAGGTAAACTTGACAGATTTCTCAAAACAAGTTATATAATTTTAGTAAAGTTACAGTAATTCTTATTTTGTGGTAATTTATACTAATACTATCTCTTATTGTCTAACATGACGTCAACTCTACTTTTCTGTATTTACATACATTAGTGTTAGTGATGATGGATATGAAAAACAAAGTGATGCCAGGTTCCTACAACTTATATCTTCGGTAGCTGGTTCCCCGTACAGTGACTACAAGCTATCAAGTTAAAAAGAAACGGAATTACTTTTTTCACCATCACTCTCTGATATTTAGCTGTTTTGCTTGGTGCCTCAAAGGATTGGAATGATTGACTATCTTGCTGCGTTATTCCTACTGTATGTTTAGCCTTTAATCTTCTTCCAGGTAAGAAAGAATTATTATTTTAACAATTAAATTTTCTTTAATGCCTTTAAGGTGCATTTTCCAGCTGTCTTTTAACCCCATGTCAACACTTCCTCGATTTTTCCCTTCTTTTGTGTCGGTTATGAGATACAGCTTTCCTTTGGTGCAAATGTATTACTTTAAGCTTTATTGCTGCCCTTTATGTACCTCTCCATTAATCTCTAGATTCGTTCTCATAATTTCTACTTTGTTCAAAGAAGAAGTAGGGACGTACTTTGGTTTGAAAGTTATCAAAGAAAAGTCGCTGTTTTCTGGTTGTTTGACTATATTTGACAGAGTTAAAGTTCAGTTACTACAGTTTTGAATGGGATAGTTTGATCTGTTTTGAAGTATTATTTATAGCAGCAATATTTGTCATATTGCTTTCCTTATATCCCTGGTATGGAAAAATGCACGCAGGAGAGAACTAAGCATATCAGTTTTCCGTTGATGTAGGCCTACCTGTCTCAGTGTCTCAACGACTATCTTTCATCCGTATAATAAATCTATTAGAACAAATTATGGGCATTAACTGGATTCAAACACACACGCGCGCGCGCGCGTAGATCTTCATTAACCGTTTTATAAAATAGTAGCTAACGAATTATGCATCCGTAAATGGTAAAACACAATAAACCTTATAACCCTGATGATGACAATAAATATTATCGAAACGTCGACACAAATAATGTAAAATTTGTGTTATTGACCGATCCTCGCTAAAACTTTCATTGTTAAAAAAATAATAACAGTAGTAGTTTTTTCTCCCAAGGAGGTTGAAGTGCCAGCGCAAGATATATATATATGTGGAGCTTGCACCCATTAAAACCCTACCTCCTTTGTCTTAGCAAGAATCACCGTGGTACTAAGTTTACACAATGCTTCACGGTTATGCTATTTCATGCCTATTTAGGCTTCACGTTTCTTGAGCATCATTATCATTACTACTCACGTGCTGTGGCGTTATCAGTTTGTTTCTTCTTTACTAGTTCCTTCTTTATGTAAAGCGCCACTTCACTCCAGTTTTCCAGATTACTTAGCATTTTTCAACTATGTTGTCTGAAGTAATCGGTCCCACTACTCCTAGATGATGTTTTCCATCTGTCCATTTGTTGCATACAAGTAATGTATGATATGAGTCTTCTTTCCCATGTCCACAGTTTGTAGCAACTCTACCCACGTTGTGAAGATAAGGCTGAAAGAAACTGTAAGAACCGTATCATGTAAGAAACTGTTAGATAGTATTCAGCTTCCCACGTTTCTATTAATCCAAACGTACAGATTCTTTATGGTAATAACAATAGTAGTAGTAGTAGTAGTAGTAATAGTAGTAGTAGTAGTAGTAGCAGCAGTAGTAGTAGTAGTAGTAGTAGTAGTAGTAGTAGTAGTAGTAGTAGTAGTAGTAGTAGTAGTAGAAGAAGAAATAGTAGTAGTAGTCAAAACCACAAACCCTACTGCCCACGGCATGGATCCACCTCGGAACTCAGCTTTCGCAATACTTCATTCTGTTTTGTTTTAATAGATTTTTTATATATTTTGTTTTAATAGGACCCTTCAGCGGGTCCCCGTTACCTGTTTTCTTCTATTCTGTCATCGGCCCTCGCAAGATCATTTTCTGCTTTCTTCTTTTGTCTTAGTACCTCCTCTATGTAGGCTGCTACCTGATCCCAGTGGTGTTCGCTCTGCAGCATTATTCCGATGATATTTTCGGGCGAGATCTATTCCACTACATTTTTCAGGGTTATTGTAGTAATAGTAATAATTATTTATTACAACAGTAGACAACAATTATTTACACACCAATGATGGCACTGTTTGTTTGAAATGTTTTCTAATAAGTAATCAATTCATTTATAACAACTTTTAAAATGAAATAAAATACAATACAATAAAATACAGTAGTGTAAAATGCTGTAGACTCTTTATGCGCATAGGTACGTATGACGAATCAACTGACACGATAATAACTTTAGAATTAAGTTATTAATTATAAAATCAATCCGAGTAATGGGAGAAAAAGTCACCAGACTACACTGTGACAAGAATAAATAAATAATAATGCTGTAATGAATTATACTAACTTTGTTTCGTTTCCCCGTTCCCAAGTATTTATGTCTCTGTTAACTAGTTCTATGTACAACTATTTCACCGACAGTGCCTGTATAGGGTGACCGTATACATATGCAACATGACTGTGGCCTATATGATGCCTGTTAGGGGAAAATTTGAAACTATGTATTTTACTCAGAAACAAGAAGAAGTGATATAACGTCTTGTGACTACTTGTTTTTTAACAATCCTGTTAATTCTTTTGTTAGAATGTTTTACTGATTTCTACATTTATTGTTAGGCGTTGAAGGAAATACAACATAACGCGCAATTGGACTAAATAAAAATTGAATACAACTAGTTCGTACCGAAACGTTGTATAACTAGCTTCTACATAAATCGAGTAAAAACTGGCGACGCTTAGATTCTTTATGCCTCATCCGTTGCCTGAATTATTACGAAGAACTGTGGCAAGACTTGGTTATGCATTTGTTTTTATGGAGTTTGAGCATTGTAATTAGTGCGAAGTGATACCAAGTTATTATTTGTTTTAACTGCGACTCAGTAAATTTAACAATATACTTATATGGCTGGTTGAATTAAATTTCATTTAGATGAAGTTTGTGACTGTTCTACTTGTCTCTGGTGTAGAATTACATAACACTCCACCTATCGCTACCCCATATTACAGTAACAGTATTTTGAACAGCACAAAGTCTTTGTCTTAAAGAAGTTAGAATTCCCTTTAAACTTGTGCCATGTTTTTAATAAAATTCGAGATTTTCATCGGAGAGAAAATCTCCCAGTGGAGAGCGGAGACAATTTCACAATTCTTGCCTGCACCCGTCTGTGAAAAATGGAAGATGTCTGGAAACTGTACGTGTAAAACGTGATTCAAAAATATATTCATATGGGACTGATTTAATATTATATTCATGAATGTTCAAGATTCCAAAAGGTTAAAGACTCATACAAATATTTTACTCGTATTTCAAATAGACCTGTCATAGAAATTTTATTCGACTACACAGCTCAATTTATTTTATTCACAGGATGTTGTAGCATTGTATTTGCAAATATTCACTCTTCCGCCTGCATAATAGCGAGAACCGCCTTGCCACCAAATAGCATGAAGATTGATAAAATACTGTTTTTCAAAATTATTCAAATTTATTGCTTCCGTTGTCACGAAAAAGAAGAAACACGTTTCACCGATAAGTGAAGGACCTGAATGACTTTTACGTATAGCTTTGTAGCTCATAAACAAGTCGTCGGCTTCTTTCGGTTTAGAATAATATTTCAATTTGCACAATGAGTCAAAAGAGAAAGGAAACAAATGTTCAGCAGCTCAGTACGATATACGTCACGTAGAGGAAAGGACACCACGGCACCGTTCTATACATTTACGTATAAGTACCATTTAATTTGCATCTTATTTACATTTTATAACCTCTCGAGTAGCCGCGTTCGTGTTTACATTTCATTTTATTAAAATATATCTACATCGATTATCCACTTTGTGTCACGAAAGTTAAAGTATAAAGCGAATACTTTTCTTTGTAGAAGTGTAAACGTTTTCCTTTGTTAGAACGAAAAATAAAACTGTCGACGCGTTCTTTGCAATGTCTGATAATTCTTGTGAACCAAAAATTTTGCTTATGTAGATGTTAACAATGTATGGTTAAAAAAATGTCAGTGTCGGACATTGTTTTTGTGGGTTTTCACAAGGGAAATGGGACGTCAGAAACCTGTGGCGAGCACGAAACGAGAAACGAGAAACGGCAGTAGCTGTTACCTGCATATGGATGGACAATCTTTTGGTTTGCCAGTCAAACGAACGAAGCGAGTTCTCAGTTTTGACTCGACGGTTTGGCATTTGTCCGTCTGTCTGTCTATTTGGGGTATGTCTCACGAGAAAGTTTGAACGCATCAACAGGTTTTCGTAAAACTTTGCGTGCATATGTATACTTTTACCCTAAAGAATTCTCTTGTTTTTGACATTAATCCCCACCAAATAAGGCCCTCCCTCATTTCTGAGTGGTACGCAAAAGCTTGAGTTGTAAAAATTGTGAAAAATTTCGAAATCATTCGAATCGTGTGAAGAATCTTGTGAAAATCGTGTGAAGTACCAAATTAAAGAGAATTTTAACCACAATCTAAATATAGTATTTATTTTTGAAAATTTGAAAATTTTTGTACCTCAGGGCTTAAAAAGTGGGTCAAAATTTTAATAAAATATAAAAAATTCATCTGGGTATCAAATTAAAGAAAATTTAAATTAGCAATCTGAATGTAGTGTTAAGTTTTAAAAATTTCAAAATTTTGGGACCTCAGGGTAAAAAAATTGATGAAAAATTTGAAAAAAATGTGAAAATCTAGGAGGGTGCCTCCAGACTAAAAGGAATTGTAACCCAAATCCGAATGACTCTAGCTTTTAGAATTTATCGTATGACTGGTCGCTCTACAATTGTTATATTACAACAGGAATAATAGTAGAGTAATCGATAGTTTTGTCATTTCTCCCACAATTAAAAACTCATTTAATATCAAAATTTATGTAAAAATAAACGTACTTCCTTCAAAATAGTGAGCGAGTTCTGCAGTTCAGGGAGCGTACTAGTTTTAATCTAATACTGAAATTGTTCAATCTACAATCCGTTCATCTGCTAAACTGCAAACGGGAAAGGCCAAATTTTCCTACGTACATTGGAAGGATGTGTTTCTTATTTTGTGTACTCTAAGGTTTGAAAATAAAGCCTTCACGTAACCTATATTTATCTTCACATTCTTTATGTAGTACAAGAATTTTCTTCAGCTTTAAGGCGTTGTTACTTCATACTGACCATTACGCTGTGACGAAACATTTTGTGGTAAACCGTTGATAATTCTGTATCAATATTTAGCCATAACGATATTTTGTCTGACGATGGCCGAGCATATTTTGGCCTACTTTTAAGACACTGTTAAAAATTGAACTATTAACTGAAAACTACAATTCATTAATCGTCTTTCAGAACTAAACGTCAGTTTTAACATAAACGTTGATTGGTGGACAAGACCTGGTGAGACACATAAAATCAGCTAGAATTAGATGGCTGGGACACGTATTCCGTATGAATGTTACGAGGATGCCCAAAACTATATTAAGTGGAACGATACTGGGCAAAAGAAGAAGAGGAAGGCCTCGAAGAAGATGGCAGCAGGATGTGGAAGAAGATCTAAGAAAGATGGGCATTAGGAACTGGAGACTGAAGGCAGTGGACTGAGATGAGTGGAGACGGGTCGTAGCGGAGGCCAAGGCTCACCATGGGCTGTAGTGCTGGAGAGTAGTAGTAGTAGTAGTAGTAGTTTAACATAAACGTAATTGTAAACAATTTTATTAATTTTATTAAAAACTATTTTAATTTTTAAAAACGTTATGTAAGGCGTATATGGAAAGAAACTAAGAAGCCATGTGAATTAAAGGTTTATTTTCTTCGCGCTGTTACTATGAAGTTTATAACAGCGAGTGATAAACGCCTTTATGGCTTTTATATTTAACCATCTCTTATGTCATACGTCTCGTATTTTTTTACTAGTAAGCCTAACGGGTTGGCTTGTAATGGCTGGCATAGCAATTAGCGACTTATGCACTACCAGCCAAGGTCATTCTGATATTATATTTGGATTCTGACATTTATCTGCATCTGAGTATCACAATCCTCCTCCTCCTCCTCCTCCTCCTCCTCCTCCTCCTCCTCCTCCTCCTGATCATCATCTTCATCATCGTCGTCGTCGTCGTCATCGTCATCATCATCATCACGTTACAATTTGTTTATCCTCCAGGTCATAATCCACTGATTTCTCTGCGGAATAATTTTTACGGATTTTGCTGTTCTTAAGCAAATCACCTTTCCACCTTTCCATCTGCAAAGCGTGGCTTCTTTCTGCATCCATATTCGTGACTTCTTTCTGTCTCTTGACTTCGAATCTGAGAATATTCGTAACCAGTCCGCCATATTCTAGTCAAGATCCTACCCACTTTAGTTAAATTTCCTTACTTCTGTACATGATATCTATTCTGTAAATTTGTTGGACATCCGTTTGTTTTTTCCTGCCTCACCTGGTTATTCTTAACAACGTCCTTCCTATGCTTGTCTAGGCAGTCCGCAGTTTCTGTATCATTCTCATCTTTATTGTCAATGTGTCTGATCCGTAACAGAAAACACGCACTGACTGAAATCTTCTTTTTTTAAATACAATGCACCTGTCCGATAAATGACTGATTCGGAAGCAATCAGCCCATGGCGATTCATGACTCCATTTCCCATTCCTTTAATGTATAACAACTATATTTACGTTTGTTCGTAAAATAGCCGTAGAAAACGGTCCTGAATCCTAAACTATTTTAAGAATGAATCGCAATAGGAAGAATAATGTAATCCCTTTATTTGCGAACAGTGCACGCAGTGGCGCAACCATGTATTTTCCATTGGGGGGGGGGGGGTAATAGATCAGGATTTTTTCCAAGGTGGCAGGTTATTGACGATAAGCGTAGTGAGGAGACTTGTTGGCAGTAGTATAAAATGCCGTATGCCAGATAAACCTTCTGGTGTGCCGTGAGTATCATAATGGTAATGTATCGTGTAGCGTCGGTCAGCTAGTGACTCATTCGCTTGGCAGAGGGTTGTTCTGTGGTCCTATCCATCGCTTGTAGGCGAGATTGGGTTCTGAACGAGAGAATACATTCACGTACAAACATACAGTATATGCGCCAGTGGCGGTTGGTGGTTCCAAATTTTGGTAGTTGCAATAGGCTTAGTATATGATTAATGTTGGTTGGAGGGTGGGATGTAAAAGAACATATTTAAACAGTACATAGGATTACATATTTCGTTAGTTTCTTCATTTATTGAATGAGCGAAGCGAGTTCTTATTTTTAATTCGACCGTTTGACATTTGTCTGTCTTTATATTTACTGTCTGTCTATTTGGGGTACGTCACACAATGTCTTTTGCAGGCATTAACCGGTTTTCGTAAAACTCGGCATGCGTATCCACACACATAAGCTACGGAATCCTTTTGTTTTTGAGGTTGGTCCCCCCGCCAAAGAGGTTGGGGGGGGGGAAAGTGAGGTGTTAAAATTTTGAAAAATTGCAATTTTTCCATGTGGAGTATCAAATTAAATAGAATTTTAACCACAATATGAGCACAGTGTTCAGTTTTGGAAATTTCAAAATTTTTGGGGCAGCAGGGTCCAAAAAATGTACAAAAATTTTGTTAAAATCGCAAAAATCCAGTGGGATATGAAATTAAATTATGCATATGATAATTTCAGCCGAGCATAAAGAAAAGGATGTTAACCCAAATCCAAATGTTGTGTTTGCTTTGAAAGTTTGTATCTTTAGGTGCACCACAAGCAAAAAATGGAAGTCAAAATTTTGCAAAACTTGTAAGTGTGAGCAAGTTCTGCAGCTCAGGGAGCTTACTAGTTAGTAAGTAGGCCTGCCTACTTTTCTTTGAGCAAAACAATGTTTCGTCTATATTCAGCCTCTTGCCTGTGTGGTTTATGTTAACTGTGCCAGAAAAAGCAAGTTGTAAAGGAGTCTTTACATTAACATATATGACACATGACCTTTTTTTATTCTTTCGTCAAAATAATTAATAGACTATTAAGTAAATTAAAACACCTATAAATTGCTTCAAATCAGATTTAAAACATTCAGATTGTCTACTCATTCTTTTTTAAAATCACATTGTGTATGCATTTACAATTAGCATGGATTTCAAACTGTATTCGCAGAATGTTTACAGTCAGAAAATGGAAATAAAATTCACTGCCAAGCCTCACTTTACATTAACTTAAATTTTAGCTATTCACATATGACTGCCAAATATTCGCTGATTCTCAGCCTGTAGCGTTGGCACTGCGCCAGAGGAAAGTCATTAAACTGCGGCTTTAAGCATCCTCATTCTACCCGTAATAACAAACTGAACGCATATCGAAAACAAACAGCAATACTCTTTACGTACATTCTGTGATCATCATTTGTAACAGCTGCTGAGCAGTTATGACCGGGCGCAAAGTCGATCATGCATCCTAGTGCCATATTGGATTATGGTTTAGGCTATCTGTATTAATGGTGATATGTTTAAATATACTTGAATAGTGTATGAGACCCAACATTTTAACAATAACTTCGAACGACTAATTAAGAGTATTGCGAGGCACAGGTACACCTAATTGGCTTGCCATTGCCTTGTAAGAGAAGAATAGCCAGATTATAGTTTTTCCTCGGTAGGAATCGAACCTAAGAATTTGTATGCATATCCGTTCATAAGTAACGAAAACTAAACGCTTTCTTTAATCGCGCCATTCGACGACACTGTGATCGTTTACTGCATTTGCTCCTTCCGAAACCCAAGACAAATATGTATGACCACTCAAACATTAAAATATTATTTAGAAAAACGCACTTTCATCTTTAGTAGTTTTTTAAACTTTATCTATTACAACTAAACAAATTTTGTCTATCCAATAGCTTATCTAGCTAATAGGTCAGTGTTTGTTGGATACCCATCCATCGATGACATTAAAAATAAAATTAGCCACACTCATAATGGACAATCGTAACTACAGCACTAGCAATATGCCATACGGCTTCACTCCCTGCAGACGTTTCACCGAAAAAACTGTAATGCAGCAACTGAATAACTTCAACGTTTTCATGTTGATTCAGCCGCTTCTCGTGCATCAGAGCAACCCCCCTCTGCTCTGTTGATTACACCTATTTCCATCTCAAGGTCTCTATGAATGTCATCGTTTCGGATATATCATGGAGCATTAACAATTATCAGAAGAACTTAATTTTGAAATATTTATATCATTTTGATATTACTTTTCTTGGCACAGCCTAGAGCTGAACGCCATACACCCAAACACGCTTAGAATTTGCTCACAGAGGAACAGTTTGTTATAAAGCGATAACATTCTTCCAAGGTGCCAGTCCATTTTCCTGTGTTTGATATTAAGCCCTTCTCTTTCTAATTTTACATTCTCCTTTCACCGAAGCTTTGTATCCAATGTCATACCCAAATACTTAGCAGTATTTACATACGGTACGGGATGTGAATTTGTTTCGGTTTACTCTTTTGTTTGTAAAGGTCATGTGTGTTGACTATACCTCATTTAGTTTAATGCACCACTTTTTAGTCCAATTATTTACTTCATTATTGGCAATTTCTTGTGAAGTTGACAAGATTTTTTTTTTTTTGAAACGGAATGTTGCTAAGTGTTCATACCGTAAATGAATTGGCCTGACTTATACGCGATTCTGGGACAATTAGATAAGAAACATACCATTTAACACGTTGCCAAGCCATAGTTAATCATGACTACATGTGTCTCCATCATAACTGATATCGTATAGTGATTTCCTAAGTGAAACATTTTATCAATTTATATAAAGCTACAACGACGGCGTTCCTATAGGAGACACGTATATTGTAACCTGCTCTTTAGACGGTCACTCTCTTCTTTCAAGACGATAGCAAACAAGGGAGTGGCAGTACCAATATCTCTCTTCTTAGGAGGTCACAGCCCGTGTAAATTGCAAGAGTCTTCCAACACAGCTACAAGAGTATAGGTAGTATACAGCCACCAGCCGTCGTGAAAATCAGGGATTGTCCCGGACTGTAAACGCTTGTCCCAGTGACCCGGATATTTAATATTATACAGTATGAGTTTTTCTTTTAATGATAAAGATAAAAAAGAATAAAAAACAAGTCACGAAAAGATGATACACTCGTTTATCAATTGTGAAGGTAAATAACAATGCACTCTGAACTTGTAAAACTGTGTAAGTATTTATTTAAATACTTGGAAAAGAATGTTGGCTTTAAGCACCGAAAAGCTGGGTAAAAGGTAACACACTGATGGGGATTCTTCAGGTTCTCTAAAATATTTAAATACAATTTGTAACTTTGTTTCTGACAAAAAAATCTAAAGAAGGCTGTTATGTCTGAAGCGTACTCACGCTTGAAGCCTTCGACATCAGAATCATAAAAATATGATTAAAATTGTGTGATCGTGTTTAGTAATAAACATAATAAAAATAGTGTTAAAATCAATAATATCAACGGAATAATAATAATAATAATGATGGTGATGATGGTGAGTTGGAGGAGGCGAAGAAGAAGATAAAAGTGATATAATAGAAATAAATAATAGGAATGTGTTTGATGTTATTAATAATAATATGTTAATAATAATAGCTCTAGTAATATAACTGTATGCAAAAAAAATTGATACAATCAAAATATTTTCTGGAAAAGATTTTTTTTCTAAAAGAGTCCCGGTTTTTGGCTGAGACAGTTTGATCAGCCTTGTGAAGACCTATGCAGGGAGGTTACTTACGCACGATTCGAGACAGCTACGTTGCTTCTAGAAATTGTGAGCTGTCTGTCCATTTTGTGGAATAGAGCTTATTATTTCGTCGCCGTGTAGACGCTGAGTGTTGCCTTGCATTAGTACGTCGGTGCCCAATGATGTTTGCGTCTGTGGATAGATGTAAGGAAGAAAAGCAATACGACTGAATTTTGCGAAACAACAAACTTAACACGCAATTTTCTTCGCTCAAGAAGATGCAAAATCAGCGTTAGTAGAAATTTTCACATAAATAAACTGCTCTCAGCCTTCCGAGACACGTGAGACTAACGCAGCGGTCTTGAACGGTATTGTCATGTCATCAGAACTCTCAGTTCTTGTTAAGCTGGCATCGCCGTATTTATTTTTTTACTAGAACGTATCAGCACACACACACACACACACACACACACATGCATTTGTTTTGAATACTCTGCATACGAAGAAAGTAAAGATCATTGTGATGTTATTACACTTGAAAATTTTATTTAGAATTTACAAACTTTAAGAAAAAGAAACAGTTCCTTACGAACTCTTAAAGGGTGTATTTAGGCCGTCGCACCGTCCGAATGAAACATTATATTAAAGGCAACAAAATAACATACGCTAATGGTAGAGACTAGCCATGTAACTGTCACACTAAACACAAAAGTTGCGCGGTGTGCCTTGGTCCTTACGGGCTGCTGAGCAGAGGATTATCTATTATTAATGGTCGAGAACAAATATGTAAGATTACTTGTAATTTTTACATAGTACAAACCCTGTAAACTTAAGAAATAAGTAAATAGAATGGATGTGAGCAGCATAACTTGATCACCTAAATGCCTTCCCCTAACTTGTAATAAAAAGTGATGTCTATATTTATTTACACTATCAGAATATTTAGCACCGAGTACTATAAGTAGCGTGCAGTTAAATCCTCATGAGTTTCGATTTGTGATTGTAAAGTATTATACAATTCCATTTTAATGATTAGCTGATTATGTCTTGAAGATTTATTGTATAATTAATTCAAGAATATTTTACAAATTGTATAAATTCTGAATTGAAATATAAAATTTTATCAAATTTTCTTGTACGTATTAAGAGTAACAATTTCGTTCATATACGTCTGCTCAAAATTGATCCCTTTGCATCCTTTAACTCGTTAAACGTTCTAACAAACGTAGTGAGGGTAACAAGTCGTAGCAGCTCAAGGATCCCCGGTGTACAATGTGACAACATTAAAGTCGATACAGTAAAGTAGTATATTTTATTCTTATTAATAATAAAAAACTTTTAATAAGAATATATTTTGTTATTTACTAAATTACAAATGTTTCGATAGTAATATAACTACATTAAAATTTTTAAATCTATTGTTCAAAACAGCTGTTTTATATGTAGACTAAATTTAATTTTTTTATATGTGTATATATTTTTTTCTACGTATAAAACAGCTGTTGTGAACAATTGATTTAAAAATTTTGAATTTATCAATTATATCTGATGATGATAGTTATATAACTATCGAAACATTTGTAATTTCCCCCCAAAAAAAATAATATATTCTTGTTAAAAGATTGTTATTATTAATAATAATATAAACACAAGAAAAATTTGAGCATATATCAATATATTTTATTAGAAATCTCTGAAAAGCTTGTTTAATGCAGACCCTTTCTAACACGATAATAACAATAAAAAAGTAATATAGATGCAAACACTTTATATAATTCTAATTTGGTAAAATCTAAAATTTTAAGTTGTTTGTAGAAAAACGACTACAAAACAACTTGTTAAATTTTATCCATATTAACAAGTACAACCAAACAACACGCTAATGACTATACAAGACGAAGTCAGGTGACTGAAGAGGCTTATCCACTCTGATTCGCTGTCAATTACTAATCAGTAACAATAATCTGTTAGAGATTGGTGAGTAGAGCCAGATGTAGGTACTATGTGTAATAGAATAGGAAGGGAGTACTTCCTACAAGGCAATTAATATAACACAAGTATAACAGCTGTTTCCTGTGTCACACACACACACACACACACACACACACACACACACACACACACACACACACACACACACACACACACACACACACACACACACACACACACACACACACACACACACACACACACACACACACACACACACACACACACACACACACACACACACACACACACACACACACACACACACACACACACACGCACACACACACGCACACGCACACACACACACACACATTCGTGTACTATACGATACATAACAGAACAGAAAGGCTGTGTTGTATAATGTATAACAGATTGCTTTTAGTAGCTTTAATTCAGTAACATAATTATTAATTCTTAATCCTAAATCATATCTTTATGGTAACTCATTCTGGACCATGTATTGCAATGGTACAATTATTTCATTTTATTTTTTACTACTTTGATGACAATTTATTTTTTACTTTTGACTTTTGTAGGCACTTTTCCGCTCCACAAAATCTCAATCTGTCATTTTACCCCTCTGTTAAACCCTCCTTGGCTTTTGGTTGGGGAATATTCGATCTCAAATGAGAGATGGCGGTTTTGCTTGACAAATTTTTCTAGAGGCTTGCTCGAATGTCTTTATCGATCGTATACAGAAAGTTTTTCCACCTTTTTTAACTAATACCTGTACTAATACTAATAACTAATAACTAATACTGATGAATCTGTTAAACATCTTAAAGCCAAAGCGATTACAATTCTAGATATTTTTAAAATTATGACACCTTTAAACAAGGCTTTAGGCTAACTAAGAAAGATAATTTTTTGGCTATGAAAGAAAAAGTGTTAAAAACGGTATAACTGGATTCGCTTAAGTCTCTGGCAAGGTTTTAGAGAATATTTTGTTGTTCGTTGAGAAACGTTTGTTGTGTCTAGAGAAATGGTTTGATATTTTGTTTTCAGTCCGTCTGGCTAAGTTTGCTCGAAAATTTAGGCTTTAAAATTCTGCTGTATGACTGCATACTATTCTGGTTTATATACGTACCGCTCTCAACTCAGTACCATGTATTTTTCTTACAAAAACTAACAACACCAGCTGAACTAACACCAAACACATGTTTCAGTGACGTTTGTGGCCTTTAGCGATTTTCATTACTAATTTCAGTTTAACACACGTTGTATTTTTTCAGTATTAAAAGTTTTCTACGATGAGTTATTCTCCAGTCCCATTTTTCAACGTTGAATCATCCTCGCGTGGCTTGATTGAGAGTGAACACAATGACTGATCCACTTTTATTTACACAGTAGTCACCAAGTGAATCTACAATACACCAGTTTCTTTCACCGGCGACCGTGTACCTATGAGATACCTACTGCCCGTTGGCTGCAAGTCGGGCCTGTTTTTTCTTTTCTTGTAGAACCGACTGAATAAATGTAGAACTGCGGCCCCATTCCTCCTTGCCGTGAAGCATAATCTCAACTACACCCCCGAACGGAACTCCCCGAGCTCCATCTCTATTGCCGTCCTCTCTCTTGAAAATCTGTAAAATTTGCTTCACTTGACAAAAGGAACCTTCACGGTAAGAGTCATCGTACTGGCATGCTGGGCTTTGCACCTTTCTCATTCTGTAGAGGTAGGAGTTAAAATTGCCGTAGCCACTGAGGAAGTGTGTCAAATGGTAGTTAAACTCGTCATCTGGCGGTCTATCCATTCCCACAAATTCGGTATGAACCTTGCGATCCATCTCCACTGTTCTCCCTAATCCAACGACCTTATCAATACCGTAGATAATAATAATAATGCATCAATAATAATAACAATAGCAACAACAACAACACCAACAACAACAACAACAATAATAATAATGCACCAATAATTATTATTGTTATTATTATTATTATAACAATAACAACAACAACAACAATAATAATAATAATAATAGCCTAATAATAATAAACAAAATATTAAAAAATAATTTGGGAGTACATAAAAAAAAGAACGTACTTGACTTTCTTCTTAAGAAAATACTTAGAATTTTTCGGAGTTTAACTGTCGTTGATAAGTTTATAATCTGCATAGCAAAGACTACATAATTCATAAGCACAGTGTGATTAAATACAGACGATCTGACAACTAACCTCCTATCGTGAGAATCAATTCTCTCGAAAAGTTACTGTGAATGAACTACAGTATACAGTATAGCGCCGTTTAAGTGAAGACACAATGCATTACATTAGAAGAAACAGTCACATTAGAAAAGGGTTTAGGAACATCTTAATGGACACGATTTAGATTGCTCAATCTTTTTCTTGCAGTCAGTTCTTGAAATCCAAAGTACAGAAAGTACAGTGTGCGTTTCAATGCGGTCTTCTAAGTCTCTCGGATCCTTCCAGCCCAACAGGCTTTACGGATCGTTTCTAATTTTCTAGGAACTAATTCGTGGATCGCATTTCACGTGATTACTACATTGTTTCATCTTCATTAGAATTTTTTATTACTCCGAGAAATGTGGAAGATTATTTGATGTGCCTGTTACTCTACGTTCTACTATATAACATACAGGGAGAGCAAGTTAGAACCGGCCCGCTGAACAGCCAGCCGTAAGGAATGTTTGATGAATGACATTGTTTTTATGAAGGAAATTTTTGCGTCGAAATTTGCACTTGTATTCTTAAAAAATATGGTGGGTGTAAATTTCTGTATGCAGAAATGTAATTTTGTGATCACATTGAGATACACTTGACTCAAAATTGTAGTGCCTATGGCTTCACATTAAAGAAACTTAATTTATTCCAAAGTGTGGGGATTTGTGTAATGCGGTTTTGTCCACAAACCCCGACAGATGGAAATCATATGCAGAGGAATCTCGGGAATCTGCAGGTCACAAATCTTTGCCAGCTCTTTCTTACGTGAAAGCTTCACGATCGCGAGTGACTGAATCACATGACGAGTGGCATGTTGCTTTGTATGTATTTATTTTAGAGAACTATTTATTTATATATAAAGACTATTCATCTTGTTGAAAGAAGCAGTTCTCGCGTTAACCGTCTTTCAGCTGGGAGTAGTATTCATTATTCGAAAATTTTAAGACAAGTACCTGAGCTTACATCCACAGAAGTATTAGCTCTTGTGTCGAGAAAATTGTCCCAATAAAACTATTACACGACAAAACGAACCGTACTCCGAGCTTTCATCGTGTAGCTGTTTCTTCTTAAGGCTTTCTGTGGACCCGTGCGTTGTGTTTAGTGAACTGAAATTTTCAGTTAAGAGAAACTGTGTTTCAACAATCACAAAATACAATATTAGGTCTAATTATTTCCGATTTTTCTAAGAACAGCATTCAAATCTGCCGCCTTGTTTCATTACTCTGTTGTATAGACATTAAAAGGCATGGTCTTCTTATTTCATCTCGAGTATTACGTGCACGGCCCAGTGGCGGCTGGCACATAGGGACCAAAATGGTATAGACCTTTCATTAAAATTGTAATTAAAATTATCAATAATATTACTTTCAATATGTAAGTGAAGTTACATGCCTCATGTGGTTAACACTTGGGGTGATTAACAGCCGATCGCTCTATGTTCTCGGCATTGTCTCAAAGGCGGACTTCTGGCTGTAGCCCCGCCATCCGCTTGATGACAGTAATTCAGACGGTGTTAAGGGGAAGAGGCAGTGGGGTTCGTCCATCTGATTCACACACTATATCCGCCGTTTTGATTTGGCGTGTTTATCTGAGTAGGATGTAGCGCATTCTCTTAAACATTATTTTAGAGAAAACGTCAGTTGTATATACATTGTCGTTTGTGTTTATGTCGTAATTTATATACGTAAACGCAGTGTTGTTGGTGTAATTTTGTGTAATATTGGATAGGCTGCGTTATAACAAAAATGTGACTGTGAAATAAATATATATTTACAGTCATCTGATGAAGTAAAACTCGCGTAAATATAAAACAAAATTAGAAAACAAAAATAATTGGGGCTATATAAATTCATTTTAGATATTACCCAACGAAAACAGTACACCCAGAAAAATAAAAATTACCAATTTTTAAAATACTATTTAGAGATTAGTAAATACTATTCTATTTACTATTGTTATTTTAAGAGAACTATAAAAATTGGGCTTTATAGTGGTAATTTATTACATTTGTTATGAATATTAGATCCAAATTGTGCCCTCCCCGATTAAATCCTCCGTAGTCGCCACGGCCACGGCTAGCTTACTGTTTTCTCTAGCCGTGGTACAGGCCACACAACACCGCCGGCAGAAAGAAATCAGTCTGCACTTAAGAACATGTACTGTTTGGCCGTGATTTGACGATCGAACAGGGCGCAAGGTGAGAGAAGCATGGCTGAGTACTGGGGGAAGCCACAGTAGGCATAGTGGAGCGTTATGCGGTTTGAAAACATGACTCGGTAGCTGTGACGCTGAGTAGAGGGGAAGTGTATTTAATTCTCTCTACTGTAGGGAAACTGCTAGTACACCTTTTTCAACTTACTTGCGCTACAAGGGGCGCGTGGTGGGGGGAGAGCGACCTCAGTCATGAAATTTTGGCCAGACAGTATGTGTCAAGTTGGCCAATGGGGAGGGGCTTTGGTGTGTGTTCACGTGTAGATGTCGCGTTGTTACTGATTAAGGTTCGCCTACTTCAGCAATACTGACTGTAGGTAGACGGGGTGGATTGACTCGACCTTGAGTCAATTTCAGCAGAGCATGACAAATGCCCTCTATGCAATGCAAGCTGTCTACCACTCAGATACTCCGCCGTTCACGATACGGTCTCAAGTTCAAGAAATAAAGTATTATTACGTATATTTAAAAATTTTTCCATATTTTAATTCATAAAAAACTGGGCGAGTGCAATGGCCCATTAAAGATTCTCTCCGTGTACTTAACAAGTAATTTACTTCCATTCTAGGGCAATTGAAAGTAACTAGGGCGAATCTGACTGTTGATTCAGAAAGCAAATAGTCAAGGTCGATTGATAATTAATCGCCTAAACAAAAACATTACTGGGTTCAGAGAGAACTGTTCTCGCTTATCAGTACCTAATGTTGCGTTCGCGTGTCTTCAGATTCGAACTGACGCAGCCTTGACGCTCTTGATTGTTAGTCGCTCACTAATGAAAGTAATCCCGTTTAAAACTTTTAAGGTAAAAAGGACTTAACGTCGCATTATGGCTGACTAAGTAAGTATACACAAGCTACGTCGAGTCTCATTAATTCGTACACTTAAGTTGAATGCTTGTTTTTTATCGTCCCGCCGCTTATGCAAACACACTAACAAATTGGTAATTATCTGTCTTCCTCTTTTTAGTGTCTAATTATTTCAAGTTAACGCGTTCCTTTAAGCTGTCATCAGCGTTGACGTTACACGTGGAAGGCAACCGCCATCTTCAGCGCCTGTTAAACAAACTGTGACGTACGTAATTCTTTAAGTGGTCACTACGAAAACGTCGATGCGAGCAAACATCTCTTTTATTGCAATAAACATTTTTGCAACACAAAAGGCGACCCAAAAGTCGAGTTTGTTTTTCTTATCGCAACTGCTTCCGTACACATGCCCTGATAATATCAATATCGAATTGACTAAAATATTAAGGAGGTTCATTTGAAAAAGCATGCAGCACCTTACTCTTTGTGTATGTTTGTAAATGTTTTACTTGTTAATATAGCCACTACTTTCGAATTCATTAAACAAGAGTAAACAAAGTATACGTAGCATAATTTATGCATACGTAACGAAAAATATTATGCATAATTTCTTCTTTCTTTAACAAGTCTGTATTACGACGGGTTTCAACTAAATGCTCGGTATTGTAATGCTTCTGTTTCTCATTTCATCAAGCATTCCAGTCTTCACTCTTTCCCTCCATGATCCTTAACTTCAGACAGTTTCTACGCAATCAAGACGTTTCTCCTTTTCTATTACTTTCAGGAGTTCTTTTCCTCTTCTATTCTCGTCAATACTTCATCATTTCTCACCTTATCGGTCCATTCCACCTTCATTGTTCTTCGCCACAACTACATTTCGAACATCTCTAGGCACGTCTCTACTTTCTGTTAGTCCATGTTTCACTCTCGTACAAAACCACACTCCAAATAAAACGTTTAGGAAATCTCTATCTATCCTAATCGGAATCCTTCGTGCTGTCAGCGGTGCTTTTACCTTTCCGAAAGCTCTCTTAACCATATAGGCGTCTACCCTACTTTTGATTTTCTCATGCATACATGTATACATAAAAGTACTCTTTGACTTTATACGTATATTCATATAAACATGGCAGCGTACAGTAAATGCTGCTTAACTGGCTCGAATCGTATCGCAGGTCCTAAATAGTCTTACTGTAGTTTGTACCTTAGCTAACTGTATGTTAGCTGCCTTACTGCAATCTATTTCTTAAATCCCAAGTTGATTCTCAAAAGCAAAACTTACTGAATATTAATAATTGTAACTCACTTTTTTGCCTTGCCTAGTCTTGCCAATCTTAGGTAATATGACTTTAATGAATCAAGTGTCATAAAATCAGAAGAGTAGATCTGTGAAAATATAACACAGCTCAAATAAAACGTAAAGGAGCAAAGAACAAGTTCAAATTCTGAGTGATATTGTTAATTATTTAGTTTTAAAAATTCAATTTAATTTAATCATAATAAAATGAAAAAGAGATATGTAATGACACGTGTTTATTATTTCAATTAAAAAATATGTCACATATTTTTATCAATAAACAAAATTTATAAATAAATAACAAACAAATTTTGTCATTTAATGTTTTAATTTTATGATGATGGTTTTAGACTGTAGTAATGCTTATTAATTTAAAAAAATATATATTTGATATACATTAAGCATATTTTGCTGAAATACAAATTATGTAGAAGCTGACTGAACTAAATCTTAACTAACTAAACGAAAACAGCTGAACATGTTCGTGAGGAGGCATCCGTGCCTTCGGTTAATCTAAAGAGTAATGACGAAATGGAATGCTATAAATGAATTGCATTCCAGTGGATTAATATGACTGAGAAGGCTAAGAGAAAGTACATGGTGTACTCAGGGCGAGATACGACGATGCAAGATACATAAAAATAGGAGAACAGGTGAACGAGTAAGTTGGAGATTTAAAAAAAAACTATAAGTAGAGTTGAATGACAAAATTACGAGCTAGGAAACTAGAATGTATCCAGACGGAGGAAAGGAGCATAATGGAGGTACTAGATGTTTATGAGGGATAGAAGTATTAGTATAGAAATTAATATGAAAAATACTCGTGTTAGTAACAAGATCTGTAGTGTATTCGAGAATTACAGGTCTGAAGAAAACTGATGGGGAACACAGAAAGTGGAAAAACCAGATATGCGGATCTCTGCAGAGAAAGTAACAGGGCATATAAAAGCGCAGAAGTTTGGTTAGACACGTGCAGAAAGAGTACCTGAGCCGTCAAGAAGGAAGGTAAGTGCATGAAACATAGAAGGACAGACCAAAGACAAAGTGGGATGATCAAATGCAGGCGGATGCGGACTGGAGATACAATATTGGATGGTATTACTGAGAAATAAAATGAGTGAAACATCTGATAAGAGTGCGAGGAAGCAAGAAAACTTTTATTAATACAGATTTATGAAATTAATATGAAATGTGTGTAATAAATGTGACGATACGCGTGTACATGTAAACAAGGCTAAAGGATTTGTGTATACAAGCAAGAAGCGAAATACAGCGTCGTGTTGAATATTTAATACACCAATGTAAAGACTGCAGTTAACAAAGCGAAGTTGTCACGTACATGTAAACGAAATAGAACACGTTGCATCAACAATATTGTTGCCGCTTAAACAATGGAACATGTTGAATCGTTAAATAATTACGTGATGCGTATGAGGTATAACCAACACGATCAAGAACATAATTTTCGAAGCTTCTGGTAGAATCAAAAAATCGAGTAGACATTGATGATTCTGTCAGATTCTTTTATACGTCACTTGCGATTTTTCATACGACACATGTACGTAACTGTATAAGATATGAAGGATTATTTCAGCTACCCGTCTGTTACATGGTGTTTCCTTTGTGCGCTTTAATACGACACATGTACGTAACTGTATAAGATATGAAGGATTATTTCAGCTGCCCGTCTGTTACATGGTGTTTCCTTTGTGCGCTTTAATACGACACATGTACGTAACTGTATAAGATATGAAGGATTATTTCAGCTGCCCGTCTGTTACATGGTGTTTCCTTTGTGCGCTTTAATACGACACATGTACGTAACTGTATAAGATATGAAGGATTATTTCAGCTGCCCGTCTGTTACATGGTGTTTCCTTTGTTCGCTTTAATACGACACATGTACGTAACTGTATAAGATATGAAGGATTATTTCAGCTGCCCGTCTGTTACATGGTGTTTCCTTTGTGCGCTTTAATGCGACACATGTACGTAACTGTATAAGATATGAAGGATTATTTCAGCTGCCCGTCTGTTACATGGTGTTTCCTTTGTGCGCTTTAATACGACACATGTACGTTACTGTATAAGATATGAAGGATTATTTCAGCTGCCCGTCTGTTACATGGTGTTTCCTTTGTGCGCTTTAATACGACACATGTACGTAACTGTATAAGATATGGAGGATTATTTCAGCTGCCCGTCTGTTACATGGTGTTTCCTTTGTGCGTTTTAATACGACACATGTACGTAACTGTATAAGATATGGAGGATTATTTCAGCTGCCCGTCTGTTACATGGTGTTTCCTTTGTGCGTTTTAATACGACACATGCACGTAACTGTATAAGATATGAAGGATTATTTCAGCTGCCCGTCTGTTACATGGTGTTTCGTTTGTGCGCTTTAATACGACACATGTACGTAACTGTATAAGATATGAAGGATTATTTCAGCTGCCCGTCTGTTACATGGTGTTTCGTTTGTGCGCTTTAATACGACACATGTACGTAACTGTATAAGATATGAAGGATTATTTCAGCTGCCCGTCTGTTAAATGGTGTTTCGTTTGTGCGCTTTAATACGACACATGTACGTAACTGTATAAGATATGAAGGATTATTTCAGCTGCCCGTCTGTTACATGGTGTTTCGTTTGTGCGCTTTAATACGACACATGTACGTAACTGTATAAGATATGAAGGATTATTTCAGCTGCCCGTCTGTTAAATGGTGTTTCGTTTGTGCGCTTTAATACGACACATGTACGTAACTGTATAAGATATGAAGGATTATTTCAGCTACCCGTCTGTTACATGGTGTTTCCTTTGTGCGCTTTAATACGACACATGTACGTAACTGTATAAGATATGAAGGATTATTTCAGCTGCCCGTCTGTTACATGGTGTTTCCTTTGTGCGCTTTAATACGACACATGTACGTAACTGTATAAGATATGAAGGATTATTTCAGCTGCCCGTCTGTTACATGGTGTTTCCTTTGTGCGCTTTAATACGACACATGTACGTAACTGTATAAGATATGATGGATTATTTCAGCTGCCCATCTGTTACATGGTGTTTCCTTTGTGCGCTTTAATACGACACATGTACGTAACTGTATAAGATATGAAGGATTATTTCAGCTACCCGTCTGTTACATGGTGTTTCTATAAGATATGAAGGATTATTTCAGCTACCCGTCTGTTACATGGTGTTTCTATAAGATATGAAGGATTATTTCAGCTACCCGTCTGTTACATGGTGTTTACTTTATGCGCTTTAATTAGAGCCAAGTTGTATCAAGTGATTATTTGTTTTGACTTCCAGTTAGTAAAGTTACCGTAATGGGTTTATTGATTGTTAAAACATTTATTGTGAATACTTCATAAGTAATTGTCTATTTATGCAAAAAACTAACGACCGATTTGGATAAAATCATTTTATAAAATTTGTAATTGTTTTACTGTCTATGGTCTAAATTTTTATCCCTCACACAAAATATCTTTAACTACTAACGGAGCACTTGGTGACAGATGACTCGAATGCCGATCTATTCGGTGATAGATGTTTAGCCTACATAATATATTAATAATCTGCAGGATGATTTAAAACACAGCAAACATCAAGCAGTAGTCTCACTTTATATTTTGTAATAAAGGTTACGGACGGCCCCATCAACAGAACTCTACCCCGAGCAACTAGTGTTTCTCTTTTTAGAACTACAACCGGTCATGACTACCTGGCTCCCACCTGCACCGCATCGGCGTGTTGTCGTCTCCTGAATGTGTTCTCTGTGGATACGCTTCCATGAATGCGGATCACCTAATTGCATGTCCAGCCTTGCTCTCAGACACGCAAGTCCAAGACGAAGATGATACGGCAAGGCTCTCACGTCTCTACTGGTCAGCGCGCCGCCTAATGGCCCAACAGCCAAGGGTGGGCTTTGGCTAGTAAGTAAGAAGTATATTTTGTAATAATTTTAAAAGTATATTTCATTCTTTGACGAATTTTTGTTTCAACGAGTCTTGATTTCATTTTACATATTTTTAAATGTTTAAACAGATTGTCTAAATTAAAAACACAAAGATGTATATAACTGCTAGTTAAAAGTATTAAAAAAATAAAGAATATAATAGAAATAAGAAATTTAAAGTTCGTCATTTAAAACATAAAGTACGAAATTTTAGAATTATTATAAACAATGCCCACTATCAAATACACATTTCTTTGCTTAAAGAGTCGGCGTATTGGATTTTTAGGCTATCTCTCTGTATCTGCTGAATATTTATTTTTACAGTAAGATATGAAGTTGAGAACAAACCACAGTTGGCGTGAACTAACAAGTGTAGCAGCACACGTGTGTGCCTGCGTCAAACTAATCCTATTCAGCTTTAGCCGCATTAGAAGGCAACGAGTGCATGTGTACTTAAAATCCACTGAGCGCTTCACAGCATTTATACTACCACGCCCACATATACTTTCAGAAGTAATTATTTATATTCCATAAAGGACAGTAACTTAAATAATGTATATAAATTGAGTAAATGATAGAAGACATGCAATACCAGCGTTGAATTCGACTGATGGATTTGACTAACTATGTAATTATAGTTATTAATAAAGAATACAAAAGCACTCTACTAAGTCCAGCCAACTGCACTAGCTATGAGCTGAAACAAACTCGTATACTTAGCCGAAATATGGGAGGTGACTAAAAAGTATAGGTTATGACGATCAAGATGGATTACCTGACTTGAGAAGTGGATAGATGGAATAAAGTTAGAAATGAAATCATAAGAGGAAGCACGATGAACATTATATAGGATTAATTTAAGAATTTTACCTTATATAATCCACTAGGCGATCTCAGTTTTTCAAATACGACATGTTTCAGGGACTAAATCCCTATCCTCAGGTACAGTAAAATGCTATTCCCCTAATACATAGGGGTCGTCGAAAAGATTAAAACGTTTATACACATAAACAACACACGCACAAAACTCATTATGAACATATTAACATATATACATAAACATATGAAAACGTTATAAGTGACTCGGTGCACCGGTCGACCTCTGATCGTCAACTAACATGTATTCGCGCTTCACTGCTTATCTTCAACGCGGTATCATATAATTTATTGGATTTAAACATCAGCTGATCGTTGAGTAACTGTTCTTCATTTATTTTGGAGGCCCTGTATATTTCAAACTCTTCTAGGGCGTTCAGGAGATGACCTTTATTACATATGTGTATCGGCTCCATGTTTTCTTTAAACCTCTCGATAAATTTTCTCCCCGTCTGTCCGATATAGAACTTATCGCACTCACTGCACTGGATTCTATACACTCCTGAACATTCCTCCGATGTTATTGGAGCACGTGGCTTAAGTATATTTTTTAGATTATTCATGGTCTTGAATGAAACATTTATACATAATTTTTTAAATTCATTTTTTATTACATTGGGGAGTAAGTTCGTATATATTGCTGAGACGTATTGTGTTTTATTTTTAGCCTTATTATTGTCACCATTTATTTTCCGTAATTGTTTACGTATTATTTTATCCACAATTTCTATTTTATATCCATTTCTCAAAGCTATGTGTTTTATGACAAAAGTCCGCTTTTGGCCGAAATATACATGAACTACTATGAGAATAAATTTCTATTGTCTAACTGCAACCAGTTCCATGATAAAATAGTTTCTTATACACGTTACGTAGACGATACCTTCATAGTATTTAATGGCACTCATAGACAGGTGGATATGTTTTTTAAGTTTATTAACGACATTAACCGTAACATTAAACTTACCATGGAAATGGGAACTAATAATAGCTTGAACTTCCACGATGTATCGGTGTTAAAAAGAAATAACCATCTCGGTTTTAAAATATACAAAAAGCCTACCACAACAGACATAGTTATAAATGCTAAATCGAATCATCCGTACACACAAAAAATGGCGGCGTTTAATGCCCTAGCATATAGACTATTAAACGTACCAATGAACATGGAAGATTATAAGGACGAATCTAACGTCATAAAACACATAGCTTTGAGAAATGGATATGAAATAGAAATTGTGGATAAAATAATACGTAAACAATTACGGAAAATAAATGGTGACAATAATAAGGCTAAAAATGAAACACAATACGTCTCAGCATTATATACGAACTTACTCCCCAATGTAATAAAAAATGAATTAAAAAAATTATGTATAAATGTTTCATTCAAGACCATGAATAATCTAAAAAATATACTTAAGCCACGTGCTCCAATAACATCGGAGGAATGTTCAGGAGTGTATAGAATCCAGTGCAGTGAGTGCTATACGTTCTATATCGGACAGACGGGGAGAAAATTTATCGAGAGGTTTAAAGAACACCTACCAAAAACGAATCCCCAAACCACCTCATCAAATTACGCACTCCACCTCATAAACGAAAACCATAGTTACACCGGATTCAAAGAAAGCATGGAGCCGATACACATATGTAATAAAGGTCATCTCCTGAACGCCCTAGAAGAGTTAGAAATAGACAGGGCCTCCAAAATAAATGAAGAACAGTTACTCAACGATCAGCTGATGTTTAAATCCAATAAATTATATGATACCGCGTTGAAGATAAGCAGTGAAGCGCGAATACATGTTAGTTGACGATCAGAGGTCGACCGGTGCACCGAGTCACTTATAACGTTTTCATATGTTTATGTATATATGTTAATATGTTCATAATGAGTTTTGTGCGTGTGTTGTTTATGTGTATAAACGTTTTAATCTTTTCGACGACCCCTATGTATTAGGGGAATAGCATTTTACTGTACCTGAGGATGGGGATTTAGTCCCTGAAACATGTCGTATTTGAAAAACTGAGATCGCCTAGTGGATTATATAAGGTAAAATTCTTAAATTAATCATAATAGCGATCTGGAGACTGCATAAAATGTATTATATAGGAGGTCAAGAAAATAGTGTTACGTAATACGGAACATTCTCGCATATTCGATAGTGTCGTTCTACAACCTTCTCAACTAGCCCAGCCGGTGTGTGTTTCTGCCAATGCCGCGCTAAAGTATCCTCTAGAATTTTCGAGTGCTTGTTAAGGATGCATATTATGGAACCCTGCAGACTATAAATAGCCCACACCTGCCGCTTAGTTTTGAGTTTTACTAGGGGCGATTATTCAGTGCGTTTCAAGTGGGAATTAGTGAAAAGTGATTATTTTGCGGGACTGTATTAGTTGACAGCATTACTGCGTGTGCACAAATTTAATTTGAATTATTGTATGAGTACAATCTTGTTGAATATCTTGTTGACTACAAACTGTTAATTGTGATAACTAAAGCTAGTTTTTAGTGACTTCATTGGTGCCTTGTATTTTGTTTTCCACTGTACCATACGACGATCAGTGAGACCGTCGTAACAATAGTTTAAGTATTGAACATTAAAACACTTCTGCATAGAACTTACGTATGACAGTTGACCGACACAAGATGGCTGAGGGGGATTTTAGAATATCTGCTAAAAAACGAAAAAAGTAGAGACGCTTACAAGCCGGGCGAACGAAGTCGACGAGACTATTGACAAATGATAATTAGATAGGACAATAAACAAAAAAGCTAACTGGTGACAGAGGTAGCAGAGGGCGTAGAAAATCCACTAGGGTTCTTGAATTTTTTCACCTCTTGGTTTTAACTTTCCCCTATGAAAAGTATTTTTCTGTTTCCTCTTCTATGAAAGATAGTTATAGGTCTATTTATTAAATATTAATATTGTCTTTATTATCATTGTTATTACTATTGCCATTGCCCATTATTCAATTGCCTTCCTTCTAAATTCTCGATCTCCGCTTTAGTACTTCTGTAATACACACCCATAAGAATGCGTAGACATGTTAATATCTTTTATCCACTTCATACGTGGGCGAGTTTGCCTTATCACGACGAATAATTCTAAACATGAGCTGCTCACGTTACTCCTACTCGGTGGAGCACTTTTGCTTCTATGGTAGTGAGAATGTCATTTGTCAAGAAAGATAAAGTAAAAGGTGAGATTTTTACGGACTCTTATACACGCTGCAGTAGGATAGGCCACAGGCTCAACGACGACAATTAAAACAGTTTCGTACACTTTAGGCAGTTCTACAGAGAAAACACGCATTGTTTATAGCGCCGTTTCACATTTGTGAGTTGCGATCCCCTCCCCCGTAGCAGGTAGTGCGGTACCTGTAGACCCGTCCGTGAGTTTGGCAGTAGCGTTCTAGTCAAATGGAAAGGGAACGCACAAAGTGATCTATAACACTACGATTAAATATATTCACTATATTATTGACCTAATAATAATAATAATAATAATAGCAATAACAATCACCATTCCCTACCTAAAATCTTTTCTATAAAACGAAAAATATAGATCATTATCATCATCTATCTGTCCAGGATTAGGCAGGTTGCCTGTTCCGGCTTCACCAAAAATTACAACATAAATTAAGGTCCCAATAACTTCTTCTGTTGTACGTCCGAAGACTAGTAGTATTTACCTGTGAATTCTAATGAAAAGAAAATAATAATAACCTTGATGAGCTAATGAAATAAATAAAGAAGGTGGAAAGGTGAGGTAGAAAGTGTAAAGGAGGAGGAATCGAGAACGAAACGAATGAGAAAAAGTAAGAAAGGTGATAAGAGAAAAATAAAAAGTAAACAACAGTAAGAACGCGATCTTAAGCGACACGAAAATTATTTAGTCCATACTTTAATTTTACCTGCAATTTAACTTTCCAACTAAGTTTCATAAAGTTTACTAATATATATTAATATTATATTAAGTATATTATATTATATATATTAAGTTTACTATATTTATTAATATAGGCTACAAATCGCCTGCAGTAAACCAGTGTAGCCTGATACTGCAATATATTAGAAGCAGCCACAATTACAATATGGAGTTTTCTTGGAATGTTGTTTCCACGCGTGAGAGCAGCAAAATTGATTTCCAATTACATGCAACGTATACGAGAACTTTACTAATAATTATATACAGTAGGCCTACTTGTGGAGAACTAAGTTAAACTAAGAACTAAGGTTTTATTATTTAAATTACAGTGTCTGCAGAACTGCCAAGTAACAAAGAAACACGTGTACACAAACAAATGTTTTATTCAACATTAAGGAGACCGGATAGACACAACAAATGTCCAGGTCTGTGTTTGTGACGGAGGTTTGTTTACACACATATAACATCCACTGCATCTGAATATTTTAATATTTATTAAAACTGTGTATTTACATCACGCTACTCTGAAAGTCTAATAGTAAAAAAATTTAAGAGCAGTTAATCTCATATTCCAAATAAAGTATTATTTTAAGACTTGATCTACACTCAAATGGTTAGAGTTTTCGAGCGGTCGTGCATAGCTGCCTTCGCATAATCATTACTTCAATTAATATTGGAGCACTACTGAGAGATTTATTCTTAAACTGATATCAATTATGACATTTAGTTGCATTTTTATGGTTTACATACATTTGAAAAGCTAAAAAAAAAACACTTTATTTTATGCCAATATAACTATGAATAAAATTAGAAGTCTTTAAAACACGTAATTTTGGAATACTATAAATAGGCATACATGGTTTTGGTTCTGATATAATATTTTATTTATTATTAATTTTGCCTTATTTTTCCAATAATTTTGCCTTTCTATTTATAGTAAAGCGATGTAGATAAATATCTTTGGCTCAAAGCCTCGATAATAGCGATTTTTATCTCGATAATAGTCAAGATAGTAGTCAAGAGACTGGCTTTTCTCGAGGGTCACTAATTTGCAGTACAAATATATTTTGATATTAGTTCCAATCGAAATTAGTTTTTATATTACTGAGAATATACGTTATTCCTCTAGTAGAAAATAATGTAACAAAAACGTTAGCAACTCAGTAGTTGCAAGGCGTGATCCTCTTGATATACTTTTACTAGGCTACTCGAAAAAAAATATGTCTTTGAGCTAACTGCTGATTCGTATACTGCGACCTCCAGAAAGCAAAATCAATAATATGAATGTTCGCGCGCGCGTGTGTCTGTGAAAACGATTAAAACACACATTTTATTTTTATCTACACCAAACGTTTCGTTAACTCTACGATGAGATATCTTCAGCGGTTAAAATCAAGCATTCACAAAAGCTTACGTTAAGAGTTCAGAAAGGACAGTTCATATTTTAATTTTTATTTGTTCAGTTTGTTTTGAGTACGTGACCAAAACGTATCTGCTTACATCTGTCTGTCGCCAATCGAGTAGTTCCAGAAAAGTCCGTCAATACCTTTCCCATGGTAACTAGCGAAAAAGCGATTCGAAGCGTTTTCATCGTCGTACAGCAAACATCGTGGATAATTCACCGTCTTCTGATTTCATGAATGCGTTGTTAAAAATGTCTTCAAAAACCTTTGTATGCATACGGTTTACCAAGAACTATGTTCAAGGATGTTCAAAAAAGATCAGATGTATGTTGATAGTAGAAGCTAATAAAACATTAATCTAAAAGACGTCCACCTATCAATGACCGCTGTGTGTAAACACAAAGGGGCGTGGCAGAATGAGAGTGTGTTGTTATAGCAATGTGTACGAGCGCGCGTGTCCGCACGACGTCGTATCAAGTTACAATTTGTTTGTGACCGTCAGTTAGTGAATTTTGTGAATACAAGATAAATTATTACTCCAGATTCAGAATCATGAACGGTGTATATTCGAGTTTTCTGTCTGAAGAAGAATTGTTGAATAAAGTGTATTATGTTTATTAACATTTGAGATTTTTTTCTATCACTGGAATCGATTTGATCTCACTTTTATAGCCCATTGCTGAACTCGTTAAATGTTTTTTGTTATTATTTACCTACTTTACTTACAGTCTACTCAAATTGTACGTAGTATAAAGTGAATTTGATTTATGTTGTGGAAGATTTATCGATAAAGCATCGTAATTTATCTAACAATATCTACTGATCAGTTAGATCCACACTCCTTCAGTCCTCTTTCCTCTGTGCGTTGGCTAGATACTCCCTGGTTAAATTGTTTTCACGATAAACGATTCGCTTTCTTTCGCTTCTTGCACGCAATGTTACAATGTAAACGAGAAAAACTTTGTGTTTATACTTTGCGAAATGGGACAGGTAGACTGTTTAGATATTTGGGGATACATATAAGACTATCTTAACGGAACAATAGTGATAATGGCATGCGTGTTATGCTCTTCTGCGTGTACAATGTACATCGTGACGTGTGACAGTCAGTCATGCTACAGGGTAATTTTTGTTTTTCGTGTACAGTAAAATATTTCCAGTAATTTTCGAGGTTAAACATACGCCCTTTGCGAGTCCACGTGCGTGTTTTAAATAACTTTAATTAGTTAATTAAAAGCTAGAAATTAACTTTAGTTAATTAATTTAAGGTCTATTAAATGGGCAGTTATATTCTAATATGGTTTTGGTCCTTTCAATTATCACAAAGAGGTGTAATTAACTTAAACGTTTGAAAATATTAAAGGTGGCTAGCCTACTTTTTCAGTCGTTTTAAACTTTATTTTCGTTTTCGTAATTAATCTTAAATCATACTCCTGACCTCGAAACTTTAGGGTTTTATATGTTTTCTTAATGCCATATTGTCAAAAATTAAAGTTAAGGTAAAATTGGAGGTGCTGGAACAAAATTTATAAAAACAAAAATAACAGTATTTTCCTCAATCTTTTAATAGGTATGTTGAACGTAACCTATTTCCCTCTCCCCTGTGTACATCTCTTGTTGTCTTCTCATTAATTTCCTCTTACTTATTTTGTTAAGGTCTAATATGTAATGTGTACACATTAATAAGGTGTGCTTTTCAAATGTTATGCATTTAACCTGTTCCAGGGTCAGTTTCCGTTGTTATAACAGTCATTCCAAATCCTCATTTTTCAAATTAAAATTTAGGACCGATTTTGGAATATTTGTTTTTTCCTTTCTTTAAAGATACGTTCTTCACGTTTCCTTTGCTTTACTATAATCTTCTGCTTATTAGATACATATTAATTTTCTCTTTTATTTGTTCGTAAGATATTATGCCCATTATTATGCATCCTTATCAAGGTCCACGGTTTTAATGAGACTAGAATCAGTTTTCTTTATTGTTCACGACCCTACTATATACAAAAAAAGGGCCACAACCAAACTTTTATAAATGAACTGTTTCTCTACATGAATTTTTTCGTAATTGTTCAACTCTCTGGTTCCTGTGTATGCAAATTAAGAGCCACATCCCTGTCACAGGTTAAATTAAACTGTCTAGGTAGATGAAATATAACAGTTTTCCAGTATCCGCTCTTCGATCTTCACACTTCCTACAACTGGATACTTTCCATGTACGCAGCGCTTTAATTTTGTAGGACTCTTTAGATTTTATGTTCATTTCCACTTATTTTTATTAAGTATACTAACTTAAAAATTCATAATTTATTATTTTTGTTTACTAATTATTTATAGAGGTTTTTATTTTAACATCCTAATGATTGTTACAAAAAAGTGAATTAATATATTTTTTATAAATAGGCCTACTATAAATCTATGTAATGTTTGATAATTTTAACCAAACCGTATCTTTCTAACTTAATGTTTCCAAGTCAAAAAAATTTCTTTAGAGCTTATAAGGTTACACTACTTAAGCGTTGTTTCTGAAAGTATAAAACAGATACGTCGTTGAATCAAGTGTGGACAAATGTAGAATACAAGCTAGTTGACTTGTGTCTTAGTGCATAAGCAAGCTGCCATGATAGGCCTACACTATACGACAAGAAAAATGAGCATAGAATGACATGTGCAACGCATGCACGTGTAACTGACTTACGGACAACGAAATTTAAACTAACAATCGTAAATGAAGGATTTCAAACTACATTTCAGCATATAGGCCTATGCGAAACATCGATAGTGTGCGCGACACAGTACCAGTCGAGACACGGGCACGGACGCAACCCACACGATACTACCTTCACGATGACACGATGGCATATTTGCTGTTACTAAGTAATTTGGTGCGTGCCGCTTAATGGCGAATCACGAAACTATTTTATGTTTTAACCAAACAATATTTTCTACCTCGTCACACCGACTACGTACGTTCGCGTTATCGTTTTTATAAAGATTCACGACAAATGGGATTTAGCTTTTACTATATTAATGATTATTTTCATACGCGCCAGCCATTGTCCACGTCGTTTCGCAGAGAATTCCCATGTGACTCAGATTGTTTCGTGAATATCTCAACTTCTCAGTCCGTAGCCAATCATCGTCTCCACTTCACGGATTAGGCTACACCGCCTGTTCCGGAAACCATCTCATCCTCGGACGACCCATACTACGTTACACTCTGGGTTTATAATTCAAGGCAAATTTCGGAAGGCGATGTTGCTGCATTCTTCCCAAGTGCTTACACCAGTTGGCCTTGTATTCAGTAATTCTATCCTGTAATTTAAAAATTTGTAATTCTTGCCTTATCTGTGCATTACTTATTCTGTCTCGTAACGTGCACCCTTTGACCAACCTGAGAAATTTCATTTCTTCTGATGTAACCTTCCCTCTGTCTCTCTGTGAAAGTACCCATGTCTCACTCCCATACAACGCCACCAGTACAGCCATAGTCTTGCTTAGTGTCTTTCCTAGTTTGTATTTTAAGGTTCTATGGATTGTCCCACATGTATGTTTAAACTTATCAAGTTTACTTTTGACATCACAGTCAACTGCAGGAGATATTTCGCATCCAAGATCATTAAAACTGGAGACCTGCTCCAAGATGTTTCTATTTACCTCTATCCTTATTCTTACTGGATACTTCCCTTTGAAAGCTATTATTTTTGTTTTAAGTGGAGATAGCACCAAGCTATATTCCTCTGCTAAATTTTCTCCCCTCTGCAAGTAATTTTCTCTCTGTTGTATAATAACAACGTCGTCTGCGTATAAGATAATATAAAGTGTACATTGCGGAGAAAGGTTAATTCCACATTTAAAATTTTCATCCCATCTTTTAATGATATCGTCCTAATATATATTAAAAAGTATCGGGGAGATGCAAAAACCTTGTCTAACTTCTTTATTTGTCTCAGCTGGCACTGTTGATCGTTTTCCCGTATCATAGGCAACAGAGGTGTTCTGATACAGACTTCTAATCACCCCGACAAGATGCAAAGGAAAACCTCTTTTGATCATAATCTTCCACAAGACATCCCTATCCAGACTACCAAATGTCTTTTGAAACCAATCAAGAGATGAAATTCGTTACGGCAGGCAACAAAGTCAATTCTGTTATTATGCTACAGTTAAAAAAGCAAACAATTAACTTTTTTTACCATCACATACGTATTCGTTTTCAGCAACACAAAATGAATTGAAATTGTATTTTGCCAAAGAGTAAATGAAGAATTATAATTATACTACATCAGGGGCAAACCTAGGATTTCATTTCGGGGAGGGATTTTTTCAACCACATATCGTTTCCTTAGAGTATTTTTTTCTCATATTATAATGAAAATCGTACCAACAAATTAAAACTAATGGGTAAATATTGGCCGTAATTCACTAATTTCATAAAAATCAATTAATAACATACAGTTTGACTTGGAAGCCTAATAATACCTTTCTATGGAATATAAATGTAAGTGTGTTTGTGTTGCAGGGTTAACACATGCAAGAACACGAAACATTTTAAATGAACGTATGTTTAATTTTACAATATTTTGTTTCTTAGAGCTAGGTAGAGTCTATTACAACAACCCATGTCCATTATGAAAAATAATGTTAAGAAATTGAACACTCATCTACATTATGTGCTTTGTGATTGAATTTATCAGCATGTAGGCCTAACGTTAAGTTAAAATATAAAGAGATATGTCCCTATTTACCGTAACCAGCGGAAAAACGTACCTTATCCTACTCTCTTACAAGTCGTCTTCTTTTCATTCTTTCTCCATTTCTTTCAACATCTGTTATATTTATTATTGAGTATAAGGCCTGTTATTGTAGAGTATTTTAACTAATCATTGACCCAAATAGTAATTTTTTTTTAATTGACAAGACTTGGAAGTCAATTAATTATATTTCAAAAATGAGAACCAGTTTTAAATTTTGTGCTCCAAATTTAAAAATTTTTTCCGATTTTGGGGGGATATATCCCCCATATCCCCCCTCTAGGTTCGCCCCTGTACTACATAAAAAGGAAAAAGAAGTAAGTCTTCTCCTATAACTTTTACAATCGAAATATTATTTAACCAAGAACTTCACCCAGATCCTTGAGAATATGTAAAAGTGGAAAGACCTTTCCATTGGGGTATCTAGAATTTGGCCTTGGGAGGGGAGGCGTCCGTGGTCCGGTCGAGTCGGATTGGTGCAAAAGAAAAACAAGTTAAAACTAATCAACATTAAAATCTTTAAAGTGGCTGAAAAACGCGTGATATCATCCTGAAATAAATCCCATTAAAGTAAACGGTAAAAACACAATAAAATATGCGTTACTGAAAAGTTGAGAACATACTGACTGAATTGATTTTCTTGTATTTCATATTTCAAACGTACACGCAATTCCTGTGAAATAAACCTGTTTGTATATTTTAAAAAGAGTTACTGGCTGGAAACACAGCTGAAAAAAATAAAAGAGCCTAAAAATTAACAGATTTAACAAAATTCGTCAACATTTTTCGACTCTCGGGGAGGGTCCCGTTCGTCCCTCCTCGTAAATTCGCCACTGGACATTTCAGGATCAATTTCGATAAATTATTGAACATTACTTTTGAACTGTAATTTTAAATACCGCCATTTTGCTAAAGTCAACCTCTTCACCAGTAGCGTAGCAAGTATAGGTCTACTTGTATTTGTAGGGGAGTATCGATGATGTTGGGGATTATGTGTGAAGTGTCTATCGCTCTGCTCTAACTTAACTTTGCCCTTCACTTATATAGTGGACCCGACATAGTTCACAGGCAATCGACAGACAACTGTAGGAAACACGTCTAACCAAATGTTTACTTGATGGTATTATAAGAATTCAACGGGATCTAACCACTGTAGGGATCACCAATACTTGAGTCACCCTCCATTTGAAGTGATATACCATTGTCTTTGTAAATAAAAAAAAAAAACTTTCATTTGTAAAACACAAAAGACGATGAGACAGGAAAAAATTCATTTCTGGAGAAACATTTGTAAATATATTTATTTTTTTAATAGAAAAAATTTTTTAAAATGTTTTACTAGCATGTCTACAAATCTATGATTCCTGCGCGACCTAACAAGTCGGTGACTTTGACGTCATTAGTGAATCGTGTATAGTGTAGTCCTTGCCAACAGGATGTAAGGTATTTTTGGATATATCATAAAATGCAAGTCATGTAATTATTGTTAATTTTCTCGATTATTCATTTAAAAATGAGTGTTTTACGTTTTCGCGTTTATACAGTGACAGTCAAAGCCTGTGTTAAGTAAAAAATAAATACATGTAATTTAGTTTTAGAAATTTATTCGTGTGAAAACTATAAAAGAATTACTTGCAATATTATCAACAATATTATTAACAATGTTATCGATCGCTCCAGGAATCTGTTGATGTCTGGAAAGCAAAACGAAATTTTTGTAAGATGTCCAATTCTTTTTCCTCTTAGTCGATTCGAGCATGCGAATTGTTGAATTTAATTCTGTTATGAACTTCCATTCTTCAGGACTCTTGTCTTCCCTCTGATGTTTACTATGGCGTCCATTTAACTTATGTCATCTTTTTCGTCTTCTTTTACCTTCTGAAGTGATTATTTCCACGTCATTTCACCATATACATGTCTCATGCATTTCGCTATTGTTCAGTTTTTTTTGTCTTTACTGCGGAGTCTTTTCTTTATTTTAAGTCGTTATAGGACTAATTAAAGCTCGGACTCTTATAAAAACAGACATCTTCACTGTAAAAGTTTTTGAACCATTGTCCTAAAAAGAAAGAGAAATTTGGAGGATGAGAAAGAACTGAGGCATAATTGCTGTAGTCGAAGGAAGAGATATAGCAATAGCTGGATATGTTAAAATGGCTGGATCATATTGTCTAAAAGAATTTTGGATGCTAACTTTTGTAGCCTTCCTCACATCATTTAAGAAGAGAAGAAGGCCCGGTCTACGATGGATAGGTTACTTGTTGGAGGATTTGAAAACGATGAAGTGAAGAGATGAGGAGAGAAGATTAAGGGTAGGAATGCGTGGGGGAGGATTGTAAAGAAGGACAAAGTTCGTAAAGGAGTGTAGCGTAGGCAGGTAGGTATTAGCCCTTTATAAACATTCCATGTTGGCTAAATTCAAATGTAAATAAAATCGTAAAATACACGAAAGTTCAACCGTTGGAAAAACTTGTTAATGCCAAAAGGACTTCAATTATTATTGCATCTGCAGTGTTTCTTCAGTATTTACTGAGCTGATAGATAAACATCATTAATTGCTGATGAAGAGTATGAAAAGAGAGTACAACTAGTATATATATATATATATATATATATATATATATATTTCTGACTTTTTATTTCGTTTGAATCTGTACGTATTTAATTAGCATATGTTTGTTAATTTTGTGGCAGTATATAAGCCTATTTTTTTAGTAGAGCGTTCAGAGCGCTGACGCACTGCGTTTGGAAGTTTTTAGTTCTTCGTATGTCTCATTTACCGCGGACTATCCATTTATTCTTTACTACCAACGTTACCACTTCCTCTTCCTAAGAAGATATTGTAGAACTTATAGGAAAATTTACAGTAGGCCTAGTTTCACACACATACGCGCGCGCGTGTGGAAACATGAAAGGGATAATGTATTTGTTGGGTTTTTATTATGATATAGCGCAGAATAACAAGTGATTTATTTTAGTCTTATTACGTACTTGTAGTGTGATAGGAAGCTGCTACCATAAACAGTGACTATGCTTAATTAAGCAAACATTTAGTTCATAACAAATTTTATCACACCGGCGCGTCACACACACACACACACACACACACACACACACACACACACACACACACACACACACACACACACACACACACACACACACACACACACACACACACACACACACACACACACACACACACACACACACACACACACACACACACACTTTCTCTCAGAAAAGCAGGCAAACACGGACACGAGGAACTCGAAACGATAAAAGGTATAGTCGACTCGAAACATACTGTGTTGCGAAAAGGACCGTATCACTGGTAATTAGTGAAAGTACTACGGTGCCCCATTTATTAAGTAAATTCACAATCACTTATCTAGGCCTATATACACACTAGTGGTAATCTTGCCGTCCCCCAAAATCTCTAACCCTTCTTACCTTATTGTATCGAATTATCAACTGTCTGGAGGGGACAATCCAAAGGTGAGGGAAGTAGTTCGAGGTACGGGAGAATTCAAAGACAGTTCCTGAAGAGAGTTCTAAGGCGAAGGAAAAGTTTATGAAGTGTTGTTAAACGGTCTTTTGTAAAATATTAACGAAATATTTTTTTCGAATCCCTGTCGTTGAAGATTCAGAATGAAGCATGATGAATCATCCATCCGTTGCCTAATGATCTACAAAGCGCTGTCTGCAATTCTTTTGAGTACCTGTCGCTCCCGAAATGTTACTGCGATACCCTCTATCGCTCCAGCCTCCGTCCCAGGTTACCCAGGCAGCCAGCAGTAGTGAATGGTTTCGCTCAGTGTATCCACATGGTCTCGATCCTGAAAATCTTAGCACATAGGCCTGACGAACTTGTTGAGGTTACATAACGTGACTTTCTTGTAGGCGTATAAATCGAAACTGTATTTAATGTCTCCTTAAGCATAATTGGTACTGTCCGATCTAATGACTTCATGTCGGATTGCAGGAAAAATGAATACTGTAATCCGATTGGTCTTAATAAGACGTCTGCAATTACTTCCCAATCTTAAAGTTTTTGAAAAGTCTTCTAACTTTCAAACGACTTGCTAAAAATCTAACTTTCATTACTCGAGATCAATCGATAGCACGTTGTTTGAATTACTAACATAGACATATATTATGTATATTTGAATTCACACTAAGATTAATAATATTTTATTTTATTAAACTTTAAATTGTTCATATATATTTCTCTTCTGCGGACTAGAATAAGTAAATAACGTGTTCATAAAATATCTGAATGGGGGGGGGATTTGTATTTAATAAATTCGTAATGCGTGTTATTCTGCCCCACTTTGGATGCGTCACTTTGTAAAGTAATCTGGTAAAAATTTGTTATTAGTGTTATTTAGTGTTAATTGTGTCAAAATGTAACTTCTCTTATCATTTACGGGTAAACCGTATTTCGCTCTGCTGCATTCAAATGTTGCCGCCTCGCCACCTGATTGGCGCACGGCTTTCTGCAGTGTTGACTCGGCTAGCGTTTTGCTTTAACGCTTTCACTTCAATAATTCTTAGTTGTTATTATAAATTAATTGAATCAAACATACAGAATTGCAGATTGAGAACATTTATTAACTCTTTGGAAGATTTCAGTTACTTCATGATACATCACATTCGTTTTCTGCACCGGCTATTACACTGGTTCGGTTGGTACTTGCTCAGTTTGTATACATAGCGTCTTTAACGTTAGTTTACAGTTATATATGGTTTTTCTCAGGGGTGTTAAAAAGTCCTTTCGGCTACAGAAATATATACTTACGGCTAACACACACAAAGTTATAACAATTCTTAATCCTAGTTACATAAACAAATTAATATCTCATTATATTCAATTAAGTAATTACCAATGAAAACTTGTAAAGAAATATTGGGTTAGTTTTCGTTTGTCAAATTTATTTATCAAAAGGTTCGTCAATTATTTATTATATTTTACTTTTAATAATTGCTAATCGATTAAAGTTTAAATAGTGAATTTAACAAAGCATTTATGTCTGAATCGGAATAGTGATCAGTGAAGTGAAATAGTTATTTATTAATTCTGACCAAAAACTTGTGAATTCGATAATGGGATAATGTTTATATCCTGAGGTCGTCTTCTTCTTCCGGATTACTCCTGGGATGTCGTCTTCTTATATTTTCCAGAAGTTTATTCCTCTCGTCTCGATGATTTTCCTCGCTGACTCCGGCCTCGCATTCCTTCGGTTATCGTCCGTCTTCTTCTATTAAGATGTTCCAATGATCCTCATTTGGTGTCCGTTGTCGTCTCTCTTCTTCACTGCGTCTTCCCGTCTTCTTCAGATAATTATGGTTTGTTAATAATTTTTTATTAAACAAAATTTTGTTCAGGATTCCCTGGACTATTGTTGTTATCTCCGTCTGGTTTAAATTAAGTTCAAATTTACTTTAATAATAAAATTTTAGTGCGAGAGCTGCTCGATCCACCCTCGGCGTTGGTCAATAATACAGTACTGAAAATCTAACGGTTTTTTGGCAATAAAATTCTTGTTGCTATGGTTACCTAATAAATTATGCTAATTTTCATTGGTTATTAACTTAAGTCATTGTTATGTTTTAACGTCTTTTTTAGTCTAATTTTACCAAAATGTCTTCAAATGAAGATTCCTATCTTATACTAATAGCTAGAGTTATTACATGAGTACCATTCTTCCTAATTTTTCATGATGATCATTTTGATATCCCTCATGCCCACTTTTGAATAGCTAATTACATTTTTACTATTTTCCATATTTATATTTTACATATATTTTATTCAAAATTAGTTGTTATTCATATATCTTGGTACTAGGAATACTCACTTAATCGGTTTAACCATTTGGTATATTCTGCCTTAACTTTGGATTATTATTTGTTCTCAGAACTACTAAATTTATATTCAACGGTTGGCCTAGAGCCTAGATTCTATTCTACTCCCATCTAACATTTCTTAATAACATATCTGGTAATTCTAAAACAATTTTATAAACAAAACAAACAATAAACATCAGTATTTCTAACTCCAATTCTTATTATAAAAAGATTCCTTGTCAGGTTCTAGCCTGAAATAACTTTTAACTACCTTTTCTTTTTTCTACTATTATCTTGTTTATCCTATAATTTACTACAATAACAAAACTCTTACAATACTACTGATAAACTGTTCCTTACATGATATGTCTTATATACTAATCCCTTCACTTAAATACAGTGTCTATCCTTCTTATTTTACTACTCATTCTAATAACTTAATTCTTACCTTATTATATAATTCTGACATCCTATTACCTAAATTTATAATATCACAATCAGTTTAATCTTACTTACTAATGTACATTTTATCAAAAATTGTTTAGCTGTTTCTTACAGTCTGCTTATAAAATATTTTATTCTACACCCCCACTGCACTTTTCCTTTCATAGAAGGCTTCTTTATTTATTATCACTCTCACTTTGTTCCATTATATGCTATACCTAGCACTTCACCACTTATTTAATTTTACACACATTTTTAACTTACTCACTTGTTTATTCACACGATTTGTCTGATTATTTTATATCACTGTGTGATTATGGTCATGAATAACTAATTTACTTCCAAATCACTCTGATCACTTTTAGTTATTACTTAAATATTGCTTTTGTTTGGCTCAAAGCATCGTTTATTGGTTTTGGCTATCATCATTACTATTAGTTTGGGGTATGGTTAGTTTCTAGCTCCCTACCTTATTTTATAAGTACATTCTTTTATCAACAAGATATATGTGACATTATTACTTTCCATTAATCTTATTATCCTAGGTAAATCTCATATACTACAATTATCAGTTCATTATTTTAATTACAATATACTGGTCATTATTTGGGATTATTTGATTGCACTTAGGTCTCGGCTGCTTCTTCATTGCCTCTTGGTTCCTTTGGTATTTATCCGATCTACTGTGTCAGGTCATTGTCAGTTTAATAGTCATTCGTCATTTTTTGGGTTACTGGGTTATTGACCTCTAAGTTTATAAGTTTTTGCCTCTTATTCGTATCTTCAGCTTTTTATTTTATAATTAAATACAATTGGATCTTCACTACCTTATGTCATGTTACATAATGCATCGCCACCAAAATTGATTATTTCGAAAGAAAGATTATTAGATTTTTTCTGAAATCATCAATATAGTTTATTTTATCAAGTGGTTATGATTCAGGAATTCGTCCATCGCTACTTCTTCTGTATTCATTCTTTATTAAGTCATGGTTCATAATATGATAATTGGTATTATTTTCTTTCTTTATTATTCCCTTTTATGTTCTATTTCCCTAAAATTTTTCTTCTTTCTCCTTCATATAAACTGGTACTAGCCAGAGGGCACGTGTGGCTCTATTACTCTGCTATCCATTTATACACATTTTGAGTTCAGAGGCCTTGCCTATCTGATCAATAACATAAATAATTTCGGACGTATCTCAACATAAAGTCATCACATAATAATATTCATAATAATTATAATAATAGTCGTTCATTTCCGACTCACATAATATTAATACAATAAAACACTTTTGGGATTAATTATTCTCTCTTTTATACATTTCATGACTTTTTCATTTCAATAACTTATTTGGATTCCTTTGGTTTAGCTTATGGCGATATTTAATAGGCATTGTGCATTGTTTTATTAGCTTATTTTATATGGTAGTGATTCTATTTGTCATCACTTTAATGCTCATTAATATTTAAAATTAACATTGTAGCTGGTTTCTGGCTCACTTATATTTTTTCATTGATTGTTCAGTTAATCTGTCAGTGTTATTTTTTATTTGATTGTTTTGTCTCTTCTTTTGTGAAACATTAATTTTTATTACTCCCTTTTGTGATAGGGTTGGTTAATGATGTTATGTAGCGTCATCATTATTTGTGTAACATTTAATTATTTTATCTCAATTTTTATGATATTTCATTATACATATTTTCAAAATTACTTGGGTTTACACATTTTGTTTCACACTTGGTCGTAAGTTTAGCCTTACTTTGTTTTGAATTTAGCTTATCTTTCTTCTAAATTCCCTTTCATTTATAATAATAATAGTTCCAATCAAATACTTATTGTAAGTTGTGCTTACATTTATTTTTGAATTTTGATAATTTTTACTTTCAAAATTCTCTTTAATTTTCTGACACTGGTTCATAATACTTTTTTAAAGAAGACTGGTTATAAGTCCCTTTTATTTTTTTAGTTGTGATTTCACTTATGACATAGGTATTATTTTTGTTATCTTTCAATATGAGATAGGGTCCATTGTATAATAACAGTAATTTCTTTGTGATTCCCTCTCTGGAACTTGGTAATTCTCGGTTTCGTATTAATACCTTTTCTCCTTCATTATACCGGATTGCCTTCGGTTGCATTTTATGATATTTAGCCTTTTTCTTTTCTGTTTGCTCCGCTATCTTACTATAGAATCTGGCGTTATCAAATTGGTATATTGGATTGGTGGGGAAATTGACAAGTTCTTCTATGGCTCGAGGTGGTGGTTTTCCGTACATGATGGTGTAAGGGGTATCCTTAATGGATTCATGATAGGCGAGATTTATGAAATTTTCAGTGGCTTCGAGGTATTCGCTCCACTTACGTTGCTGATCGTGGCAGTATGTACGAAGAATCCTCCCAACTTCACGGAGCACTCTTTCCGCTGGGTTGCTGTTCGGGTGGTAAATTGAAGTCTTGTATGTTCGGATACCCAGATCCATTAATGTGTCTTTCCATCGTCTTCCTCGGAATTGAGTACCATGGTCAGTGATAATATTCGTGGGACTCCCCACCTCAGTGATGTATCTCTGTGTGATAACGTTCAATACCTTGTTTGTAGTAGCACGGTTGATTGGGTATAATTTAATAAATTTTGAGTAATGGTCCATGATAATGATTATGAATTTGTGCTGCTTTCTACCTCCACTTCGTGGCATAGGTCCACATAACTTAATTCTTACCTTATTATATAATTCTGACATCCTATTACCTAAATTTATAATATCACAATCAGTTTAATCTTACTTACTAATGTACATTTTATCAAAAATTGTTTAGCTGTTTCTTACAGTCTGCTTATAAAATATTTTATTCTACACCCCCACTGCACTTTTCCTTTTATAGAAGGTTTCTTTATTTATTATCACTCTCACTTTGTTCCATTATATGCTATACCTAGCACTTCACCACTTATTTAATTTTACACACATTTTTAACTTACTCACTTGTTTATTCACACGATTTGTCTGATTATTTTATATCACTGTGTGATTATGGTCATGAATAACTAATTTACTTCCAAATCACTCTGATCACTTTTAGTTATTACTTAAATATTGCTTTTGTTTGGCTCAAAGCATCGTTTATTGGTTTTGGCTATCATCATTACTATTAGTTTGGGGTATGGTTAGTTTCTAGCTCCCTACCTTATTTTATAAGTACATTCTTTTATCAACAAGATATATGTGACATTATTACTTTCCATTAATCTTATTATCCTAGGTAAATCTCATATACTACAATTATCAGTTCATTATTTTAATTACAATATACTGGTCATTATTTGGGATTATTTGATTGCACTTAGGTCTCGGCTACTTCTTCATTGTCTCTTGGTTCCTTTGTTATTTATCCGATCTACTGTGTCAGGTCATTGTCAGTTTAATAGTCATTCGTCATTTTTTGGGTTACTGGGTTATTGATCTCTAAGTTTATAAGTTTTTGCCTCTTATTCGTGTCTTCAGCTTTTTATTTTATAATTAAATACAATTGGATCTTCACTACCTTATGTCATGTTACACTGTGTAGAATGTTATTAACTCCCGTACCAGATTTTTATCGATAAACGCGCACATACATTCAGTATTTCACTGTCACACACTTTTTCACAAACAAAACGCTATAGTTTATGTCATAAACGTCTTAATACTGCGCAAAACCTGAGTCCTTAACTTTCTGACAGTAAGTTCTTAATCATTCACATTTTCGCCAAAGATACACATTTTCGAGGGCTATGTTTTTAGCCCTTAATAAATCAACCAGGTCTCTTTTATTATAGGCCTTACACATGTTAAATGCTTGTCACTAGCATTACACACACACACACACACACACACACACAGAGCGTATTTTAAGTAGCAATCCTCATAAAAATGCGCCACGCTGTTAGGTTTGTAATCATAGTAACAACTGTCTTGTTATGATTGCTTGGCAAACACATGTGGCACAGTTCTGAGTATTGCCTGTGTGTACAAATGTCTGAATCGTTACTGAGTCAGTCAGACGGCGACTCAATGGAAACTCGGTGTCAACAAATATGCAAATATTTTGCCACAACCAATAAACAGGCTAATCTACTTAATGTAAAGAAGCGAAAAACTGCAGTGATCTCGATGACAAATTGCAATAAAAAATACGCAGTCAAAGAGAAAACGTTTGACAGTTAGATGTAATGAGTGTAAGTGATGTAGGAGATGAGAAATGTAAAAGAGTGGACAGAAAACTGAGGGGAACCCTTACAAAGTAAAATAATAATAAATATAATTTTCTGAAAGAAAGTAAGACTCTTATAAAAATGTTTAGTAAATAAGCATTATTGATAAATAACTTTTTATTTGTAAGTGATTATGTGAGCACACGTGTTACAAAAATATGTGTAGGGCCTATAGTCACACGAAAACAGTGGGAAATTGACAATGTGGCAGAGTACTATGTTGACTAGAATTTTCTTACAGACGATTAGGCCTAGGCCTACTTATAAGCGTTACTTTCTTACATACATTTTTTTTCCGTTGTTCGAGGCCGACCGATATGGTCGGACTCGGGCTGTTTTGGAGGCAAGCTCCCTTCAGCCGTGTGGGTATGGGATTTTAGGGGGACGTACGCCAGCTGACCGGGCCGTTGAAAAGGTGGAGGCACGTAGTTGGGAGTGTATTGCTTGTGGGTAATATTGTGTGCAAGTGTAGTTGGTAGCCATATGCGAATGGGAGAGGTAGATGGATGTGGCCATTATAGTTGTTTGGTGGTATATTTATTTATTTCTTCTTCGATGTTCTTTTGGGGTGGGGGGCGGCCAAGACAGGGACGTGTAACGCAGGTCGCCAAGGCTGTTAGGTGGCGACAGGGTGCCGTCAAGGTAGGCGGAGGAAACTGATTTGTGGATTACAAGCAGGGACGTGAGTGTGAGGAACGAGTATGTGTGATTTCATGTGGTTATGCGAAGATAAGGCTTAGAGTTTTAGAGTGTGGGGGAATTTAGCAGTGTTGAGTATTTAGGCTGCATGAGTGTGTCTAGTCACTACCGCTGGGGAGTAATGAAGCATGGGCGGGGGATTGGTATGTGTGTTTAATTGTGTCTGTGTCTTTGCGCTGGCGGCGGGGGAGTCGAAGGGGAGGACCATTGGCTATTGTGAGGAGGTGATTTATTAAGTAGGAAGGTCTGCTTGTGTTACGGGTATTTCTGTTTATTGAAGGGACTATTGATTGTAGGGAAGTGCGGCGTGAGGCTGTGCGGGAATACTTCCCGGAGTCACTCAAACAAGTCAGGGAAGCGGGTGTTTAGCGCATACAGAGCTGTGTTTGAGGTCTTCGTGAGGCGTGGTCGGCGGTATATGAGTCTTAGGGCTCGTCGTTCTGTGACTCGGTGGAGATCTAGGTAGGCAGTGGAGGTGGTAAGGTGAACTGGGTGGGCATACTGATGATGGGACGAATGCAGGTAGTGTAGATGCGGCTTAGTAAGTCGCTGGAGCAGTGGTTAAGTCGGCTGAGGGTTCTGAGAGAACGGAGGCGGGTATGTGCGATGGTCGTTGTTCTTTTGATATGTGGTCGCCAGGTAAGTTTGGAGTCAAGCGTGACGCCCAGATACTGGCAATCAAGCTTCGGGAGTACTGATGATGGGCCTACGCGGACTGGTGTATTATAAAAATGATTCATGTTGCGTCTTACGTACATCAATACATACACCCTTTTATACGTCTTACGTCTGCAAGTGTACGAATTCCATGTTCGATAACCCGAAGTTCAGGTCGAGTCGATTTGAAACTTTGAAATCGGCAAATTATGTCACAGAGAAGAAAATAAACAAATTATTTAACAGCATTACACCACGATGAGTACAATTAACTTAACACTGTACAGTTTAACCTCAAAATATCTGCAAGAACATTTCACAGTCATGGAAATGTTCAGCTCTCAATAAAATTGCTCACAGAAATCCTTTGCGCTGAAGACATATTTAACGCGAATATGAATCAGTATTAAACGTTCGTTCACAAAAAGAAAAAGTTCTACTACGAAAAAGTTAAGAAATTAGCTGAATTTGAAACTTGGGGAATTAGAAATTTCTGATTCAAAATTGTCTCTGCAATAAATTAAAAGAATGCGTTTTTTATCGTCCTTTAACTCAAAATAGATAACAGATTATTTGGAATATAATTTTAAAAATAACAGCATTTCTTTACAATTTTACAAATAAATGCATTATAAGTTATTGTAATGGAAAATAAAAACCAATATTAAAAGTTAATTACTGTTTCCACAATAGAATTTAGTTAATGTTGTTTGTTTTGCCTTTTTTTTGTAAAAATCTTCTTTGTTCTTATGTCAGTTCTTTGTAATGTAGCGTCAGTGTTTTCACTAGTTTTGTCATTTTCTGTTTAATTTTTCTACTATCTGTTCCAAAACTTCTTCATTCCCACGGCCAACATCGACGTCATCGTGGTTCTTTTTTTTTGCCATTTGCTTGTAGCCCCACAAAACCTTTATGCCAGTAACTCTTCCTTATTACAGCATTACACCTATATCTGCACAATGCAAATTCAGCGTAGGTCATTTTTTGCAACAAACCCTTAAATACTGTAAGTTCATTGTAGCGAGTATTTTGAGTTCAAAATGCTTTCAGCAGTTGTAAAATCCGTCCAAAACTCAGAAAACAGTAAATTTTTACTATTTTCCTTATAGACAAACAGTTTTGTACATGTTTTCCATACGTAAGAGGTTTAAAACGTAGCATACTTATGAGTTGATCCACAATAATGCTTACGGATCTGTTTCGTGCGCGTTAAAAGATAAAAGTTCTGGAAGATAAACTTTTCTCTTCATTATTGTGATAACTCATCGAAATCCGCAGATGCAACTTTAGTATTGTGCAAAGTACATGACACTTTTTAGTGTTTTCCAAGCAGCCTTTATTGGCATTAAAACGAGAGATATTTGAACTTGAGACGTTTTTTAACAAAATGATGTTATATAATCTAAGTACTTTTCTCAGATCATTCAGGCAAATCCTTCTTTGTCTTTGGCTTTGACATAACCTTCTTCTATGTTCCTAAGGCACCACTTCGCGAATTACTGAGTACTGGATGTATGCTTTGTCGTATTTTTCTTTAATTCGCCTAATTATTGTAAAGAAATATTAATTAAGATTGAATTTTCTTGCAACAGTTTCAAGACTTTTATTGTTATTTAAGCAGTTTGAAACTAATTTTTTTTTTCAAGAAAAACTCTTCGCCCAGGTAGCACCATAAAATCAATGTGAGTTTTCCGGACCCCAGATCAACTCAGGTTATACAAACAAATACCTTGGATAAATTTTCGTAATCAAGACTACTGGAGCATAGTGCCGGTGACACTTCCATAGTTGTTTGGTAAATGGCTAATCTCTAAAACAAAAACATAGCCTATTTTATTGTTATTATTATTATTTATCTTTTATCTCCAATTTGTGATATGGTCATTCATTTTCGACAAGGAACAGCACAACTAAAACAGCTAGTACAGACTCCACAACTACCCTCTTGACAAAAGAAAAAATACGCGAACAACCAAAACAAAACATGAACAAATATGAACAACTGTCTGGAATATGTCTGGAAGAAGTGAGCTACTAAAATAAATTTGTTTTAAAAGTACAGGCAATTGCAAAATGTAATTACGTCTCGTGACTAAATCGCCGACTAGTAAATACTATGCATATGGTGTACAGGGACGTGCAGAAAAATGTTGTTTTGTGTACGTATTGTGTACGTAATAGTGAGATTATTGCACATCATTAAGATGAAATAATGTAAACATCACTGAGGAGAACTTCTGTGAAGTAGTCATAGGTTCGTGATATGCAAAACAATCTACAAAACAGAAAAATTAAATAACTACTGTATATGCAATAAAAGTAATAGGCATAAGTAAAAATTACACTTACAATGCTATCAAAGAAAACCTTTACAGAATGTCCTTTTTACCGTGTCCTACGTGTCGTATGGTCTAATTCGTACGGTCTATTAAACCGGCTGTAATAAGCTTGTTTAAAATAAAAGAATACTGTAAAATCAAAACACAGACAGCAAATATTGCTAAATACATCAGCTATTCATTGAATTCACTGTATGTCATATTAACAGGTACAAAAATTTCAAGAATTTATTTTAATATTTTTAATTGATCGATCATGGCAGTTGAAACCGCAATAAACGAAAATTGAATTTTACAGTTGAGTATTTTACTGATATTAATTAGGTTATGTTAACCTCATTAATTTTAAAATAATGATAAATAAACTTCATAATGATTATCTTTTTAAGTTTACTTCCGCAAATTAAAATAAAATATATTTTACACGTCTTAAATTTAAAATATTATCTCCTACGTATTATTTGAGCTCCTGCTACAACGATCAATAAATAAATTGCTCTAAAGAGCGATATTGATAAAAAGGAAACACCTTATTTTATCTAATCAAAACATTTGAGTGCGGTAACTTTTATAGAGCACCAAAGAGTAACATTAATGATTTACTGAAAATCTTATTATGTTTGCTCAGTAGTAGATGTTTTATGCAAGACAATTAAACATTCTGAGGTTTCTGTAGACATACTAAAATTAACTGACGAGGAAACTAAAGGTATTACGTTGAACTTCCACAACGCTATAAAGGAAATACGAATAGGCCTAATTCTCAAACCATGGTTATCAATATTTCCAAAATAATAGGTAATTGAACTTAACGAACAGCAATCAATTACCATATAAAACGCGCACTAATAGATTTTCCTAGTGATCTGTAGCAAACACATTGCAGAAGCAGGTAACTTATAATTTGTATCTAACAAAATAATGGACACTGCAGAACCTCTATTTTGAATAAACGTGTTCACGCAAAAAAACACTTAGATTCGAAGCATGATGCTGATTCAGATGTTCAGTCAATATTTGAGCAATGTGAAATAATCATCCACTGCGAAGAAACTAATAGAATAAAAATCAAAGGTGAATTATCGGACACTGAGATACGTGAATTTTGAACTAAATATCATATATTCTTAGCGACATGGGAATGTTGCATATTTTCTTTAACCCATTCAGGACAAACCATTTTTATAGAAACAACGAAACAAAGGACATTCAAAGTTTACTATACAAAGAATTTCGTCACTGGAGAACTTGCCAATAATTTGCATTACACTGATAATATAGTATTAAACGAAAGTAATAAAATCGTCCAATAGGTTGAAACATAACACGTTTGGATGAGGCTCCCATTAATTAATTCACATCACTGAAAGAAATCCAAGACGACTGTCAACCTCCAGCAGGAAACAAGAAGGTGTCACATATTGTATGTAGGCTACACCACCTCGTGATAACAAATTGTATCAGTGTCATCAATTACTGTACCAATGACTGATATAGATTATCACTGTACTTGTCCTTATGTTTGTTTATCTCAAGATTATGAATAAACATGTTCATAAATAATAATTAAGGAATTATTGACATACGTTTCTCCAAACACGTGAAGTAATAAGTTCTTAAATGTTATGAAATAACGCTCATCAGAATTCTTAAAACGTTTTATAGTTGCAAAATGAAACCAAGGCTACAATTAAAATATCAACTGTTGATGTCTATTCTGTACTACATCGTTTAACAAAAACTTTAAATTGTGTAAAAATTACTTTTTTAAAATGATTAAGAAAATTAGTGTAGTTATAGTTAACTTGAATAATACAATGAAACTAAACATTCGTAATAACGAGTATAACATAAATGGTAATTTAATAGACAGTAAGAGAGAAATTTTTATATACAACTAAGAATATGTGGTTTATATAGTGAAGTTATAAAAGCCAAATCTTTGCATCCGAGGATTTTAATAGGGTTTATTACTTTTATCAGTGTTGGTGATACGTTAAGAAAAGAAAGAAATTTAGTTTTGAACGAAGTGTTTCGTGTCTCCATGGTTTTCAAGGTGAGGTAGAACCTTAATAATGCGTCCTAACTTGGACCGGAGGTGGTTCGAATTGTCAAAACATTCAGGTTATAGAACATACAATATACTCGCAGTTGAATATTATTATTGGTAGGAAGTAAATTAAGTTTGAACGAATACAACTCGAAAAACAATAATTCAAAAATGGTTTATTTTGGTAACTAAGATGATTAGGTTTACCTACATGAAGGCATTTTGTGTGTGTTGGACTAGTGTATTACATTTTGAAATACCAAACATAAAAGGAAACATCAGAAGTAAATTTCCGATACAGTATTAAGTTTACTTTCTGAAATAAAAAAAGTAAATCAAATTCTTCACGTTTTACAGATTTTTAATTCCGTTAATATGTTGTTTAATTCTAATGACACAATAAAGAAACTGTTGAAATAGCTCCATTTAAACCAATGAAAAATAATTATAGTTTCTGTCTTTTGTTGTCTACTAGTACGGATCGTGCATTTTATTCCTAACATACTGTTAAGACATTTACTCGGGTATTTTTTATTTAGTTTTGTAGTAGTAATACATTAATTTTTCTTTTCTCTATCTATGTAATTTTATCTTTTAAAATTAATTTACTTAATATACATTAAACTTTCTCCACAAATTTCTACATTTCTCTGTTTCAATTTTATTTGTAACTCTGAGCATAATCAGTATAATTTACTTAGGGTGCGTTAGGATTACCAGGTTTCGGATTACCACGTTCGGACTATCAAGGTTTCACTGTAATTACCGTCGTCATTGCAAGCCGGCAGTAACAGCTTGCAGGCCAGTGCTAATCAGAGGAATGGGATAGGTCGCAATTTTAAAGACTCGTATCGAGTTGCTTATTTTACACAATATTTTATCCACAACGAAGTCAGTAATTTCCATACTAAATCTGTAGATGACACCAGTGAATGTTATTATTAACGTTAATTGCATGTAGTTTACGATGGTCACATCGCTTCCGGCTGGCAAGGACACTCTGTGCTCTACACGAATTACATTAATCATGGACGAACCTTTTGACCCTGATACGTACTTTATTATAACCCAGGCGTAATTATAGCCTGCTGATTTACAACGTGGGATGTGAAGACTTCTACGTTTTTAATATGATTTTTCTCAACCGAATATTTCTAAACGTGTAGGCCTACTTAGGATGTGTATATTTTCAATATTAGATATCTACGAATGTCCCAAGATTCACACACACACACACACACACACACACACACACACACACACACACACACACACACACACACACACACACACACACACACACACACACACACACACACACACACACACACACACACACACACACACACACACACACACACACACACACACACACACACACTCACACACACACACACACTCACACACACACACACACACACACACACACACACACACACGTGTATATTCAATCACTTTCTGCTACAGTCCGTTTCTTGATGTATATAATACATTTAATATTTATAGTGAATTTACCTCAAGATATTTTTTTCTTATTAGGAACATGTTTCGGGTACCATCTTGTACCCATCCTCAGCCTTCCGGTTTTTGTGTCTGGTGAAGTACATATGTGTTGGTTGACTATTATTATTGTGGCTTCCTGTTGGCTTCTGGTACTTCAAACTGGTTTTATTTTGTGTGATTGTGGTGTATGTGTTAGTTTTGTGTGTGTTTTCGATGTTTAGTGCTTTGAATATTGTGTCATATTTTGTATTGATTTGTATTTGTTCAGGTATTAGTTTGTTTTGTGTTTTATGTTTGTATATTTGTAAATTTTTCCAAATGTTCATTATGGTGCCTTTGTGTGATATATATTTTATTAGTGTCACATTGGTTATGTCTGGGAATTCATGTCCTGTGTTTATTGCATGTGTGGCTAACTTGGATTTGTATATTTCTGGTTTTCTGTATGCGTTTATGTGTTCAAAATAACGTTTTTTCAGCTGTTTTTTTGTTTGTACTATGTAACATTTATTGCAATCTTGGCATTCAATTTTGTATATACCGTTAGTTGTTGTAATATCTTTGTTGTGTGGGCTATTTAGTTTTTGTAAATTATTTTTATTAGTTTTGTATGCTATTTTTATATCTGTGTTTTTAAATAGTTTTGTTAGCTTTGTCATTTTATTATTTATGTATGTGAATGTGGCCCATTTTTGTTGTTGTTATTATTTATGTGTTGTTCATTTTGATGAATTCTTAATTGTTCAGTTTTTATTTTATATTTGATTTTATTTTCTATTTTGTTTACAGTATTTTTATTGTATCCATTTTCATAACCAATTTGGTATATTATATTTCTTTCTTTGTCAGTTTCTTGTTTGTTTAGGGGAATTTTGTACATTCTGTTAAATAGCGAATAGAATGCTGCCATTTTATGTTGTGGTGGGTGGTCAGAATGGTTAGGTATAATGATGTTGGTAGAAGTTGGTTTTCTGTATATTGCATATTGTATGTGGTTGTTGTTTCTTGTGATGGTTATGTCTAAATAGTTGATTTTGTTATGTTTTTCTTTTTCTTCTGTGAATTGTATTTTAGGATGTATGTTATTGATTTGTTCAGTATGTTCTCTGCATTTGTGTTTTTGTTATTTGATACATATAGCCCATCATCTACATATCTTATCCATATGCCATTTGGATCATATGATTTTATAATATTTTGTATTTTGGTGTCTATGTGTTGTATGTCTAAAATACACGGTATCACACACGGAAAAATCTAGGAGTTCTCATACATAAATTTTTATGTATATCGTAATGTTCTTCGTTTCAAATATTGATACTGGTAGTTTAAACTACAGAGGTCGATCTGCCGACCCGACTTTTGAGGTCTGCAGACTTTTATTATGGTGTCAATAAAAATACTTCTGTGTAGTTTTCATTTACTTATTAAATGAAGTAAGTATACCAATAAAATGAGTATTTTATATATACGTAAACTATATGCATAAACATTCGCGCGCCAAGAGAGAGATAAAGTAAAAATATCGAATAAGTATTGTTTGTCACAATGTATGACTGTGTTGTTTATTATTTGTCCCTGAGGACTTGCTCAATCATTTTTCTGTTCAACATGTTTATTGTCTTATCACTGGAGAGGTTTAGTGTTATCTGGATGCGCTCAAACAGCGACTGTGGGTCTACAGAGTCAAGCAAAACTAAATAGGTCAATGTGAAATGAGAATCGCACACGCGGTGCTGCTGCTGTGAACTGGGTTTGTTTACGTCGCCGTCGCACATGTCACATTAGCCAACAACCCGAATCTCTGACATACCAAGACACAAAAAACAACGCATTTAAGAAGAAAATACCCGTCAGCTAATTGAAGAGTTTGAGTGGAAGTGTTCGGCTTATAGCTTAACTTTATGTTAATTTTTGTTTAAATGCTTGTAACAGATCAATTGATTTTGTATATATGTGCACACTGGCGTAACCAAGAGCTGTTCCTCGGGGGAGATGAAACTAGATTCTGGGGGTTGGGGGGAGGGTTTGAGACTAGCTTGAACGTTGAGCTCTCCATTTAGGTTTTTTACCATATAATTATTTACAGTTATTTATAAGTCTTATTTTAGCACGTGCAACTGACTTAGAAATAGGCCAACATTAACTGGTTACGGAATTCACTGAAATTTTAAAAACTCGGGGGGGGGGATGAATCCCTTGATTCCCCATCCGTCACTGTATGTGTCCCAGCATTGTGGAGTATTCAGTGTATATATCCGATTTATAATAATTTATATCTTACTGTAAGTAAAAAATATTTACCGCAGTGTCACAAGGACTGAGGAATATTTCTAAAACCCAGGAAAAGAAGGTAACACACCTTTCAAAATTCAAGGCACTAAGATTAGTATCATCGAAATAGCCTATACATGCGTCTTTTTCTTAATAGTTACTTTTGATGTTTCGTAGTTTCTTGCAGTAATTGAATGCCATCTTGTATTAGGAAAATAATAAATTTATTGTGGAAGTAAAGTTTATATTATTAAATACGTTTCGTAGATAATCTCCATGGGAAAGGATTACGTTTATGTCAACGAATAATCGATTTGTATGTCGAGCGTTATAATCTATTTTTTACCTAATCGCCTGTTTTTGGCGGTCTTTGGATTAGACGCCAGAAAAACTATTTTGGCCATATACACATCTCCATAATAATAGTTACTACACTAAATCGTAATGTAATGAGTTTATTTTTTTTAATTATTTTTCCCAACTCAGATTTGGTTTATGTTTACTTGACATCGATACGTTTTGATAGTCATAAAATGCATAAAGTATGTTTTAATTAGTTTGGGATCAAAAACGCGAGTGATCATATTATCCCGGTCACAAATAAAATTTAAAAAATAATACAGTATCGACTGAAGTGATTGAAATATGCTGGTGGTCCGTGCTGGATGAGCCCTTTCATAACGACGAACACGTTGAAAACAGTCTAATATTTCAAATGTTCAAAATGTGTTAATGTAAGTATTAGAAGGAATTTATTAAAACGATACTGAGGAAAAATGAGAAAAAAATCTGGAAGCTTTCAGAACCTGTGTATAAAAACTGTGACGGCAGTTTCAGATGGAACGAAACAAGCGAAAAAGTAACGCGGTTTAATTGTAAAT